>OX387327.1:10252329-11452329 GCA_947562085.1 Eudonia lacustrata
TGTCGCCGAAACAAATGGTTATGACCTCATTTCATATGCGAAGGATCGCTGGCTTAATAATAACACAAATATAATCCAAGTAAAAATTTATATAAAATTATACAAGCTATGATGAAAATTATTATGCTCATAGTCAAAGTACCAGACGCCTGCTCATCAACCTATTCAAAAATGTCAAATTTCTTCAATAAATATTCAACCATAAGCCATACACATAAAGTTCAAAGTGTTTTGAGGATATTTGACAGTTTGTGGCAGTCTGATGTGCAGGCGTGTGTACCTAATAACTTTGAATTTCTAAATACAACATGTAACAAAAAGGTGTGGTCAAAATAAAAAAAACAAAGTGTATCCCATCTAGAACTTGTATGTGCTGTTGGAAAGGCATAATTATTAACTTTAATTTGCCATGCAATAGTAAATGAAATATTTATATTAGTAAAGTTATGCGCGTTAGGCGCGCATAAGCAAGCAGCAATGATCATAAATGTTAGTACACAGAGGTTACTTAGCCACTAGGGCTGAGACTTGTTTATTTTGATGTGACGTCACAATAGAAATATTTAATTGAAAATTGCATAACAAATTAAAGTTAATAATCATGTCTTAGTAACTCTGCATACAAGATCTAGATCGGATACACTTTGGATCTTTTCATTTTGACCACACCTTTCTGTTACACGTTGTTTAAATATAAATAGAAATTAAAATAGAAAAAATCATTCCTTCCACTCGACACCACCAAAACGACACCATCGGTGGTGTCGTTTGGAATCTCTAGTCCATACGACACCACCGACTATTAGTGAGGTTACCTACATACAAAGTTGTTGATATGAAAACTCCAATTAAATTCAAGCAGTTTCATTAATGAGGTATGTCATTAACTTGAAATAATAACTTTGGGGTCGGATCAATGTATGTGATGTTGTCTGATATTTATTTATTTATTTTAATGAACTGGGAGCTGTTTGTCAAAAACACGCGTTTCTGGACATCACTAGGGTGGTGTCGTATGGACTAGAGATTCCAAACGACACCACCGATGGTGTCGTTTTAGTGGTGTCGAGTGGAAGGAAGGGAAAAAATCTATCGAGTATTATTCAAGCAAAATGAACAGTCTAAAATTCCAAAAGGTCAGCATAAGAAAGTTCTGAGGAACCACGTCATCGTTAAAAGTGATACTGCATGCAAAAAATATAAATCAATGCATCATGGATTCATGGATTCATCGACAAAGTGATCCCTATCATTTTACTATTTATTTTCTGAACCATGTTTTTAATTATAACATGTTGCACTTTATAGCGAAATCTTTTCCTCTTTTATTTATTTTTAAAGAAAACAGACATTGTTCACTTTGTATATGGTACCTATAACAATAAAAGGGAAAGCATTACACTATAAAAACTAAAATAATAATTTTAAAAAAAGTTGTTGACATTGAATGGGCGCCTTTGGCTTTCAAAGTAAAAAGTAAACAGTGTTGAATAATTTCGGCGGGCTGGTTACCACGATAGCTCAATTGGAAGAGCACCTGACCCGGTATGTCAAAAGGGTGCGGTTTCAAATCCTGCTCGTGGAAATTTTTTCAACATTTGCGTTTTAGTAATTTGTTCGCAACAAAATTTGCGTTAAAAATTATAATAAACATTTCTAAAATTATTTTATAATTAACATTTATGCCCACGCTTACCACATTCACATATTAGTCCTGGTAATTACTTAGGTAATTTTGAATTTGCTTCACCGATTCTCAGTTTGTTAATACTAATTAACGTGACTAAATTTAAACGTAATTTTAATTTTTTAAATTTTATTAGTAATCTTTTGAATATGGCCAAACGTTTGATTGTTTTAAGAAAACAGCTATGTTTTCTTTGTTTTATTACGATGTTCGTATGTTTTGCAACTTTTATCGAAGTTATCAGTGCTCAATTGGACGTAAGTTCTTGTGCTTTACTATTAATTTTGTACCTAATCAATATTTCCCTCACTATGATTTTCTTTCTTTGCGCAGTAGTGTACTTATGTAAGGATATAAAATATATATTTGCTTTTCTGATTGAACATGACTTAAATTACTGTAAAGTGCGTTTTATGCGCTATGATGAAAGTTCCTTCTTATAATCCCATAGTGCCCTAAAAGTAACCATATGTACAACTTTCTTTCCATGGTGCTCCTAGGAGAAACACATGCCCATAGTGACTGAATGAACTAAAGACTATAACTGCCTCTGTGGTCTAGTGGTTAAGACCACCGGTTTAGACCCAAGGGACCCGGGTTCGATTCCCAGCGGGAGGTACAGTACATGTTTGTGTACTTAGTTTGATTGGTGGTAGGACTTGTTGGTCCGCCTGGCTAGCTACCACCATCTTATCTAAAGTCGCCATAACATCAATGCTTGCAGCATTGTTTTGTTCCGGCAGCTAGAGTTAAGGCACAGATAACCAGTGCCTCAGTAGTTGAGGATACCGGGTGAAGTGCGCTTCCACCATTGGTATTTATCATCACTTAACATCAGGTGGGATAAAGGCACTGCGCTTAACCGTAAGATATTCAAAAAAACACTACTTTATTTTCTTTATAGGAAACACCTTCAAAGAGTACCACAGACTATAAAGTGTATCAATACACAAATTCAACATACGCGCACGCGGAGAGTCCGGTGTGGGACCCGGGCACTGGGACGCTGTACTGGGTGGACGTGCTTAACCAGGATGTACACTCGCTGGAGTATGACACAAATAAACACTCGGTCAAGCATATTGGTAAGCTCTAATGGCTCCTATTCACGAACACTCCACTCCATCACTCCGAATTCAATCATATTGGCCTATATTGCGTGGCATCGCCCCCATTGTTGGATTTCCTAATATTCCGAAATCCATCTCTAATTTGGAGTGATGGATTGGCGCGAACGAAGTGCTCGTGAATGTCGTGCCTATAGGCCTCGGCACTAGCACGAGCGTGTTGCGATGCGGCGAGCGTTTTCTAGTTTATTGCGCTTTATACTACTGATGTAGAAAGGACGAAATGAACAGAATCATCACGGACGGCATATTAAATGCATTTTAATGTTGATATCGTAGTATGTGCGCGCGCGCGGTCGCTTAATTATTTGGAATATACCTACCTGCGGTTGCTCTTTTTTGTATTCACGTCCTGAGAACCTATAGTATCTAGTCAAACCTAATTTTGGCTTTAAGGTACTACTCGTATTTACCAATTTTGTTAATGTGTGATCGACTACTATCACCACTTCACAAAGTGTATATCACAATATAGACTTACATTGAATACAAATTAATATCATATTGTCTTTAAATATCATGGGTAATTTGAAAAGGTTCTTTTGTTACAAGCGTGTATTGTATAGTCGACCATGAAATTTCTTTATCACTTTTGACAAAAACATCCATTACCTCCTCTTTTTTGTTTTAATCTAAGCATTATCTACAATAAAAGGCTCATTGTCATAATGATAACGTATCTGTCACTAATTGGTCTTTTAAACAAAATAGAACTTGTTGTTTTTTAATATGCAAACAAAATTCATTTTAAGGTTGTTTTAAGGTGGTAAAACAATTTCATTGTTGACTATACAATGCACAGAAGTTTCTTAATTATTTTTATTTTTCGCGAATGCGTTACATATAAAGCCCGGAAAGTTATAGCCATTCATTTAATTAAATGCGTTTTAACTCCCCAGAATATGGAGAAGTGAACGTTATACTGCCAATTGCGAACAGCAGCCGTTTCCTGTTGGGTGTCAGATCTGAGGTGTTCCTGCTGGATTGGTGCAAGCCAGGGGATTCCGCCCTGAGGCTGGTAGCCGCACTGGACCAAGACCACCCCGGCAACGTGCTGAACGAGGGCAAGGCTGACGCCCGTGGCAGGTTGTGGGCAGGTGGTGTATTTATATTCACTAGTGGTCGCCCAGTGGTCGAAATTCGACCGTAATTTTTATAAAAAACTTTACTAAACAATATTTTATTAAGGCTGCAGGGATCGTATCCCGAGCAATGAAAAATTTAAAAAGATAGAATGTGAGTTTAGATTGGCGTTGACAGATTTCTGCCGCTTTTCTTCCATTTTTGAAATTTTTGAAAAATGTATAAAACAATTTTTATCTTTTATGTATTTTTTATGCATAATTTAAAAAAAATATTAGCATTCTGCACTTCTTCTGTATTGTAATCGAAGTTGGGTCAGAGTGGCGAAATTAAAATGCGGCTTCAATTGAATTGCGTGTTCAGTCACCAGCGTTACAAACAGGAATTAATCAAGACTAACTACATCCCGGCTCCTAATATAAAATCGACACAAAGAACAAAACAAAAGTTAAGACTACGCCTAAGCAATTAGTTAATGTAAACAAAATACGAGTCGTACCAAACATAACGAATACCAACGCAAGGCCATTCCTTATCAAACATATTAATGGGGCCCGGTGACGGGAGCTTAGTAGAACTCTATAACACTATTTAAACTATAAGTAAGTGAGCGAAATTTCGTACTCCTCCGTCCGCGCAATTTTCATATTAATATTTAGATTTGGAATAACAAACAATTACAAAATGTGTCTTCTACTACAGCTTAAAATATAGAACCTTACAAGATAAAATTTTACTAGAAAAAATCAACCAGCCGCAGGAAGCTCGAGTAGGAATCGAACCCACGACCTTTGTTCCTTGAACGAGTCTTGTGGGGCCTCGGTAGCTCAGCGGTCAGTGGCGGTAGCCAAAGTAACATTAAGAAAACGATAGCAAAGTTTCAAAATAATAAAATTTAAAAACAAAACTTTACTACACTCACACCAATTATCTAACCCAAGAGAAGCTTCGTTATGAAACTCGTTAAATGGTTACTAGACAACGGATAAACATACTTAAATACATATACCTAATATACGTTACTAGAATACTTAATATACATAGAAAACACCCAGACCCGAGGCAATTTAGAAAAACAATAATTTCTAAATTGACCCGACTGGGGATCAAACCCTCAGAGACCTCGGGGACCTCAGAGATGGTGACACCATGAAAACCGGTGTACAAACCACTCGACCAAGGAGGTCATCAATGTATGGGCACAGAATAAGTAATGTACATTAAGATTGACCACGTGATTTAGCGCGGCTTATGTCAATCCCATACATTTTATTATTTTCGAACTTAGCTATCGTTTTCTTAATGTTACTTTGTCTAAGCCTACTGAGCATTGGACTGGTTATTCGAGGCTGGTCGATTTTTCTAGTATTTTTTTCTTTTCTTATATGTCTCTTGTACCTATTTCTAGCATTGTGAATACAAAATTCAAAATAATATAAAATATAGAATCTTACTAATTTTGTAACCAACGACGTTATTCACAAAGTAATGGTAAGTTATTGTCTAAAAAATGCTATTTCAAGGCTATAGGCAGTCCCAGGGGATGTTACTCATTAGGAGACTGACATAACGGATCTCAGTCGACTGAAGTACCTTTACATAAGTTTTTACCATCTCGCTCCCCCGGTGACCAAAAGGGTGCTTGTTTTCCCGTTTGATAGAAAAAAGGAATAAAGTAAATAGGAAACTAGTTCATAGCAGCTTAAACATATGTTTAGGTTTCGGCAAAGTGCCCAATGACAACCGTCGCAAGCGTTTACATGTTGTGGTGGGCGTTTTAGGTTAGGTGGACCGTTTGCCGGCTCATTAACAAAACAGTCTCCCGGTCAGCACGGAACCTGTAAAGGGTTCGAGACGACAGGATAAAATCAAATAATATGCAAATATTTAATACGAGTAGATTTAGACCTTTTATTGAAATTGTTTCATTTTATTGAAAGGTTTGCTTGGCCTGAATGGCATTGACGACCTCCTTGGTCGAGTGGTTTGTACACCGGTTTTCATGGTGTCGCCATCTCTGAGGTCCCGGGTTCGATCCCCGGTCGGGTCAATTTAGAAATTATTGTTTTTCTAAATTGTCTTGGGTCTGGGTGTTTTCTACGAGTATGTATTTAAGTATTTTAAGTATGTTTATACGAAGCTTCTATTGGGCTAGATAATTGGTGTAAGTGTAGGAAAGGAGATGTTCCATTTTTGTATGGAGGCTAGGCCCCCTAATTCTTACAGTGATGAAATTATATTTTATGAAAAGAGCACAAAACAAGGACCTTCCCATAGATACCTTTCCATAGAATATAGAATAAAATAGAATATATTTATTTTGCGTATGAACAGGGTACATGGGGAGATGTTATAATAATGTTAGGCTCATCCTATTCAGCTAACTATGATAGCATGCAAAATTAAATTGGTAGTATAAGAATTTAAAAACAATAAAATTATAAAATTACAAACAAAGCAAACATGTATTAATATATTTTTTAAACATACCCAAACATTGTGTTATATAATAAAAAAACATAAAATAGCAACCCTTTTTATATTTTTTTTCTTTTTGGAAACATCATCTCAGAAGGCAAATCTATCAGAAAAGCATCACTTTAAAACTGTAATAAAATAAGGGCCCAAAAGCGAACATCTCCTTTATTTGGGTTGGCTTTGGTAATCGGCGTCGTATTAGGAATTGATAAGGGTTGGTTTTTAAAGGGGTAGGTTACCCCTTTCAATCGACACCCCCGCCCCGCGGAGATGGGTGAGGGATAGGTTAAGGTTATTTTGTTGATTAGGTTCTGATCTTAAGTGATGATAACGCCGAAGGTGGAAGCGCATTTCACCTGGAATCCTCAACTACTGAGGCTGAATGACAATAAAGAAAAACTATTTTTTATAGAATGTTTTTGTTTTACTTAAATAATTTTTAAGAGCGTTTACGCCGCACACTAGCGCCGCCAATGAAAAAAAATACATATCTAGTAATTAGAGCAAACCCATCTCACAATAAAAAAAAAACTAAAAAAAAAAATTAGAGATAGAAAATCTAATTATGCTCAACAAACTATCTGAATGAAGTAATTTAGCATTTTTACGTCACCTAATAAACACCTGACATGTTATGGTTTAGTTAAATATGGCGTTATAGTTAAAAGTAGCCGTAACGTCTTATTTAACTAAACCATAACATGTGAGGTGTTGATTAGGTGACGTAATAATGCTAAATTACTTCATTGAAATAGTTTGTTGAACATAATTTGATTTTCTATCTCTAATTACTAGATATGATTTTTTTTTCATTAGTGGCGCTAGTGTGCGGCGTAAACGCTCTTAACGCAAATTTCAATTGGGAGAGCATCTGACCCGGTATGTCAGAAGGGATGTTCAAATCCTGCTCGTGGAAATTTTTTCAACATTTGACGGATAATCCGTAGCTCATGCTGAGTGCAGACCCTGTTTGGCGACACTGTGCATGCAACAACGTATGCATATGCATAATAACTAGAGTATGTACCTACTGTTTTATTTCGATTTCTTTTTTAAACATTTTATTTTCTTTTTGTAATCTTTTGTTGATGAATGTTGAGTGTACAGTGTTAGTCTAATAAATACCTATTCTATTCTATTTGTGTTTTTGTAGTTTTTTTAATAGGTTTAAATGTTTGTGTTATTTATTATAAAGTAGGTCGTTCATTATTGAACACTCTTTCAGGGACCAAAGGCTCGCAACAAGGCGACGTAGTGGCAGTCGACCTTGGAGCTCTATACACACTAGAACAGCCCCAGTTCACGCCCAAAGTGCAGCTGAAACCCGTCAGCATCTCCAACGGGATGGCATGGGCGTGCAACAACTCCGTATTTTACCACATCGACTCGGAAACTAAGAGGATCGATGCGTATAACTTTGATCTGGACAAAGGCAGGATAAGTAAGGAACTGCTTCTATCTGGTTTTTAGAAGATAACTTTTTTTTTCCTTTAGTTGATGGCTTCGTACGATTAGCACATTATGCCAGTGTCAAAGTAATTTTTCTTACAAGTTATACATATAAATAAACAATATTTCCTTTCTGTATGCTGATCAGGTTTTAAGTCCGCCATGTAGTAATATTTTGTTGCGAAAGTTTAAAATAATAAATAATACTGATAATAATGATGATGAATGAAAATAGAAATGAAAAGTGAGAAATTATGTAGTACCCCTAACCCCTTGAGTATTTCAGTAAAGATGTGGGAATGTAAGTGGTACTAAGGCCTACAACGCATTATCCGGCCAGCCGCAATACGGTGCGCCGTTGCGGCAGGCCGCATGCCTGTTTTCATATGAAACCGTATTATTCAAACGTCGAAATTATTCCCGATAGTGCGTTGTAGGCCTGATCTCACGCGGGCTTCTTAAAAGAGAATTTCAAGTGACGTTGCACTGTTTTGTCTCATTTGCCAGCACTCACCTTCACAAACACCTAACGGTTAATAATCCACTATTGTTTCACATTAATATTCGACTTAACACAAATTTTATAAAATAAAACAAAACCGCAAGCATGACTCTTCACTTTCTAACCCGACAAGTGCACAACGAATGTCTTAGAGGTCAATATACACCGACGACGGAACTATTTCGTCGTGTTAGATTAACCATATAAAATCCATCCTTTCATCATAGTCTCTATTCTCAATAAAAGTATGGGGAAAACATTTAATACTTACTTTATACAAGGTCACAAAAAGGCAGTACATTTTTTAGCTTTAAAAACATCACCTCCATAAGTTTGGAAAAATCATAATACTTACATTTTTTTAATAAAAATATGTATAATAAACACGAGTAGATCCGTATAGTGTCATTTTATTTTAACTATTACCTACGGTATTTAGACTTATTTTACCTTTCTAAAGGGTTAGATAATTTTAAGATCACTATTTGTTTTGATGGTTTATATTGCTGATTCTCCATGTATTAAAACAATATTTACTTTTAGGTAAAAGGCGTACGATACTTAACATTGGAGACCTAGGGTACGGAGAGGCGATTCCCGATGGACTTACCATAGATAAAGATGGAATGCTTTGGGTAGCTCTCATGTTCAATGGCTCGGTAATGTTGACTTCATTTAAATATCATCTATAAATAAATGAAAAAGTAAATAGAACACACATCTATATAAAATAAAGATCTAATTTATGAGTAAAATAAAATAGTAAGATAAAATATATATGTTACGCAAAATTTGTACAATGCACCCCATGACATGCGTCGTGGGCTGCGGGTTCGAATCCTGATCGTCGAAGTTTTTCAACACTTTCCTTTTTTTTTCAAATTGTTTTCATTTTATTTCATATGAATAAATACAAACCTTATTAATTTTGCTCTCACCAACCCAGGTCCTTCGAATAGACCCAGAAAAGCGGAAAATAATCGAGAAAATCAAACTGCCAGTGTCCCTCACCACTTCCATGACGTGGGTAGGCCCTAACCTCAGCCATCTTGTCGTCACCACGTCGCGTCGCAACATGGCAGCCGACCAACTCGCGAAAGAACCGCTCTCGGGATCTCTGTTCTTTCTCTATCACTTAAAGACGTCAGGGCTGCCAGACAATAAGTTTATATTCGATAATGCAGACCAGTATTAATATTAAAACTTAAAATGATACTACTGATAATACACCTTCACGCTAAATCTCAATTTTTATTTATATTTCATCAATTAGTTTAAACAAAAGATAATTAGTAGCAAGAAAAACGAAGGAAAGAGATTAAAAAGAAGAATTGTAATCTGAAATAATTTATTAGTAGGACGAAATTACAACAAGAGCAATGTAACAAGAATTTGTATAACACTTTAGACTCATTAATAAATAACAAAACTTCACATGACAACAGCGAGAATGACTAGATTTATTACAACAATTATTGTGACTTTAACTACAATTTAGAAATGACAAATATCATGTGCCACCATGTAAATTACAAAATTCAATAAACATCTGCAGCCAAATGGTAAGATATTTTTTTAGTTTTATACACCAAAATTCAAAGTGATACTAACATATAACTACCATCCATTAACCTACCTACCTACTTGAACAATTTTACAACCTAGTAACAATAATGTAGTTGAATGCAATGCATTGCATTAACATAGTTTAGGCACATTTTTGATAGATTAATTAATAATTAATAAATAAAAAATACAAAGCACTATTTTGCTATCTTCATTCTGTATATATTTTACACAATTTATGTTATATAATTAAGTTTTTTATACATTTGTACACAAATAAATAGATATAATATAAGCTGTAATGAAATAGTAAATAGTATTACCCACATTTACTTTCAGTTTTAAGTATATTTTTATTAATTTTAATAACATTATTATCAATGATTTTCAAATACTTTTACAATAAAGACTTCATTTAAATTATTTGTATGTATGCAAGAACTGTTATATTATAGTTAATTATTTCACTCAAAATGTTCAAAAATCGTTGGCAAGCCAGGAAATTGAGGTAGTCATACAATATAATGTAGGTCGCAATAGACATGTAAAAGATCATTGGATAGCAAAATGAAAAAATGAGATTCGCGAATGGACTGATGCCTATGTGGCGTTATTCCCCGTTATCATCACGTTCACGTTTTTTAAGTCGATCGATTTTCAATCTTAACTCAAACAAATAAAGTTCAGAATGAGATGGGTTACTTCTGGACTCTATTGTACCGCATTGACAAAAGCATACTGGGATACCGAAGTACTGAATGCAAGTTTTCGTAACTTGTTACTCGATGGCATTGCTTCTATCCCATACAAATTGTAGTTCGGTCATATAGTGAAAAACAATTCACTATACTCAACGCAAAGACTTGTGGCAGACGGTGACATAAATCACTTTTGTAACAGAGATGTGCACGCGCAAATTTACAGGATTGTCGATAAAAAGCATTGTTTATGAGTTATCGACAAATATGTACAAATCACCTCATTATAGTATTGATCATAAAATCATAACTAATAGTTATTATACTATGACAAATTTACACATTTTGTATTGAAGGTAATTAGCAACAATTAAACTGTAGGTTACCCTCTAGTTGAACGTTAAAATGTTTTGTATATAAGACAAAGTCGCTAAAACGTCACAGTCATTTCAATTGATAATTTCTTTCGAGATGGAGGCGTTTATTAAAAATAACAAAACCAGTGTCCAGGGGAATATTCAACAACAAAGTCCTGTTATTATAAAAATGTTTTAAGAGCTCTTTGGCATACCTACATGTCCGCCATTTTGAAAAATACGTGTTTCGGCGGCCAGTGATGAAACGCATGTCAATCGACAGAGTAAGTGATTACAAACAAAAAGTGTTCCGTGAGTCAAATACCTCAGAAACCGTATCACTTAGAGGTTTCATCACGGAACACTTTTTGTTTGTAATCACATACTCTTTTGATTGACATGCATTTCATCACTGGCCGCCAAAACACGTTTTTTTTTAAATGGCGGACATGTAGGTATGCCAGGTTCCATACAAAAATGTTCGAACCTCTTTCCTAACAGTTATAAGAAGATCCGGCCAAGCTAGAAGAACTCTACTTTAACAAGCCTCGCGATTTAACTGCAATAATTTGTGGGATTGATTGGTTTGAGAACTATCGATGGAATAAAGAAGGAGAGTGCTTTTGGCAAAATAAGCTCTCCCGGAGAACAAGTCCTTCAACCACGGCCAGTGACCGATTTGGATGACTGACAAAAGTGTTATAAAGCAGATTGTGTCTTCGTTTTATGTAAAAGGCGAATATCCTTCAACAAAAAAGATTTTGACAGCTGCAATGGAGAGAATAGACGGCATTAAGCGTAGTGAGTCTTTAATGAGAACAATTTTATATGACCTTGGTACAGATATAAAAATACTCCAGATGGAAGAAAGCAACTCATGGAACGACCATATATTGTCAGTGCCAGATTGCAGTTTCTTAGAAAACTAGACGATTTGAGGAAAAGCGGAGATTCACGTCCAAGAATATTTAGATGAAACCTGGGTAAATCAAAACCATCCCCGGAAGCGCTTATGGGTTGATGAAAATAAAGAAGGCAGCTTTAAAAAAACAGTAGGAAAAGGTAGCACTCATTGTTTGTCACGCAGGGTGCGATAAGTACGGGTTCATGCCAGGGGCTAAATGAGTTTTCCGTGCTGATAAAAAAAAATAAAGATTATCACACCGAAATAGACGCTGAGGGTTTCACCGACTGGTTTACACGACTACTTCAGAACCTCGAAGAGCCTTCGATATTAATAATGGACAACGCCAGTTACCACTCCAAACTGATAAATAGAGCTCCAACGACTGGCTCGACAAAAGCAGCAATTCTGGAAAGGCTTCGGCAGCACGGGATATCCTTTTCAAAATCTGCTTATAAAGATGAACTTCTTCTAAAATAGAAAATCGCGGAGATAAATCTTATCATTTGGCCAGATGTCAAACGAATACAGTCACGAAGTAATTCGTTTACCGCCTTACCATTGTCAATACAATCCAATCGAGTTAATATGTGCGCAGGTAAAAAAAGAAGTAACAACAAAAAACAACACTTTTAAAATAGCTGACGTGGAAAAATTAACAAATGAAGCTATAACTAAGCTAAGCTAACTAAATGTTACTATAGAAAATTGGCAAAAATGAGTTTTTCACGCTGAATCTCTGCAAGAACAGGACTTGAAGAAATCATTTTTATGCGAACGGCTAATAATACATATTGACAGTAGCGACACCGACGACGATAAAGACGATTAGTCTCAAATATTTCTTGTAAGAATATTAACTAAATACTAATAATAAACAAAACAATCAATTACATTTGTCACATTTAAAATAACCCACTTAAAACTTATTGTTATCGATAAACATAGTATACAAACAACGCGCATCACTACGTCTTTAAGACGTAACCCATAAACAGTGTAAGTGCGAGAGAGCACATGATGTGCGCTGTCTCATTCGCACGTTTTATTGCACTGTCTGCCACGATTCTTTGTGTTGACGTCTAGCTATAGGCTTGCTACTGACTTCAAAAGGTCCAAAGATTCCAAAAGTAACTATATACCAATATACGAAACGATACGCTGTTTAGGAAAAACTTAACGATTTTAAACGTGATAATTACCTTGGCCTAATGAGATTCGGTTTTCGTCCCAGCTAATTGACGTCAGTTCACATAATTGCAAGCTAACCATTAACACTTCATCAAAAGATTATTCTATGAACGGATTTCTTATACAAACATCTATACACACTAGAAATATCGGACATCAATGTTATATAATTATTATTATTATAATATATAATATACTTTAGATAAAGAGCTGTGGTAGTGTCGTGGCTGTTCATACTAGTGATAAAGTACCTATTACAACCTTCCTCGCCGAACAACCCTGTGTAAATTGCCCAATAGACAACAACATACACAAATACGCTCATCGCTCATTTATCTTAATCTATTCGCATAAAGTTCAAAATCGAACAACACATTTACGAGTCTTAAAGGTCTTAAAACTGAGTGAACATTGATAGAACTCTTATAACTAACAACTAGTCAATATACTTTAAACATTCAGCTATAAAATCTATGTCTTGTTAACTATTTATCTAATGTATTTCATTTAATTATTAATCACAAACACATTTTCTGTCTTATCTACTACTATGAAGATTTCACAAAATTTACGGTAGGCCAAATTTGCTTGCAGTCAAGCTACCGCTTTTACCCTCGCTCCGCCCACTAAGAGGTCCCTCGCTGCGATTGGTTAAGCGAACAAGAGCGAAGTAAAGAGAGAATTGAGCGTGTTTACTAAACGCTTGGATGGAGTTAGATAACGGTCAGAACGGCTTGAGGAACCTTACAATTTCTTGTTTTCAATAAACCCTGCTACTGTAAACGCCAAAGCCGCCGGTCCAGCAAGATCTCTCATATAAAGGGTGTATCTACGTTTTAAAAGATATTAACCAATTTGGTCCACTGCTAATTTTGACGGTACATGCTTTGACAAATTCTAAGAGCATTATGACTTGACAAATATATTAGGTCCTTACCTATGAAATTGACGTTTTGTATAAAGATTTTTTAATAAAATTGTATTTTTCATACTAACGTTTTTTTTAAATTTTCTTAGCATGTATTTATGTTAACACTATAAAAATTGCAGAGTAGTTTATTTGTTTCACTAGCTAAATATAGCAGACATTAAAAAGAAAAAAAATCAAGTCCCTTCAAAGCTACAATGAAACAAAAAGACAATTCCGCGAACATAAAAAGTAGTCAATTAAAAAAAAAAATTGGGCGATAAAGACACAAAATTAATAATCATTCTTATTGAAGCCTAAGTAACATAGTCCTATTTAAAGGTGTATAATAATATTAACTTTTAGACCTTTTAATAAATAAGAAAAAAACGTCAATTTCATAGGTAAGGACCTAATATAACCATCTGCATGTGACTATAATGATTGATTCATTATTTGTGCTAAAAGTCAATCTAAATCTAAAACAATTTGCGCTAGTCGAGGAGATTTCTATGTCTAAATCTTAAAGCATAAAACTGGTATATCGAATAAATCCTCTTTAATGTACAGTCAAGGGCAAAACTATGTAATTATACGCTTATTTACGGTTTCTTAAAATGATTACAAATCAGAAAATCTAAAGTGTATATTTTCTGTAGCTTTATAAACACTATGGTTGAATCTGATTTGATACTGAATTCCTAAAGTGAGCTTATGAGTGTAGGTTTATGTATTATTATTATGATGTGTATATGTTTTATGTATTTTTATACATAAAAAAGTGTATTCCATGCTTACTAACATAAGAAAAAGCTCATTTAACTTTCGATTTTCTGATATGTTACCCTTTACGTTTAAATAAATAAGTTACATATTTATGATTCATACTCTCACTTATCTTAAACTATAAGATAGGAAAACAGGTACAAGTATATATTGAGAGAAACTGGTGCCTAAACTGTCTTAGTTTAGGCACCAACGTTCTCCCAACAACAGTGATCAACAAATTGTTTATCACATTTTTATAGTGTTTGCAAATTAATCGGAGAAAGATAAAAAATATCAACGAAAACTAAAACTACCATTTATAAAAATTCCCGATTTGTAATAATTATGCACTACTATACATATAACCTATCTATAATTATTATTTATATTATTTATTAATGACGTTTGATACTTTGGTGTTTCGCGATTTATTAATTGATAAAGTTAATAACACTAATTAGAATTTAGAGCAAAGTGCTGCTCTGTTTTCTCAAAGTCTGTACATTTTTGAGTTTTATCTTACATTGGATACTCTTTTTCCATGATTCATTTGCGCGTCTATTTAATTACATAGAAATTAAGGAATTAATACGGTGTATAAAACAAATTATTTTTCTTGGTAACTTTCACTACAAATCTAATTTTTTAATGTACTAATATGAGAATAATGAGTAATCAAATATTTTGCACATAATATAAAGTGGCATATAATAATAATTTTTTTTTTTTGAGTAAAAACATCCAATAAATTTTTAGTAACAATGCCACTATGTCCAGCAAACCAACAATCACTGCTCAAACGTTTCACGTCGAGCTAATACTTCGTTGCAACGTGAACCAGGAACAAATACATTTAGCATTTAAATTAGAATTAACATTAGTATATTTTTAATTGTTGTTTTGAGTGTACGCTACTTCGGCGCAGTTGCATGAGCCATAATAAACGAGTACACAAATAGCATTTTCGTCTAATTCCAAAAAGTTCATAAATTTATTATTCTGGTGATGGAAGTTTTATTTGGATAAATATTATTGTAGTAACATTGTAATTTAGAAATAGTGTTGAATTATTCTTTCTGTTTTAGAATATAATAACTTGGTTATTTGAGCTTTGGGCTTTGGGCTAGCATTCATGACACGACGTCGTACGTCCCGATCGGATCGGCAGGCTTATTATCGATCTTCAGTGACAGTCGCAATCGCGACAATTTACTATTTATCGCTACCAAAACGCGTCGCCCGCGGCGGCGAATTGGTAGTTGACCGTCGATATAATTAAGGCTAAGAAAAGTTTGTCGCCATTGACTGAAATGTCTAGCATTAGGCTAGCATTTAGGCGAGATAAGGCTAGTTATGCGGCAGGAATTCTGCCGTCATAATTAAAAAAGGCACATCTAACATGCAAATCAGGAGAAAAACGGGTTTGAAAAGATAGGCCTTTTTCTCCTGATTCCAAATGTGTATCTAACTCAAATTTAAAAAAATGTTACTTGTGCCCTTTTTCCTTATGACGGCAGAAATGCCGTCGCCCCCATGACCAATGTGCGTAATTTTATTGCAACTCAAAAAGTGTAGCAATTTTTTTTAAATAAAAGTATTACTTGCATTACTCGAGTTAGAGGCTAGCACTTAGGTGCTATAAGCCCGGCCATGATGTCGAACGTGTTCCCGTCGGGTTCCAGCCTCAGTTCGCCGGTGGGCGTCCGCACCAGCAGCCAGCCCGCGTCGTCCACGCCCGCGATACAACCGGCTATGGGCGTCGACCCGCCCTTGGTCTGCACACGGATCTCTTCATCGCTGAAACAATATGTTTTATAGTATATTTTCACAAAATAAAGGGACCTACAGACGGTAAAGTTTAAGTTTCTCTGAAGGATCGACTTCGGAATGAGGTGATCCGACAGAGAACGAAAGTAATCGACATAGCCCATCGGATCAGCAAGCTGAAGTGGCAGTGGGCCGGTCACATTAGCCGCAGAACCGACAACCGTTGGGGTAAACGAGTTTTCGAGTGGAGATCGCGTATCGGCAAACGTAGTGTAGGACGCCCTCAGACTAGGTGGAGCAACGATCTTCGCAAGGTGGCTGGCAAGAGCTGGATGAGAGTAGCCGCGGATCGTGCTCAGTGGCGTGCACTTGGAGAAGCCTATGTCCAGCGGTGGACTAGGATAGGCTGATGATGATGATTATGTATTTTATAAATGAAGCAAAATTAATAGAATAGAAATCATTGAATTCAAGCAACAAATTATGTACGGCAAGTTACACAGCGTGCCATATTAGAGATACCTTACAGACTAACTTACATACAATTTATATATAAAACTATAACTATAAAGCTTCCATGTATTAAACATGAAACATTATGAGCGAAAACCCTGTTTTTTTTTGTTAAGATTCGGCTACTGAATTTTAGTCATTCAACCTAAAGTTGATCTGAAACCTAAAAAGGGAAGGTATGCACAATTACATACCTGTATATACTCACGTGTGTAACCAGTGCTTCTCTATGAACGCATGCAGGCCTCTCCAAGCCGATTTAATTGAGAAGTTTTAAGGCAAGAAGTTTGCATTATGCGAAAATTATCGTTTCACGAATTTGACATTAAAATCACATACACTGGAAAAGCGAGGAGTAAGCAATTTCTTTTTTCCGAATAATACACTCACGTGTGCGCTGCAGGAACTATTATCAGTCATTACATGAATTACATGACAAAAAAATTACATGACTGCTACAAAGGAAGGTACACAAAATCTGTTATAACAATATACTCACGTGTGTAGCCAGTACTGGTAGTACTGCTCGAGAAACGCCTGGACGCCGCCCTCCGTGTCCATATAGTCCAACGAGCGTTCAAGCTCCGAACAGTATCGGGCGAGGAACCGCTCCACAGTCATGAAGGGCAGGTTGGTACCATGCTTCCTGTTGTGGTCCGCTATTATGTCGTTGACGCTTATTGTAGGTATGCTGTTGGAAATGTTGACTCCAGTGCCTAGAAAATTGAGATAATAATATACCTATTTTTTTTTATTCAATGACCCCTACGGCTGATGTTCCGCGAAAGCGGAGTTTGACTTAGTATACAGATGATTAATGAAAATAAACGGTTGGTACAGTCAAGAGCATTAGCACTTTTGACTCTTATTCTTATTAAGAGTTACATCGGATCAGCAAGCTGAAGTGGCAGTGGGCCGGTCATATTAGCCGCAGAACCGACAACCTTTGGGGTAAACGAGTTCTAGAGTGGAGACCGCGTATCGGCAAACGTAGTGTAGGACGCCCTCAGACTAGGTGGAGCGACGATCTTCGTAAGGTGGCTGGCAAGAGCTGGATAAGGGTAGCCGCGGATCGTGCTCGGTGGCGTGCATTTGGAGAGACCTATGTCCAGCAGTGGACTAGTATAGGCTGATGATGATGATGATGATGATGATGATAATGATGATGAAGAGTTACATTGCTTTAAATATTTATAAAATAGTGAAAAAATGAAATGCCTACCCGACCCAGCCAGGAATCGAACCCGGGTCTCCCGCAATCCATGACTGACTGGCTGCATTGACCATTATGCTACCGGGAAGGCTGACATAAGCACTGAATTTTTTCACAGCTTCATGTTTTTTGACTGCTTTTAGCGGCAGAGTGCCATCTATCCAATGGTTATTGCAACCTATTGCTATGCAGATTCATCTTCAGTCTTCATCAGTGCATCAATTAGCACTTAAAAATAAAAATAAAAATTTACAATAGCGTTGTGTTACCAAATTTGTGGTATTTGATCTGTAAAGATGAATCTGCATAGCCATCGGTTGCAATAACCGTTGAATAGATGGCACTCTGCCGCTAAAAAGCAGTCAAAAATAAAAAACCACTGAAAAAATTCAGTTTAGTTAAAAATTATTAGTAATCCATTTGTGTATGAAAACTTACCTACAGTGATGATGACGTCATCTCCCATACAGTTTGCGACTGTCACTGTGCCGCCTACTTTGACCTCTCTTCCGAAGTATATGTCGTTAGGCCACTTTATCCTGCGCAGCAAAAATATTACAGTTACACAACAGCTCCAGGAAGCTATCGTAAATAGTAAGCAAGAGAAACAAAATCATAGGTGGATAGATAATAATCCCAAAACATGGCCATGCAACCAAATATAAAAAACACCGTGATATAATATGCAGCATTTTCTCCTAAATAAAAATAGTTTAAATTCGGAATTTTTTATTTTGTTTAGGCTACAAAAAATTTGCTTTTATGAATGTCACATAACTATTGGTTCGTAAGTCTATAGGGCGGGAGAATTTACACTAAGAGGAACCAGAAACAAACTAATCAAGGGTATTTCTTTTCTCCCTTTCTTATAAAGGTTTACACAAGATATCCCATCCCGGGTGCATTAGCAGTCGTTAACAACCACCAATCCGCACAAGGCCCGCGTGGTAGACTATAGCCCGTTCTCCCTATCCATCCATAGGGAAGGCTCGTGCCCCAGCAGTGGGAATATAAAAATGAGCTGTTGATAATGAAAACACAAAATATTATATAAAACAATAACAAGAACATGACTACTGTATCATACTTACAAGGTAACTATTTTTTACCTTAAATCTAAATGTTCGTACGCGGGCATGGATCGGATCGCGCGCACCGCAGCTAAAGCGGCCGCGTGTTGCACTAAAGGCAGGGTAGGGGTAATTTTCTGCCAAATCTGAAAGCAAAATTACCATACAGGATACTTGGAAGCTTGGTCTCCGGTTTTTTGTAAGATGGCAGTAGTTAAACCCCATCAATCCGCATTGGGTCAGCGTGGTGGGTTGTGGCCCGTTCTCCCCATGTGCTATATTGTTCATGTGGAAAAAAAGCGACTTCAATCGATTGATATTTATTTATTTATTTATTTTAATAGTTATACAGGTTTTTTCCCAATTAAGTTCATAATTATGAACAAAAATCTAAATGGTTACAGTAAAATATTCAAAATCATTACATTAATAAAATAATAATAATCTAATAAACCATTTTCTCCTTTGTACGTTACAAAATAAAATACCATCGGAAGGCCCAGCAGCGGAGCATATACAGGGTGAAAAGATCGAATGCCACATGGATGGCAACTACCTTAAATATTGGAAATAGCACATTCTGTGTAAAGGAGACTCGTTTATTTTTAAAAACAATAAATTCTGCATATATGTATTTTTGAAAGTATATTGAAAGTATTTTTGATATTAGTAACTTTTTCGATCTGCATCATAAAATACGGCATTATATTTTTTGTTGCATTTGACTGATTCGAGTCCCACATAAGACAAGTGATTTTTCAAAAATTCATAAATGCAGAATTTATTGTTTTTAAAAATAAAGGAAAGTCTCCTTTACACAGAATGTGCTATTTCCAATATTTAAGGTAGTTGCCATCTATGTCGCATTCGATCTTTCCACCCTGTATATATAGGCTGAGTCGAAGTCCTAGCCTTTAGAGGCTCCCTTCGGTTGTTTCGCTCTCGGTCCGATCTGAACGCCTCGAAAAATCAAGCATGCCCCCTGTTGAAACCCTCTGAGGATATTTAATCCCAGCTTAAGAAACCCTTAATTTCTGGCCGGCCCTAAAGTCCAGTTAAGCTATAATGGGAACCTGCTCCCCCTCCTTGCATCGTATTCCTCAATGCTGAGGGTCGTGACCTCCAGGATATAATTTAGCTCTCACGATGTTCCGCCTTGTTGGAGGCCTGCCCACACTGCGCTTTCCGGTACGCGGTCGCCAAGGACTATTCACTGAAGGTCGCGGGAAGTTGCTGGATGCGAGCAGCACAAAACCGGTCGTTGTGGAGATCCTTAAGGGGAGGCCTTTGTCCAGCAGTGGACGTCTTTTGGCTGAGATGATGATGATGTTTCGCCATTTTTTCCTGTTTAATACCAATTTATCAACCGCAACTAGGACAGTCGCGTTGCAATTGTACAATAGTCAAAGTCAAAGTCAGTTTTTTTAATTCAAATAAACTTACGAAAAGTGCTTTTGAACCGTCCATACATTTTTTACATACTACCCATTTAGGACGTCTATACGTGGAGAAGAATGGGCGCAAAGAACTTTACAGCTTTAATAGAAACTAGTGGGTCGTCCGCAAAACTTCGCGTTTATTTAACAGATTTTTTAGGAATTTCGAAACCTTCTGCACATCTACGGCTGGAGCTCTTCAAAATGAGACCATAACCGATTTTTTATGTGCAGCTATCGTCCCATAATCACTGGGACAAAAATCGCCTTACGCTATTAATATATAAGATAACGACATTTACAAATAAAAAATAGGCGACGTGGAGGGCATCGTAAAACTTGGTGTCAAGGGAACCTGCTAAAACAGCATAAAAAGAAAAAGCTTTCACGCAGTACGTACCTGCAGTGAGACCGTGGCCTGGCCGGCGGGCGAGAGCCACGCGTTGCCGCCCCGGCCGCGGCCGCGCGCCTGCCGCCGCGCCACGCACGCCACGCCGTGCGCGAGCGGCGCGCCCGCCACGTCCATGGTGGACGTCACCACGTCCGCGTATATCACCGCGCGGCCCATCTCGCGGGACGTTAGGTTCTGCACACGGCGACAACGAACATTTATATCATAACATTAACCTTGACTTCTTGGCGGGAAAGTGAAGAGTCATGTCTGCGGTTTTGTGTTATTTATTTATTATTTATTTATTTATTTAGGTAACAAACAGCCATATAAGAACAATTACATGAGACACTTAATAAAAAAAAGACTTATAGTACCATAAATTGCAACAATTTTTGAAAATACTTAGGCATATAAATGACGGATACAAAAACCATCAATTAAACTAACTAAATTAAAATTATTACAAAAATAAAGTCTAAAAGTCTAAAGGCAAAAGAAAACTTAGTAATAAGTGGGAGTCTTAGTTATGTCGAATATTAATGTGAAATAATGGTGGATTATTAACCGTTAAGTTTTTGTGAGTGTGCATGAGTGTTGGTAAATGAAACGAAACAGTGCAACGGCACTTTCCAAATTCTCTCAAGAAGTCCGCCGCGTGAGGACTTAGTAGAGCCCCACATCTTTACTGAGCTACTCGAGGGGTTGGGGGGTATATCATTTCTCACTTTTCATTTCTAATATCATTCATCATCATCATAATGGAAATATTGTCTATTTATGTATTACTTGTAAGAAAAAATACTTTGACACTGGCTAAATGTGCTCATCGAACGAAGCCATCAACTAAAAAAAAACATTAACCTTTAATATACGCGAGCGCAGATCAGCGCCGCCACACAATTAAAATTCTATTATTCTATTCTATTTTATTATATTTCTATTTTCTTTAGGTAGACGACGGATTAAGGCAAGGGCCACATTTCGCGAAAGAACGTCAATACGTTTCATTGACACACTACGCGGACGATCGGTTGTCTGTCAGCGGACCGCTCGACTTAACTGATTTACCGCGAAGTTCAGCGACAGAATTTCTGAGTAATGTGGCTCTGGCCTAAGGGCGCATTCAAATTAGCAGCAATGGCGCTATTGCCACACTTCTCTCTTAGTTTGAGTGGTTAATGTTGTATATACGTGTCACTGAAGCGCAGCTGTCTCATGGCTGTTGTGCTGCGGTTGTGGGGTTCTTATTTGTGTGGCTTTTCGGTGAGCTGCGGCTTTTTGACACTTAGCAACCAATTAGAATGCACCCTAAAGTCTAGTAGAATTTACTATATAGGCGACAAATTTTCCGCAGCATGTGTCAGTAAAGAGATGATTGGCAAAGTATGCACAGAAATATGTTCTCTTGTGTATATATACAAGACTTAAAAGTACAAATGACATGTAACAGCTCTTAAAAAAATTAACTAGTTTTAGTTCAAATTCTGTAACCTATATAGTGCATAAACATTTAACTAACGGAGCTTAAAATAGTGACGTATAGTTTCGCTATAATTCATGTTCATATGATGAGGGCTAATTATCAACACTCACGTCAAAATACTCGACGGTGGAAAAATTCTCTGGACACTCGTACACGTAAACAGGCAAGAAGTTATTGGAAGGGGGCTCGATCGGTGTCTCGCCGCGCAGGCACCACTGTATCCGGAAGTCGCCTAGCTTCTGGACACGCTTGCCCTCCGCGAGCGGACACCACTGCTCCATAAGCGACAGCTTTTGCTACGGAAAATGAGATTTTACGACATCAACTTTAGAGTCCAATCTTATATTGAGTGTGTTGTATAGTCGACCACAAAATTGCTTTAACAATAATATAAACTTTATTTGCACACAAAAGAGACAGATACAGACAAATTGACAAAGAGAAAAAGTACAAAATAGGCGGCCTTATTGCCAACAAGCAATCTCTTCCAGGCAACCTTGGGTGAAAGAAAAATAACAAAATAAAGAAGATAAAAATGGGTGCAAGTAAAAAGAAACAAAATTATAATACTAATATACAAAAGGGAAATAAATATAATAATATAACATACATAGTACATACAAAAGGGAAATAAATATAATAATCAGAGTTTATGCAATATAAATCGGAAATAAATAAACATGGTCTAGAATTTAGAAAACTTTACACCACTTTTGACAAAAACTTATTACAATAAAAATGCGCTAAGGCTCTTTTTCATTTATGACAGCGTATCTGTCACACTTGTAAGCAAAAACAGACCTTGTTGTTTTATGTTATGTAAACAACATTCAATTTTAAGGTGGTAAAGCCTAATAGTCGAGTATACAAGCTAAGACCAAGGTTTTACATTATTCGATCAATAAACTACAATTTGTATAGCATCAGCGCCAACTAGTGACAAACTTGTTGTTGATCTCATACACATTATGGTTTACTTAAAACTTGATCAAATAGCGAAAAAATTCATACTGAGCATAATATGTTGATACTGTGTACGTTGTTTCTAATAACTTGAATAGACATGATTATATTATAGTCACTTCAGTGCAGTGGCTGAATGGCAAAGCTCAATTCCCGGTTTTAGTTTCAAAGTGTTCCAGTTTTTTCGATGCATAGCTGAGGTTCGCAATACCAACTGTATTTGGCAAGCATAGTAATTAAGCCAATACCTATCAACTGTAGAGAAGACTTGACTTTAACAATAGACTTTTGTTATGTATGTAGACTATTTTACTTATGATTTACTTTACTTTATTACGTTTAATAGACCTTAAGATGTTTTTATGAGTATAAAGACAGATATAAAGACAATTTAGCTTCGTAAAATGCTATAGCTATCTAAATACCGAGCGTCAACAAAGAGGAGAACATAAATTTAACTCATAATACTATTATTATACAAGAGAATATTATAAGGGATAATAATTATATAAAAGAAAAGAGAATAATGGACATTTTTTTTAATGAAAAATAAATCGATTGCGATTTTCAATTTATTACTCAAGACATTTTGCTCAAATTTTACTTAGCTTTTAAAGTCTAAAATTTAATGTGAACAGTATGTATTGAATTTATAAACATAAACATGCACATAGCAAAATAAACAACCAAGCATAATTTCTCAGATCGATAACTAAAATCCTTAATTAAAAAGCTGATAAATACATACCGGATTTCTGATCATTAGTTCATAGCGAAGTGCGAAAGATAGCATGTTAAAATAAGCATAAATTTATACAGGATGAAAACTTAACACTGATAAATAAGATAAGCGTTATGTTTAAATTATTATACAAAATCCAATATTACACTATTTAATCAATTAACAGAAGTCGTTTTGCTTTTTGCAGATTCTTTAAGAGGTTTTGTTTCCATCCTGTAATACCAGCCCTGTTTAATAATTATATAAAATCATACCTTTGAAATGTATAGCAAGCGAAAATTTTCATGCCAACATGAAATCGTTGTTACGTTATAAGTATAAAAATAAAAAGCCGTTAACCGACAGACTTCCCAACAGAAAACATACCAAGATTTAAAACCAATTTGACTTTAATTATTTTTAGTACAAAATAATAACGCGTACTATTTTTTTATCAGTCGAGCTAAATTCACGGACAATGATACGAAAATAAAAATAAAGATTAAAAAAAACAGTGATATAAGTTATGAACTAACTATATATTTAATTCTTCCAAGAAGTTAAAATCAAAGTTTGAAGGCTTCGTCCAAACAGCTGGCGTGGCAGAGCTAGACGCTAGATAGCGTGGCGATCAACCGACGTGTATTTCTCGTACAGTCACAAGCATTAACATGTATACACTTTTGACTAGTTATAAAAAAATATATTTATTTCAGTTCCTCAATCAACATATTATAGTATTTATAGGAACACTCCTTTTGAGTTTTATAAAAACTTGTATCAGAAGTGTCCACTTTTCTTAAATTACATACAAAAATAAACGATTCGAGTTTACAATTTTACAGGTTGCCATTGTGTATAAAATTAGTTAAGTGTGTGTGAGGGTGTGTTTGTGTGTGTGTGTGTGCGTGTGTAGTTTTGACTCCTATTCCATTGTATTGTTTACATGTTAATACTCGTGACTGTACTAATTATTATGAAGATGTATGTGAAGATGACGTCACACCTACGAGCTTTATAAACCGTATACATATATATAGCTTTAGCGCGACTCTCTACCCATAGTTTGCATAATAAACTAAGCTCAAGCCCGACAGCATTTTAACGTCTGACAAAGCCTTTAACATAAAAAACAAACAAATGAAATAACTGTTGAGAAGTCGTCCACAAGCCTAAGATAAAGGTTTGAACACATTGTCGTAGGTGCGCCTCACCAGGGATCACACCGTCACGTGGCCCGGGCCAGCGCTCGACGCCGGCCGCGCCCCCTAACGGACAACACTTATTACCATGATAGAAGATTCAGTTTTGCGATCACACTATGTTTTCTGAGACACGATTGTAATGTTTTGACAACATAGTTGCGTTTGGTGATTTGTGTTTTGAAAATAACAGCTGGTATCGCTTGATGAAATTAAACTGTTCTCTGAGTTAAGATCTCTAATAAAAATATTTTCTTTGTTTTCAAGAAACAATGCTCATCAAAAATAAAAATAAAAAATTATACAGGGCGTTTAATATTTGGTGTATCATTACAAAAGAGAACGGATCCACCCATCAATATAATCAAATAAATTTACACAGCCATAGGTATCAATCACTCATAAAAAATCTTACGGTTTTATCTTTGGCGGTAGGATTCCATTTATATTAAAAGGTTCACTGTCCCGCAGACCACATTTGGTCCGTAACAATTGATATAATCATTGTTATAAGTTTTGGACAGTGCACCTATTAAACAGTTATTTTTATTTACCCCGATTCTGAAAGGAGTCTTACATAAAAGTTTGCTCAGACAAGGGGATACTGAAACACAAATACTCTATATGAAATGTCAAGTTAGTACTGGAAACTTCAAGATCGTAGGCCAACACAAGTGTTTAAACTAACTTATATGCCAACGCTACATTGCCACGGTGCAAAGCTTTGTGCCTTGTGATGTTCACTAACACAATACACATTGTCTCTAGAATACATAGTGATTTCGTAGTCACACGTGATGAAGTAAGAAGTATATTCCTTAATGACTGTGAAACCAGATGACGGTGTATCTAAAAGCTGGCTGTAATAATTTAACTGCCTCAATATAATATTATATGTCAACCTAATCATTTACTCATACATCTAATATGATATGCATAATAATTATCACGTCACAAAGTACTTGGACCTATGTAATTTCATTCCATAATCTATATTTTTTCAGAGACTTTTAACATTTTCGAAACCTTTTATTTAAATATGTAAATAAGAGTGACTATTAAATTGATGACTGGCTTAAAATAACAAGAATCCAAACCAGTAAACGTTAAAAAACAAATGACTTTCCTTTCGTTCGAAATCCAAAAATGTTACCAAGTCACTGTACAGCAATTTCTACAATGATGGATATGCGGGTGTCAAACATATTGAAGAGGCGTCTTACCACATGATTGCCCAAAAAGAAGCCCCTGGTGTATTCGACGTGCGTGAGCTCTTGAGGATCCTTCACATGCAAGCCCAGGATGTCACCCATAATCTTGTGGATGATGCCGAGACGAGCTTCGTTGCTTTTCGTACCCTCGTCCCCTAAGTAGTCGCTTGGGTCGACTTCTAAATGAATCTAAAAAAATAAATAAAATAAAAATGATCAAAATAGATAAAAAAAAATACATTACATTCGGGAGCCGAACTTTAAAACTGCTAAGTTTGACCGAGTCAACTATTTTATGACAACTTACGTACTTACTTATTTACGTAGTAAATAGTAAATATTGTTACTTAATCTCTGCTGATTGCACGTGGCATAGTGGCAATTCATTTTTGCGTACCAGCTTCTGGTGAAATATGTGAACGTTATTTATATAACTAAGACCACTTATGTACCATATTTCAAGCGAAATAAAAAGTCTTTGTCTTTGTTGTTTTTACAACGTACTTTTCCTAACACCCTGTATAAGTAGATTATATGTTAATACTAAATAATACTTACTTGTGAAAAGATAGCGATCCCGTTATTGGTGAGGTCTGTCGCTTGCAATAACGATGGCGTCCGCCATGTTTCCTCCGAAGCGAGGACTTGGATGTCCAGCTCGTGGCCGGGGTGGCCAGTGTATTTGGACGGCCTGAAATAACGACCACGTGAAGCTAGAGTAATATGGTGTGACAAATAGTGTTCAAATTACTATAAGCTACCATTACTTTAGGAATGATGGGAGTGGCACATGCATTGATGAGTCGTAATTGATATTGATTTCTATACTTTTGTCTATGTTGATGATCTGTGTTTGATCAATCAGCTATGTATAATGTCCATCCTTCGAATACCAGTCAAGAAGATTTGACTTTTCTCAGTGTCATCAAAAAACAAATGTGGCTTAATAAATTTTCTAAAAGCAGGTTTAAAATTCTAAAAATGATTAGATACTTATTTTAAATATTGTAACAATTAGTACCTATTCATTATGTATGTCATATAAATTAGAGTTAATTGAAACTTCATCGAAGATATGTGAACTAGTACTTGACGAATTAGCATAATTTACAGCGCAGCGGGGTGGTAAGTAGTACAGTCAACAGCAAAAGTAAATGACGACTGGATTTCTCAAATTCCACTCTTTTATATATTTTTTCCCCTTTTCAAAACCACTTGTACATTGCGAAGCGTAGCTTTTACAACTGCTAGTGCTGGATAGTTCTTCCTTAGGGGTAAATCTGCTATGTATCCCTATGATGCTAATTTAGTCCTATTGAGCCAGGATAAATTTTATTCAATCGTCGTTAAAAGCAGTCAATCTAAAGCAGTAGTGTCCAACCGGTACCTCGCGAGCCCCTGGTAGCACGCGGCCTGTTTTCAGGCGCTGGCAAATAAAATCGAATAAGGAATACACATTTACTAAATGTGAACAGCCAAGTCTCGCATTAACTTTTTGCTGTTGCGGTCTATTCAATCTGAACTGTAGTGTGTATTATGATAATAAATGGTGTATTTATATAATGAACTTTTCTTCTCTTATCTCACTGAGGTTTTTTTATTAACTCGGCGGGGCTCGCGTGAGGTGTCGGGACTTTCAAAATTGCTTGGAGCAATACCAGTTGGGCACCACTAATCTAAAGGCTACTTTATATATATATTATTTATATCTTTATTTTTTTTTTTTGAAACATTTATCGGATAAGGGGGGCTGCGAACTGCTAATTGATGCAATTCGGGATGACTCCAATTTAGACCAGCTTGGAAGAACTGGTTTACCTTGAGATGGCTGACCCCATTTTTTTTTTTTTTACCCTTTGTGGTGCCGGGGATCAAGAATTGCACCACCCCATCTCTTCCCGTGGGTGTCGTAAAAGCCGACTAAGGGACAGCATCTCTCTGAGGTGACCCTCAACCTACTGCGATCGCCAACCCGCCTGCCAAGCGTGGCGATTACGGCAAATACCCCCCATGATGATTTGGGGGACGCCTTTGTCCAGCAGTGGACGTCTTTTGGCTGAGATGATGATGATGATGATGATGATATTTTTTTTTATTATATATCAAAAGAGACATATTGTTAGACAACATGAGCAATCGGCATTTACAAATGCTGCAAATATTTCTTATGTGTAAAGGAGAAAACCATTATCTACATCTTCCTAATCATAAATAAAAATATATTCATTCATTCGACAGTATGCATTAGTATTAAATAAATCAAAAATGCTATAGTATTGTATTTCTATAAAGCTAAATAAAATATACAGCAACATTTCATGAACAAGCTAAGTGTTATGAACATTACAACGAGATATGGCTTGCACTTTATAAGACATAGCAGCAATTACTGAAATAACAATATTTATTTTACAAACAAATGAAATTAACAAAATTAAACTTTAAAGTAGTATATACATAACATTTTATTTGTAAATAATCTTGTTACAAAATGTTATTGATTGCATACCGATACATATTATTTTCCTGGCTTGCTCTGAAAATTCAGGAAAACGGCTATAGTGAACACTTAATCTAGGTACACAATGTATGTAAATATTAATGTAATAAAAGATAACACAGATGTTTTAATTAACGTTAATGCAATTCTTTGGGCACTTTTGGCATTGAGTTTGGGCACTGTTAGTTGTTATCGAATTTGGGCACTGTTGGTATCAACTTTGGGAACAAACATGACTATATTATGCCTAAATAAATAAACAAAACACTTACTGTCTATCGCTTTCTGTGGAGAACTGTTTTTTGGCAGGTGAAGCTTGGTAGCAGAATATGTGGTGTTTCATTTTAACCGATTTCCATTTGTCATACGAGAATTGCACGACCTCGTTTTCACGAACCTACAAAAGAACATATATTAAACAACTTGCTTTAAGCTGCCAGCAACCCAACAATTAACAAGTTAGGATGTTGGCCAAAACAAAATTGCAAGTACCTGATTTTAAATTTGATATAACAATGCAATAAAAAACAAACAAAGTTATTGAGAGAAACAAAAAGAGTCAAATATGCGTGAGATTGTATGTGTAGTTGTGATTTCGTAAAAAGGATCGAATGGCAAATAAAATTAGCACGTACCTGAAGGCTGTCTTTCCATGTTAAATAATTAAAGTTTTAATTCAAGCATTTTCTAAAAAACAACCTACCTCAGCAGTCTTATAGTGTGGCAGTACAGTATGCAGCAAATCCGAGCAGAGAGCCAGCAGCCTCCCACCGTCGAGTAAGTGGGCTAGCAGAAGCGGCGCACATCTTCCCACGCAACCTGCCACAGCTACTAACGAAGCGCGACCTCTCCACGAACCAGCCTCCAAGGTTTCTCGGGTCACACTGTATATTGTGTACCTGGAGATAAAATATTTTGTTGTAAGTGAAAATCTTTGTACGACGGGTATCTCTGGATCATCATCACTAGTAAAAAAAATATTTTGTAACTATCTATACAAAACAGCAATTTAAGGAACAGCTGAATTTTATTTTCGAGTTAGGAAGTTGGTCCAATAGTAAGAGTTGTTTGTTTGTATCACGGGAGTCATCTCAGGTTTGGACGGTGATAAAAAAAGTCTGTATATGAGAATGCAAAATTCGAAATCTCGAAACGAAACGTCTTCTGGGGTCTCGGCTCAGTGGTCAGCATTGGACCGGTTATTCAAAGGTCGTGAGTTCGATTCCCACTCGAGCTACCTGAGTCTGGTTGATTTTATCTAGTAAAAATGTTATCTTGTAATCATCATATTAGGTCACCCACAGCAGTGGGCAGCAGGACATAGCCTCTCCAAGTGCACGCCACTGAGCATAATCCGCGGCTACTCTCATCCAACCTTGCAAAGATCGTAGTTCCACCTAGTCTGATGGCCTCCTACACTACGTTTGATGTTTGCCAATATGTGTTCTCCACTCACTAAAGAAATTGTTCTGCTATCGGTTCTAACATCAGCTTTTTTGTACTAAATACTAAAAGCACAGTCTCTTATCAGTATCTTAATAAAAACATACTGTATAATGTTGCTGCACTCAGTGTATATTAAAGCCTATCTAACATGTGCTATGCAATAAGTAAGTGATATTGAGAATTGGGACTATTAACTATATTGGTAGACTGCAGTACATGGAAGTTTGTTATTGATTAGTAATAAGACTGGCAACATACCCAATTCTTGAACACATACAGACATCTATTGAATAGCATGCAACACTTACCTGTCACAATCCAAGACCTTTCTCAAAGATGCTTCCAAGTTATCTCTAGCTGCTATACTATCAGAATATATCAACACATTTGGTGATTTAGTATTAACTAATGGACGGGAACATTTGGCAGACTTTGGTGTACTCTGCTGTGAAAAAGACTCCTTTTGAGTGTCCTCTTTGATTTGAGGACTTGGTTCCACCACTGGTTGAGCTTTTTTGGTACTAACTATTCGTTTATGAGTAGTGATAGACTTAATTTGACTGGATATGTTGAGTAATGATGTTGAAAGTTGACTTGTACCCTTTTTCAAGTCCAATTTTAAACTTGATTTCTTTGGTGTTATGTTATGTTGTATTTCAACAGTGACATTTTCAACAATAACTTCATCTGGTTTATCTTTGAGTCCTGTTAAAACTTTTTTTTCTGGAGACTTTTCTGGTGTTTTCTGCACATATTCTATTGTCATTTTTGTCTCCTCTGGTTTTGGTATATCATCGTCAGCATTCAATGATCGCCCAGTATTTACACTAACATCAGCTAGAGTTATGTTTCTTCTACTAGTAGTTACTGCCTCTAATGAAGTTTCAGTTCCACCATTCATTTCTACTGTGGTGTGTTTAACATCAGACTTTATATCAACTACCTTAGACAGTTTACGAAGCAAAGCAGCATGAACTGGCCACTGAAATTCATCATGAGTAACTTTAAGTCCGTGTTGTATATCACTTCGTAGGCCTCTCATTGAAGGATCAGTGGCTTTGTTAGGTTCTCCCGACAACTGCACAGCTGTAAAAAATATTATTGAAATTAACCATTTAGAAAAGTTTGGCACAGCTGCGAATCATATTTAGAACAATATTTACTTACTTTGAACTCTCACTACAGGCAGCTTGTGGTCTATTACAAATTCTCCACCAACAAAATTGAAACCAATTGCGCTGAGGTTTTCAATGTTAGTTTTTAGCACTATGGCCAAATGTGACCCTGCTTTCCAAGCCACTGGCTGCCCTATTGACTCCAACTGGAATTATTGTATGCTTAATTTAAAACACTACCACAAAACAAAATACATTCATAATAAAACAAAATAATAATAAATTTGCAGTCTATTGACACTATAATAAACTCTTCATATTGAAATAGAAATAGAAAAAAATCTTTATTTGCTACAATACATCACATTTATTGTAAAGTATGTTGCACATTCATTCATAATCATCATAACCAGCCCATATTATGTGCCCACTGCTGGGGCACGATCTTTCCCCATGGATGGATAGGGAGAATGGGCCATACACTACCATGATTTGTCATCTTGAGTGCTTCGGAAGGCACATAAAGCTATTGGTCACGGCTGCTTTAGCAGTTGTTAATAACCACCAATATGCACATTACTAATTAGTTCTAAATATGTTATGGAACAAGCAAGGTACATTTAATTGAATTTTAACTGTAACATACCTAATAGCTTTGGTTTTTTACCAAAGCTATTAGGTATGTTACAGTAGTTTAAACATATTATATTTGCTCAAGAACCTTTTTACACTTATTAGAATAAAATAAATTAATATTATATCTTACAGTGGTGATGTCTTGGAGTGAACAAGCTTCGTTAGGCTCCATCTCACACTCAAATAGTATATCAACATCCAGATCTGTGACTGGAGATTGATCACCAGAGCCGACAGGCAGACCTCCCCCACATGAGACCCAGCCAGTGATTTCAATACACTGCATTGGCTTCATACTACAAATTCTTGTGGCATTTGTGTAATCCAATAGATCACATAGATATGCATTCTTTGGGTTTGTGCATAATTTTGAGCTAAGTGTTGGTGTTTCTGAAATAATATTATTGTTGTTTCATGAACTGCTTCTTTATTTTTATAAAAAACTTATGTGGTAAGTATAACGTGACCATTTATTGTTTTTGTATAAGCAGGACATCTGCGGAATTATGTACTCAAAAAAAGTTCTTGGTGTATCGCAAGATTTTTATTATAGGAGGTACACTTAACACAAAATATTTAAGTAGGCAGCATAGTTATAAGCCCTGGTGGCGTGACTTCTAGGTGGTATTTTTATATTTGTCGGCTGAGCACATTTGTTTCAAAATATCAGGTCTGCTTTTTAGAGACTTAAAGAACTACACGGTTTATTTTTATTTATCTTTATCTTTTAATCAAAATAGCTTTCATTACTGTGATACTTAATTCTGTGTTTTATCAATTGTCCATATTTGGTTAATTTAAGAAAAAATGCGTCCTCTGAGGCAGCCACGCCCTCCGGAAAAATAAATTTTAAATTATCGTCTGGTCAAAACGGTACCATGTCGCCCACGCTGGGGACAGCGGGACAGAAAGCCTGAAAGTGGGACTGTCCCGCTCAAAGCGGGACGTATGGGCACGTTAGGTAAGTAGGTAACTGAAGGGAAATATTTTACTAAAGTTATTAGTGCTATAATTACATTACCTATAATATAATTTAACACATAAGTGATAGGTACTTAAGTACTTAAAAATATAATATATACAATGTATAAAATGTAAAAACGGAAAAAAGCCGGTACAGATTATTGGGTAAATTTTATTGGAACTTAATTGATTTTTTTGTGATAAAATATAAAAAATATATAATTAAAATATCTCATACCTGCAGCATTTTCAGGCACTTTACAGAAAGCCACACTCGTATTACCACTGAGAAATTCTAGCAAACGCGCTCTAAATGAACGGATTCTCCAAGTTTTTATAAAAGTCATGGCAATGTAAATTGGAGTGAACAACATTTTCACTGAAAGTATCTGAATAATTAGTATTCACCAGCTCACCGCATGATCAAAACGAAAGGAAATTAATTGAAGCTATCTATAATAACTTATCGCGAAACTGGGTTATTGATTCTAAAGTCCATCGAACACTGAAATACTTTTTCGTGATATAATAAGTTTAGTTAATAATATTGTTACTAAGTAGCATAAAAAATACGTGATACAATAAAAAAGATCATTCGCTTCTCGCAGAATCAAAATTATCACAAATATCTCAACAATTCCTAAAAATTTTCAGAAATTCAATAACCGTACTCAAGTCAACTCAACTCAACTCGCCAAAGACAATACGTTTCGTTTCATTCTTAAGCATTATTTTCAAAAGTTGGGTAATCATTATTTTGGAATCAATAAAATAATTATTTCCACACGCTGCTTCTCTCATATTTTGTACAAGGTATATTTTTTAAATAAGCATTACTGATTTCCACATAGTTCTTTTAATAAGCGTAATTTACGAAAAAGACATCTTTTAAAAATAAATAAGATATGCGTGAAATGAATACAAATGTCAAAGTTTAAAGCTGCGTTCACTGTAAGTTCCATCTACGCCACAACCTGCACAGTGTCTTGGAATGAAGCAACAAAATAAAACACCTTTTACATTGTTGTCACGAGTATTTTCTGGGACAGAGTAATTTTTTATATGTTTCTGGGAGCCTGGGGTGAGTTTTGTTTACTATCCGTATTCATTCGAAAACGTTTACGAAAGCGAAAATTAGTACCTATGGCATTGAAGCAGCGCCTCCTGGCGGCATACGAGAAGAGTTAACATTTTGCCATACAAATTCTCGTTTACGTAAACGTTAACGAATGGAGAATGAAACCCGCACTTGGCATTGGCACCCAGGTAGGTAATCTCAAAGGAGTCGTTTCACCTACGATGCGGCGGGCATTGCTCCTAGTAAAACTCAAAGTTCTTTTTAATTTGCCAGTGGAAATAATTTAATTTTTTATTTAAGCATTATTTTATGATCATTTAGGATAAATATTAACTATTATTATGACAGACTGGGAGGTTGATCGATCAGCTACTTTCTTTCAACCTTAAATTTTTGGCCTTCAGATATGTTTTTTATTTTTTTAATACGACTCGCCGCGGTTGTCGCTTCGGACGCTGCACTGCTCTTTTACGAGGCATCTAACCCCCGGGTGTGGGGGTGATGCCTTGAAGAGTAATTGTTCACGGGGAGATGGCATTCCCCACCCCCGCCGTACACCTAGGACAGGCCTTCATGTTCTCCTAATTCGATAATAAATGACACGAACGACATTGGAATTAAATTTCCGATTTAATTAAAGTTTTAGTTCTTAGTATTGATAAGTAGGGTGTACGTAAGGACAAAAGTAAGACATCAGATGACAAGTAGTCACCATCATCACCAGTCATGTTGCAGGGAGCTCATACCTTCCCACATAAACAAAAGCAGAGGATATTCACCAATAACCATAAACCATAACAAGACCATAACCCACCAACCAACAAACGGCCCAAATGGGGTGAACCGCCACCAACTGGCTTCAACGGCTTAACTTCCTTTTAAAGCACGGAGGGGCTTGAGATATTTTCATTTGGTCAACCATCCGCAAACTCGGTATACGAAAGTTACCTCTAACATAATCGTAAATCAAGCTCATCACGATTTCCTACATACCTACTAAATTATAAACGCCGAGGGTAGGTAAAAGTAGGTAGGTAAGTAGGTTTATTATAAAATCACTCAGTACATAAACACTTACATCGACGAAAGAAAATCAATATGGAAATTGCGAAGGGAGATAACATTATTTTTAAAACAACAAATGGCGCTGATTAATTATCGTCGGATGTTATAATTACAACTTGGGACTGTCGCTGATAATAAAACAAGCAATGTTATTTATTTTGCAGTAGACAGACTTGTGTGGACCAGCGGTGAGGACGCACGGACGGACGCTTCTCGGGACAGTTTTATTAACACGAGTGCACAACAAACTATAGTAATCGTAATGGAGTTGAACTTTATAACGTTTATTAAACATGATGTGAACCATAATGTGAAACAGTGTTTCAAATCGAAGAAAGCATTCGGTAAGCGGTTTATTTCTGTAGCATTTTTATTTTCCTGGCTTTTTATTTTTAATCTTAAAATAAAGTAAGTAATTAGTATTTAAATAATGTGCAATGTAACAAAAGTACATGGAGACAGGTTTTAGGTATATAGAACGAGCCTGTTTAAAAGCAAAGATTAAGAAAAAGTTTTATTTTAGTTCCTGTTTTTAAAATTGTATTATCGAATCGGAATATAAAATAAAGAGTCTTCGATATAAAAGCTGCCTTGACGTAAAAGGTACTCGAACCCACAACCTTTCTTATCTTGAAGCTTAAAATTGTAGGTATATGTTTATGCCTGAGCCTGTCGATCGATGCGATACGTAAACATCAAATAGGTAGGTAATTAAAGTTATTAGGTAGTTAAGCACTACTCGTACGGTCGTACGTACCTATGTAATAAATTTTATTTATATACTTATCAAAAAAATTGTCAGTGAAGTGTTCATGCCGGCAAATAACGTACCTAGCCTATTACATAATGACAAGTGCCTTTTTTTTAAATATACGATTACCTAAATCATGGACTAATCTTAAATTATAATATAGATTAGAATAGAATAGAAAACACTTTTATTTGTAACTAATACATCACACACAAAAAAAACGAATAGACATATCCATCGATGTCATTGGTAAATTTTAAGTTTTTATTTTAGTATTTTTTTATTGTCAAAGTTGCAATTAGGTGTCCGAATATCTACCTACAGTAGTATTTGAAAGAGGTTCCTGTATAAATATGTTTTGAGCGAACTAATTACTAACATTGTAGGACTAAATAATGATAAAATAGACCTCACAAAGCTAGATATAAATAAGATTTATATGATAAAGGTCAGCGACCTATCTACTTAGATTGTTACTATGCTTGGTGGGTGTGTTATCTATCATTAGTTAAAATTTGTCAATAGAGGAATTAAGCAATAATTAATAGTGTTGTTGTTCTGTATACTTGTAAATTAAGAGCAGGCCAGTATTAACATTTTTGTGATGAGTTGGTTTGTTATTGTCTATTATTGTAGCTATTGTCTGTGCCTAAACGAAACTTTTTAGTTTAATAAAAATAATGAATTAGTTTATTGCTTCGAAAATTAGAACAAAAAATAGGTAAGTAAGTACCTACATTAAAAAGTAACACAGAGTCAGAGGCAAAAGGGAATAGCTCAACTTTCACTGAGATTTTCTCATCGCTGGTTTTCAGCCGTTCCCCATATCCCTGAGATGAAGATCGGAAAATATAACTGTTCTGTGGAATATATCGTACAGGAGGAGAACATTATTTTATAAAAACTGTGTTTACTTGTTAATGTTAGAGTAACGTAGGAAAGTAACATGCATAAGTCACCGACTACTTTGTTTACCATATCAAAATGAAATAACGTTAGGTACTCGAAGTTACAAGCACCCTGCCTGTTAGATTACTTATATACAACTGCTTTGAAATTTAATAAAGTGTTCAGCGGCTTGTGTTGGTGACAGAACATTACCATGGCGAAGTTCAATGATCACTTTAAGAATTCGTTACACCAAAGGCGTAGCGAATGCGTAACGGTCGGTAGTAGCAGTAGCATAACCTTTTCTTCATTTTAACCCTCCTGTTCAGCGCCGGTGTCAGACTCGGTCCTTGGTTCGATTCCGTCAGTCGGTGGTAGGGCTTGTTTTAAGTCCAGCTGGCTAGCTGCCAGCTACCACCGTCTTATCTAAGTAGGTACCAGTGTTCGACTTCTTTTTTCCTATAATAATTAACAATAGGCCTTTGTCCAGTAGTGGACGTCTTTTGGCTGAGATGATGATGATGATTATGATTAACAATATGGGAAGCGACGAAAACTGCGTCGAACAGTGGTGCCAGTACAATATGTCGCTTTATCATCAATGTTTGTAGCATAGTCGTATTCCGACAACTGTAGAGATAAGATAGCCGTTCTTAGTGGTTGAGGATTCCGGGGTGTGCTTTCACGTTCGGTCTTATTGTAACATACCATTAGGTGAAATGAAGACCAAGTGCTTATCCATTCGCCATAAAAAAAATCGTCTATTTCATTTATAAAGCACGGAGCGAAAACACTCACGAAAACCAGCGTTGCAGCGGCCTCATGTCGTTGTAGCATGTGCTGGGTGCCAAGTACGAGTTTCATTCGCCATTCGTTAACGTTTACGTAAACGAGAATTTGTATGGCAAAATGATAACTCTTCTCGTATGCCGCTAGGAGGCGCTGCTTCAATGCCATACTATTTTTTGTTTTCGTAAACGTATTCGGATGATACGGATAGTATACAAAACCTACACTAGGCACCCTGAGGCTGGGGCCTAGTTGGCCACACTTTGTGTCCTGTTTTTGTTTTTTATTGTGAAAGTACCTTGTTTTTCAATATAAATGTAATTAGTTTTTGTTGTACAACCAACAGTGTGCCAATAAATGTATTTCTTTCTTTCTTTAAAACCTACGCACCTCTCTGGGTGCCTATAGCGTGAGTTTTGTTTGCTATCCGTATTTCATAAAAAGGCTCAAGGTCACTCAAAGAGCAATGGAGAGGGCTATGCTCGGGGTTTCTCTGCGTGATCGAATCAGAAATGAGGAGATCCGCAGAAGAACAAAGGTAACCGACATAGCCCGAAGAGTTGCTAAGCTCAAGTGACAGTGGGCAGGGCACATTGCTCGCAGGACTGATGGCCGCTGGGGCGGGATAGTCCTAAAGTGGCGACCGCGTACCGGAAAGCGCATTGTGGGCAGGCCTCCAATAAGGGGGACCGACGATCTGGTGAAGGTCGCGGGAAGCCGCTGGATGCGAGCAGCACAAAACCGGTTGTTATGGAGATCCTTGGGGGAGGCCTTTGCCCAGCAGTGGACGTCTTTTGGCTGAGATGATGATGATGATGATGATGATGATTCTTTCGATTACGTTTACGAAAACAAAAATTAGTATGGCATTGAAGCAGCTCCTCCTGGCGACATGTAAGAAGAGTTAAAATTTTGCCATTCAAATTGTCGTTTTCATAATGTGATCGAATGGCGAATGAAACTCGCACTAGGCAAAATGTTAACTCCTCCCGAATGCCGCCAGGAGGCGCTGCTTCAATGCCATACTTTCGTTTTCGTAAACGTAATCGAAAGAGTACGGATAGTAAAAAACTTAGACAAGGCACTTTGTCGCTCCGCCTCTGCCGCCTTAGGTCCGAAACACATAAACACGATACGATGTCGCACTGCAAAAATAAGCGTTGCGCCAAGCTAGTATAAACCTTATTGCCTGTCAAATACTAGACAGACGCCGCATCGTGGTACGACGCACACTGATCAATTATTGAGTTTTAGCTGGACGAAATTCATTTTTCTCAAAATGAAGGTATTTCGAAAAAAGGGTAGCTACGTGCTTAGGACTATTGTGTACACTTCATGCTACAATATTATTTCAATACGTTGTTTGTGTCATCCGATATTAATGCTCAAAGATATCGACTCCGCAAATTGCATTAATAATTGCTGTTTACATAAGATTTCTCTAGTGAAGTTGATTAGCTTTTTTACAGTAAGTTGTTTACTGTTGGATTTAAAAAAAATGGTGCATATTCTTAAAGGTATTTATGATTTATTTTAAGTATTAGTTCATTCTGCATTGTTATAAATTGATCAGAAAAAAAATAATAAGTTATATACACAATTTTACTCTATTTGTTTTGTTTCTGAGACCATTATCTTTAGAGAAACATAAAGAAACATGGATAATTTAAGTTTTTTATTACAATCAAACCCTCAGCTGTTATAATCAATAAGATTTTTTTGCCCATTTTTGCACTTCTTGAACAAAGTTTATGATTTTTTAGGTAACGGTGCTACAATAAAAAATCAAGATTTGTTTAATGTGCTTAAGCAACATCCTCCAGTAAAACCTACGTCTAAGCAATCAAAAGACATGCTACTTAGCTTCGTATTAGATACCATTGGAGTGCCAAATTTGAACGTTACAGACAGAAACGACTTGCGTAACACCATTCATAGCTTTTGTACTTCAGCTGCTAGAAATTGGATAGCTACTAGCCGAGACGTGGTTAAGTTTGAGAATAAGTACAAGAATTGGCTTAACAAATGCATCATTTTCTCCGGTACACAAACAAATGAACCTGCTACATCACGGAATACGTGTAAAGGGCGGCCAAAACAGCTCTTCTCAAACGTATGTGATAGAACAAAGCGTCGAAGGTTGAATGAAGAAGTAGATACTAAAAGTGCAGCAGAATTATGTTTAGCCGCGGAAATGAAACTGTATAAGATTGGAAAACGTAGTGCTGGTTCTACTTTACACAATATTTCATCAACACACGCAATTACTGGCATAAATCGCGATTTAATAGTGAGATTTGGAGTAATTCTAAAAACATTGAGCTGTCCTTATAAAATTAATAGCTCTGCTTTCAATGCTTATGCGAAAGAAACGGCCAAATTATATGTATATATGACTGGTATCCGATGCCACCCACAGTTCATAAGATTTTGGTCCATGGCAAGGATATCATTGATAATTTTTTATTGCCTATCGGTCAACTGGGTGAAGATGCACAGGAATGTCGGCATAAAGAGATAAAATATTACAGGGAACATAATACTAGAAAAATGTCCCGCAAAGAAACCAATGAAGACTTATTTAAAATTTTACTAGTAACATCGGATCCCCAAATCACAAGTCTTCACTCAGTAACGTTCAGGAAAAAAAGCGCCCTTTCCTGCGATGTTATAGCGTTACTAGACGAACCTTGTGTATTTGACGAAAATGAAGAATGAATATTTTATGTCTGTTTTTTTATTTAATCATTTACTTTGTGTTCTAAATACATAATAAAGCACGATAAATAATAAATTAAAGCTTATACATCCATTTTACATTGAAAATAATACATTTCTGGATTTTAATATTTTCGTCCACCTAAAAGTTCAAAATTGATCACTGTGCGACGCGTGACGCGACGTCGCGTCGTGTCGTGTTTATTGTTTCGGCCCTTAGGTAGGTGTGGCAAAGACTCATTTTGATGTCGGTCGTAGATACCCACGTCTGCACATCAGACTACCACAATCTGTGTTGTTGTCTCAAAAGCCTTTGAACTTTATGTACTCGTATAAGGCACATGGTTGAACATTTATTGAAGAAAGGAGACTGGTCATCTGAGCCCCAGGCCCGGCGCAAATAAGCTTATATGTCAGAATTTTCGTAAAATTAGGTAAAGTAAGTAGATCTAAAAACCGCATGTCCGAAATCAGTGGCGAACACATTAAAGCTGCCCAGAATTTTTGATAAGGCGCAGTATTTTATTTTGCATATTTCTTAGTTTTTTTGTTTATTTTTGTTAATTTTTTTAATAATATAAAAGCCTCCGCTGTTATACCAAACTGCAACTAGCAGTTTAAAATAACAAAATATAACAATCCTAAATAGGTCCATTAAAATCCGTTAAAATAAGTAATAATAGTAGTTCTTATGTTCTTTTTATAAGTTTTATTTAACAAACAAGCAAGCAACAACACCAACAAGAAAAACAAAAAAAAACAACCACTCACACAAAAAAATTCAATTGTTTGGCAGCGTGGATCCACGTTCCGGCATACCTACCAGGAGGTCAATTCTATTACAAAACTGCAACTGCACGTTTACGCCTGTCATTTGTCGCGTGTAGGAGCAGTGCCGTGGAAATAGACGTATTCTATTAAAATTCTCTACACCACAACTACACTACAACTGCGCGACTACTACACTACAGCTGCACGAATCCTGCAATAAAACTAAAAGAACTAATGTTACAATACGCTAAATACGTAAAATGCTTATAATACGCTGTGCAAAAGTTGCTCACGATCTACTTCAATAAACCTGCACAAAAACTGCACCAATACTGCTGTCATTACTACACAAATGTCAAAATATTTTAATGGAATAAGTACGATTATTTTGCAGTAAACGTGCAGGTGTAGTGCAGTTTTGTTAGTGGAATACCTATTTGCGTTACTTCTCCGTCCATGCAACACTACGGCAGCAGCACTGCATAACAGAATACCGAAACGTCAAAATTTGCTCATTTTGACACGCGACGTTGCAGTGTAGTTGCAGTTATTTAGTAGAATCGGCCTACAAAAGATATTTGATAATTATATATCTACTTATTGAAATAAAACTTTTTCAAAAAATACGTATAATGAAATAATACGCCTGAATTTTTTCAGGCGTATTATTTCATTAGCTATGCGTATTTTTCACTGCAAGCAATTTTTCAAAGTGTTAGCCTCTGATTTCGGAGTTGAGGACTTTTTAGATTCATTTTACCCAGAGAACAGTTAAATTTATCTATTCCGTGATTTTACCTATTTTTACGAAAATTCTGAGATACATTTCTTTAGCGCCGGTCCTGAGGCAATTTTCTATGGACCATGACCCAGTCTCCTTTGATAGTTTTGGATAGGTTGATGTCAGCAGGCATCCCTCCTTCTGTAGTATATAGCCACAGAATAACTAATAGTACTGTATAATAGCTAAGTAATTTAGGGGGGTTCGGGCGTCCCCGCGGTCTCCGCGTCAGGCTCCTTTCCGTGCGGTGGTGGCGAGATTGACATCTGATGGGCGGGATGCCTCCTCGCCCAACTGCCACTCTCCTCCTATTCACTCTCCCAAACAAAAATTATGTCTAAGAAATTAAGGAAAAACGTTAAACAGCGGCTGCACGTCCTCCCACTCAAAGTGCACCTCTCAAACATCCGAGGACTGCACTCAAATCTCGAACCTGTCCACCACCACCTTGAGACAGAAAAACCGCAGCTGTTATTCCTTACTGAGACGCAGATCAGATGTCCAGCTGACACGACGTACCTCAGCTACCCTGGGTATTCTCTGGAGCACAGGTTTATATCTCGTGCCGGAGTCTGTGTGTATGCTCGTGATGACATCTGTATCAAGCGTCTCAAGAACCTTGAAACGTCCAGTCTCTCTGTCCTGTGGCTCCTAGTGGACACAGGCCATGAACAAATCCTATATGCCTTTGTATACCGTTCGCATAGTGGAGACCATGAGACAACTCGATTGTGTGACCACCTTAATCAAGCGGCAGATGCGGGTCGAGAGCGTTATCCATCAGCTCAGTTAGTCATCCTAGGGGACTTTAATGCCCACCATCAAGAGTGGCTGTTCCCATACCAGCTGACCGACCATGCTGGGAGAGAGGTGCGTAAATTAGCATTGTCACTAGATCTCACTCAGCTTGTAAACTGTGCGACGAGAGTGCCAGATGTCGACTCACACACTGCCAATTGCTTGGACCTTCTGCTGACCACAGATCCAGACAGATACTCAGTAACAGTTTCTGCTCCACTGGGTACTTCTGATCATTGTCTGGTTAAATCTGTATCCGTTTATTCCCCACCTGAAAATTGCCCTTGTGGCCCAAGACGGGTGTGGCGATACAGGTCAGCAGATTGGGATGAAATGCGTCACTTTTTCTCGTCCTACCCTTGGCGGAGGGTTTGCTTCAATTCAGGAGATCCGACGAGCTGTGCTGAAGCCGTTACCGCGGTGATACGGCAGGGTATGGAGTATTTTATACCGTACTCGGACGTAACATCACATGGCAAAGCTCGCCCGTGGTTTAATGCTGACTGTCGTAGTGCTGAGGCGCTGAAATTGTCTGCTTATTCCGCATGGGCTGAAGCTCGAGCACGCAAGTCTTCGAATACTCGTTTTCTGAAGAGAGCCTTTAACCAAGCCGCCAAGTCGTATAAAAGGACACTACGCAGAGCTCGATTCAACCACATAAGCCGGATCGGGGCTAAATTAGCCTCTTACCCCCCAGGTAGTAAGGTATTTTGGTCCCTGCAAAAGCGGTTGAATCCAATTTCAGTCGGCCATCCCTACCACCATTGCTGAAGCCTGACGGTTCTCTTGCCCACTCTGCGGAAGAGAAAGCAAATTTATTTGTCTCTCTTTTTGCGGAGAATTCGCGTCTGGACTCTGCTGGGAAAACTCCACCAATCTCATCTCGTGCTGACTGCTATATGGCAGAAGTGCGCATTCACCAGAAAGAGATCCTAAAAATCCTGCAGACCCTGGACGTGAACAAGGCGAACGGACCTGATGGCATACCAGCAATAGTTCTGCGTTCATGTGCTCCGAGTTGTCTCCACCCCTCACACGCCTGTACCGCCTCTCACTTGAAACAGGCATTGTACCGGAGTCATGGAAGCTTGCTAACGTGCAACCCGTGCCCAAAAAAGGCAGTCGAGCTGACCCTGCTAATTATCGACCCATCTCAGTCACGTCCATACTCTGTAAGATAATGGAACGTGCACTGAATAATAAACTCCTGGCTCATTTGGAAGGTAACGATCTCCTCAGCGACCGCCAATATGGATTCCGCCGAGGCCGCTCAACTGGGGACCTTCTAATATATGCCACACATCTATGGAGTGAGGCCATTGAAAAATACGGAGAGGCCCTTGCGGTGTCCCTCGATATCTCAAAGGCCTTTGACAGGGTTTGGCACGCGAGCCTTATAAGCAAGCTCCCATCATTTGGTCTTCCTGCTAACTTTTGCGCTTGGATATCTGATTTCCTGAAGGGAAGATCGATACGCGTTGTCCTCGACGGCTACTCATCGGACCAAAAGGCTATCGATGCCGGTGTGCCTCAGGGATCGGTTCTATCCGCAACCCTATTCCTGCTTCATATAAACGACCTGCTTGTGCCCGGTACCTTTGGGTACGCAGACGATAGCGTTGCGTTGCGGATAGATACATGTCGAGTGCAGGGCCTGGCAGACAAGATGTCGCCTCTTGTCGAGAGGCCATGGTTAGCCGCTTGAACGAAGCCCTCCAAGCAGTATCCGATTGGGGCGATGCCAATTTGGTCACATTCAACGCTGCCAAAACACAGGCTTGTTTGTTCTCAGCTAAGCGGAGCCCATTTCACCTGGCTCCGACTTTCCGGAATGTGACTGTAGCTATGACTGACAGCCTACAGCTCTTAGGTGTTGAGCTCTCGTCCAACCTCAACTTCGGGCAGTACATCGAGTCCAAAGCAAAGACTGCAGCTAAAAAACTGGGGGTTCTCTCTAAGGTCAGGCGGTACTTCACGCCAGAACAGCTGCTCCAACTTTATCAAGCACAAGTTCGATCATGTATGGAGTACTGCTGCCACCTTTGGGATGGATCAGCCAAATACCATCTGGCTGTTTTGGACTCGATTGAAAAACGAGCTAAGAGACTCATTGGTGACCCTGCCCTGATAGACGCCAAGCTGCAAAATCTAGAACATCGGCGTAGGGTGGCTCGTCTGTCGGTCTTCTACAGGATTCATTTCGGGGAGTGCGCGAAGGAGTTGCACGACCTAATCCCACCATCCACTTTCCGCTATCGGAGCGCGAGGCGCGAGTTCCATCCCTATGTTGTAGATATGCCACCTTGTCGCACGAGCCGATTCGGTTCAACTTTCTTAGTGCGTACAGCTAGGGAATGGAACGCGCTGCCTGCGAATGTGTTCCCTGAAAGGTATAATCTGGACATCTTCAAGGCTAGAGTGAATAGGCTATTTCTAGGCAGGCATGTTCCATCCTCGACCGCACCGTCACTTAACATCAGGTGAGGTGTAGTCAAATGCCTGCCTATAACCAATAAAAAAAAAAAAAAAAACAACGACTCTTCCTTATCGTGGCAATCTATTCTTGAATACAGCTTCCTTTGGGTACCAAGCTAAACAAGTATAGAAATAGAAATAGAAATTATTTATTGTATAACTGTGTACAATATAGTTCTTAAATAATAAATAATGGTTAAAGATATACAATATATACTTACAACTAACAGTAATTTGCTTTGCGGTCATCGTTTTAAATATTAATAGAACCAAATTGTTTGCAGTAAGCAGGAAAGAAGAAGTCATGGCAATCAAAAGTAAATTCCCAAACAAAATACCGGTAAGTAAATAAACTAAATAAATACCTAAACAAAAAGATCGTTTGTACCAATATTATACATAGTAGGTATATGGTCCGTACCTTCGGTCCGCAGAGAAGCTTGTGAAATCTCTTCTAGAGGTTTTCTAGAAAACTTTTTTCATAAGCCATACCATGACTAGTACCTATATATTAAGAGTCCCTGTTCCTACTGTTGTAAGTACTTACGTCGCCATCGCGAGCACCGATATGTATACACTTTGACTCTTAGTCCATTGTATTAATAGTCACAATTGTTTCATTATTTTTGCTCGTAACTGTACCAGACAACACTAGTTATCTCTAGTGCTAGAAAGGCGTACCTGTTTCTCCTACTAATTGTTGATGACCTTACCTAAATGAATTATTCTCGTCATCAATCATCATTATAAAAATCCTTTTTTGTTACCAGCTCATAGTGGAAAGATATCAGAAAGAGAAAAGTTTGCCCTCGTTGGACAAAACAAAGTTCCTAGTGCCTGGAGACATAACCATGTCTCAATTCCTAGTCATTTTAAGAAACAGGATAAGGATGAAGCCGAACCAAGTAAGTTACATTTAACTAAGTATATTCAAAATGTCATGATGTGTCCTTTTGGATTACCGTTTCTCAAAATTCAAAATAGATGATTTTGAATTTTGAGAAACGGTAATCCAAAAGGACACATCATGACATTTTTCATTTAATTTAGGCTACAAATAGCTCATACGAACGTCATTATGCCATCGGTTCGTAAATCTACTCTGGGCGGGGGAGACCTTTGTACTGTGAAGAACCGGCAAGAAACTCAGCAAGTGTCAAGCTCTTTTCTCCCTTACAGCGTCAAAAATACTGGAATATGTCCTATAATAAAAGGACACTTTCCATCACAAATAAAAACGCAAAATATAAAGGACAATCACAACATGTTAAAAAAAACAAAAGAGTAAAATAAAAATATCCAAGTTTGCTTAAGCAAATGAACACTGATTTAAATCAGTGTACTACTTTAAATTTTCACAATGTCATACAGTTCTAATAAAGATCAAAAATTGTCTAAGAAAGAACAAAGTTAAACTATAGTGAATAATACTAAAAATAAGAAGTACCTACCTATGCAAGAGCAGACCAGCCTCCGGGCTCCACAGGCGGATCCGTTCACGAGTATGACCTAATAATTTGAATTGAATAGGGCTCCTTTGGCTTATAAAGTAAAAGTAGATAGTGTTGATTAATTTCGGCGAGTTGGATTGAGCCACGATAGCATAGATGGCAGTGCACCTGACCCGGCGTGTCATGCGGTGCGGGTTCGGATTTTTTTCAACACTTTGTCTTTTCAGTGCAGCCGCCCGGATTGCGGAAGACCCAGGTTCGATTCCTGGCTGGGTTGGGTAGGCGTTTAATTTTTTCACTGTATTTTATAAATATTTAATTTAGCTTCAGTGCAGCAATTAGACTAACTAGAATGGCGCAACGACCCAAAGTGAGTATTGGCCTCCGATAATAAGAGTCGCCATCTGTGTCGGTCCTGCGCCACCTGGTGACAGCAACTAGCACTTGAAAATAAAAAGTAAAAATTTACTTTGTCTTTTTTCAAAATAACAATATGAATCAGCCATCGCTTCGCTCAACCATATTTTAGGGACAGTAATGATAATAGCTAATAACGTTAACAAAATAATTATGTTACTGTATACTCATGCATTGATTGTAAAAAAATACCCTCATTTTTTCACTAATAGACAGGATATCCTTACAAAATATTCATTTCGCCCAAAAACCCAATCAAGACTAATGCTACCTACCTCAAAACTTCATCTACGCGCAAGCAGTCCTTTAGTGATGTGCATTAAAATATTTAACAAATTACCAATTAAAATTTAAAACATCCTACTTATTAGAAAAAGAATTATTAGGGTAATTAAAACAATTACTTACAGAAAAGGGCTACTATACATTACAAGAGTATTTAAAATATTAAAGACGATCTACAAAATAATAAATTAAACTAAAATGAAAAAGCACATGAAACGTCCTCCTCTACCCTAATTTTTTGCTGTGCCCGACAGGGTCCATACTGTTCTTGACATTATTTTAAGATCCTTATAATACATATGGGAAAGCAATAAAGATATAATAATAATAACAATAATAATCCGTTTGTGTAAGTATACCTATAGAAATAACTAAATAAAAAAAAACATGGTTTTTATCATTAGAATACTTTATCAAAGGGAATATTAAGTATACCATGTCATAATTGGACATGGACCGACGATCTGGTGAAGGTCGCGGGAAGCCGCTGGATGCGAGCAGCACAAAACCGGTCGTTGTGAAGATCCTTGGGGGAGGCCTTTGTCCAGCAGTGGACGTCTTTTGGCTGAGATGATGATGATGATGATGTCATAATTACCTTAGATTAAGAATTGACATTTAAAATGTGATACGAACCTACCTCTTTCAATTTTATTCCCTGGCAGACTTTATGTCTGCTTATTTCTAAGTAGGTAGGCATCTGTTGAGCGTCTGAAGGTATAATAAATAACACAATCATTTATCTTGTGTAGTAAGTGGTATTATGTTCAGAAGTACTTAAATAGGTAGCTATAAAGCTGATCATAAAGAAACAAAAACTACTTCCTTCTCTAATCAATAATAATTAATTACATTAAATAATCAATCAATTAATATAGCACTTAATCAATTTATGAAGCGATAGCAAAATTCACGTCACCTAGTCTAGACCAGATTTTACCGGTAGACATTGGTTGTCAATTGTATTGATATGATAAATCAATCAAGCTGTTTATCCATATGGTAACTAGTAGTTTATTCCCAGAACCAATATAAGTCACTCAGGCATTCTACAAGTGAAGTTACAAACAACAATAAATAGTGATAGTCAGATTCGATACAAAGCTATCGAGTTGAAACACTTTGATCCCTAAATGAACCGTATGTTTATTGTTCAAGAACCACTTTAGTTTCGACACGTTGATGTTTAAACTTAATTTGCCAAAGAGATAAAGAATATTAGGAAACTAGTTTTACGCTTAAAATAGCTTTAGGATTTACACGTAGCTAAATTTAAAATTAATTGGGTAATATAAGATACCTCTTTAACAGCAGTTCTTATAATTAAAAGGACTTGCCAAGATTGTTTTACTTTTTGGCAGATTTAAAGAATAAGACTACCTGTCAGCATACATTTTTTATTATTATTACTTATTAATCATTTTAATTTATTCAAAGACAAAGACTCAATCAGATTTGCGGTATATTTTATAGTGGTCGGTGGGTAGATTTATGAGCTAATGGCCGTCCGTCACATGTTAGTTTTTTCTCTATATCTACCCCCATAGTGGTTGGTTGGTAAAGTAGTTAAGATAGAGTATTTAATATGTGTGTTTGATAAATGACTTCAGTGTTATCTATCAAAGGCAGCATCTGTTTTATTAATTGTAAATAATGTCATAATTAAAAACATCAACAATGAGTTTATTCTTAGATTGTTTGTGTAAGTTTTTTCCAATAAGTTTGACAAAGGACACGATACGTTTTAAAATAGATTTGGTGGAATAAGAAAGTGTCTTAACAACTAAGTACCTACTTAGCGACCTCCTCGACTTCACAGACGTATTCTGTGAATACTTATACCTATTCCGCGATCTGAAAACTTTATATTCATTGAAAAATAACGCAAGTGTTATTCGGTGGTATGTGACTTTCTTTTAACTAGTTGAAGAATCAGTTCCGTAGCGATACCAGAGACTACTATCTCCATCCCTTCAAACAAACTTAACTATTATTTAGGCTCTTATTTGGTAATAGTGCAATTGTAGGAGTAAACAAATTTTACATAATCAAAACTAGTGCATATCATTTGCCTTTGCACAGACAGCACACATAACATTACATAACATTAGGTCATTCATAATCGTTCATTCACCTCAAAGTCAAAGTACTTAGGCAGTTTATTTAAGCATTCGCAAATCAAAGGTTATATGCTTCGTATAGCGACTGTAATGGGTACAACAAGACACATAAACGCGCTGAAACAGATTCTAGATAACTACGGAGCGTCTTAGGTCTTGCATGTCATGCACAGACACTGTTTTTTTTCTAATTAAACATAGCACATGCACATTGCGCATGAGGCAATCGGATAATTAGCCCACCATACTAGCCTTAAAATAGAGCGTGTTTGTGCGTTTTATTCCAATTGTTAATCTGTTTCCAGGCATTGTACCTGATAATCAACAACAGGTCCATGCTTAGCATGAGCCTGACGATGGCCCAGGCCCATGACAGCTACTGTGACGAAGACGGCTTCCTTTACATTACATACGCTTCCCAAGAAGTATTCGGCTACCAAGACGGTAAGTTATCTATGAATTATGATAATAATATCCTTTTATTTCACTTAGGTACTCATGTAGTTTTTGTACTCTTAAAAACATTAACATAATACTGTTTGTATGTAACTTTGTAACGTCACAGAATAAATGTAACGTTATAAGTAAGTTATCAAAATCAAAGTCGAAGTCAAAATTTTTTATGCAATTTAAATTAAAAAAGTGCTTTTGAATCGTCCAAACATTTTTTTACCTACTAGACATTCAGGACGTCTATTTTTTAGCCGTGGAGAATGGACGCTCGAAATACCACAGCTATACTAGAAGTAACGACATTTACAAAATATTATAAACCGTTACCAAATACAAGTTTACATTATCTTATATAAGTAACCTTTTAATGTATTTGTTTATGTTACAATTTTTATAAAACTTGTCTAATTTTATTGGTTAAACACCAACGTTTATGTTTATAACTATTTATCGAAAATTATGCTTTTAAGTTTTTTGGTAGTAACCACAGTAGTGCTAACTCTGAATAAAGAAGTTCACAAGAGATTTCTTTTTAACAAAAAATCTTTTTCAGATATGGCAGGATCGAATCAAGAAGTTCAAGCAATAAGGCATAGATTTCCCAATAAAGTTCCAGTGAGTATGAAATCATTTAATTGAATACATTCGTCGATCACAATAACATTTACGAAAAACTTTAGAAAACTTTAGATATAGAATAGATAAATGATTAAAATAAAAAATAAAAGTTAGATGCTTAGTTAGAATAATAAAAAAAATACAAATATGATATTTAAAAAAAACATTCCAAAATTGTTCGGTGTACCTATTTGATGGGCATTAAATCTAGAACAGTTGCTAGCTTTTAGGTTAGCTGCCCATGTTAACTTATTATAATAAGCTTACAATATAATACTTTTCAACATGACTTTATTGTCCCAGATCCACGTGGAAAGGTACGCGAGGGAGCGAGAGGTCCCAGCGTTGGGGAGGACTAAATTCCTCGTTCCGCAAGAGCTAACAATGTCCCAGTTCCTGTATATTATACGAGCAAAGATGAAACTCCGAGATTCACAGGTGAGAATAACAAAAGCCGCAACTATCTAAAGTACGTCACACACCCAGATACTGCGACGGGGCTTTTAAAAGGTCCGAAAAGTATTATATAGATAAGTACCCTAATAAAATACAGTCAGTAAATATAAGAAAAATATGAAAATAACTATTTTCTTTTGATCATTTTTAAATACTTACATGCATAAAATTGGAAAATGTGTGACGTTACATTCTAAAAATGTGACAACCTGTGACAAGGACGGGTTAAAAAGTCCTGAAATTCGTGTGACGTAATTTATGGATGGCCCCTACAATGACTTATCTATACAGAGAACGAGAACAATGATTTAGTTTGAAAGCTTGTATATTCTACAAAAAAGGTTCAAATGATAATGCATTTTACTTTTAAATGTAGTAAATAGAAAAAGAAAACGATTTTATCAATGTGTAGTTAAGATAAAATAAATATAGTAACCATCATCACCCTAAAAATGTATGCTTTATGTGACCATGAGCTTCGCTTCACTTCCCAGTTTCCCACGTGCTTCTGTCATAAGAAAAATGGGCCAAAACTTTTCAACGGCCGGCCTAATTAGTAATCCGTTGGCGTTGGCTCAATGTAAATTAATAACGTAATAAGTAGGTAACTAATGTTTGTACAGGCCCTGTACTTGCTCGTCAACGACAAAGTGCTGGCGAGCCACAGCATGACGATGGCGCAGGCGTACGAACAGTTCCGAGGCAGCGACGGGTACCTGCATGTCACCTACGCAGCGCAGCAAGTCTTCGGCTGAACTAACGGTAAGAACATCATTGTGCAGGATACTGCGGCGAACAATAAAGTACCTACTGGCGAGCCATAGCATAACGATGGCGCAGGCGTACGAACAGTTCCGAGGCAGCGACGGGTACTTGCATGTCACCTACGCAGCGAAGCAAGTCTTCGGCTGAACCCACGGTGAGCAGACACCACAGATAAATAATCTTGGCACTGGTTTTTATTATTAACAGAGTACCTAGTGCGACTTTTATTTGCTATTCGAAATTTTGTTAGGCAAACTCTCCGAGGTGCTGCTTCAGTGTATAATTTCACGTTAACGTGAAAACTCGCACTAGGCAACTAGTGCATGGTGCGAGTTTTATTTGCAATTCGAACATGATCGCATATCATCATACGAGTGAGTTAAAATATTGCTATTCAAATTCTCGTTTTCGTTAACGTGATCGTCTATTAAAAAGAATTCGCACTAGGCTAGGCATCACCCTGTAAGTTAACTCCCTAAAAGTGTCCTTTAACCGGTTCACTGTTCCACATACAACATTTATGCCATATAAAATAAAATTGATTTAACCATTTGGAATTTTGTTCAGGGTTCATTGACCAATAAAATACACTTTAAATACTACTTTAAACAAAAGCTTATTTTTATACAAAAGGATGGAATTTGCTAACAAAAAAAAATAGTGTAAAAAGTATTTTTATAAAACTTGAATATAAAAAAATAATCGAACTGAAATATAACAACGTCACTTTTATCAAGAGTAAAATGGTGATTAATTGCATCAAATAATTGCGGTAACATTATAAAATGATATGACATCAAAGACTGTTGTTGCAAGTTATTTTTTACAACATTATCAATCGCTATAAATAACGAAAAGGGGCAAGGACACTTATCGACTTGTTTTCAACCTGGGACCTACTGATTTATTGTTATGAAGGGGCCTGTTAATTTTTATGATAATAATTATCGCTGCGGTATTATGTTGCAAAACTTCTGATTTCGCATATGCCAGTGTAGCATTCCACTAAGCAACAACGATTGATAAATGATTTTGTTACCTAGCAAAATTAAAGTGGTACTATCAAGTGCAGCCCCTTTATTTTGCATAATAATTAATATATTACTTAGGTATAACTTTTTCAAATCATAGGATTATTGAGACGACACCTCTGTTTGTGAACATTCAAAAATCCTTACTGACGCTGGCTTAAGGTCGATAATACGTAGCGCCTGCGACAATATGTCGCAAATTAAATCCTAAAAAATATTTTGAAAAAAAAATTGGTTTTAGTTATCAAAATATATGCAGCTACTTAATTAAAAATCAATATATTTGAGTGGCTTCCAAGCATATTTAGTAATTTCAATTCAACAATAGTGATTTTTAGTGGTTTTCGAAAATACTTATGATCGAGTCAAAATTATATAATCGTGTATTTGAGCTAGCAAATTCAAGATAAAGACATGGATTTATCTATATCAACGTTTCAGATTAGTAGGTCATATATAAATATGAAAAAATGCACCAACTTTCGTCGAATAGTTTAAGACTATAAAGTCTTAAACTATTCGACGAAAGTTGGAGCATTTTTTCAGTGTGTCGCCTTATAATTGATTTACTTAACTACGTGACTTGTAGTTTCCTAATTGCTAAGTGATTTGGGTTATTAAAATAACAATCACATTAAGGAAAAAATAATAACTTGTCGAGAGAAATACAACTATTTAACAAATTAATGAAAATAATAGGACAACCGTCGAATTATCGTTTGCCAAAACTACCCGACTTAATTATTTCGTTAAATTTTAGATTATTTCCTCATTAGACTTATGAAAATCTTTATTTATTATTTTATTGTAGAACTAAATTAACTTTAAATTGAAATTAAATTAAATGAAAGCAATTAAAGAATTAAGCAACTTGCGCAATGGCCAGTCGTCGGATGGGTACCTAACATCGATTTAGAATACCAAAAATTTACCATTTAGAGCTCTTCCGTGCTTCGGAAGGCACGTAAAGCCGTTGGTGCCGCCGCCGGCGCCGGCTGCATTAGCAGTCGTATAACCACCAATCCGCACTGGACCCGCGTGGTGGTTTATGGCTCGTTCTCCCTATCCATCCATAGATAGGAAAGACTCGTGCACTAAGCTTCGCTCCTTTACCTTTGCAGTGAAGTAGGCTTTAAGTAGTGATACATAGTTTATTAACCTGCACTGTTCAATGTCTTGTAATGATAGGGTCATTTCATTAGGTCTTTATCAATATGACATTTTCGTACTATTGAGTAAAGATAATAAATACAATTGCATTGGGTAATTGACCTTTTAATGCAAATAAGTAGTATTAAAAACTTTAGTTTATACTTTCTTATCAACAATATTTTGCATTGATAATTAAGTTGTAGTAAAAACAAAACTTGAACGTTTATCTATGTAGCAATTTAATTAAGATTACATTAATTTGAAGTGTGATTACATAATGAATATACATTAATAATCAATGGGAATAGGCGCATTGTTTTTACACAAATTTTGTTAGAAAAAATTTACAATAGAAAATGAAATGAAATATATTTATTAGAACACAAAACAAACTTACGTAGACCTAAAAAAATAGGGAGAAAGTGTTGAAAATATTCCACAAGCGAGACTCGAACCCCCATCCTCTAACACAATACCAAGCGCAGTGGCTCTGTCCGAAACGTGCTATTTTTTAAAAGAATCAGAATCATATTTATTTAAGACTAATAGGTATGCATTTAATTTTTAAATGATGGATGGGTAAACAAAAATTTATCATCTCGAGCTCCTCCGTGCTTCGGGCGGAAGGCACGTTAAGCTATTGGTCCCGGTTGCATTAGCAGTCGTTAACAACAACCAATCCGCAATGGGCCCGCGTGGTGGTTTATGGCCTGTTCTCCCAATCCATCCATAGGGAAGGCTCGTGCCCCAGCAGTGGGGACATATAATGAGCTGATGATGATGGTAATTTAATTTTTACTTAAGTATAAGATATCCATGAGTTTTGTTAATTATAATTATTAGATAGCGGAGGCGGAGAGCTTGTTATTATCTATACAAAAATGTTAAAGTGCAAAATTACCTCTGTCTGAGGTGGTTAGACCACCGCAGGTCTCAGATCATCATATCAATCTCCCTCAATATATTTGAGTGATTTCAAAACATATAGATTTCATTCATTGTAATTTTAGCATTAATGGTTTTTTAGATGTGTTTTCAAAAAGAATTACGATCGAGTCAAAATTGCCCAATCGGCTTTTTGAGCAAGGGTTTTAAAGACAAAGGCATGAAGTGATCTATATCAAAATTTCAGATTCGTTGGTCTTGTCATACTCCTACAACTTTCGACGAGTTTTTTTTCTAGTGTCGCCTTAAATTTTCCAATTCCCAGTCCCAGAGGGTTGGTGGTAGGGCATTAACTACCACCATCTCATTTTATCCGTTGGTATAAGAACCGTGATAATAGCGTCGGTAGTCCCAACAGTTAGAGATAAGATAATCAGTAGATTCCGGGTTAAATGCACTCCCTGTGGTGGACTTATCGCCACGTACCAACAGGTCAGGCGTCAAGTCTGTTAATTAAATATTGTCTCAATAGTGTGTTGGTAGCCTAATTGTGAAAATTAAGACTGGGAAAATTGACGATATCAAGCTTGGATGAGGGGAAAACCTTTTTTAATTGGAGAGGGTTGGTTAATAGCATCAGGCGGCATTTTCAGCGTTAACGGACTTTGGGGGAAAGGCTGTTGTGGAAAAATAACATGCAGCTGTAGCACCGATATAGTATACACCGATAATATAGCACCGGTATACTTACAGTACCTATCATACATCATAAACAAGTTTCCAAAACTACCTTGGCAATACAATCTAATTATAAATGTTGCAAATATGATAATACTATGTTGCCACATTTATTATTAAGCTTCATTTTCTGGAAATCGCCGTGAATGAAGAGTTGTTTGTCCCAGTTAGTACGATAGGGAGACAGTACAAATGGGCTTGTATTATTCCACAGTCTCCGCTTATTATATTTATGTCATAATAAGTTTATCAAGGGTCGTCACCGCGCAAACAAGACTCAACCGAGGACTGTACAATCAACAACCGATTGATCTATACGACATGAAAAACATATAAGAATTAAAAATAAAGCTAAACTTATCTATGGTAGTGGCACCATGTGTTTGGCAGAAAACAGTTATCGACATTTTTTCTTCAGTCATTAAAAATATGGGTCTGTAGGGCGATTCTACTAAATAACTGCAACTACACTGCAGCGTGTGTCAAAATGAGCAAATTTTGACGTTTCGGTATTCTGATAAGCAGCGCTGCTGCCGTAGTGTTGCATGGACGGAGAAGTAACGCAAATAGGTATTCCACTAACAAAACTGCACTACACCTGCACGTTTACTGCAAAATAATCGTATTCTAATAAAATATTTTGACATTTGTGTTGTAATGACAGCAGTATTGGTGCAGTTTTTGTGCAGGTTTATTGAAGTAGATCGTGAGCAACTTTTGCACAGCGTATTATAAGCATTTTACGTATTGTAACATCAGTTCTTTTAGTTTTATTGCAGGATTCGTGCAGCTGTAATTTAGTAGTCGCGCAGTTGTAGTTTAGTTGTGGTGCAGAGAATTTTAATAGAATACATCTATTTCCACGGCACTGCTCCTACACGCGACAAATGACAGGCGTAAACGTGCAGTTGCAGTTTTTTAAAAGAATTGACCTACAGTAACTGATTTTAGTCTTTGGTGACTTCTTGGCGGGAAAGTAAAGCGTCATGTCTGCGGTTTTGTTTTATTTTCTAAAATTTGTGTTATGTCGAATATTAATGTGAAATAATGGTGGATTATTAACCGTTAAGTGTTCGTGAGTGTGCATGAGTGTTGGCAAATGAAACAAAACAGTGCAACTTCACTTTTTAAGTTCTCTCAAGAAGTACGCCCGAGGACTTAGTAAAGCCTCACATCTTTACTGAGATGCTCGAGGGGTTGGAGGGTCTATCATATCTCACTTCTCATTTCTATTATCATTCATCATCATCTATACAAGAAGGAAATATTGTTTAATTATAAGTATTACTTGTAAGAAAAGTTACTTTGACTCTGGCAAAATGTGCTAGCCGCACGAAGCCATCAACTAAAGGAAAAAAAAAGTCTTTGGTATCAAATGAATCTTATCTTATCTTATCTTAGTTGGGCCTGCTAAGGTTTCCCTCCAGGAAATCCAGGAAAATTTTAATGAAGTTTTTTTGGCGCCAAAACTGTGTCAAATCCTGGGCCTAGTGTCGAGCACTGGTACCACTAAGATATCTATTGTTTGCTTGACAATCAACAAAATGTTAATAACAAAATATATTTGAGTGGCACAATCGACAATATTTGATACAAGCTAAAATGGACCCAAAACAAAATAACATAAAAGTTATTTTACTTTGACGTAATATCACAGAACACCACCTCTTTCTGTGTTCTGTGCGTAATATTATTTTGATCATTCAGTATGTTTCGATATATTTGATGCTGACTGTACTTCTCCAACGATAAGTTGGGATTTATGTCCTTTCCAAGATATTAGTACCCCCTCTGGCTGTTGTTAGGTGAAACGGGAGACCTCACGTTAAAATTAACGATTATTGATTTATGCTTCATAATGTAAAGTTTGTTTATCGTGTTTGATCATTCATTGCTCGTTTGTTTGTGCTGCAATCTATATTAGTTTAATCGTTACAAATACTTGCGGTGCGTCTATTTTCTTAATGTCTCTCGACAAACTTCGTGTTTCGGCTATATGTTGTCGGATTTCTAACAGATAAAGAGTTAAATGTTTTTGTTTTGTTTATATAATTTTTAACTCAAATTTTGTTGCGAACAAATTACAAAAATACAAATGTTGAAAAAAGCTTTAAGCGTAAAAAAGTAAATAGTGTTGACTAATTTCGGCGGGCTGGTAAGAATCACGATAGCTCAATTGGGAGAGCACCTGACCCAGTATGTCAGAAGGGTGCAGGTTCAAATCCTGCTCGTGGAAATTTTGGGTGTATCCTAGTAGTCCCCTTGGGGGACAACTGGGATGTAGTGAGCATGATTCCTCACAAGTCGGCATAATTTAAAAATATAAATAGAAGTTACTGTTAAAACTTGGAATTTTGTCTTGTAAGGAATCATGCTCACTACATCCCAGTTGTCCCCCAAGGGGTTGTCCCCTTGAGCCAAACGCCAGAGGGGACTACTGGGATACACCCGAAATTTTTTCAACATTTGTTTTTTTTTAGATAAAAGAGTATATAATGAAATAGTTGCTACTACTGCTTGTAGCATTTGGTGAATAAAATACACACTTCTCAACTCAGTTTTTCTATCAGTGTATATTGTGAGTTTTGTTTACTATCCTTACATTCGATTACGTTTACGGAAATGAAAATTAGTATAGCATTGAAGCAGCGCCTCCTGGCGACATACAAGACAAGTTAAAATTTTGCCAAATAAATTCTCGTTTTCGTTAACGTGATCAAATGGCGAATCAAACTCGCACTAGGCATCCAGGTTTAATTTTTAATTTCGTTTGTTCCAGGTACACATATTCAAGGACTGGGTGTTCTAAAGGTTCCTGTAACTCTCATCAAACATAAAGACTGATAGTATTCTGATGGTATATGTGATAGTTATAGGTCTAGATTTAAAAAAAATATCCAACAAAGGGGAAAGGTATGAAAGGTTTTGTGCGACACGGCTGGTCTTCTGATGCAAACAAAAATGAAACCAACTAGTTATTAAGTGATTACTATTTTTAACTCTTTACATATTATTTACTTATTAGTTAGGCGCAAAAACGACAATATTATTATTATTTTTCAAATTTTAACAAAAACTTACGATGTTTACAAAATTCTGTGATCTCAAATAGGAAAATAAATGTAAGAAAATGTTGCAAACATGAATATAAATTATTATGAACGTACTGAATCTCTATGTATGTAGTCGTTATGTTATTTTACTTTTTAACAATACAATATAATAAAACAAATTGGATTTTTTATTTAGACCATTCCAAGCCTTCTTCGGTCATCGGGCAGTAGCTTCATACGTTCAATCGAATCAATCAAAATACATGAATCCTTATTTCCTCCTAATATTGAATTTACTGAAAATAGCGTTAGTTTTACAATTAACCTGGCGGGCGGACCTTTGTTCTGAATATGGGGAAATGCTGTGACGACTAGCCGACCGCTGAGGAGTTATGTAGCCCCCGGGCTCCCCCCACTATACCTATTAAAACCCCGGTGGTTCCATCGCCTACGGTGCGTCGTCGTGGGAACACCTATCGCTTACGGTAACCCATAAAACATCAAAGCTAAAAAAAATAAACAAAACATACAATTTTTTGAAGCTTTATAGGTATTTAAATAGATACTAAGAATTAAAATTCAATAAGAATGTTAAATAGTACCTACTTCAATAGAATTTATGCGATTCGAAATTTTCCATAGTGTAGGTACTCGCATTTTAAAGTCGCATAAATCTAGTAAATAATTATTTCGATCTCTTTAGGTAGTTATCTAATAGGTAAAAAGCTTTTTAATTCGAAGTTTGTTGTTTGTAATCCTTTATACGATCAGAGTCAATTCACACAGAAATTTCACTTTCCAACCATTTTAAGCTTTATCTCTATTAGATAACGCATAGTACAGCCACAGATTAAAGTAGGTACAGCTGGAAAGCAGACGCAAAGCAGTTGCCATTTACGTTGTTTGGCCCCACCTGTTGGCTCGTGGCGCCACGCGTCTAGCCCGATTTTTTCAAGCGATACTATGCGTTATCTTAAAGAGATAAAGCTTAAAATGGTTTGGCAGTCAAACGGCCGGCCGCTGCCGCTTGGGTGTGAGTTGACCCTAAGGGCGGCGTGCGTGCGGTTTTGTTGTTTTTCTGCGTTGTTCATAGGCAGCCCGCTCGACGGCCGAATGATGAATTTACACGAAACAGGCACGCCGGCCGCGCTGGCACCCGCGCTTTCCGATCCGATCCGATCCGAACCCCTCGGAGAATCTAGTAGGGCACGGCGACACGTACTAGTGTGTAATGCCGTTCCCTCTAGAAAATCTCCGAAGGTGATTGGTTTCACACGGGTTGAGGAACCCTTTAAGTTTCTCGCCACCCCCAAAAAAGCCCGGTGAAGCTGAAAATGCCGTATGAGGCAATCAGCAAATTCTCCCGCGTCGTTCGCTCGCATGACGCAGCGGACGCTCTCTAAAGGCTTTTAAGATGCCCTTGCATGCACATAGGTGGTGTTCTAGGTGGGTTACCAAAACTTTTATTATTGTATAAGTAACGCATCTTTATCGTCATTAGGTCAGGTCAGGTGTTCATTAGGTGACGTAAAAATGCTAAATTACTTCATTCAAATAGTTTGTTGAGCATAATTTGATTTTCTATCTCTAATTACTAGATATGTTTTTTTTTTCATTAGTGGCGCTAGTGTGCGGCGTAAACGCTCTTAATAACACAAGTGGTCTTCCTATGACTCGGAAGGACCTTTTTCAAATATTTATAGGGCCAGTTCATTGGCAATATCAGCATGATTCTAAATTAAATAAACAACTAACTTATTAGATCTTTTGTATACACTTAATTTGCCATAAGTATAATTGTATTTGACTTTTAAAACAAATAAACACTTCTTTAATTTTTTTTAAATTTAATCAGATTACCTATACTTACAGATTATAATAATAACTACATTTCATACAATTCATTCGGTCGGGGATATATTTTGTGCAGCAGCGACGAGCGTGTCGTGGATGTCTTTGGCGTAAGAGATCTGAAGTCGCACCGTGTTCAAGTACTGGGGGTAGCTGAGAGTTGTTTCCTGGAAAAAGAATATTAATTTATATAACAAGTTACCTTTAAGATGTACGCTTTAACGGGTTTGGCACGTTGAGTATTTAATATACGCGACCTTAGAATTATAGATATAGGAATCTAAATAATTTTACGGTAATTTTGTTGCGAACAAATTACAATTTGGAAAAGTTTCGAAAAAATTACGTTGCAGTGTCAAAGGGTGCGGATTTGAATCCCGCTTACTTTTCAAATTGCGACTTTATTTTAAATAGATTAGGTTAAAAATTTGTTGTCCAATACAATGACAGAGCCTTATAAAGGGTTCACACTAAACTACACGCGTTTATTAGGCGTGACCTCATTGCGTAAAACGGAACGTTTTTTGGAGCTAGGAAGCGATTAGCATTAACTTATCAGATGATGGTTAATAATATAAAGTACGAAAATGGAAGCGCACTTCCTTCATACGGAATGTGCAACTACTGATGAACTAGCTGCCTTATATTTAACTGTAGACACACACGTACGCGTACACAAACATGTACCTCACGCTGAGAATCGAACCCGGGTCCTCTAAGTTTGAGACCAGTGGTGCGGTGAACCACAGACGGCGGTGGTTACATAGATGACTAGAAAATTAAAAATATCAGTGTACTACAAAATAGTTGCATAACCCACGCACTTGTTTAGATCAACAATATATTGACGTCGTTCGATATTACCAATGGGCAATGCGAGAACATCCTCAATGACTCGAAACGGTCATCTTATTAATAAAGATAAAGCTGACTCCGATAAGAGATTATTATCTATTCGTAAACGACCATGCCGGCCGCCTGGGTCAATACTGAAACAGTTGTGCCTATTCAGAAAACTAAATTAGTATGGCCCTAATAGTCATGTCAATAACACAACCACCACATAAAGAAAAGTTACATTTTATATCTAACTAGCTGACCGGCGGACTTCGTACCGCTTTCACAGTTTCCAAGACAACAAAACAAACAAAACGTTGACAGTCCATGACAACAAACAAACAAATAACTCGTCTGCTTAAGAATACCCGTATCCCATGATGGACTCCTATAGGTCCAATTGTAAATTTAAACCATTCTCGAATCCACTTGAACACCCACAGAAAATTTTATCCAAATTGGTCCAGCCGTTTAGAAGGAGTTCATTAACCTTTCCACCGCCAACAACTTCTATAGAAGTTCGAGATTTTCGTGCCGTCCACGCCAGCACTTCTATAGAAGTTCTTCATTGTACCTACTTTATTAAAATACATTCACGATACATTAAACATTTGTTTCTTTTGTAATTTTGTAAGATGGACACAACTGAAGCCCTATTTTTTATTTTCCCTATTTTTTTTTTTTTGTGTTTTAAAATGGATAAAAACAAAAATAGCTTGTCATTATTCATAATGCCCCAATTTATTACTTGGGCCATAACACAGACCAAATAACTAGACCTTAACATATAAACAACATGCTAAAGTCAGTTAATATAAAACAATACAAAATAATAATTTGAAAAATGAAAATTTTAATTATATCATACTACTAATAATAAAAAAATAACCTATGGAAACTATGATAAAATAAAAATAAAATGATATAGCTTACCTGCGTGGTGGGTCCGGAGTCGAGGCGCGATGGTATCACCGTGAGAGGGAGGTAATGCGCCGCCGATTGCGCTTGCTGGATGCACGTGATGGCTGTACGCTGCGGACAAAACATTATAGCACTTATTACTTACTGGTAAGGTTCACTATGTTATTATATATGTGCTACTAAACAAACCCGAGCACAATAATAAGTTATGGTCCTTCAAAGCAGGCGTGAAGGCAGCTTGCAGGTAGGTAAGGTCAGAACGACTAGTGATGAGGTACAATTCTGATTGACTAGAGCTGTCTTAACATTATGATTTCGATTCCACTTAACATAGGTGGAGAAATTACTCCCACTTGTCTTCTTAATACTAAAAATGTACTCTTGCTGTGAATCGAACCCCGAACTTCTGGATCTGACGCCAGTGGTTGAACCAGCAGACCATAGAGCCACAAAAGCAGTTAAATTTAGAAGACAGTTAGCATTGGGATCAAACGACTGTTTGTATCCAGAATTCCAGAGAAATGTCAATTTTTATTTCAATACAAATTAGCATTATGTTCTAAATTAGGTTGTAGTTTGTTTGGTCAGAATTAAACAATTTAATTTAAAAAATATATATTGTATTGACAAGTAAAAAGAAAGAAAAAGAAAACTTTTCTTATTTAGTTACGTAATGGAATGATTTAATGAGTGATTTATCTGGGGTGTTAGAATATCACAGACCGATAAATAGTCACGTAAACTCATCGACGGACTTGCGATAGCGCCTAATATAATAATAAAGCAGATTAGTGATAGTTGCCAGGTCAATAAGTTAATTGTTGCACTTAATATATATGTTTATACTTCTGATACCTACGTAAGCATAATAGCGCTTATCAACCTTACCAATGTAACTCCATTGGTATCCAAGTGAATTTGAAAAACACATTATTTTATTTTAAATTGACCCTAAATATTGGTACCCTAAATACAGCAACTCTGGGGATGTTGTAAATTAAATGACGACCTCCTTGCTCGAGTGGCTTGCACACCGGTTTTCATGGTGTCGCCATCTTTGAGGTCCCGGGTTCGATCCCCGGTCGGATCAATTTAGAAATACCTGTTTTTCTAAATTATTTCGGGTCTAGGTGTTTCATATGTATAATAAGTAATGTATTTAAGTATATTTAGTATGTTTATCCGTTGTCTAGTTAACCATTTCTCGAGTTTCTTAAGGAAGCTTTTCTTGGGGGCTTTTCCAGCTTTTCTTTTATCAATTATCTAGAATTGGTGTGAGTGTTGTAAACATTTATTTATTTATTTAAATAAGTGTTTTATCATCATCAGTGTCATCCCAGTCAAAAGAGGTCCACTGCTGGACAAAGGCCACCGCCAAGGATCTCACACACCGACCGGTTTTGTGGTGCTCGCATCCTGTGGCTTCCCGCGAACTTTACCAGATCGTCGGGCCACCTTGTTGGAGGCCTGCCCAAACTGCGCTTTCCGGTACGCGGTCGCCGCTCGAGAACTGTTCCGCCCACAGTGTTTTATAGTCCAACCAAATAAAAGTTGTCTCTTTTACGTTATTATATAGGTACTTATTATGACACTCTTTAATGATTTTCAAACCAATAAGTTATTTCAAATGAAAATCAAGAAAAATCCAGAGATCTAGTGAGTTACATTACAAGCCTACAGCTTAACCCATAAACGGGCATAACATGTTTGAATATTTCATTGGTTTTCAATCTTATCTCAATGACATAAAGTTCAAAATGTGGTGGGAATATAATTCCCATTGCCTGTTAAAGGGTCAGAGGCGATTCCAAAGGTATCTGCGCGGTGCGGGACAGGTGACAGGTTGCGTACGCGCGCTGACGTCTTGCGATTCAATTTTTAGTTTATTTCGTTCTTTCCATGACTGTTGACAATGACTGTCGTAGTATAACGCGCAATTAACTAGAAATTCGCTCGCTGCGTCGCAAACAGCGCAGCTACCACAGGAGCCGAAGAAAAAATTCAACCGAGTTTATATTAAGTGGATTTAAAACTCTGTGTGGTGCCGGGGATAAAGAATTGCACCACCCCATCTCTTCCCATGGGTGTCGTAAAAGCCGACTAAGGGACCATTCCAGAGGATGGGCAGCAGCATCTCTCTGAGGTTACCCTCGACCTACTGCGATCGCCAACCCGCCTGCCAAGCGTGGCGATTACGGCAAATACCCCTCATATCCTTGGGGGAGGCCTTTGTCCAGCAGTGGACGTCTTTTGGCTGAGATGGTGGATTTAAAACTGACACTTTCCCATAATCTAAATGTTATAACTTATGTATAAGGCGCTTAAGACACGATTATGGACGTTTTAACCTTTTCACCGCCCATCTATCCTGCACGCGATGTCCCGCTGTACGCCAACGTATAAATGTATAACAGATTCTATAGTACGAAAGCAAGGATGACGATAACATCATATCGATAAAAAAAAATATAGATGTGTAAGTTTAAGTTTGTATTTAAATTTACAAATATAAATAAACACTGATACATTATAATGGTAGTTTGTTTCATTTTATGAACATTTTTAGTAAGAAAAATCAAAGCATTATCAGAGACAAAAAGACTGCATACACTTGCTAGAGATATATTATAATAGGCACTTCACTATTCATTTCATAACGTCGTCCGTTGACTTCATATCAAGTCTTTGGCGCTCGTAGCACGAGACATTTCTTAAGGAAAAGGGTTGTCTATGCTTTTTTTCATTACAGAGTTTTGTTGGTCTAAACTTAAAATAACCTATCGACGTTTTATGTACCTAATGTGTTCACGGTCAGTTTTAATGTTGATAAGTATACAGCGTATTTTGGTTAAGTGGCTGGCTTACAGACTTTTAACTACCGCTGAGTTATCGAGTGGACGTTCTTTGTGTACGTTTGAGTACGTTTTGTTTTACAATAAACATTTGAATAGCGTTTTAGTAGCCGCTTTCTTGTTTATATACGCACGAACAACAATGGAGTAAGTACCTTTCCTTTGTACGTCATAAATAAATATATTTACCTACTAAAATAAGAAGAAAGAAACAAATAGATAGACGCTTGGAATTGCGCACAGGTACAAAGTATAGTCACAGTCTAGTAATAATATTCAGTCAGTCATCGGAGACGTTTCTGAATCAGGTTCCACACCTAAAATCCGCAACAACTCATCAGAATAACATTCACTCATTTTGCACTGTTTAGGTATTACCCGAACCGGGAAAGAAACACACATGCGCACGTTTGTTTCGTTTGTAACGCCCGGCACTATGACATGATGACCTTGACCCCTGTGCGCTAACGACGTCACGGGTTAACTTGAAATGAAGTCGGTGGCGCTGTTAGCACTGCCATTTTGCCGTTACGTAGAGATGGGTGTTGCAATATCGAAAGTCCTCAGTAAACTTAATTAATTTGAATGAAGTGATGTGATACGTACATTAACTTTAAAATTTATTGTGTAATACGTTATTTACTGACCGGAATTTATTTTATTTATTTATTTATTTATTAATCTTAGCTTAAATCTATCTTTACAGTACAACACCAATACGATAGAAAAGCACTAGGTAGGTACTAAGTACAATAACATATTATAAATAATGCAACTCTTGTAAATTCGTTCAAAGAACAAGAAAAAATGTCTGTCCTTAAAGCTATTTGGTTGATAGTGCGCAGCGTGCGCGTCAGCGGAGCACAGTGCAGGAGTTCGGTTCGCCCCCTGGGCACCGACAGTAACGGTGGTAGGCGGCGGCGCCCCACGTATTCATCGGGAACACACAACCTCACCAAACTAAGCAATTCTGGATTGTGAACTGTTCCGCGAATCAGCTTAAAAATGTATAGTGCTAGGGCTAGGTCTCTCCGCACACTCAGTTTAGTGCATCCCACCATACCCAGGACAAATAAGGTAGGATACATTAAAGGATAATACGGATAGATACCATAAAGCCTCATATATAAATATCTAGCAAATTTATTTTGAATACGCTCCACCATGAGACTATATTTAGCTTCATGTGGAGACCAAATGACTGCGTTACATTCTAGATGGCTTCTTACTAAAGCATTGTACAAGGAAGTAATAGCTGTAACATTTGTAAAGCCATGCGCTCTACGAAGAATGAATCCTAAGTTTCTAAAGGCCTTTTTAACAATGTTATTAATGTGATTCCTAAATAACAAGTCGGCTGTAAAGTTAACACCGAGATCTTTAACTTCCGTTACTCTTTTCATGGTAATGTTTTCCACTCTATATACAGTTTCTATAGGTTAACGTTTCTTCGTAAAGGTAATCGTGACACATTTGGATGTGTTAAACTGAAGTCCATTCTCATGAGCCCACAAAACTACTCGGTTAATATCCCCCTGCAACCGCTCACAATCCATCGCTGTGTCGACGCGAAGTGATAACTTTAGGTCGTCCGCAAACAATAGACAGTTGGAGTGTTTGACGACTCTTGGTAGATCGTTGATCATTATGAGGAATTCGATTGGGCCGACGTTACTTCCCTGACTTACCCCGGATCTAACAAAGTATGGCAAAGATCGGCAACCGGCATACTCCACATACTGCTGTCTATACTGCATGTAACTGGCGAGGCTTATGAACATTTAGATGGAATTTATCAAAGTAAATACAGAGAATTGTAATATATGCAGCTTTTGCGTCACATCACTGGCCTACTTGATATGAAGTCGTTGGCGTGCGGGACATAAAAATATTTGAGACGTTTTTGTTTTTATTTATTTTAAAACACAAAAAAGCCTGTTTTGCCTGGGAAAATAAAAAAATATGGCTTCAGTTGTGTCCATCTTACAAAATCACAAAAGAAACAAATGTTTTATGTATCGTACATGCATTTTAATAAAGTAGGTACAATGAAAAACTTCTATAGAAGTGCTGGCGTGGGCGGCACGAAAATCTCGAACTTCTATAGAAGTTGTTGGCGGTGAAAAGGTTAAAATAGCAGAAACGAGGGCCAGGTAATAAGTACCTATTAATGTTTTGGAATTATTGGGTGTTGTGGTGTTGTACCAACAACTATATTGACTCATGCATGAAAAACGACTCAACAAATCTAGAAACTACCTGATTTACACCCAGATTGATAAACAGCGTATTTTATTTGATCTAAGTAATCAAAGTCAAAGTTATTGATTGCCAACTTGAGTGTGCATCTGTATCAACCATAAACCAAGACCATAACCAAATATTTATCCACTTTTTAATATCTATTAATTTTAGGTTTAGTAACTTTTACGCCATCAAAGGATGATTCTGCAAAATTACAGTAACACTTTCACAGTAGAACCCTGACACAACAAAATTGCTAGCATACCCGGCCCGGAGACCCGGAGTGCACGGAAAGTGAGGAGACCTGCCTCCACTTACTAGCTGAGTGCCCTTGTACTCACTGATAAGATGGGAGCTCTGGGGGTCGGACACATTAGACATAGAGGGCCTGAAGGATCTGAAGGTGGAGCAGATAGCAAGATTTATCAAAGAGAAAAAAAGATACGACGGGGCGCCGTGAAAGCTGGATCAACCTTAGCTCCTTTGAAGGGGAGAACGGAGAAAAGGATGAAGTGGCCTGCAGGAAACGCGGGTGGATCGTCCGTTCGGCTGACGACGTCCCCACAAGAAATAATAATAAGATGATAAGGCTGAAGATGTGAGCACACTTCACCCGGGATCCAACCGCTGATAAACTAGCTATCTTATCCCTTACTGATGGAATGCCACATCTAAACGAAAACAAATGATTAATGAGTAACTACAACATTCATTAAATATTGCAGTTATATGATGCCTCATACTGTAACTTATCCTGCTAATTATGATCATCAGAATTCATTGTGCACCACAAAATTAATGCTTTATTGGTAAGAATGCAACGCAAGCGCGTTTATAAATGGTTTTTGATGTTAAACTGTAGGTATTGTATGTTTTTTTGAAATTAATATGTAATGAGATCTAATTGGTTTTACTTATGATTAAATTTAACTTTTGTAGTGATGGTATTTTCCAAAATACTGAATTTGTAAAAGAAAGAGAGAAAATATGCCCTTGCTGTATTTTTGGAGCTCGATGGCGCAGTGGTTAACGCGCCCGGTCTGAGAGTGCTGAGGTTAAGCAACTTTCGCAAAGGCCGGTCATAGGATGGGTGATCAAAAATGTATCATCTCGAGCTCTTCCGTGCTTCGGAAGGCACGTAAAGCCGTTGGTCCCGGCTGCATTAGCAGTCGTTAACAACCACCAATCCGCACTGGGCCCGCGTGGTGGTTCATGGCCCGTTCTCCCTGTCCATTCAAGTGCAGTGGCGACATAAAAATGAGCTAATGATGAGTTTTTTGGAGGTTCTCTTCTGTGCAATGTATCTGACCATAAACTAACAATCCAATGACCTAAAGACTTTTAAAAGAGCTCTATAATAAATAGATAGCTGTTCTGTCTGAACTTTAATTTGCTAGATTAAATTTAGAAAATTACCAAATTTAGTATAGTGAAAACTGAGAAAAGTTAAGATAAATAGCCCGAGGTCTTACCAAATGCAATTCCATTTGGTCACACAGTGAGAAGAATTCTTCTAAGTTCTTATCAAATCTGGGAACTGGATTCTCCATGCCTTTTCTGAAAATAAAAAGAGATTTAAAATAATTAAAAACCCCAATATAAAATTATAAATACTGTTTAATGTAGTATTTATTTAGGAATTTTTATAAAGATTATGAACACACACACACTGTTAACATTCATTAAACTAAAAATAAAAAAGAAGTATTGTAACACTAAATGTAGTAAGTTAAACTAACTCATTTTAAAATAGTATGATATTATGAACCATATAATACTTTAACACTATACATATATGTAAAATAACAATTAAATATAGTGAAAAATTAAATGCCTACCGCTACCCGACCCAGCCAGGAATCGAACCTGACTGCGGAAGTGCAGAAGACTCAGGTTCGATTACTGGCTGGGTCGGGTAGGCATTTAATTCAGCTCAAGTGCAGCAATTAGCACTTAAAAATAAAACTATTATTATGTAATATTTGTAATGTCATAGATATTAAAAGACATACTTACTGTGAATTAGAATCCACATTATGATTCTGATGCAATATTTGAGCTGCCGACTTTAATGTCATCTGTAATTTAAAAAAAAATATTATCATCATCATCATCATCATCTCATCCAAAAGACGCCGACGGCTGGACAGGCCATCTTATATGTAAGAAGAAATTTGTACTTCCTGAACAGTAAGAGTGAAACAGAAACAGTAGTAATAGTACGATTGATTGATAAGATTGATATAATTTTTTTTAGAACTATTGCTTAAAACAATGTGTTAAAATAACAAAGCTGTTCACATAGAGACTATCTAGATTTTATTTGAATTCCAGGGTTTATCTTTTAATTAGATGTTACATAAAAAATTAGCAGTAAATAACACATTTTTATCAATGTCAAAGTTCACGTCTTAAGTACATAGACTCGGACGTGACTGAGCAAGCATATTATTTGTTACATATACAGAGGCAGTATGTAGTTAAAAGCTAAATAGTTAAGTATACAATCCTTTAAAGATAGCCTAGTAGTAAAATCGAGCCTTGCCGAGCAGCCGTACTAGCGCATTTAGTAGGTATTTAAACATAGTGAATAAGACAATTGTTTTATCAAGTCAAACTCTGGGAATTTATCTGCGAAATATTTAGTCTTTAGTTGAGTACAAAAATTTATTGTAAAATATCAGTAGTTTTGTCATAATATTGAAAAAAAATTACAAGGGGTAACTCTGGGATTTTTTTCTATTGAGTGAAGTTCATTGGATCTTGTAACTGAATGCGACTTAGTGTAATGTCAGTGCAGTGCGCACAGGCATCAGTACCTAAAAGGTAGTGGTAGAAACTTATGGTACCTAGGTAATTGTAAAGTATATAGGTTCCCATTTCCTAATACTTAAAATTAAGTGTCGGAAAAAGTTAACTCATGCTTTTAGTAAGTATGATAAATGTAAGTACCTAGTTCCTTTAATAAATTTGAAATACTTTTTAAACTACGAGTTCTTTTACCGTAGACTTACGAAACGATGGCATTAGACATTTAAAATTTGAACTTGTCGCCGTAATTTGTACTCACTGGAATAGCTTCTCTTAGAGATCCCATTAGAGTCTTGACTTTGGATATGTTGTCCATTTTGTCTTGCTGAGCTTGTTGAGGCATCACTGGTTGTATTTGTTGCGGAGATTGCTGCTGCATTATAGGTCCTGGTACTTGCATTTGCATGTTCACATTGGGCGCTGCACCAACAGGATTCATTGGAACATGCATATTCATTTGATTATGATTCATTGTAGTACTGTTTTTAATGAAAAATTTAATTTATTAAACTGTACAAATACAACAACAAAATAGCACATTCAACTTCAACTTTTTTTGTTTAGGGCAACTGGGTCACTTTTAGGTTAGCGACCACAAAGCACTAATGCACATGACATGCACATGATTTAATTAATTCAATTTCTTGAAAGATGGCTCTCGGTACGATTTAGTTAGCCAGTGTCTATTTAATTATACAACAAACAAAACCAATTTATTTATTTATGTTTTCTTTTTTCTTACTTTGACGTTTTGGAAGGCAAAAGCATTAGGCCTTTACAGCCAAATCTTAACTTTACTTTTAATTTTATAATATGACTTTAGCTAAAGCTGACTGAATAAATAAATAAATAAATAAATTCTTTATTTGTTCAACAAAACACAGTATTTATAGTTGTAACAAATATTGTATGTCCACTTGTTTTGCAATTTGTATTGCATGCAAATACTGTAAATACATTAATGTGAAATAATGGTGGATTATTAACCGTTAAGTTTTCGTGAGTGTGCATGAGTGTTGGCAAATAAAACAAAACAGTGCAACGTCACTTTTCAAATTCTCTCAAGAAGTCGGCCCGAGGACTTAGTAAAGCCCCACATCTTTACTGAGATACTCGAGGAGTTGGGGGGTCTATCATTTCTCACTTCTCATTCATCATCATCATCATCATGTATGCATGAAGGGCAAAATACTAATGAAATTAAGAAATTAGTCAGACAAGAAGTGTCTAGAACGAACGAATAGGCTTGATTGTAATGTAATTAATTAACAGTATAATTATTATTAAAAAAAAAAATCTTACATATTTTGAATTATTATATAATTTCCTCTCAAAACATTGTCGTGCCCAATCCGGGCCCATAACGTTCTATCTAAATTGTAACAACTCACATGAGTTGTTACAATTTAAGTAAGTATACATATACTTATGAAGAGCAATAAATGATTCAATGATTTAATGATAACCACACTTTAGCCAGACCCTGTTTTGGACCCATTTTTATAACCGGTCAACCACGCCATACACTGTGCTGTTTTCAGGAGTCATTGGCAGTAATGATCGCTAACCTAAATGTGACCCAGTTGCCATAAACAAAAAAGTTGAAGTTGAAGTTGAAATGATTCAATTGAATTGAATTGATTTCATCCGGAGCCGTAAAAGAATACACAAAAAAAAATAAGATTGTAATTTTGCGCGATTTCAAAAAATCAGATTCTGACGAACACGAAACGAAACCGTTTATTTCATATTCATTCATGAAATAGACAGTTGTCTTACAAGAGAACATAAAAAAGAGAATACCTACCTACCTTTATTAAAATGTTCTAATATGAAAATGTCCTTTACAGTGTTTAGCGCTACTGAATTGTGGCAGGTAGGTTTGCTTGCTGCACATTGTGAACACTTTTAGAATGATTTGAAAACATTTTGCTACTTACCCGTTTATCTAATTTTAGATAGAAACAAGTCTTCCCTCGATTCCTACATTCAGTCAGAGCCTGGATAACGTGTTTGGAAATGGAGGAGTCCAGTTACGTTCTTTGACCGAGCTATTGGGTCTACCAGGATGTGGAAAAACTCAAATATGGTAAAATACCTACTTTTAACCTAAAGTAACTTTGTATTTATCATACAATATATATAATTAGCATGTCGCAAAAGCGTTGTTATAAGTTTCTCATGTTGTATAACATTCTCAAACTTTTAGCATGCAACTGTGTGCGTCGGTTCAAATTCCCAAACTTATTGGTGGGCTTGATGGAGAGGCTCTTTACATTGACACTAACACAAATTTTACAGCAGGCAGATTTAAAGGTACTTTTCTATTTATTAGAGTTACTTTCACAATCTTGTATAGATACTTGCAGACAAATATTACTTGACACATTATCAAATAATTTTTTTCGAATAGGTAGTTATAACTATTCTAAATACCAGATTTTAAACAACAGTCTTTTCCCCACCTTGAACAGATTGGGTAGGTTCTTAACTCAATTAAATTCCTGCCAGTAAACAATCATAGAAATAAAATTCTATCAAATTTATATTTCAACAGGCCTGTAGCAGGCTAATAATCACAGGCTGAATTTGATGTTAATATTTGCAAAATGGCATAAATCTTTTCATTAATTTCAGAAATTGCTATGGCAAGTCTAACAAAATGCAACAAATTGCTGGACACACCAACTGTAGGGAACATAGAGGCTGCACTAAAGAGATTGCATTATGTTAATGCATTTGGTTTAGAAAAGTATTGTGCGTTCATGAATAGATTGCCGAGTATAATGGAAGAGCACCCCAAGGTAAATAAGAGTGTTGTGCTCTGTAGCCACGCCACCGTATATTTTTTTATTATGGTATAACCCATTTTTATGTACGGCTGACGGTCATGACACACATGTATTGTTTGTGAATGTACGACTTTTAATTTAAAAGAAAAAAGTAAATTAATGAGGTGTTGCTGTGGAACATTCTCTGTAGCCACGCCACCTGTAATCAACATTTGTAGATACAATTTCAGCTATTTCTCTGAAGTTATATGATGTACGAAATATGAAAAAATATGTTAATTCTAAATTCACTAATTGTCCCATATAGTGTATTAAACTAATTTATTTTTAGCGATTGTTTCAGATTGACAGGAAAGTTAGTTTTAACACTAAACAGATTTCATAAGTAGAAGTTATTTATTATATATTATATATCAATGTACGAATGCTATGCAGTATGTACGTATGAAAAGAAATCCTTAAATATAAATAAATATATAAATATCAGACAACATCACATTCATTGATCTGTCTCCAAAGTTAGTAGCTTCAGCACTTGTGTTATGGAAATCAGAACCAACGAACATACTACAAACACCCAGACCAGAGTCAATCTAGAAAAGTTTGTTTCCCAAATTGTCCCGACCAGGGATCGAACCCGGGACTTATTCCACACGCCTGTACCACTGCGCCATCGAGGTTATATTGTTACCGTCGTAATTCAGAATGGGAGTGTTATGACTACAAGATAGTAAAGTGATTTGTGTTAAAAAAAATACAAACATTAATTCCTTAAATATATACAAATAATATTTTCATGGGTCTATTTAATTCGGATTTTTTTTAATTTACAATAATATAATAACATGTAGATACATAAATACACTGTAAATCTGATGTAATGTATTTTTTACAGATTTTTCTTTGTTCGAGAGATTTTTTGGTTATTTTTTTTAAATTATTATAAAGGTAAAAAATATTTTGTAACCCTTGTGTTATAACATGGATTTAAATTAAATAACTTCTATTTATGATTTTAATTTTCCTGTCAATCTGAAGTAATTGCTAAAAATACATTAGTTTAATAAACAACACATATGGGACAATTTGAGAATTAAACTTTAGAATGAACATATTTTTTCATACTTATTATGTGTAATAATACAAAGCGTTCGTACATTATATAACTTCAGAGAAATAGCTGAAATTGTATCTACAAATGTTGACTACAGGTGGCGTGGCTACAGAGAATGTTCCACAGCAACACCATCATCATTAATTTACTTTTATCTTTTAAATTGAAAGTCGTACATTCACAAACAATACATGTAAGTCATGACCCTCAGCCGTACCGTAAATAAAAATGGGTTGTATCATAATAAAAAAATATATGGTGGCGTGGCTACAGAGCACAACACAAATAAGATACTTTTTAGTTTGATTGCTCAGCTGTGGCAAAAGAGGAAAAGAATAGTAGTGACATCTATTTGTGCTAGCTACTGTATTGTATTCTAAAATATCAGTTGTAAAAACTGATCCAACTGGCCCTGACCAATGACCCAATAAAGTTGGATCAGCTTGGCAGAAATCTAATGCCCCTTTCCCCAAGTCTTCATCATCATCACCAGCTCATTATACCTCCCCACTGCTGGGGCACGAGTCTTCCCTATGGATGGATAGGGAGAATGGGCCATAAACCACCATTCAGGCCCAGTGCGGATTGGTGGTTGTAAGTTTTAACCTAACAAAGTTAAGCTTACCTGACATAGCTTTTGGGTTACCTAGTGAAGCCCATTTTCTGTAGGTTACTATTATAGTCTAAGTAATAATTATTTATTAGTGATCAACATATTAAAATCTTTTATTCCTTCATGATTGCAGATACGTTTGATAGTAATAGATTCAATAGCATTTCCATTCAAAGAGGGTATAACGCCAAATCAAAGAACAGGTTTATTATTTAGACAAATGGCAGAGTTGCAGAGACTGGCTGTGGAGAAACAAATTGCTGTAAGTTATAGGTTTTATTATGTTACATTCCTTACTCTATCCATAAATAAATTAATAAAGTCTATATTATACCAAATAAATTTAAAGAATTTCATTGATATTATGAATGGAAATGATAAAGTCTTTTAAAGAAACCCATTTTTTTTTATCTACACTGCAAGGCAACGAAGGAATCTGTTAACTTTTTTCAATTTTTTTTTCAAATAAATATTCAATTTTTAAAATGTTAAACTGCTGGTCCCAAGATTGCTTACCGATAATTGTTAATTTTTTTAGATAGTATTAACCAATGAGATGACCACACGTGTGGGCTTAACTGGCGGCGACATAGTGGGCTCGCTGGGCGACGCGTGGGCCCACAGGTGCAACAAACGCGTGCTGCTCTCCAACGATGCTGGTGACAATTGCATTAGAGTCGCTCTTTGTCTGAAAAGCAACGACTCCCCTAACACTGCCGGACGATTTTCAGTAAGTATACTAAATACACTTATATTAAATTTATTTAAAGCACAACCAACAACTACATTTAATCTACTAAACACAACATTTTAAAACGCGGTATTTTCGGGATCTCGCATATAAAAATTATAAGTATCTAAGGCAAAACAATAATTAATTAATCAACATAACTACACTTTTATTTAAGTTTTACTATTAAGATGAGCATGAGATCCATCAAAAAATCAAATTCATAGAACTAATTATTTAGTTTGGTCATTTTGCCAGCATTCAATTGAAAATGTTTGCGAAGAAAACATAACATTCCAGTCCCGCAAATCACGCGGAATCCCGCGCCACCAAGAACCAAAAAATCAAATTAAAAATTAAATAAGTAGGGTATTGTAGTTATTCCGTGTTTTGTTCCAGTCATGTAAACTTCATTTAAAATTAGAGTAAAAGAGACAAACAAAACACGCAATAACTACTCGAAGCCTTATTTTCTCTGTTTATTTGTGAGACCCTTAAACTTTTGCGTTCCATTTTTTTTTATAACGGGGATTAACTACTTACATGTATACATATAGGTATCATAGACATACCTATATATATTAGAGTTAACTAATTTTTTAAGTGTCATGCCAAAGTAGGGTAGTTTGAGATCTTCTATAGTATATGTAAAGAAAAAACTTCATGTTTTTTAACCACATTACACGCTTGCTACCACCATCTTGTCTGAATTGTTGCCTACAGCAATGTTAGTAGTGCTGTTGTTTTTCGACAAATTCAAGATAAGACAGCCAGTTCTTTAATGCTTGAGGATTCCGATTGAAAGTGGAATTCTACCTTATCATCACTTAACATCAGGCGAGATAAAGGCCAAGCAATTACCCATAAATATAAAAAAAGCTTTCCAAAGCATGCTGGGGCACGAGCCTTCCCTAATGGATGGATAGGGAGAACGGGCCACGAACCACCACGCGGCCCAGTGCGGATTGGTGGTTGTTAACGACTGCTGATGCAGCCGGCACCAACGGCTTTACGTACCCTTTCGAAGCACGGAGGAGTTCGAAATGATAAACTTTTGGTTACCCATCCGATGACCGGCTTTTGCGAAAGTTGCTTAATCTTATCATAGCAACCGCAGACCGGGCGCTTCGAACTGCAACTCAACTACTAGCATGATCATAACCCTATCCGATCCGAACCCTTCGGAGAATCAAGTAGGTAGGGCACGGGGACAAGCACTTTTAAGTGTGTGAAACGAATCACTTCCGAAGGTGATTCGTTTCACACGGCTTGAGATACCCTATACGTACTTCGAGCCAAAATGCCGTTTGAGGCAACCAGCAATCTCTCAAAAAAAAAAATTATAACCAAAACGCGCTACTTGGTGTGACATTGACCTCCTCACACACACTGTATGGTTGTATGATTTGGAATGCGGCCATCACTATGCTTTCTCGTAACTGTTTTGTGTTTGGGACGTTGCCAACTTTGTGATGGATGCCTTGGATTGCGTTTATATATCCATCAGTTGTTATTCATCTATATCTATGAAAGTGAAATACAACTCGCATATTGATTGACGGACTGACTAATGATGACGATATCTCCGCTCAGGACGACTTCGTCATTTTCTTAAACTTGACACTTTCCTAACTTGTCTCTTTTTTAACTCGGCTCTTTCTTAGTTGGTCTTTTTCCTAAACTTGACACTTTCCCAACTCGTCTCATTTTTAACTCGGCTCTTTCTTAGTTGGTCTCTTTTGCAATGTTGACACTTTCATAACTCGTCTCATTTTTAACTCGGCTCTTTCTCAGTCGCTGGTTTTCCTATCTCCTTAGCCGTGGTCCACCGGATCAGTTCACCTAGGTGAACTACGGGCAATTTTTTTTTCTCGTGGTTCACCTAGGTTCAACTGTTAAGGTTCAAATAACAAGACCGCTGATTACGCATTAGAAAAATTCGAAAAAAAAAAAATCATACTTAATACTAAAGAACTTGTTTTTCTTCTTTCCCCTTATGTGATTGTATAATGATAGTATATTAAAAATGAAGCAGAAGCATGTGCTCCTAGTTTAATTTGATATGGGAAAGCTACATACCTTTACATAACTCGCTCGTCAGCAATCGTAGCGTTGCGTTGGTGGGTGGCCGTCTAGGTACTACATACTGGCTACTTGAACTTGACACTTTCCTAACTTGTCTCATAAACGTAACCCAAAGATAGAAAGAGCCGAGTTAAAAATGAGACCAGTTAGGAAAGTGTCAAGTTTAATAAAATGACGAAGTCGTCCGGAGGGGAGACGAGTTGGGAAAGTGTCAAGTTTAAGAAAGAGACCAACTAAGAAAGAGCCGAGTTAAAAAAGAGACAAGTTAGGAAAGTGTCAAGTTTAAGAAAATGACGAAGTCGTCCTGAGCGGATATCTCTGAGGCTAAAAACGTTTACACACTTGAAATTTGGCAGATATTCCTCTAGAAAATATAATTAAAATTCCCGTGATACGGGAAACTACATTTATATGCAGGCTTTAGAAGGCGGTATTTTTCTATTTCTTAAACATCAATTGTAGTGATGGATTGATTTCAATGATGAAAGCCTTTGCCTATCAGTGGGACAGTCTATACTTACGTATTTTTAATCAATGTTACTTTAATTTCAGATAACACAGGAGGGTATAAGAGATGTGGAATAAAACACCCAATGAACATACCTACACATACTTTAATTAATATTTTAATGTAAATATGTATATTGTAAACAAAAGTAAAGCACCAATAAATATCTCATCTTCATAAAAGCTTTTATTTCAGAAATATATCGTATGACAATTTAATACATTGTAAAGGCAGTTTCAAACCGGAACAAGAATATTGCAAGGCGAACATTCGAGAAGTCTTTAAATATTATGCTATGCTTACGAAACTAGAGTGAGTAACACCCGTTTGTAGTCTCCCTTCGTATCATCCTGCAAAATTCATATTTTTTGTACTCAAATACAATGTACCTACAGGCCACATTGTGCATGCATGCGGAAGCTCAACAAAATACATGTATTTTTCTTATTTTTTTTTATTGGTTATAGGCAGGCATTTGACTACTATGTATAAAAAATAATAATCTTGTTCAACAGACAAAATATTATTTTGCAGGATTAAGCACTAAGTGTGACTAGCACTCTCTTGAAGTCACCGTCTAGGTCATCCTGCAAACAATACGGAATACCAAATCTGTTACATTCAACAAACTTATATAAGAAAAGGGGAAAATAAAGAACGAAACTGGCCCATAATTTGTTTTAAACATTACAACACGTGCATTCGAGTAAGCATGAGATTAAATATATCACTCGTTATTCTTAAATTAGCCTTAAGTTAATAAAAATGTCTTTAAAAACAATAAAATGCAACATTAAGTGTTATAATAATGTACTCTTTTACAAAAATAAATAAAATTCACATCACATTCTGTTAAATATAGATAGTGACGATTTATCGTTATACTGATCTTTAGACCGTACAAAATTTAGTAACACAGTGCGGATAGCATTTGGCCGATGGGACCTCCTTTGTCCTCCTGAAAAAAATCGTAACTACGTGTAAAACTAATGGAAAACACGAATAACAACCTCTACCCTCATGCAGGCACACTATTACACAAAGCAGTTAGCTACTGTGCCAAGGATATTACATGAATGTGTGAAAGGAAGCAAAATATACAGATCTCTCTTTTACACCCGACAATACCTAGGACACATTGAACTCAAAGTGTTTTCTAATTTTCAGATCTATGTTTAACTTTGAAGTCAATGTGTGTGTACTTAGCAAATCACATAACAACCTAACAATTGACGAGCGGAACTTAAATTATTGGAAATAGTTGGCTAGCATTCGTTGTAGTCCTGACCACTCGGGGAACTTATTCGATTAGGGTCAACAGAGCCTTCTTGTAATCACCTGACGTGTCATCCTGTAATCAAAAGGGGGCTATTCTAATGTCGTTCAGGCATAAGGATTCTATTCTAACTTGGTGGACATATTATAGGTCTTAGTCACTTTCCGTTGTTAATTTCTTTAAACAAAAACGAAATATAAAAAACACAATCACACAAAACTGTGTTATGGACTGGTATATTAAGTTAGTAAAGTTTTGTATGAAGATATAAACATAAAAGGAATTTTGAAACCACCCACTTAGTTTATGGTAGGAAATAGTAAGGAAGACAGGAAGGGAGAGTTAATACCAACGTTAAGAAAATGACTGTCGATTAAGTAAAATAGATTAATTGTGGTGGTTCTAGGTGTTTGTGACATATTTGTTAATTCTGGAGGTTTTTTTAAGGATTCACACTACCTATCTACGTAACACGCAAATTGTAATAAGGACTAGACAAAATATTTTCTCCTGCCTTTTTATAATACGTATAAATACTCATATAAAACAGATCTGTATAATATAATTTTTTTACATGAGAGTGTTAAAAGATTGTGCAGTTATGATGTTGCAGAAAGTATTTGAAGTTGATAAAGTAGTTACAAATAAGGAAACCCAGAACGCAAGCTTATCACAAACCGCACTGAGCGATGCACACATAGAACCTACGCTGCGCTCGAACAGCAGTGCTATTTTCTAAGCAAAACAGCGTCGACATCGACATTGAACTCGCTCATAACTTGCAAACGAATGTAGACTTTATTACTATTCACAAGTAGGTTGAAATTAGTTTGCAAGTTATGAGCGAGTTCAACGTCGAGTTCGACGCTGTTTTGCTTAGAGAATAGCGCTGCTGTTCCCGAGCTGTACCGAGATTCCGAGTCCGTGAGAGGTTGTGTATGTGTGCGTTGCTCGATCACGTTTGTATGAAGCTTAACTTCAGAGATCTCCTTATTATGTGGTACAGTGATGAATGTTTATGTTGAGTTGTTTAAGTTATTTCGTTCTCATGCTTATTAGAAAGCTTTAAACGAATTTATCAATTTCTCTGACATGCAAAACCTATGTATGAAAACTTTACTATGGGTCAGCTTCTCTAGTATTTTATATGCTTTTTTATGATGATTTAAATACATGTATTAAGTTAAGATATTTCGTGGTATTAGTACACAAAGAACTATCTGATAATAATGTTGATCTATTGTTATTGATGTTCATGATAATAGCAAAGGTGATAAACATTAACCTGTATGTGCACAGCTCTTACTATTATTGATAAATGGTGTTTGTTCCATTTCCATACTATATATAGTTATTGTAAAATTAATTATAGTCAATAGATATTTAAAATATATGTTTTATTAAAATACATATCAAAGGTCCCATAAATGGGGCGCTGGGCACTGACGTGAACCACACTTTCGAATTTTAACAATGCCTTTTATAGAAATATATAAAAAAGTTACATTAATTTTGTTAAAACTTCATTTATTAAAAAGTTTTAAAGATACGACGCTAAGCACATATAGGTTAAAGCAATGCATGACTAGTGATATGTATTTATATAGTCATGTATGCTAACTTTAATAAAAACATAGACAAGCATAATAATTTCAAATAAATTTATAGTCAAAATGTACTTTAAATATATGAGAGTAAAGTTCAGGGTTACTTACAGCGATCCAGCTGTCTAAAGTCTTTCCGTATTTATCGAGGAAGGCCTGTTTGATATCACCGAGGTCGATCTCGGAACGACTGACGACGATTCTGATCAGGGTCTTGTCGTTGGTGCCCAGTCCCTTCATGGAGTAGTACAGGCGTTCGGCGAAGAAGCCAACCTTACTTTTGACACACTTGACTGGAAAAGAAGTAAGTAATTTATTTTTAATTTTTAATTAATATATTGCTGTAACAAAAATGTTAGTAGCATTGTTATATTAAACAGTTAAAGATAAGATAGCTAGGTCCTCAGCAGTTGAGGATTTCGGGTGAAGACCAAATGAAAGCGTACTGCTTTCACTTTTCAAGCCCGTATCGCTATATGAGTCGCGGGTTTGAGTTCCACCTGAGTGCCTAGTGCGAGTATCATTCGCCATTCGATAACGTTAACGAAAACGAAAACTAGTATGGTATTGAAGCAGCTTGTCCTGGCGACATACGAGAAGAGTTACAATTTTGCTATACCAATTCTCGTTTTCGTTAACGAATGGCGAATGAAACTCTTACTAGGTTAGGTAGGCACCCTGAGGCAACTCGTCCTTTTCCAGTAGGTACTGTTTTCTGTTTCTATGGCATTATATAAGGCCGTTATTTAAATTTCAAATTAATTATGCATATTTTAACATTTTGTTTTTTCTATGTTCATTAAACTACTGTCACGATAAGTTATCTAATTTAATCATCTCGTAATCAAATTAAGTAAATAAGGTAGGTACTATGATAAAACATTTAATAAACACAAGTTATGGGTTTATTTCGATTTGATTGCTATAACTAAAAGAGAGCGTAATATTTGAATTAAAAAAAATAATTAATCGGGCGTTACTTTGCGGAAATCCATGGCACACAAAAATGCAATTGAAATAATATTGTTAATTACTCAAAATTAAACGTTCATCAAGCTTGGATGATAAAAAAATGTTTTAATGCATGTAGGTAATCATAAAATGTGATTTCTACTAAAAACTCGATGATGACAAAACGTACTCGTACATGAATTCACGATTTCGTTTCCATACAAAAACAGCACACAGAGAAACATTATTTTTTTAGAATATTACGCAAATATTGTTGCGAACAACGGTTATTATTGTTGTGAGCCACGATCGATAGCATAGTTGGCAGTGCACCTGACCCGGCATGTCATGGGGTGCAGGTTCGAATCCCGCTCGTGGATTTTTTTCAACACTGTCTTTTTTCAAATTATTTTTTATATTTATACAAATAACTATTAATTGATAATGTAAGCACTGATGTATTTGGCTTTTCTAGCTTACATCATTGTGTACTAAAGAAATAGCAGGAAAAAGTTTGACGTTGACAAGGTCGCTCGCTCACGAGTGCAAACAAATTTGCGGTGGCCTTGATGCGTGCCGGTACAGTTTTGGACGTGGATTTATTGTATCATATTTAAAAAGATAGACGGGAAAATACGACCAACTGGATCTCATGCACAATGACAGTATCGGGTGCGGTTATTTTAAGCATTAGAGACCGCCCGATCCGATCTGAACTACTCGGAGAATCTAGATGTCGTTCCCTCTAGAAAACCTCTGCCGGTGCTTCGTTTCACACGGCTTGAGAAACCCTTTAAGTTCATCGCCGCCCGGCCCCCAAAAAAAAACTGGTGACGCTAAAAATGCAACAGGAAACAAACACCAAACTCTTTCCAAAAAAAAAAACAGGAACCGTTATACATTTGATTCCCATAAAATCTTAAAAATTGTTAGTGGATTAATCATTTATTTTACTGAATTTAGGTAAGCGAAAGTCTCCTATGGAAATTATCAAATCGCATTAAAAATGTCCAAACCTTTTTCTTTTAATATTTCCATCAACTATACATATAGACCTCTGCAATTTTGCATTTTCTTAAATCAGAAAAGTTCGTCATAATTTGCGTATCTGTTTAAAAAATAGACCTTTGGTATTTGTATGACATACCGAAATGCATGAAGAAAAATTTTAAAAATTGCAATTTCCTTACCGATAGCCAACATGCCCTTCTCTACGCTTCCAGAGAATTCCTTCTTGATTGTTTCTTCGATGTCTTTGCCTGTAATCTGTTCATATTCAGCGAAGATCTGAAGAGAAGCAAATTATTTTCATTAATTTGGGAAGTGCTTAGTTATTGAGAATTCAATTTAGTTTTTTATAGAGTTCACTTCCAACATGTCAAAGCTTCAGAAGGCACGTAAAGCCGTTGGTCCCGGCTGCATTAGCAGTCGTTAACAACCACCAATCCGCACTGGGCCCGCGCGGTGGTTAATGGCCCATTCTTCCTATCCATCCATAGGAGCATCCCAGCAGATGTTGATGATGATGATATTACCAGTACCTTACCATTTTAAATTGGAACTTAACGTGCCTTCCGAAGCACAATTTTAATTAAAATACCTACTTTACTGTTTTACAGGAGATAACAGCTACTCTAATGTCTCCGTTTTTGGAACCTTATACACTTGACATAAGATTCAAATTACAATATGCAGTGCTAGTTTAAGGCTTAACTAAGTGTTTGGTCTAGACGTTACTTATTGCCAATTTATTTTGATTTGGATATTAACATCATTTTTCAATGGCCTTATTAAGTAGGTAACAGTTATTTGGTCTAGACGTTACTTAAACCCAGATATTAAACCCGGTTTGATATACGGATTATAGATAGAACCAAATAAAATTTTACACAAAATGTATGTAATTTTGAGTAATATTATATTTTGTTCAATGATCCGTAGGTATATCAAACGTTAGTACATCTGGGTTAATGCCAATTTATTTTGATTTGGATATTAACGACATTTTTCAATAGCCTTATTAAGTAGGTAGCAGGTACCTAACAGTATGTATGTATGTATTTATGTATGTATGGTAACAGGAATTCATGATCTAAAAATGACATTGAGCTCATTTCAATGCTAAGAACAACGACCACAGACTTATAAATAAATCGGACAAACCATACATAATTTATGTTGAATCAATAATATTCTACAGTGGTTGTCTTTGAGTGCAGTGAATCATAATGTTCATTGTTAATGAAGAACTTTTTACTATTTAATTTTATGCCATCATTAATATTTAAGTACCTATATATAGAGCTTAAGTTATTTATGATAATCAACTTCTTTTTACAGGTGCTGCATCATATTTGATCTTAATGCAAAAACCATTGTCCATAGACCATAGACTTAACAGTCGTATGCCACTGCATCGCAATGGTCTATGGTAGACCACTGCCATGCAGTGGCATACGACATTAAACTATATTATAAATGTTAAAGTAGGTACCTACTTTTTGTACTTTATAGTTAGGTATTCAAAATGTTATCATCAAATAAAAGTTCAAATACATTGCTTGTTTCCGGTTGGCCGGTTATGAAATCTAAATTAAGATACGCCTAATACATGCAGATGCAAATATTTTTATTACATTTACATATACCTATCTCTATCAAATCTTTAGTTTATGGTGCAGCTTTACCGGATTGGGGCAATTTTCGCAGTTCTGGGGACTGGTTTCTATAGTAATGAAACTATGAAGTAAGACAATAAGGTTCTCATAACGGTTAGCCGAGCATATGGGTCGTTAACAAAAACCTACACAGTGTCTTGAAGATGCCGATTTTTTTTATACTAGTAAATAAACGCTTAGCCTTGAAGCCATAAGATGGTGAGAGAGACGATGAATTTGAAGATGGAAGCTTACTCTACAATAAATCTTTAATTATTTTTTATTACTCAAATTATGGGACAGAATGATGGTAGTAGATAATAGCCAGGCTAGCTCTCAGCAACCAGGGTTTCGGTGTCGAGTTAAGCCGAACCTTCGGTTATTAAGTTATGGGTAGAAGCACATGGTGAAATTAAAGTTGAAAATAGACTCGTTGGTGCTTATCTCACCCCTAGCAGCCAGAACCTCGGCGTTGTGTTAAGCCACACCCTCGTCTACTTGGAATAAGCAGTTCGAAGTAATCATGCCAACCGTTTATACCTGTCATAGTTATTGGTAACAATGCACGCATGCGTGCCGGAGCGCGTGATGAGTACGGAGCTGAAGAAGAACTCATAAGTATCACAATGTCCCTTGCCCGCAGCAGGGACCTTCGTCTACTTGGAGCAAGCAAGACAACCGTACATATGTTTCGTCTCAACACCTGTCCGAGTTGCTGGTAAGAGCGCGTGATGAGTATAGAGTTGAAGACGGACTAGTTGGTGCCCCACTGTCCCTCTCCGGCGTTAGCCAATGCTTCACGTCGCTTTGTCTACTTGGAACAACAAGTCCGCATGTAGGTACCTGTCTTGAGTTGTTAGTAAGAGCGCGTGATGAGGATGGAGTTGAAGATCGACTTATCGGTGCCTATCTATCCACGTTTACCAGTCTCGGCGTTGGCCACACCTTTGCTTATTACTTAGAATTGAAATCGAACGCATGTCTCGCCTTAATACCTGTCCGAGTTGTTGGTAAGAGAGCGTGATGAGGATGGAGTTGAAGACTGACTCGTCAGTGGCTATCTGTCCCTCACCCGCGTTGGCTAAAACCTCTCGGTCGCTTTGACTATTTAGAACAATCAAGCAAGCATGGTCCTGTCACCTGGTACCTGTCAGTGTCTTATCCTGCTGGTAGGAGTGCGTTAGAATGGAGAATACTATCTCACCCTTAGCTGCCAGAACCTCGGCGTTGTCTTAGCCACACCTTCGTCTACTCATGGATAATATAACAATAATATAAGCATCAGTTCCTATTAAGTCAACCGTACATACCTGTCTGAGTTGTTGGTAAGAGCGTGTGATGAGGATGGAGTTGAAGACGGACTCATCGGTGCCCCACTGTCCCTCTCCCGCGTTGGCCAAAGCTTCGGCGTCGCCTTTGGCAGCGCCCTCGTCTACGCCCTGGTTCTCGTCACGGTTGGCCATGCAGAGAGACACGCACAGCCGCTTGAAGTGGCCGGAAGTGTCGCCTTTTAGATCAGACTCGAGGCTTTTGTTGTACACTGTGGATAAAGATGTTAGCGTTAGAAATCAAGGTAAGTCTGCCGTACACAATGTTACTACCGTTAAAATAAGAGAAGAAATTGTATTTTTAAAAAGGAACAAATTATAAAACAGTCGTCATTAGGTATCGTATCACCATCGCGTCTCACGGCTGGGCTCAGGAGTTCATGATCTAATATGCTAGCCCATCGCGGAATAGCAGTTTAACGTGCCTTCCGAAGCATTGACCTGGAGTTTTCAATTTGATCACGCATGGTGGTGCTTGCAGCATTGTGTTAGCTGATTTACAACTCATCTATGTAATAGTACTTCAATAAATTAATGTTGTTTTTAAATACTCGTACAATTTTCAATGGTGCCAACCCAAAGAAATTACTTACTCCAATTTTGTTTACACGTCAAACGTCGCCCTTTCTCAATATCTTTTTAATATCATGCCTGCCTACTGATACTGACGATTTCAGTTCAATAGCCATTCTTAACTGCACACTACTACACACTGTAGTATAGCATTATAATATCTGCAGTACCGGTCTTTAAAGTTCAAAACGGCGCAATGTATTTTCCTCACTAGGTCAATACTCTCATAACCGAGTCACGAATGCACTCAGCTAAGCTACCTAAGCTAATGCTAATGCTTGCTAAGCTAATGTCCATCATTTCACTAACACCCAAGGTGACCCAAGTGAGAATATGACTCAAAGTATGACGCTGTTGGAAAAGAGCCTCATTGTTTAGAAATTTTACAAATTATGTAGGTACCTACATGTTTCTTGATTTCCAAGTAAGTAGCTAAAACGCACTAGTAGTTAAATAAGTTAAAATGTATCGTTAAAATAACAAAAAAAAATGCATAAACATTAATTTCTATCGATCTATTATCCGGGTATTAGAAAATATCGTAAAATGCTACTATTAAAACCTAGGTATGATTTTAATTTATTAAGTAGTAAGGAAAACACAAACGAAACAAATAGATTAAAACCTCTAACACGATAAAAAAAATGTGATATTGTTTTAGGTAGGTATATAGAAACTATTTATTGTACGCAGACAACACCACCGCCGCGCCGTTACCTACTGTTTTATAATAGTAGGGTACTTAGATGATCATTAGATGGTTTAATAATGCCATTATGTAAAGAAAGAAATACTCATTGGGTTTATCGCTGCAAAAACTTGGTGGTTCCTTTAAAACGGATCTAACCCCGGAAGTTTTCAATGTGCGACATTTTTTAACACCCAATCGCATTATTTTAGAAGTTATCTGACAGTTTTCAGAATCTTGAATAATGCGACTGTCTAGACGCAGACCGAAAGATATCGTTATTTTTAGTAAAACATTATTATTATTATTATAATAAGCCTGTAGTGTCCCACATACACATCCTAATTCTAATAATAACGTAACATCGTAGGTAACTAAGTAGTATATTATCTTACTTATCTACTTTACCCTAGGGCCTAGTCCCACGCCAATGCCAATTATTTTTTCATTTGTTAATTACTTATTTATGACTTCATTTATGTTTACTGTTTTAAAGTAGGCTAAAACCCTTTGAACTGTTATTCTGATTAGTACCTATTCGTAATTAATCACCGAAGTGTGTCATTTCAAAGAGTATGTCAGCCTCTATTTTAAATACATGACAACTCAGTTAGCTCAAAGGTTTAATACAAGTTTACTATCGCAATAATAAGCGTATAAAATGCTTAAACTCTACACCATTCAACTGTGCTGATAACAATCCACTGAATCTAGTATAAATTACAATACTAACATAGGGTAATGGCACCGTGTTCGACACTGCAAGCCCAATGTTCGACAGTTTCCATCGCCAATAGATAACTTAGATTTTCGTATATACTTATACAGGTTGACTTTTTTATTACCATCCAAAACTTCTGAGATGACTCCCGGGATACAAACGAACTACTCTTAATATTGGACCCCCTAACTCGAAAATAAAATTCAGCCGTTCCATATATTTTGGTCGAATGAATATTAATGTTTTGTATGGAACAGCTGAATTTTATTTTCGAGTTAGGGATTTGGTCCAATAGTAGAGCTGTTCATTTGTATCATGGGAGTCATCTCAGGTTGGGACGGTGATAAAAAAGTGACCCTGTATATATTACGGGATGTCATCACCTGGTTCATTACATTAAACCACTACATTAAGTTTTCTTGAAGTGCATAATGCTACGCTTAATACGCTGTCGATTGTACAAGCCTTAAAACTAATATTGTGCAGGTTTATTACCTACACGTAAAACCAAGCCCAATCGTTTGAGGCGTCACTTCTCGTACACTTTATGAATCACAAACGTTACCTTCAACATATACACAAAGGCTAGGTATTTACGATCGATCATGTTACGATTACGGTCGGAATTTTACGATCGAACGCTTTAATATAATTTTTAGTAATGCTATAAATATGCTATACTCACTTTAATAACATTGACACAAATACTACATCATTTTTATCAAAAGATCGGCAGATGAAATACCTATATTATTTTGGTCCAATATCTATGGCTGAATGAATAAATGTTTACACCCCTTTGCTATGTCCCGGGTTCGATTCCAAATGGAGGGGGGGAGGGGTGAATATTTTTGTGTACTAGGTTTGTTTGAAGGTAGGGATTGTCCGCCTGGCGCTTCCACCAGGGTTGCCAGATGAGATTGCTCGAATTTCCCCTGATTCAAAATTATTTTTCCCCAAAATGATACTTTTTTTTAGAAAAAATCCCCAAACCTGATTTTACGTAATTTACAAATAAAAACAGCATTAATATATTATTTATATACAAAACTTTTCAGTGAAACCGGATCAAACTTTAATGACTCTAACGAAACGAACGACGCTTTCAACTATCAATCAACAAACAATTTCCACTTTGTTTAGACTAGACTTTATTGAGTTATTAGTTCGGAAATAGTCAACCTCAAAGTTGAAATTACTTCCCCAAAAATATAATTTCCCCAAAACTTCTCTAAATGCCAATTTTTTCCCCAAAATGGGGAAAAAACCCCCAATCTGACAACGCTGGCTTCCACCATTGGCCTTATCGTCACATAACTAACATGTGCTTAATACCCGTAACGTAAGATACAGCAAAACTAGAAACAAAGCCTAGAAAACTATTGTTTGTTTACTTTGAGAAACCATAGTAATTTAAAACTTTACCTGGTTACGCTGTTAAGGGCAAAAGCGGCCTAGCGACAAGTTTACTTTTTATATAAAAAGTTTTTTTTTTAGATTTCTTAAAAGTTTTTTTAGCATTTATCATTCATTTAGTTTATAGCATGCAGTTTAAACCAAAAAAAGGATTTTGTGGACTACAACCACCTACAACTCAGTCATCGAACCCTGGTCACCATTTACACACACAAAAAAGGTAGCTGATTGATGCTAAGGTAGTACTACACTGGCCTGCAAAACTAAGTACTACACTTTTAATATTATTTTTTTTCTAAACTATAGAAGTTAGAGATTTTTAAATAAAAAACGTTTTGCAGCAATTTTTATCAGCTTTCTTTGAAACTAAAGTAAATTATACATTAGTAACATTTTTCCTTTTTGTTTCGAAAGTATATCTTGTGTACTTAAAAAGTTATAACAATTTTAAAAGTGTGATACTTAATTTTGCAGGCCAGTGTATTAGTTATTCTGTGGCTAAGGTAAGGCACAAGAAAAAGTCAGCGGTTCTCTTAAGGGCTACTTACATTGCTCGTAGAAAGCGGAGATGGTTCTGATGCCGTAGTTGGAGAGAGTGCACAGGATCTCGATGATGGCCTCTTCGTCGGTGCCCACCCCGGCCACCGCGTCGTGCAGCTCTTTAGCGTAGAAGTGGGGCAGTGGGGTCATCAGGGCGAGGATCACGTTCTCCAAGTTGCCGGTCAGCTCACTCTTCAGCTCGCTGAGCAAGTCCTGGGTGGTAGAAGGTGATTGTAAGTTTAAATAAGGTACACACGCCCATCAGACTATAACTAATTGTCAAATTTCCTCAATAGCCTTTTTGAACGCCTCGGTGGCCGAGTAGCAAAGAGCTCGGCCCAAAACCCGAAGATTCCCAAGTCGGGCAGGGTGTTTCGGATTTTTCTATACATAGTCCGGGTTTGTAATCATCAACCCTCATTTGTTAATTGTAGCGATGACTTGATTTTAATAATTGAGGCCTTCGCCCAGCAGTTGGACAGTTGTATAGGCTACTAGTAGCCGCTCGCAGTTTCACCCGCGTGGTTACCGTTCCCGTGGGAATATCGGGATAAAAAGTATCCTATGTGTTAATCCAGGTTACAAACTATCTGTATGCCGAATTTAATCCAAATCAAATTTCAGTAGTTTTTACGTGAAAGAGTAACAAACATCCATCCATAAGTACTTACTAACTTTCGCGTTTATAATATTAGTAGGATGCCCTTTCAACACATTTATAACACGGTCCTACTGTTAACCCACCTAGAACGCTAACATGCTTGCTTTTATTAGGCATGAGTTCTCGTCAAATGGAGATTGAACCACGATTTGTCGCGTTCAACCCAAGCATCTATCCATTCGGCTACCGACACTTCAAACCATGCTACATTAACCATAAAAAAGTGATTTAAAAAAAATTATTATATGAGCGCATGGACTTACGCCCGTTCCCTATACTCTATCTGTTGTTTTGCTTACTGGAGTTAGAAATTTGACATAATTTGTATGGAGCTTATGTCAAATTTGTATCTATAGTAGGCAAAACAGCAGTTAGATAGATTATTCGGAACGGGCGTAAATGTTCACAGTGAGTGAATGTGTTTTTTACAAGCTTTTATTTAGCTTGCTCTCCCTGTAACAAATTTGTTTGGGTCAAATCTGGTACTTAATTGAAATTTGACCCCCTTCCTGTTGACGGATTGAGCTGAAATTTTGCATGCATGTGTAAACCGGATGACAGTGCAAAATTATTATAACATGGTGCTGATCTGATGATGAAACCGCAAGGTGGCCAAGGCCATAGGAATACTCGGTAGTTGAAGGACACAACCTCATCGAGTTAGGACTCGTTTGATCCGTCTTGGCGAGTACTTTGGTGCTAGATGGTAACCAGGGTCTGATGATGGAGCTGGAAGATGGCCAAAGGAACTCGTTAATTAAACGACACAACCCCATCGAGTTTGGGCTCGGACCACCTCTACCTCTAGCACCAAAGTATACTCAAGACGAATCTTGAGTATACTTTGGTGCTAGAGGTAACCAGGGTCTGATGATGGAGCTGGAAGATGGCCATAGAAACTCGGGAAAATAAGTTCGTTTGTTCGTTCGTTCCGTTTGTTATGAATGTTAAAAATAAAATTAAAAGAAAAAAACTTTTTAAAAACAAGCTTTTATTAGGTACTAATAACCACCCACGTGCAGAGACCGCCTGGCACCCCATATAATCGTGACCGCAAGTACCAGGGCGCCAGTAGCACTCACAAGAACTTGTTAGTAAAAAAAAGAACTAATAAGGTAAAAATAATTTAGTTTAAAAATGTTTGCGTTTTTATCACAGACCCAATCTTTCTATAAATAAAAGTGTGTTACATTGTGATTGCAAAAGAAAAATAATGAAGGTGCTAAATAATATGCTAAATGTTCTATATTGTTCCAAAAAATGTTGTAGAGTTTACGAATACAATTTTATCGCATATCAAGTAGTAGCGGTCACGCGATTGGAACTTCTCTTGCGTAAAAAGTTATTTTAGGAATTTATTACATGTGCAGACTCAGGTTCTTGGAACTGACGGTGCTGAGCGGATAAGGGACTACTTACGTAATAGGAAAAGCTACTAGAGTGTTTGGTTAAACTAATACTATAAATTCTCTGTATTCGACCACAACTCGAACTTATAACCGACTCTGTGGTCTAGTGGCTAAGACCACCGGTTTAGACCCAGAGGTCCCGGTTTCGATTCCCAGCGGGGGGGTACCTACCTACATGTTTGTGTACTCGGTTTGGTTGGTAGTAGGGCTTGTCAGTCCGCCTGGCTAGCTACCACCATCTTATCTAAATATGTCGTCATAACATCAATGTTTGTAACATTGTTGTGTTCCGGCAGCTAGAGATAAGATAGCCAGTGAAGTGCGCTTCCATCATTAGCCTTATCATCACTTAACATCAGGTGAGATCAAGGCACTGTGCGACACGAAAACGAGTGTGTATGGCAAAATTTTAACTCTCCTCGTATGTCGCCAGGAGGTATAAAACGCTGCTTCAATGCCATAGGTAGGTACCAAAGAATACAAGTCTTGTGTTCTGTGGTAGGTACTAATTTTCGTTTTCGTTAACGTGGTCGAATGAATACGGATAGTATCACCACAGTTGTATCACATTAGGCACCCAGTAGGTATAAAAATCGGCATACATACACGTTTATAATAGTTAACAATCGAACATAATCATTTTAGTAATCATTCTGATTTAATTAACACAATATTTTGATAGGAACTAATGCAGCATATGTAAGTAGATAAAATTTAATGAACACTTTTAATTTATGAAATATTGGTAAAGCGCGAATCGGACTTGCATGTAAGGGTTCCTCTCTGTTTAACAGCAAAGTGAAGTATGAGACCTAGCAAGACCTAACTACTTTTTACCCGACTGCGGCAGAAGGAGGATTAAGTTTTACGAGTGTATATATGTACGTGTATGTATGTATGTATGTATGTATGTATGTATGTATGTATGTATGTATGTATGTATGTATGTATGTATATATGTATATATGTATGTATGTATGTATTGTATGTATGTATGTATGTATGATGTATTAATGTGTAATTAGATAGGGTAGCATACATATCCATATTGACGCCTGAAAGGAAACATTGACTGAGCGACATTAAGCTAACTTTACGAGAAAGTATGTAACCTAGTTTAAAAATTGGATTTTTAGAAATATAATCGTATAACTTAATAAGTCAACAGTTCCTTTGAAGCGTCGATTTATAGGTACCTACATAGAATTTCAAGGAAGCAGGGGGTCTGTACAGGGTGCCTAGTGCGAGTGTCATTCGCAATTCGATCACGTTAACGAAACGGAGAATTTGTATGGCAAAATGTTCTCTCGTATGCTGCCAGGAGGCGCTGCTTCAATGCCATACTAATTTTCGTTTTCGTGAACGTAATAGAATGAATACGGATAGTAACAAACTCACACTAGGCACCCTGTATCCATTTCTTGCTAAAGTAAAAAGTCAGTTGATGACTCCTACTTTAATGATTAACCTTTTCACCGCCCAACTATCCTGCACGCGATGTCCCGCTGTACGCCAACGTATAAATGTATTTTTCACACCACCTGCTCGACAATGCCTCATTATATATCATGCAAACCTTACTCAAAGTAAATCATTATAGCCCTTGTCTTTTGCCGGGGTGTAATGTTGTACTGAATTTCATTATAACCCGCCGGGCAGTAATGTGATTCTCACTTCTTTTAGTTCTTATTGTTATGCATTTAAAGTCTAATTTCGTCAAAATCGCGCGGCGCGCGGCTGCTGCAGCTGCTGGTGGCCGACGGCGAGGAGGTGGACGGCGGCGCGCGCCGCGCCTCATTTATTTGAAAATCGAACTTATTCGAAAATCGAGCTGGCCACGCCACGGCAAGCCGAACGAAAAAAAATCAATACTTAAAACAAAAGCCGCGAGTATTTCAATACGGTGCAATCAGTATAGACAAAACTGCAAAAGAAGATAGAATAAAACATTAAGAAAATGTCGAGTGACGAAAGTGATTTAACTCAGGAGTCCATTAAATTAGACGCCTTAGGTATTGTTAATAACCTACTACCAGAGAAGTCGAAGGAAAAATACTTGAAAGCTTACGACGATTTCCACAAATGGAAAACTGCAAAAGGCGCAAAGTCTGTGTCGGAGTCAGTGCTTCTTGTTTATTTCGAGTATTTATCGTGTACAAAGAAGTCCAGCAGCCTGTGGTGTATCTATTCGATGCTCAGGTTAACAATAAGCATCAAACACGACATTAAGATAAATACATATAACAAGTTATTGGCATTTTTAAAGAGGAAATCAGATGGTCATCGAGCAAAGAAGTCAAAAGTATTGACAGCGCAAGATGTGGAAACTTTTCTGAATGAGGCTCCTGATCACAGCTTTCTGGCCATGAAAGTAAGTATGAGTACTGCCTACTTTTTAGTTACGTTTCTAGTATCTACCTATAATAGCTCTATAAAATAGTTAATGAATAAAAAGGTATTTAAATGGCACACATTTAAAAAATACACATTCTAAGGTTTTGTCGCAAGCTTTTTTTATAATATAAAGGTCAAAAAATGTAGAAGTGTATCTATCTATTTACTCACAATCCTATTTTTTGTTACAGGTAGCCTTGATTTTTGGAGTGAATGGCGCATGTCGTGGAAATGAACTCGTAAACATAAAAGTCAATGATATCAAAAAACATGCAGATTTATTGCTGATTAACTTACCAGATACCAAAACAAATAGAGAACGTTCGTTCATAGTTCGTGAAGATTATGCAAGAATTGTTGAAAAGTACCAAGCTCTGCGCCCCTCTAATATAAACACCAACAGATTTTTTATCGGTTACAGTAATGGCAAATGCACCAGGCAAGTCATTGGCAAGAATAAAATCAGCGCCATGCCAAAAGAAATTGCAAAATACCTCAAATTGCAAAATCCCGAGCTCTATACGGGTCATTGTTTGAGGAGAACATCGGCAAGTCTGTTGGCAGATTCAGGAGCAGATATGGCCCAGATAAAACATCATGGTGGCTGGAAATCCGATGCAGTAGCGGAGGGCTACATAGAGAATTCCATACAAAACAAAAACAAGATAAGCTGTCGTATTGGTGACAACATTCATCTGAAAACTACGTCCATTATTGATGATCCTTGGAAACCTTTGCCACCACAGCCATCTAGCTCAAAATATATCCCGTCAAGCCCACTGCCTCAAGCACCACCTTCCCCAACCTTTACTGTGCCAAACGACCCTCACACGCAAGGTTCTGATGTATTGGGTGCTGCTACTCAAATAAATTCCACCTCAACTAACATAAAATATAACCATATAACCGTACCAAAAAATATAACCATATCTTTACATAACTGGACTAATGTATCAAACATCAATTTTGATTTTTAATTTACTTTTTATTGTTATTTACTGTGCCAATTATATATAATTAGTAATGAAAATAGTATTTTAATAAATAAAATACTTTTTCTAGTAGCCTTGGTTTTTATTGTCTCGCAAAAGGTGAGAAAAGTAGAGTATACTCCTCAGGGATAAAACTGATTTTGCCTTGGGCGCGCTTAAATCCTTCACTGCTCTCAGGACTCCATTTTAATTCCCTCGCTTCGCTCGGGAATCAACTCAAAACCCCCTCGCTACGCTCGGGAGTTAAATCTGGAGTCCTTCGTTACGCTCAGGATTCAAATATCGCGCCCGTGACATAATACAGTGCTTTATCCCCTTGGTGTACAATCTACTATTAATAAAGTAGGTACAAAGAAGAACTTCTATAGAAGTGCTGGCGTGGTGGGCGGCACGAAAATCTCGAACTTATATAGAAGTTGTAGGCGGTAAAAAGGTTAAAGAAAAAAATGTGTCACTATTGATTCCTGTCGATCACTGGTGCCCCTACGTTACCTAAGCCTAGGGCTGCCATCAGCTAAATTACGGACCCAGGACAAAAACTTCAAAAACCCAGGACATTTGGGTGAAATAAAGATATTACCCCGGACTCCATCAAAAAAAATTACATTAAAATAAAAACATAACTAGTTATCATATTTTTATTTATTTGTAGAAAACCAACTTAATCGACTAGGGAGGTCACGTCACGAGACTCACGAGTGCGCGAATATATTTGCCGCACCGAATAACTAATGCTGTAATTTATTGATAATCATTCCATTCTGTCAAGTTAATCGGATTTCCCCTGACATAAAAAGTGCTCGGGTTCACCCGGACACTTTTTAAAAACCCCGCCCGTACGCTCCCCGGACGCCCTCCAAACTAGGACAAATCCGGGGAAACCCGGACGGATAGCAGCCCTACCTAAGCCAAACAAGTTGTACCTACTGGAAGAACTATTACCACCACACGCCTGCACATTAACCTACCACAAACTGTCAAACCTCAATAGACTTTGAACTGTATCATCATCTCAGCCAAAAGACGTCCACTGCTGGACAAAGGCCTCCCCCAAGGATCTCCACAACGGCCGGTTTTGTGCTGCACGTATCCAGCGACTTCCCGCGACCTTCACCAAATCGTCAGTCCACCTTGTTAGAGGCCTGCCTACACTGCGCTTTCCGGTACGCGGTCGCCACTCCAGGACTATCCCGCCCCAGCGGCCATGAGTCCTGCGAGCAATGTGCCCTGCCCACTGCCACTTGAGCTTAGCAACTCTTCGGGCTATGTCGGTTACCTTTGTTCTTCAGCGGATCTCCTCATTTCTGATTCGATCACGCAGAGAAACCCCGAGCATAGTCCTCTCCATTGCTCTTTGAGTGACCTTGAGCCTTTTTATGAGGCTCATAGTGAGCGACCACGTCTCAGTCCTGAACTGTATAATGCTTATTCAATTTAGTTGAAAATGTACCTATTAAAGAAATTTGACAGTTTTATTAGGTTTTAACGAGTTAGTTGTTCTTAAACCAGACAATAGAAATTCAATTGTTCTATGGCACTGTGGTTACATTGGGCGTCCAAGTATCTACAGGTTGATGTGCAGGCGCCAGTAGGTACATAAATTATTATTGGTTCAAGGTAAACTAACGTATGTATAACTGAGCGTTTAGTTAATGCTGTTTATTCCTATCTTATCTATCATACATAATATGTTTATCTTATCTCATTATTATGTTTACATTGACATGTTGTAGAACATACCTTTCACCTATCTTTTCGCTGATTTTATCGTGCTTTACATTACCATGTAAACAGGTTCAGATAACACGTTAAATATTGAGTAGGATATTATTAATATCTACTTGTTTCATGGTTTCGTATCTAATCGTCAACTTATGATTTTGTAGTGCATCTAAATGATTTTTCAATAAAGTGAAAATGTTCCGAGATCCTGGGGTCAATTCCAAGGTTACATTATCAACTTATCACCGAACTACATTTGGCAAGCGTACCTACCTACCTAGTGATTAAACCAAAATGCGGAATACCCATTATCAATTGTAGCGATAACTTGATTTAAATGGAAGATTTTGCCCAGCTGTGGGACAGTATACAATTTACGCTTACATAGGAGTAACATTTTTTGATATATGTATAGTTTATTAAACATTAATTTATCCATATTCCATCAATCCATATTTCCATATTTTATCAATTTCATGTTTAGTCAATTGCAAAAATGAGTACCTACCGAAACTCAATTAATTTACTTATTACACTATTAATGTACTATTCTAGTTTGACTTACTTATTTTGTGACTTAGTTAGGTAACATACATAAATCATTCACCCTTCGATCACAATTAACGGAGACAAGAATTTGTATGGCAAATTTTAACTCACAGGCGCGGCAAATTCTCGTTTTCGTTAACGTGAGAAACAAAACAAAACTCGCACTACAGAGTAAAAAATTAACCATAGACAGTTAATTTTTTGTACCATTCCAGCTTTGTTGCCAGCCTTGTGAACTGTTAGATAATCATGCGGCTTCGTCACGAGGCGGAAATGGTACGCGATTAAACAGTTCCTCCAGTGTCTGTTGATGGTGAATCAACGAACAATGATGACTAACTCGGTAAGGTTACCTCAAGGCTCGCCGTGGGAGACTGACCCACTCTAATTTTTGGCCTCAAGGTTTTCTGTACGGACGTACGTAGGTAGGTACCGTCAGAAATTGCATGTTCAACACATTTGCTTGACTATGTAAGGTGTAATTAAATCCATCAAATAATAATTTAAACAAGTAAATTTAGATTGAATTATAACTAAGCGAATAATATAACTAATAAACATTAGAATAATTGTTTGTTCTACTGTCAGTGACCATGATTGTTTAAAAAGATATATTCATTAACTAGCGGCCGCTCGTGGTTTCACCCGCGTGGTTCCCGTTCCCGTGGGAATATCGGGATAAAAATTATCCTATGTTTTAATCCAGGTTATAAACTATCTGTATGTCGAATTTCATCCAAATCCATCCATCCGTTGCAGCGTGAAGAAGCAACAAATATACACACATACATACACACAAACTTTCGCATTTATAATATTAGTTTGATATTTATCAACTATTCGAAATACTTAACACGGGAATTCCTTGCGAAAGTTGCTAAAATAATGGAAAAGACAAACACAGCCATGTTAAAGTGGTTGTAGTACATAAGTATTATGTTTTCTAACTTTAATAATGCATCAGCCATCCAGATAAAGTTACAACCACACTCTTGATGCAAACTAGCTATGGGGGATATGGGAATTGAACCTTTGTTGTAAAACTAAGATTGAACCACGATTTCTTGCATTCATTCAACCCGACATCTTTCCGTTTCAATGCCACCTTAGATAATAATTTTTAAATAATGCTCATTACAATTAATGAAATGAAATGAAATGAAATGAATGAAATGAATGAAATGAATGAAATGAAATGAAATGAAAAGAAACACCGGAATTTTGTTTAGATATTTTAAATAGGAGTTCAGGCCTAAGTAGGTACGTGTTTGTTTTTGGTTTAACAACAGGTAATTATTCGTTAATGAACAACCTAGCTATTTTTACACGTAGCATCATACCATGGTATTAATAGATTGTAAAACTGTGATCATACCGTGAGATATCGCAGTTTAATCTTTATGTCTACTTATCGTTTGATGGGTTTAACCTTCCGACTTTGCTATTAACTGGAACGTAATCTTGGCTGATTAATGCAATTTGAAATGGAGAGGCATATGCTGGATTTAAAAGATCCTATAAAGTTTGTTGTCTTGTTATCTGTCCAATAGAAACAATGAAAGTAGACCTTTCCGTAATTGGGAGAAAGGTTAAAAAAAAACATGGTCGGGTCGGGACTTACACCCTCTTCTTTTTGATAACGTGGCCACCGGTAAATATTCACGGTCACGTTAAAGCCGAATAGTTCGCCTGACCCGATTTAACAAAAAAATGCAGATTCAAGTCTTACTCTTGGAACTACCTAGGTATTTAATTTTTACCCAGGTAAGAAATTAATTTTAAGTCACCATAAAACAATGTTCATAGCAATAAGTAAGTAAAAGAATAATATATGTATAAAATAAGGTGCCCAAAATGGGAAATGTAATAAGATAATTAAGCCTAGATAAATAAGAAAATACTGTTTAAACAAATGTCTCCTTCCCACACCTATTAAAGACGTTTACTGAAAAAAATATTACTCAGAAATACATTAAGATAGAAATAAAACAATTAGCTAGTTAAAATCTCAGTTTTCAAAGCAGACCACCCACTGCTAGGAATGAAAGATGATGAATGAATGTGTACCTAGTATGCGGAATAAAAGACAGAACTAGAATGACAGAGAATTGTAAAAATAAGATCTCCGATCATGTTGGAAGAAGTAACAAAAAAAATCCCTTCCCTCCCACGGGGATAGTTACAGAAGAACCAACCACCAACCAATCAACGGCAAGCACCGAGTGCGTTTAGTCTAACTATCCAGCAAACAGTTAACCTATACTCCCACGGGCCTATAGCATATTGCTCTCCGCATGGGGGATTAAGACACGAGTTTCCCCCGGGTAAAAAAAAATAAAGATGCTCTTTTGACTGACGATCTGGTAAAGGTCGCAGGAAGCCGCTGGATGCGAGCAGCACAAAACCGGTCGTTGTGGAGAGGCCTTTGTCCAGCAGTGGACGTCTTTTGGCTGAGATGATGATGATGATAATTACCTTTCCGTAGTTGGTCTTGAAGGTCTCAGCGATCTCCAGCCGCTGCACGATGCCGCGCCGGCACAGCACGTCGATGATGGCCTTCTCGTCAGTGCCGAAGCCTTTCATGGCCTTCCGGAGGGTCTCCGCATCGGCGGCGGGGTCGAACGGTTCCGCGGGGTAAACCGTCGGGGTACACTACGGAGATAAGTTAGTTTAGATAGGGTAGTGGTACCAAGTCCTCGACATTTTTGTACTTATTCATTAAAAAAAAATTGACGACCTTCTTGGTCGAGTGGCTAGCACACCGGTTTTCATGGTGTCGCCATCTCTGAGGTCCCGGGCTCGATCCCCGGCCGGATCAATTTAGAAATACCTGTTTTTCTATATTGTTTCCGGTCCGGGTGTTTCCTATGTATAATAAGTATGTATTTAAGTATATTAAGTATGTTTATCCGTTGTCTAGTTAACCATTTATCGAGTTTCTTAAAAGGAAGCTTTTCTTGCGGCTAGATAATTGGTGTGAGTGTAAGAAACTTTATTTATTTATTTAAGTTTATTAAAAAAAAGGGACCAATAACTTGATTTTAGTTTTTAGCAACAGTTTAATAACGAGCACCTGCTTCTTGCTGTCAATACGTAATATTCCAATGAATATCTACGTTTTTCTTTTGGCGATGAAAACTCAAATACCTACTGGGTTTAAAGTGTCGAATACTGGTGCCCATTACAATATAAAAGAAGGAAAAAGATGTATCTATACTATCTATATTAATATTATAAAGCTGAAGAGTTTGTTTGTTTGAACGCGCTAATCTCAGGAACTACTGGTTCGAATTGAAAAAATCTTTTTGTGTTGGATAGTCCATTTATCGAGGAAGACTTTAGGCTATATAACATCACGCTGAGACCAATAGGAGCGAAGCATCAGTGAAAAATATTACAAAAACGGGAACAAGAGCCTAAAAAATTAAAAATGCTGCCGAAAGTCACTATTCCACGCGGACGAAGTCGCGAGCACAGCTAGTAATATTATAAAGCTGAAGAGTTTGTTTGTTTGGTTGACTGAACTCAGACTACTGGTTCGAATTGAAAAAATATTTTTGTCATCACGCTATGAATGACTACTAAAACGCGGGTGAAACCGCGGGGCACAGCTATGATAGATACACTTTTTAGTAATTAGTTTAGTAAGACCTAGGTAACTATCCGGTTAAGACCAAATCCGGTGATCGAAACATAGTTTTTTTTATACTTAGAAGGTTAGGCGAATGATTCTGCTCTGCGCAATGTTAAGCAGAAGCAGTGTTCAGGGTGCCAAGTGCGAGTTTCATTCGCCATTCGATCACGATAACGAAAACGAGAATTTGTATGGCAAAATGTTAACTCTCCTCGTACGTCGCCAGGAGGCGCTGCTTCAATGCCATACTAATTTACGTTGTCGTTAACGTAATCAAATGAATACGGATAGTAAACAAAACTCACAGAAGCACCCAGCAAGGACAGCTGCTGCTGGTAGGGCGTATGACAGAATCCTGCTACCTATCCGTCCGTCACCTTTCCTACCCGCATGTTGCTTCCTCACGTCTCGTTTAAAGCTAAGTACTTTAAAATAACGTATCCTACGTTATTTTCCATCCCCATACTTTATTCTTTTTAATAGAAATAAAGTATGGAAAATACTTTATTTCCGACTAATGCGTGCGTTTGAACGGAATATTCCTGTTGACTTAATTTCTGAACTACTGAATGATGCTCAGACTCAGCTGAAGCGAAGTGCAAGCGAAACGCAACGCTTAAATAAATTTGGAAAATACTTTATTTTTTCTTCAAATTCTTTTTTTTTATACTAGTAGTGACAGATTTACTTTAATTTCCTGAAAACCGGCAACCCTAAATGAAGGAGGAAATACGTGTGCTAGAAGGAAATTCAATTCTTTGGTAGTGCGACAAAGAAATTAGTCCATACAAGTGGTTGAAAGTGATGTCTGTGGTAGACGAATACCTATTAGCTTTAAAATGAAACAACTATTACGGATCTACTCGCGTTTATTTTACACATTACTTTTAATTAATGTTTATCCTGACGTTTCGAACCCTTTGCAGGGTCCGTGGTCACAGGGAGACTGAGGTGTTGGTTGTCTCATAATTAGTTAGTCACCCTCATTTAAATTTAATCAGGTTCGTTCCGTTTTACGCAGAAATAGCTTACAGTATCTTACACTATTAGCTTTAGTTATTGTTCTGAGGAGTCTATAATCGCTATGTTATTTTTAAAACTAATTTATTTAAAGTTGTACTTAATACCTACACACACGAAATGTCGCCAAGTGTACGTAGCGAATGTGTGGGAACTATTGACCTTTAGATTCTCTAGACTCCGACTCTAGATTATGATGTAAAAAACTTAACTACAATAATAAGATGCGATCGAAAAAAAATAAAACTAAAATATTTTAAATGTGACTGAATTAACATTTTAATAGTCTTTGTAGTTATATTGTTAAGGTAGCTTCCCAGGCAAACTTTAAACGAACCCTATTACTACCAAAGAAAATCCGTAAGTATCCCCCCGCTGGGAATCGAACCCTGGACGTCTGAGCCAAAGATCAGTGAACTCTAACCAGACTTCGGAGGCGGATACACCTAGGTATTATAAAATATGAAGGTCATTTACATCACGCGAGATATATTACCTTTTTGATAACACTATGTTTTCTTAGCAAAATATATATCAGGTGAATTGGTGCAATATAAACTTAACTGTAATTTTCCACAGTTATAGGTCGGTATGTTAACTAGTCTCGTTCAATTTTACGTAGGTACTTACTTATTATTTTACCAGGATAAAAATAATATATATAATCAAATATAGACGAGTATAACTTGTAAAAGTGACTCATTTAAATCTGTGCGGACTGCAGATATGTGACTGCATATAATAAACAATATTAACAATATTTTTAAAATTACCGAATTATTGAAGGTACTTAATTAATAAGCTTTGAAAGTCAAGCGAAGGCCATACAAAGTTATTTGTCGGGATCATGACGTGGATTCAATTGTTGAGTTTGTCAGATTGTTTATTAAAATAATTGTATACCACAAAGTGTAGGTGAATTATGATTTAACGGTTTTGTGAAATATCGAACATTATTCCGTTTGTATTGGTAAGAGTTGTTAATTAGTTCATAGCCTTTACTTGGGTAATGAATGTGGTCGCTACGCTGAAATGTTTTAAGATCTCACTTGTAATCTACTGGAGAGGTTATTCTAACATAACAAAACTAACTGGAAAACAACCCCAGACAAGTTGGTTCTATAGATCCGGTTATTCGTAAGCAGGTAGATCCACAAAAAACAAAACTTTATGAAATGTTGTTTTTTTATTATTAAGGTAAAACAATGTTTTAATGTCATAATTAGCATACAAACAGTTGGGACAAGGACCTTCCCACATGGTCAATCGGTAATACTCAGCACATGAGGACTTTGGGCCATAACCCATCACGCGGGTCGATGTTTTATATTTGAGGTTAAAAAAAATAACTTTAAATTAGCTCATATAGCTGTTGTACAGGGTTAATGTTAATAAATTTAAAAAAATAACTAGGTACTAGGTTTTAATTATATTAGGTACCAAAGTCCAACAAGTCCTAATACTGACTACTATATACTATATGCATTCAAAAATAAAGAAGTTTTCTAAATATTTTCACATTTTCCTCTTCTTTTGGCTCCCAATCGCTATTTCAGTACCTACTTAGCAACTTTACCACGAAAAGATGACATCACCTCGTGAGAATCAATAGCTTTGTATGTATGTATAGACTTAAAATGTAGGTGGTGAAACTTACCTTGTACGGGTAGTATTGTTGGCCACTCATTTTGGAGATTCCTATAAAGAAAATATGTTGTTAAAATACTTCTTGCACAAACTAATCTCGCTTTATAGCTATAAATATAACTGTTGCCGGTATCGCGCTAACAAACATTAGGGTCACCGCCAGAATTTTGCCGGTTCATTGAAACCTTTTTTCACGTAAAAAACTGATACTGAACTCTTTACACCTTCACTTTTGTTCTTAATATTAAAACATGTAGTTTAGCTCGTATATTGTTGGTAAAATACTAGGAAATTGTACGTACTTGTATTGAAATTCTAGTGACACACCCAACCAAACTTCGACAGCGCAAACTCAGAATGCGTCTAATGGAACGAAGCCCGCTCGGTGTACGCCGTCGACTCGCACCGATGTATTCGCCTCTCGCTCCCAGGGTGGCGCAACCTTCGGCTTTTTAAAATTATTATATCCGGAAACTTGTGAATATCGACAAAAGAGATTAGTCTTCTTCGATACATAACTACCTATATAACTATTTCTCTATACCTACGTAACGTAATGACCATATTTCGTAAGATCATATTTTAATTCATCTTATAAATAACTATAGAAGAAGCATTTACCTAATTTATTTATTTACTTAAATTGTGAATTGTACATCAAAATTTCCTTAAAACTAGAGGCATATTAATCAAGTATCAACTGAAGCTACTAAGATTCTTATAAGAATACGACGTGATAATTTTAATCTTCTAATACTTGAGAACCATAAAAAAGAATTTTAAATGTCAACGGTATCCTTAAAAATCAGACACCCTATTGACCAAAATGTATGGAACTGCTTAGGTTCTGACTTAGGTAGGTCGTAGGTCCCATAGTAAAAGCTATTTTTATATTTGCTTAGTTTAAGTAAATTAATAAATATAGGCAATGTTTTATCATAGAAATAAGCTCAATCACTTCTAAAAGCTTCAGGCAGGCAGGAACGACATTTTTTTATAAATAAGTTTATAAATTAATACTAAAACTGTTTGCAACTCCTATGCCACGTAATCTCGCCGGGCGGTGGTGCGATGATGTCATCGAGACGCCGCACGGTCGCCACAGACTGCTTTTGTGGCCCATTCGACCGCCCGGCATAAACTCCAAACCTTTACCGTCCAGATTCACGTTCAAACATCTGTAATACACCTTATATCTTTGCAGTAAAAGTCGATTTTTAGCTTTTCAGCACTTGTGACTGTTCCTAGCGTGTTGTGATGTAAGGTCGAACGTCTGATTCCTATCGGAAAACAAGCTTTCATCGTCTCGTAAACAGTTTAGTACCAACTTTTTAGCCGCACCTTTCGGGAATATTAGTTGGTACCGGTTTTTACGTAATTGTACTTACCCGTATAGAGTAATCGCGATATACGAAATCATAAAATGTTATACGAGTAGTAGGTACCACCAGCAACGAAAATTGCTGAATAAATCCACGATATTTGTCAGAGGAATCTGAAGTACTTACCTATGTATTTATTAAGCAGGCGTTTTTCATCTTCTCTTCGTTTTCGTACTTTAGACGTGTTAGTGTTACTATGCGTTTAGCGACTTTCATTGTTGACCGTACTTATTACATTAAATGGGTTTTATGATACAATTGACTACATGTAGACAGATTACAAACCTAGACATGGGAAATATTTGTAGGACTTATGGTCAGTTTTTATTACGTTGATGAAATTAAAGTTAAAGGCATAACTTTATACTGACTTTAAACCCACTACTTTGCCTAATGCATTAGTGTAACTTTTTATTAAGGCATTTTTGTCAGTGAAAGCAAAAAGGTTTTTTTTCAGATGTCAGGAAGATGACAATTAATAAGTAACAAACATTAATGAAACAACGCTGGATAGTAGAAAAAAATAATAGAGAACTCACTGTAGTAATTCAGTCAAATAGGACTGTCGCCCGGACTGCAGAAGGTCGTGTTCGAGTAGGTACCATACCATCCGTGAAAAGACGTTCATGTTTTCAGTTTCGATGATAAGTGAAGTATGTAAACGTTTGTTTGTTTATCATTTATAAACAATATTGTATTGTTTGCCAAATAAAGTAAGGTTTATTATGTAGTTTTCTTTCTTGAAAGTACGTGATCAATTAAAAAAAACGAGCTAACATCTTTTCGAAGCATGAGTAACGCCGCCGGTTTTAGGAATCATAATTACGTGATGTGCCTGATACGATTAATCAACTCGTTCGCTACGTAGATCCAAGGTAAAGATGGTGACGTAGCGTATGCGGCCTGCATCAGAGTTGATGTCATTCTTAATAGTATATGAATGTATTATCATCGTCATCGTTCTTATTCACGATCTACACATAATACTTAATGCGTGATTCATGCCCTTTTCTTAAGAACCACGGAATAGATCTATTTAGTATCAGTATGTAACTCTAAAGTTAAAACCCATTTTTTCCAATCAATTATAACAATATTCTAGTTTGTTAAAAAATAAAGTTATAAAAACATAAAAGGGAGTACTTAGCTGTATTTCCTTATTAGTTTAATGTATGTGGGTAAAGCACGGAAGCCTTCGGACTTTTCGTTCACTACCATCTATTATTTACTTACAGAAAGAGCACAGATAATTATAATATAATACCAAAGTATAATATATTATACAAACCCATGTTTGAGAACTTTAATAAAAGATTACGACTAGGCGCCGCGCTATTTTAATTTTATTTTTATCTACTGGGTCACTATGTAGTCACTCAGCGAGAGCTATGGAGAGAGCTATGCTAGGTGTAACTCTAAAGGATCGAATCCGGAACGAAGGACCGCGACTCGGCAGACGTAGTATAGTGTAGGACGCCCTCCGGCGCGGTGAAGCGACGATATACGCAGTGGCTGGCAGCAGGTGGATGAGAATAGCCGGAGATCGAGCTCAGTGGCATGCATTGGGAGAGGCCTATGTCCAGCAGTGGACTGATAATGATGTACTACTGGGGGACTAGCCAAGTGTTTGTCATTTGACAAACAAAAATTAATATGGCAATGAAGCAGCGCCTTCTGGCGACATACCTACGAGAAGAGTTAAGAAGTTAAAATACCTACCTACTTTTCATCTTCCTAAACATAATCGAATGAATACAGATAGTAAACAAAACTAGGCTATGCTAGGCAAAGGCCGCACTAAAAACCTTCTTGTTTTCTCGAACTGTCACGGTCGTCACTGGGAAAGTGAAGTCATGCCTGCGGTTTTGTTTTGTGAAGTTGACTGATGCCACGTTTGTTTCCACGCTACACCAGTTGTCTTCGCGTCTGGACTTCATTTCCACTTAACATCAGGTGGGATGGAGTCATTTGCCGAGCTAAGTATAAAAAAAAAATCTAAAATTTTTGTTATGTCGAATATTAATGTGAAATAATGGTGGATTATTAACCGTTAAGTGTTCGTGAGTTTGCATGAGTGTTGGCAAATGAAACAAAACAGTGCAACGTCACTTTTCAAATTCGCTCAATAAGTCGGCCCGAGACGTCACTTTTCAAATTCTATCAAGAAGTCGGCCCGAGGACTTAGTAAAGCCCCACATCTTTACTGAGATACTTGAGGGGTTGGGGGTCTATCATTTCTCATTCATCATGAAGGGAAAAATACTAATGAAAGAAACTAGACAGACAAGAAGTGTCTAGAACGAACGAATAGGCTTGACGGATTTCATCCGGAGCCGTAAAACAATACACAAAAAAAAAACCATCAATCATTCAGATTCAGTCTTTAGGGGTACCGAGAACATGCTACCAACGCTTGCGTGGTCGAACCCGACGACCCCTCTCTCACTCAGCGTCCCTGCTGTGATGTGAACCCACTTCTTGGGTGATACCGGCTTGGAGTGCGAGGTTTATTAACCATTCCATTAATTTGTATAGCATTCAGGCAGCGCCTCATAATGACAAACGAGGAGAGATAAAATGTCATAGAAACCGTATTCTTGATCGAACCTTACTTACCCTGATAATGCCAGTTGGATACCCTATCAATGCGCTTGGCACTGAATATAATGAGACTTACCCTGATAATGCCAGTTGGATACCCGATCAATGAGCTTGGCACTGAATATTATGAGGTTTTAATTGAATCTGATGTTATTAGTTATACTTACCACACTCACTTACTGAGTTTAATAACCAGGGGCCCGACCGCCTAACCGATCGCTTTGACTTCGTGTGTGGTTTATGACGTCATCTTGTTGTTTCGTGCCGCCTATGAAAGCAATATCGAAAGCGATAGCCTTTAGCTTTTGATATTGATTTCATAAGCGGTGCGAGGTGGCAAGATGACGTCATAAACTATACGCGTAGTCAAAGCGATCGGTTAGGCGGTCGGGGGGCAGGTACCTACTACCTAAATTGTATTTTAGATTATATCTGTGTCTAGGTGTAGTAAGAAAATAGGTAAGCAATAAGTATTGGTTAATCCCATACAAAAATAATGATCCCGGCGGCGCGGTGGCAGCGGCGGCAAACTATAAAGACTTTTATGGCAGGCTACTGAATTTCAGGCGAGCAAAGTCACGACCGGATGCCTTAGCCGGATGCTAATCATTTATAAATAAAACTACTAACGAATATGTTTTGTAGGTTTGAAGGAGTTACTCACTTAGTCACTTATGCATTTAAGGCGAGGGTTTTCAAAAAACGGTATTTTAAACAAGTTTTATTCGAAATGTATAAGGATTTTAAATAAAAAAAAAATGTTATTCATTGGCCTTTTATCTTAATTTCGGCTGGTATTTTCACGATATTTTATGAATTTTCTGCATCGAATATAATATCAAACATACGTCTTATTAATAAACTAAATATCATTTTATTCAGGCTATACACTGTTTCAAAGAAAGATATACCAAACCAATTGTCTTTGAATATGTAATAGTTGTCGGCCATTATAATTTAAATAATAAGTAAACGTTCAATAAAATCCACCTTATTGCCTAATTCGACGCTCGCGCCATCATTCAGTCCCGAGCGGAACGCCTTGGAAATCTCACAGACGGAAACGCTCGCCTTAACCAGAAACAAAACACAGCCTAGACACGAACACAAATTGATAAAGATGAATATCATCGAAAATAGTTCAAAAGTGCGCGGCGTAGGGGACCAGTTTACGTCGCCAAAAAAATTCATAGATTTTTTTTGAAATTTTATGGACGACAGCTAGGAAGTAGGTCGTCTGTATCATGATTATTTACATATTATTTTACACAAATATTGTTGCGAACAAATTACAATTTGAAATAGATTAAGTGTTAAAAAAATCCACGAGCGGGATTCGAACCCGCACCCTATGACACGCCGGGTCAGGTGCATTGCTCCTTTGGCTTACAGAGTAAGAGTTAGATAGTGTTGATTCATTTCGGCGAGTTGGATTGAGCCACGATAGCATAGTTGGCAGTGTACAGTCGAGTTCAATAATATGTATACACTTTTGACAGATGTTGATTCTTATTACAAGGTAAATAAAGGTTATTAACTGTCAAAAGTGTATACATATTATTAAACTCGACTGTACCTGACCCGGCATGTCATGGGGTGCGGGTTCGAATCCCGCTCATGGAATTTTTTCAACACTTCTGTATTAACTAAAATAAGTTGCAGACTCCTATTTGAAAAAAATATCGATTACGGTTCCTGTCGTAAGCGTAAAACACAAAATTTTTAGAAGGAAAAAAATACTGTTAGGTACATTTAATTATTTACTCGGTGGTTTTACGTACCAATTAGGACATGGCAACTGTTATGGCTCCTGCATATATTAATAAAGTTATATTCTATAGTAAGTACGTCGTCGTATAACTTAAGGCGACGCACCGCTAAACAATTAACCTAATACGGAGCGTTTGCGCCCCGTACCATAAGAAAAACTGGTTTTTTTCCTTCAAATTAAAACTGCAATTATTTTTAAAAAATGAGCATATTGAAGTGGTTAAATTGGTCTGGTTTGCCTGTAAAATGCAAATCTATGTTTTAAAAGAGGTTAATTTGATATTTTTTCTCTGAAAAGTTGACAAATCGTGTTTCTGCAACTAGCAAAGTGAAGTCAATTAAATGAAAAATCATGTCATCAAATATCACTTTCATATGTTTTGTAATTGTTGGGAAAATCAAGATCCCGCCACGTAAATTTCCAATGCGTCGCCTTAGACACTTTCCTTTTTTGCTTCATCCATCTTATTTAAATATTGGTTCGCGTATTTAAAAATGTTTCAAGCGCTTTAACACATTCAATGCCGGACCCCGCATATGTACGGGCGACAATTAAATTTCTATCGTGTCCGGTTTTAAGGCAGTCAACGTGTTAAAATTATTCCCGACGATATGATTTTTATATACACAGTAAATGATTGCATGTCGGTTACTTTACGATCGCGTTTGGTTCACCGTTTTTGTGAGCAACATTGGGATGTAGTATGTAGTATGCTAAACAACTTTCTCCACTCATAAAATACCAACACGAAAGATGCATTTTGTTAACTTTTTAAACGAGGACACGAGGAGGAGGCACTTTATATATTATTATTATTTTCAGCCTATAGGGATCGCTTCCCTTTTTCCAACATTGGTTCCAGCTTTTTGGGACCAATCCATCAAAAATGAGTCCAACTCGTCCCGCCATCTCTGTCTAGGTCGGCCGCGATGTCGTTTTCGGCCTTGTGGGACCCAATTTGTGATAGATTTCGCCCACGACTCATTCGACATGCAGCTTACGTGGCCGGCCCAGTCCCACTTAAGCGCGACATCTTTCTTTAAATAGTTCCATAAAATACAAGTAATTAAAAAGTAAAAATAAGGGTTCTGGGTACTTATCTTTACTAGAATCCTAGAGAAATCATAGTGAATTCTGTTGTATAAAACATGATTTATTATAGTAATACATTTAATTGGAAATACATAGGATGGCAGGCCATCATCATTGTGACAGATATAATAGCTCCCATATATATATATTTATATGTATAAATACAATTGTTGCGTAGTAGTGGCTCTAATCTTCGAGGAAGAAATATTGGCCTGCCCGTTTTTGCTCTATATCCTGTAACAAAAAAAAAAGATTTATTATATCCTGTTTGCGACATTTAGATAGATATTTTAAATGAATATTCTGTACAAATATTATAAAATTAATAATAACCGTAAAATTTATAAAATTCATTACTTTTATCGTCAATTTTGCTAATTATTAATAATGATTGGTAATTATTAATAATTTTTATTTCATTAGACTTACAAATACAATACACTCGTGTATTTTAGATGTTTTAAGCGTATACCTATATGTGTATACTCGTTATCTTTTCCTCCCTTTCTCTATCTCCTTATCTTACTCAGTCTGTGTGTATGCAAACACACTAGAAAAACTACTCAATTTGACTGACGAGTGCTTGTTAATCCTGAAGCGGAAATTGGAGGAACATCTGACTATGACACTATGTGTCTCTCTCTTTCATATAGTGTTAATATGGAAGTGTTTATTATGAACCTATCAATCATTCGTCTCTCTCACTGTTTGTACTTTCTAGAAAAACCAATTACTTTAACAGGGAGCGCTTATTGATCTTGGGGTGATAATTAAGTACAAGCAAAGTTGTTAAGACACCTTATGACAATGGTAGCATCATCATCAAATAAAGAAAGATATTTGTGCATGTCAGATGTGTTAGGGTCTGTGTCCTTTATTTAGTTAGACTTACACACTGTGTCGTCACACATGTGTGGAAAAAACGGACTAACTTCAACTATCGCTGCTTATTGATCGTGAGGCGAAAGTAGTTGCGACATCTAATGATAATGAATTCTAGCATCATCATCAGCTAAAGAAATAAATAAACATATACCTGTGTATGTCAGATGTTTTAGTGTCTGTGTGTATGTTAGTAGTCTTAATATCGATCTCTGTCTGTCGCTTACTGTCTCTTTGTGTGATAAATGTACTCAATTTAACAGAGACGCGTGCTCATTGATTCTGGAGCGGAAATTGGAGGGACATCTCATTATGATCCTGACGACTGCTTATTGATCCTGGGTCGAAGTTATTGGGACATCTAATGATTATGTGTATGTCAGATGTGTGTATGTTAATAGTCTCGCTCTCTCTCTTTCCCTCACACATTTTTACTGTCTATATGTGAGATAAGGACTCACTATAACCGACGAGTGCTTGTTATTGGGATACTAAATATGATATCCCAAGCTTCATCATCAGCTAAAGGAAGATATACAATGTTATTTTTAGTTTATACGAAACCTGAAAACTGTTTGTTCAGAATCAGTAATAGAATCGATTTCAATATTTTTTATACCATGTTACATTTTGACCAAATAATATTTACAAAATCTCAACTATAGTATACCCTACTAAAAACACACAACGGGACAGCACAAAAAGCTTGTAACTTCGTGAGTTTTCAAGATATTATTTTAATTTTTTTTGTACTGATTCTTTAAGTTAAAATATTTGACCCGTGTTTCGGTTTTCGTATAAACTAAAAATAAGGTTGTATATCTGTGTATGTCAGATGTGTCTGTTAGTGGTCTGTGTGTTTGTTAGTGGTCTTGCTACATCTCTCTCTGTGTGTATGGTAAGAAAGTACTTACTTTAACCTAAGAGTGCTAGAGTGCTAGATTCATGGTCAGAAGTAATTGGGACATCTAATGATAATGTGTGTGTATGTCAGATATACAGGGTATGAAAAAACCCTTACCGAAGCCGTAATATACGCATAGTGTACATCAAACTAAGAAACATTAAGTAAAAATAAATGCTGGGAAAAGACTTTTATTTTTGGGTATCAAAAACAGGTGTTATTTATGACACGCAATGGAACGCGTGCAACTTAGTGTACATGTGGCGTACGATTCGAGGCGACAGGCCGCGAGCCGCCGCATCATTGTGTGCCTTCGACATCATTGCGGTTTGTAACTTAAAACGTCTCTTTTTAATTGAAAATGGAAGAAAAATACTAATGTTCCTTTAGAAGAAAATTTACTAATAACCTTTTTAAACAGATTCCGCTAAAACCGTAAAAAAAAAGTTTTGACTTTGTTCCTCAATAACTCCTTAGCTATCAGGTTCCCAGGTATGGCTCCATACAAGAAAGTAATAGTAATGATGGGAACAATCTGTATTTTTCGTTTTCGTTAAGCTTCTTTTCATACCCTGTATATAAGTGTCTGTGTTTAAGTTAGTTGTCTTTCTATATCTGTCTGTGTGTGCATGAAAAGTACTCACTTTAACCGACGAGTGCTTGTTGATCCTGGGCCGGAAGTTGTTGGGGTCCCTTCGGAAGGTGATCCCCAGCAGCTCGAGGAACTTGTTCATGCCGTTGAGCAGCGACTGCGGCGCGTGCGCAGTCGCGGTGGACGAGGGCGTGCCCTCGAACACGATCACGCGGTCCGCGAGGTACGTCGCCATTATGAAGTCGTGTTCCACCACGAAGCCGGTACGTTTGGCGTGCAGAATGAATCTGGGAGACAGAGTGTTGAATTAGTGGTTGCCTCAGAGGTTGAGGACCTTGGGTGAAGTGTGCTTCCACCATTGGTATTACCATCACTTAACATCGGTGTGACGAAGGCACTGCGTTTGCCCGTAAGATATAAAAAATATAAATGCACGCTGGTTTAATTATAGCTGGCGAAATAATACAATTAAGGAAGAGCTGCCGAGATAAAATGTTTTTGTTTTGTATATATAATTATTAACGCAAATTTTGTTGCGAACAATTTGTTGCCTACTTCTTAACTGATCTTTAGTATTTAAAAAATATTATCGGACGTTAATGACGGTAGTTGTTGACATTGAATGGGCGCCTTTGGCTTTCAAAGTAAAATAAATAGTGTTGTATAATTTCGGCGGGCTGGTTAGAACCACGATAGCTCAATTGGGAGAGCACCTGACCCGGTATGTCAGAAGGGTGCAGGTTCAAATCCTGCTTGTGGAAATTTTTTCAACATTTGTGTTTTTGTAAGCTACGATGTTTAACTTCCCATCTTTTTTCTCTAGTGCTTTTAAATAGTTATTTAAGATTTAGTGTGTGTGTACGTACAATAATGAGGAGCTCGATGGTGCAGTGGTTAACGCGATTGCTGAAGTTAAGCAACTTTCGCAAAAGTCAGTCATCAGATGGGTGACCAAAACTTTATCATCTCGATCTCCTCCGTGCTTCGGAAGGCACGTAAAGCCGTTGGTCCCGGCTGCATTAGCAGTCGCTGTCAACCAAAAATCCGCGCTGAGCCCGCGTGTTGGTTTAAGGTTCGTTTGTGTGGTGTTTCAATTCACAGGGAAGGCTCGTGCCCCACCACAATATACAAGATTACTATAAAATACAGGTAAGCAACATGCTTATTGCAGTTCAATATCCTGGTTGATTGGCATTTTCCATGTTAGCTAATATAAGCTTTACCTCTTCTTTTTTCTTTTTTTTATTGTGAGATGGGCTTGCTCTTGGCCTTATTCTAATCCCTAGGGCTAAGAAGAGGCCTCTTGATTTATTCCTACATCTGCTAAAGGTAGTTGACACCTAATTAAATACTCATAACATTAATACAAAAGGAAAATTAAACACAGTTGACAATGAAATTGCTTTTGTGAATTTTGTATGCATCTAATAAAACAACGAGTTCTATTTTTGTATAAAAGACCAAGTGACAGATACGTTGTCATCATTGACAATGAGCCTTAGCAAAATTTTATTGTAATAGATGTTTATGTCAAAAGTGATAAAGCAATTTCATGGTCGACTATACAGTATACTATATTGTATAAATAAGCTAATGAAACAATCAATACAGTAGTCACGCACACTGCTAGAGCGCCGCCGCTGCAGAAGCCTATTTGACAGTTTGACACTCGCGTTTTACGGACGGCGGCGGCGCAGTCTTTAGGTTAGTATGGGACACTGTGACATTAAAGTCTTTTTATACAAAAGAGTAAAACCTACCTCTTAATGACTTTAGCAGCGACTAAACGCTGCTCAGAATCTAGGTAAGCAGACGGCTCATCAATGAGGTACACGTCAGCAGGTTTGCCGAGGCAGAGCACCAGAGCCACTCGCTGCAACTCACCACCAGACAAGTTCTGGACTTCTTGGTCCATGATTTCTTCAATCTTCATCGGTTTCATTACATCTGTTATAAACTGTGGAAAAACACTTTGGTTATTTTGATTTTAATAGCACTAGACGGCAGTACAATTTTCTTACTGTCTATTTTAGACAAATATTTATGAATTTAAGTATTCATCATCACCATCTTTAGTAGAGTAGTGGCACCAAGACTAGACACGAATCAGTGATCAACATTTTTTTCCCCTTAATCATTAAAATAAGGGTAAACAGTAGATTTTACTTTTTAGCAACAATTGAATACAGACCACCAGCCTGCCTCCTTGTTATTATTCCGTAAAATTTAAATAAAAATCAATGATGTATTTTAGCGAAAAAAACTTTGTCGAACTCTGGACTCTAAGCCCATTACAAATAAACAAAGAATAACTGTCTCCCTGTGACCACGGACTCTGCAAAGGGTTCGTAATGTCAGGATAAACATTAAATAAGTAATGTGTAAAATACATGCGAGTAGATAAAAGTTGTTTCAATTCAATGTGTAGTGTTCGCGTAAACTTTAGAAAACAACAAAGAATAAGGTCCGTATAATTATCCTGTCATGTAAACGTCATTTCAAATTAGAGTAAGAGAGACAAAACACAGAATAACTATTCGGAGCTAATTCTTTGTTTATTTGTAAGGTAACACTGGTGTCACTATAATGTAATATGTAAATAATTATAGCACAAAATAGAGAAAGGTTACTGTTGTGTCCAAGTAACCTTGTTTTCTAGGGGTCACTATTATATAACTGTGTTTTCAAACCTTACTACCCTGAAGTGCCTTTTATTGGCTAGAATCTTACCTCAGGTTGACAGTGTTACAAGACAATAAATGCAATAAATAAGGCAATGATTATTGTAGTTAAAGTTCCAAAGAAAGCATAGTTTATGATAATTACTAACTGATATTATTCATATACAATCACAATACTAGTAGGTTTCTATTACAAAATTATCAGCATACATAAACTTAATGAGAAGTGAATAATTTATGTAACTATACTTCACTATTATTATTTTTTTAAATACCAAAATGTTGCAAATAGATACTTGAACTAAAAAAAATAAAGCATTATTAATAAAAACTTACTTGTGGATGAATGTATGCATCTCGTATTTTATCATGCAGTAAACTGCGGACTAGCCCTTGCGACTTGGGTGAAATCTTTTGAGGCTTATAACTAATATGGAGCTGTGGTAACGTGCCTGAACCTGATAAACAAACAAAAAGTATATAAATGAACACCACCATCAAATAAAAATAAATAGAATTACATTGCCAAATATTTTTTTTTACAAAATTGCATGTATTTATGTTATAACACAATTTTTCTAGTTATGTCAGTGTACATTGTTTGGTGGGTTAGGTAGAACACTTTAATATTGATTAAAAGAGCTGTTTTTTGCTTTTTAGATCAGAATTGAAAAAGTTCAGAACAAATCAGAAAGTGAAGAAACAGATAAGTTAATTATGTTTATTTATGGTTAGAGCATAGTTTTTTTTATCATCTTGACAAACAAATCTAATGAACATACAATATATATAGAATAACGATCGTCTTCGTATAAACAGTTTGTATGTATGTATATGTCATCACAGCTGTACCTTCTGGCGATAACGACGACTCCGCATGTCGTAAACACTTTTGGAACACGGGATGAAAAAATAAATCGAACAGCTCAGTCCTTGCCATCACAATAACAAATAAAACACAGAGAATTCATTAAGATATGCTTAATGCAACAATTCTATAACCTCAATATATCAATTCAACACTACATCGTCTAAACTTTGAAATAACACTAAAAACAACACTATTTATACATTTTTTAACTAAATTTAAAATAAATAATAGGATATTTTATAAATATAATCGTGAAAACGTTTTCTTCCAGCAAAATCGAACGAAACCATTTGACAATTGACAACTTTCACGAAATTGACATTTGAATACAAAATGTTACCATGTAAAAAATATTAAAAACTTATTCGATTAATTCCTAGCATGAATCGATTAATTCGAATGGCTAGTTTATTTTGCCAGTTTGCCTATCAAATAAAATTTTAATTGACTGTTGATGCCTAATACTTTTTTGAATACGTTTGATACGTTATTTCGGTGTGTAATTTCTTTAAACTAGTAAACTAATGAATAGAAGCGAACGAAGTTATTTAGCTTTTTAGAGAAGTCAACTGGTACTTTGAGTTAATAGCACATTAATATATCTATTTAGCTAAATTAAAATAAGAAAAAGCTATACTTTTCATTCTGTTATTTTTAAACAATAAAAGGAAGTTAAAAGAACTAAATTATACTTTTCATCACGGGTTTTGGATAGTAGTGGGCTCAGTTTGGCAATTCTTTTTATATTTGGTGATTCTGACATTTGCCTCTTGGTCCAAATTGTGAACAATAGACCACTTAGGTACGATTGTGAACGTGGACATTTTAAAATAGCAGATTAGACGACCTAGGCTCTTACATATTTCATTTTACTGGTATTTTACAGGTGCCGTGAGGACATTTAATATTACAATAAAACAAAGGGATTTTTTTTATTACCACGCAGGCCGTTATAGGGTGATAAATCTTCAGAATTACCGATTTTCATCGGTTGTGAAGTTTTCGATTAAAAAAAAATGATGAAAAATAAAAAATATAAAAAAAAATGGTTGTATATAAAACAATTAATGCTGTACCTTCATCTGGTTCCAAATTGCCGGCCAACATCCTAATGAAAGTGGTCTTTCCTGTACCATTTTCACCGAGCAGTACCAAAATCTCAGAATCTGAGAATTCGCCAGGTTTCACAAATAGACTGAAATCACCCATTTTCTTGGACATCTCAGGGTATTCGTAATGGTTCATTCTTTTTATCTGTTAAATAATGAACAGTTCATATATCTTGGAAACGTACAAGTAACCATACAATTTTGTTATGAGTTGAATAGGGTGATTGGGTTAAAAAATAGTCCCTCTATGCGGATGTCGCATCGCCAGTTGTTGCATGAAAAATATTAGTTGATTGTATTAGTGCCTAGATAAATCTTAGTCACATTAATAAATAGAAAATACAATAGTTTCGGTCAAATTCCATCGTATTTTTGTCAACAACCAAAGAAAAATCTAGGACATCATCAGATGATCACATAAGTGAAATGAGGAAAATATATTCAACATTACATACCTCTTCTTCCGTCGCAGACTCAGCTACTTTAAACACTAATGATTCAGTCCTGAATCTCATATTTTCAGTAGGAACAAATCCATCGAGGAATATGTTGATACCTAGAGCAAAAACAGATTATTTTATTTAATATGTAGCTAAATCGCTGGCGCAAAGGGAAATAAGGAATAACACAACACAGTTTGGCGACAATTTAGAATATTTAATGTTGGTTTGGTAAGCGATTAGAAAGCTTAGCTATTAATAGCCTCTGCAGTCTAGTAGATTAAGGCCACTTCCTCACCGGCTCGGTACGTTTTCGTTTCGATACCACCTCTGCACCGAATCTGTACAGATTGTTTACCGAGCGCATGTAATCAAATGAGAGCTTTCACACCGAGTCGTGTCGGTACAGATTTTAATTCAGCGCATCTCGCACCTCTGCACAGAATCTGTACCGAGTAGCCGGCCTCCCCCGTCTCACCCCCGCCAGCTCCACCGCGCCTCTCACACCAGTCACACACCAGCCACACTCAGCGCCCGACTCATATCGAATGAACAATACCGTACTGAAAACATCCAGAGCCGGTCAGGAACACCGAATCTGTACAGATTCAGTGCAGAGGCGGTACCGAAACGAAAACGTAAGCCGATGAGGAAGAGGCCTAACGGGTTTAAGGCCTTGCGGCGCCGGTGGGTAATTAAATTGGCAAAACACCTTGTCAACTATGTATGTGGCCAGAGGGCGCTGTTGTCGCTGCGCAGATTTTGCGTATAAATGGGCCGGACGACCGTCCGCCCGCTCTTTTTGAGTCTACTTGACCCGACAATAAAACATCTCAGAAAATAAGCATACGATGTCATTCCGGCACCCATTTTACAATCTCCGCATGACCTGTTTTGTGCTGCTTCTATCCAGCGGCTTCCCGCGACCTTTACCAGATCGTCGGCCTACCTAGTTGGAGGCCTGCCTACACTGCGCTTTTCGGCCACTCGAGAACTGTTCCGCCCCAGTGGCCATCAGTCCTGCGAGCCTATTAGGCCGCAGGACTGATTATCTTTGCATGGACAAAAATAGAGTAATGTCTTTGTTTGGTGTCCGTGACAGTCTTCGATGTACTAGATAAAAATCCGCAACAAAAATGCATCTAGATAGTGGCCTGTTTGCTCATACCTACCTATACATTTAAATTTCGAATAACAAAATCTGAAAAAACATCAGATACCATCAACAACTTCAGCTTACTGTAAACCTTAAATTTTAAACATAAAAAATCGCCTACCGTCTTTCAAGCGCTCATCTAGCACAGATACATTATTGATCGAAGCCTACAGTGCACCAACCTTCTTGGTTTTATTTTAATTTATAATCAAGATTAAAAATAGAACCAAAAAGGTTTAACCTTTTTACCGCCAACAACTTCTATAGAAGTTCGAGATTTTCGTGCCGTCCACGCCAGCACTTCTATAGAAGTTCTTCTTTGTACCTACTTTATTAAAATACATTTACACGTTGGCGTACAGCGGGACATCGCGTGCAGGATAGTTGGGCGGTGAAAAGGTTAAACATTGTAGGTTGTCAATACTCTATATCCATCATCTCAGCCAAAAGACGTCCACTGCTGGACAAAGGCCTCCCCCAAGATGGGGGGTATTTGCCATAATCGCCACGCTTAGCAGGCGGGTTGGCGATCGCAGTAGGTTGAAAGTAACCTCAGAGAGATGCTGCTGCCCATCCTCTGGAATGGTCCCTTAGTCGCCTTTTACGACACCCACGGGTTGAGATGGGGTGGTGCAATTCTTTATCCCCGGCACCACACAGGGAACTCTATATCCAATGGTTGTAAATCAAAGTTTTTGAACATACCTTCCCTTACAGAGAAAGGCATAGTCACAACACCATAAGCACCAGGAACGCCGTACAGACAGCAGATGAAGTCAGACAAGTAATCTAGTACTGACAAGTCGTGTTCCACAACAATAATAAATCTGAAAAGAAATGTCAGTATAAACAACATACATTAAATAAATAAACAAAATAATATTGTTTTCTAAATAAGTCAGGACGAAATAAGAACCTAAATAAAATAGGAAAATTCGTAAAAGTGTTTTATTTTAATTTTATTAATAACATAGTTTAAGTTTGATTATTTCTATTATCATCAACCTAAAAACGTCCTATGGTCCAACTATTGGACTCAAGCTTATATTACTGAGCAGGCTCGTGAGAAGGCTCGTGAACCTTCCCCATGGATGGCAACACCACAAGGCAGTCAATCGATGTACGGAAAGCTAATGGCCCTGATGGCATCAAAGCAATAGTTTTAAAAATGTGTGCAGCGGAGTTGTCCCCTGTATTAACTAGTCATTACCATCTCTCGCTTTCTTCAGGTTGTGTGCCGGAATCTTAGAGATGCTAATGTGCATCCGGTTCCGAAAAAAATAGATCGGTCAGATCCGACTAATTACCGCCCCCATTACTTCAGTTGCGGATTCTAAACAAACAGCTATCCGCTTCCTAGAAAAACACCCCTTAATTCACGATCGCCAATACGGGTTTCGGCGGAAACGGTCAACGGGTGATCTTCTAGCGTTCGTTACACATCTCTGGGGTGAGGATATTGATAAGCGTGGCGAGTCGGTGGCTGTTGGCCTTGACATAGCCAAGGTTTTTGATTGGGTCTGGCGCAAAGCCCTTCTCTCCAAGCTCCCGGCATACGGTTTGCCTGCTCAGTTCTGCAACTGGGTTGCTGGCTTCCTACATGAGCGTAGGATCCGAGTACTCACAGACGGATGTGCTTCGCGGTTCATGTCAGTGAACGCTGGTGTCCCTCAGGGGTCCGTTCTATCCCCCACGCTGTTCCTTCTGCATATCCTACTAATATCATAAACGCGAAAGTTTGTAAGTATGGATGGACGTTTGTTACTCTTTCACGTAAAAACTACTGAATGGATTTGGATGAAATTCGCATTGCATACAGATAGTTTATAACCTGGATTAACACATAGGATAGTTTTTATCCCGATATTCCTACGGGAACGGGAACCACGTGGGTGAAACCGCGAGCGGCCGCTAGTCAATGATATGCTTCCACTTGGAAATATTCATTGCTATGCAGTTGATAGTACAGTGCACGGTGGGTATAACGGTCAGTCACCCAGCGGCTGGCCAGGTCGAGACTGAAGAGAAACGAGTAAATCTTGTCATTGAGCTCAATCGGGTAATAGACCTCTTATCTAAATGGGGCTGTAAATAACCTTGTTGAATTCAATGCCAAGAAAACACAGGTATGCGTTCACGGCTCAAAAAGTCGCCATTTCTCCCCTCTCTTCAAGGCACATCACTCGGCCTGCAGAGCAGTATTAACATGCTCGGTATGGAGATTCGCTGCGATCTGAACTAGAGGGACTATATCGAAGCCGTGATAAAAAACAGCGTCACGTAAACTCGGTGTCCTGAACAGGGTGCGGCGATTCTTCACGCCGGATCAGTTGTGCCTTTTGTACAAGACACAGGTGCGATCTTACCCACGTAAGAGTGGAGTAGAGTGGAGTGGAGTGGAGTGGAGTGGAGTGGAGTGGAGTGGAGTGGAGTGGAGTGGAGTTAAGCTCGCACCTTTGGGATGGTTCCGCAAAATACCTTCTCGATGCCTTCGACAGATTGCAGCGGCGCGCTATACGCATTATCGGCAATGTAGAGGTCACTAATGCTCTCGAGCCCCTGCAATTGCGTAGAGATATAGCGTCACTCAGCGTCTTCTACCGCTTATATCACGGCGAGTGGTTTAAAGAACTCTTTGACCTTATCCCACCTTCTCCCTTCCTCCTTAGGAGTACGCATGCTGCTCTCCGGTGTCACCGCTGTACTGTCTCGAACATTCCATCGCGCACAAAGAAATTTGGTAACTCGTTTCTTTGTCGCACTTCCAAAAGATGGAATAGTCTACCAGCACACGTTTTCCCTCCTTCCTATGACATGGGGTCCTTCAAACGAGGCGTGAAGAGGCACCTTGTGGGCCGGCAGGGTGAGGGTGACTGATGCTGCGTTGTTTTCACGCTAAACCAATTGTCCTTGCGACTGGACTCCGTTTCCACTTAACATCAGGTGGAGTGGAGTCATTTGCCGAGCTATGAATAAAAAAAAAATAGTTTACGTCGCCAAAAAATAATGAAAAATTAAATGAAATTATTTTATACGGGATGGCAGCTAGGAAGCAGGTGATCTATATTCAATAGTTGCTAAATATTAAATATAGTAATTATTTTTTATTTTAAACTAGCGGCCGCTCGCGGTTTCACTCGCGTGGTTCCCGTTCCCGTGGGAATATCGGGATAAAATGTGTTAATCCAGGTTATAAACTATCTGTATGCCGAATTTCATCCAAATCCATTCAGTAGCTTTTACGTGAAAGAATAACAAACATCCATACTTACAAACTTTCGCGTTTATAATATTAGTAGGATAAATTAAGGGAAAAATGTCGATCAATGTTTCCTGTCGAAATCTGGTGGCAATATCCTAGTCTCAAACTCACTTGTCCGGGTGTATCAGAGACCGGATCGTGCGGGCAGCGTTCAGACGCTGCTTGACATCCAGGTACGAGGAGGGCTCGTCGAACATGAAGATGTCGCCATCTTGGATGCACACCATGGCGATGGCGAATCGTTGCAACTCCCCACCGGATAGCGCAGCGATCTCGCGATCTTTGATATGGGAGAGATCTGTAAGAAAGAACACAATAACGCTCACATTAAAATATAATAAAAAAAAAAATTTATTAAAGTTAAAACCAAAGTTACAATTTTCTGCTTTTTTTAGTTACAACTATTGCCTTGACATCCGTTTTTATGTGCCACCTTTGACATACTACTGTGACCATTCTTCACTACAAACGACTCTTATCCATGCGCAAGAAAAATCCCACATGCTTCCAATAAAATACATTTTTCATAAACAATGAACATTATACAAATTATTTATCGAATGCCCATATCTATGCCATCTAATAATAGAAATCTGCTTATGTATAACTTATCACCAGATAAAGTAAAATATAACTTCAAACAAACACTTTTTACTGCCAAAAATAGTAAATGATCACCAAAATAAAAACTACATTTTAATTTGAATTTATAACCAAAATTTTTACATCTTGCTATTCTATTAAAGCAAATGACCAAACTAATCATTGATAACCCAAAAATAATTAATGGCCACCAAAATTTTAACCACATTTTAATTTAAAATGTCATACAAATATTTAACATCTTGTTAACCTATTAAAGTAAATTATGCTAGAAAAATATTTTTTTACCCAAACATAGTAAAAGAACTCATAAGATTTTCCTTATATTATTGTAAAAATGTTTACTAAGGTCAGGGTCAGGTCAGCTTTTTGTCTCTAAATTAATTAAACACTACCTAATTTTTTTTATGCGTTTATTTAACCAAGTGCCTATAAGGTTAAAAAATTAAACTCACACAATTTCAGTAATCCCTTTGATAAAATTTATAACATAAAAAGTCAGTCTTGGTAACTATAAGTAATCATTGTAAACTCTTACGGAAGAATCAGTCTTTTCATTGGTAAGTACTAATAATAAGTACATACTAATTTTAAAATCTTAAGAAGAATCAGTCTTCTATAATAATTTACAGCATAGTAAATGCTTTCTTAGCTTTGGCTGGTCGTCCTCTTTTGCGTTTTATGTGGGGATCGGGTCGGGCGAACGCGGCGCGTGCGGTGCGGTTCTAATGTAATTTTAGACTTTTTTTGGTGCTTAGTATATTTTAATGGTAATAGAGTTTAGTGTATCGAAGTATTTTTTGGTAATCATTATATTTAATCCCATAAAAATCTAAGCCAATGCTATAGAAATTATTCTTGTTTTGATGATTATTTTTTATAATAGAAAATAAGAATAGGAATATAAAAATAAGGAATCTACCTAGACTGCGCTCCATTATCTAATTTAAGTACTAATCTCTAAGAAAGACGTCTCTTAGTTGACAAAATTATCACTAACAATATTACTAATATTTTTGTTAACCTTTTCACCGCCCAACTATCCTGCACGCGATGTCCCGCTGTACGCCAACGTATAAATGTATTTTAATAAAGTAGGTACAAAGAAGAACTTCTATAGAAGTGCTGGCGTGGACGGCACGAAAATCTCGAATTTTTATAGAAGTTGTTGGCGGTAAAAAGGTTAATTGGAGCAAACAAGAAAAATAATAAATACACCAAACAATCTGTTGTCAGATCACAAAGTGCTTCCTGAAGGTGAAAGAAAGTGTATGTCAAACTTACCAAGCATTTTACATATCTGCGTCTGATTTTTCCTCTCATCTTTCTTATCAAGTAACTGTCCTACAGTTCCCTTCACAGCCTTTGGGATTTGATCCACATATTGGGGTTTGATCAGAGCTTTTAGATCATCCTCTAGGATCTTGGTGAAGTAGTTTTGCAACTCCGACCCGCGGAAGTGTGACAAAATCTCCTGCCAGTCTGGAGGCTCCTGATAAAATAAGTACCATATAAATAATACCGGTGCCAGCCAACGAAGTTTTTGAAGCCGGTGCCAGTCTGCGTTTGTAGTCAAAATTTCATGCATAAGATTGAATGTACCTACTATTATGATTATAATATAGTATGTCGTTAAATGTTTAGGTATATTAAAGTTACCTTGGCTGGCACCAACTCCAAAAGTAACAATAATTGTACCTATATATTTTCATAATAAAGTTATTGTCTATATAAGTCTAATGCTTATTTTTTACTTTTTAGTGCAATTTTATCAGTCAAATTTTTTGGAGTTGGTTCTTTTTTTGTTAAAATTTTTGTTAAAATTTCTCGCTTTTTAGTGATTCGTTTCGATCTATTTATCAAAAGCGAATGGGTAGACCTACTAAACACGCTGCTCGTATGAGACAGCGCCGTTTAAATGAGACAAGCGAAGAAAACGAGAAACGCCTATCTCAAAGTAGGAAATCAAAAACTGAGTTCCGGTGCCTGTCTTCTTTTGCTTCGTCATAGTCGCTTAACTATCTTAATCGAGATATTGTATCGCCACCCGTGAAATACTTATCATTGAGGAGTTCAGATGGCAATCTGTGGTCTTTTTATCAGTTACACTTCATCAAATGATACTTTCTGAATGCAAATGCTTGATTTATTTTTGAAAATACCAAAATCGCGATAGGTATGCCTACAATATTCGAGGAGTTCCCTCAATTCCTTGAGGATCCCATCATCAGAACTGGACCAAACTAAAATGGGACCACACGGGAAGCACTAGCTTTCAAATAAAGAAAGAATCATCAAAATCGGTTCACTCAGTCGAAAGTTCTGAGGTAACAAACATAAAAAAAAAAACAAAAAAAAAATACAGTTGAATTGATAACCTCCTCCTTTTTTTGAAGTCGGTTAAAAATGCTATTAAAGATATTTTTTTACTGTTGGTAAACTAGGTAAACAGTAATTTTTACCAAATTTATTATATTTTCCTTGTAGTGCCTTACAAATAAACAAAGAATGAGTGCCGAATAGTTGTGATTTGTTCCCGACATGTAAACTTAATTTCAAATTAGAGCAAGAGACACAACATGGAATGACTGTTCGAAGCTTATTCTCTGTTTATAAGTAAGGCCACTAGTAATAAACTAAATAATATCAACTGCGTTTTTTAAACTAAGTAAGATTGAAAATAAAATTTTTTTTTGTTTACCAAAAGTCTTAATAATTATCATTAAGTTCATAAAAAAATATGACTTACAGCAAAGCGACCCAAATTGGGCTTCTGCTTTCCAGCCAGAATCTTCAAAGCAGTAGATTTGCCAATACCATTCTGCCCGACAAGCCCAAGCACTTCACCCGGCCTTGGAATGGGCAGGCGATGCAGCTTGAATGAGTTCTTTGAATAGCGATGAGTAGTATGCTTCTCCAAGTTTGACGGGATGTTAATAATGGTGATGGCATCAAAGGGGCATTTCTGTTGAATATAAAATTATTTTATATTAATCTACAAAATCTTTCTAGAGTATATGTACCTACTACACAAGTGGCATATACAGATTTTGAAATGTTTTATTTTTTCTAATTGTAATTTCTTTAAGTGCAATATAACATAGCTGAATTAAGATGATGACAGCATTATAAAATAATTGCTAAAATATTTTTAACAAACAATATTATGAAGTTCTATGATCATAATCATAACTTATTGAATGATCATTTCCAAATTCAAAGATATATTGACATCAGTATGAAATTTAGTTGTAGATCATAATTATTTAGTTCAGCTGTAAAGCATCAAATCATTTGAAGTTGAAAGTGTTCTTCATTTTTCTGTTACCATCACAACATTGGAAATGACAAATAAGTGCCCATGGGTGGGACAAACACAGATCTATGCCAAAACAGTCATCAAAACTGCTAACTAATACTTTGCCAACTACATAATATAATAATTTCAGTACATTTTTTTTTGTGTGGTGGTTTATGGCTTGTTCTTCCTATCCATCCATAGGGAAAGCTCTTGCCCCAGCAGCCAGTTGGGACATAAAAATGAGCTGATGATGATGAAGTTTTTGTATTTGTTCAATAGAAAAGGGGATTTATCTGTCAGGGAACTACATTGAAAACAAACATACCTTGACACAGATACCACAACCAATGCACAGTTCCTCCGAGATAGTTGCGATCTTGTCGTTTGGGGTAACTTCGATGCATAGCTTCCCCATTCGCACCACAGGACAACTTTTCTTGCATTCCTGCCTGCATCTTTTGGGCTTGCAGCGATCAGCGTTCACAATAGCAATACGCGTGAGTTTATCCGTCTCCTCATGGTGCTTATGTCGGGACATTGCTGTAGGCGATAGTTAACTATATTAGTACCTTACTTACATTCACATATTCGAATTATTTCGAAATTCTATTCCTATGTGGCATAGACCTAACCTCAACAATTACCATAAGTTGTTTCTTTAGAATGTAAAAGTAAATGGGCGGAAGTTCTTGGACAATATTCTTTGCTTCTAAATGAGCAATGGAAACTGTAAAAATAACTAAATACCTGATAAAAGAAAGCGAACGTTGGCTATACTTTGCCTACGTTCGCGTGTCCTTCTATCTTCAACAAAATTGTCAATGTCAAAAGGAAAGGAATAGAACAGTCGTGCGTGAAGGTAGCAGCAAATGGCAATCGTTTGTAAAGTTACATGAGTTCAAATATATGAAAGTACACTAAAAAAGTATTCAATCTAATTTTGTTTTTAACTACTTATGGATAACATACTATCAGTGTTTTATTTAAAAGTCCAAATATGTAGTCGATAATTACAAAATTATACCTCAACCTTCTATTAACATTTAGTTATTTTTTAAAGTTTTAAGCGTTGTTCGTTTTTGGACAAAGGCGAGAAATTCAGTGTAGCCATGCCGAAAAATATGTTTCATCGATGGTAATACGATGTTACTCGAGTTTTATCGATTAATGAAATCAAATGATTTTAAAGTGTAAAGTGAACTTCTTCTTTCATTCTTAGATTTTTTTGTGATATATGTAAAGAACTCATACTTGTTGTTTTTTAAATAAATAGTGAGTAGGTATATAACTACAGTAACGTATTATTTTCTAAAATTTTTGTTGTTTTGTGTTTTTTGTTTTGAGGTTATTTAGTTAATGTCACTTACGTTACGTGTCCTATTTGACACGAGATTAATCAAGTACTTGGGTAGGGACTTAACGATTAATCTCGTTATGAACAAAAAACAAACTAGGTATTAGCATAATTAAGTATTCTGTGGTATTAGTATATACCTAGTTTGTTTTATGTTTGTACTATTAAGTATTCTGTGGTTCAGCCGGATAACTAAAGCTTAAAACTAAAATAAATGATGACAATATGTTTTTTTTTCTTTTGTAGCTTGGCCAAAACGTCCAGTAAGTATTTTTTTAAACTTCTTTACAGCTTAGCAGCGAAGGCTCTATAAGCAGGTACCAGTATTATTTCTTCTGTGGTAACAGTAAAAATTAATACTTGGGTATGCGCATTCGCTTGAATCTCATCCCTAATCACCATTGACTAATTTCACCCGAGCAATGTTCTCATAACATAGCATTGCGCAATGAAATTTGGAGGAGTTGAATAAAAAATAGGGTAAGTACCTAGGTACTTAGAACTTACCTAAGTTACAAAATGTTATTTTCAAATTGGTGTAGCTTAAACCTACAAACTTCTCTAAAAGTCTAAAATATTGCTTTTAAGTTGATTTAATTTATTTATTCTAGGTCCTTCGTGCCTAATCATGTTGGAAGTGTGTATTGATAGCTTGGAATCAGCATTGAACGCTGTCCATGGTGGTGCCGATGAGTTGGAGGTGTGCAGTTCTTTACCGGAAGGTGGGCTGACTCCATCTGCGGGATTGGTCAAGGAAATATTGTCTATGGTTTGTATCTGGTTGTAATCTCTTAAACCTTGGTACTTATGTATATAACTACAGTTCTTCTTATTTTATAATTTCGATAGGTTAATAAAGTTTGTCAACTTTTATGTAGGTATGTTTTTATCATAATTAAATATAATTATTGCCTAATTTATTCGTCCTTAGGCCTAGATTGCGTAAACCAAAATTTGTATATCATCAAGAAGTTACAACTCGTTACACCAATTGGTCACTAGATGGCGCTGCTACGATCCTACACATAGACTATGTATAATATTGGGTATAGATGTGCCTCTCATAGAAAAAAGATGGGAAACTAGGTTCCCTGCACAATAGATGGCAGTAGTAGAAGTTTGCGTGCGCGTTTACGTTTCTTCTCGATAAATGGCGCTGAAAATATATGTAATATTTACAAAAAACTACTTAACAATTTTTTTGTGTATAATATTAATTGTAAGATTGATATAAACTTATTAAAAACTTATAAATGAACATAAAAATCAAAAAGCTGTTAACCTATTTCCGAAGGATCGAACCTAGAATTTCTTTATCACTACTATAGCACGATGTGTCTTCGCAGACGCTCGGTCAACGAGTTCTTTGTGGAGATGGCGAAAGTTATGGCTCTAAGAAAATTACTAGAAAATAACTAAACGTAACTTAATAATTTAAAATGCTATCTAGTGACATTATATGGATAACCAGTTAGTAACTTGAGGTTCCTCTTACGGAAGATGGCGCTGCCGTATATGAAATTTTTGTAGTTATTCAATGTATGGAATATTCACCCCTCTGATCCTACATATATTTTAGTTATCTTTATCCGTTTGAAATGTTCGGATAATCCAACGAAATAATATTAGCATTCTTAATTTTTCGTTGGAATGAGTGAGTGAGTTAATGAGCCTGACATACATAGTTGTGGTGATTTCTGCGTGGATTCCCGATTTGATAGATCAAAGTTTTCTTGTAGGTATGCTGAATGCATTAATCATGAAATATGAAGACCACTTTGCTACTCTTTACTGTTACCTACCAAACCGCTTTTCACATAACTTTCTTTAAATAGTTACTATGTTTTTAGGTCAACAAAATTGGCACCGGTTCACTCGTGCACAGAACGTGTCAAAAGTTATGTTGTTGCCAGAAATTAGCACAGGTTTGTTACTAAATAAATAGTTTAAAGCTTATTCAATGTTGCTGTTGTGCCTTTGCGACTTATTCCATTCCATTACTTAGTCTATTTGCCGATATAGAAGAGATATGAGTTGAGATAGGGGAGGCCTATCTCAACTATAAGGATTTCCACAATAACCTGGGCCTGTGCCTAGGCCTAATAGCCTGGGCAATCGTGCAATTTGCTTTAGTTATTGTTCTGATCTATCTATATAAGACACGATTATGGACGTTTTAAAATAAGTGAGACTTGCCGTCTTACCGCGATGTTTTATCGCTCCTGTGAATTTATTTACTTACTTATTCCTTTTCTTTTTACAGAAACCAAAAGTGAACGTGATGATAAGATGTCGTGCCGGTTCAGACTTCTGCTACACACAGCAAGAGATGGACACCATGTTAGCTGACATCGAAATATATAAACAAATGCGCATCGATAGATTTGTATTCGGCGCTCTCCTTGATTCTCAAGCGATTGACATAGTGAATTGTGCTCGAGTTATATCGAAATCGCTTCCTATACCAACGACTTTTCACAGAGCATTTGATGTTGCGAAAAATCCAATAGATTGTGTAAATAAAATCGTTGATTTGGGGTTTAATAGGCTTCTTACAAGCGGACAAAGAGATTCAGCATGTGATGACGATGGTATTAAATTGATTCGGTCGTTAAACACATCCTTCGGTGATAGAATAGAGATTATGCCAGGTGCTGGCATTACTGCTGATAACGCTAAGTGGTTCATCGATTTGGGATGCAAAATAGTTCATAGCTCCTGTAAAGTTGTGAGGGTGTTGCCTAAGATGGAGAGTCACTTAAAGATGGGGACAGGAGATAGCGAAACAATCTATGTAACTGACGAAAGCATTGTGAGGAAAATTAAACAAGTGTTAGCTTCTAACTAAAATCAAGACCCAAATAATTCCGATGGGTCAAGGGCTACTGGAAAAGGAAAAAACTTACATGCCCCATTAAGATACGAACTAAAGTAAGGAAATTACTTATGTCATAAGATGTACACAAATAAAATTATTTAAAACAAAAGGTGTGTTTTATTTCACAAATATTTCAATAACAATATAACAGAAACAATGAGATCTTATTGTATTTAATTTCTGTCATTCGCTGGATGCAATAATTTATATCAACAGAGACTTGGTAACTTTAGTTTTGTAATCATTGTGACGAATAATTAAAAAAACTTTAAGCTTACATTAGGACCTTAATATACAGACAAAGACTTAAACAGACAAAGCATTTTTAGAATATCAAATAGATACCTAGGTACTTATTGAAAAATGTATAGTTTTGTAGTTTGTAGTATTGAACCCCTACATACGCTATTTATTGCATAAATAAGTGAAAGTTGCTCTAGCAACTAGATAAAGATGATGATAGATAAAGATAAGATAAATAAATAAAAAAATAAAACAATCTCTAGATAAAGATTGTTATCTTTAAATAACAGGATCTCAGGAGAGGTGGGCTTTAGTTTCATTCTTTAGCGGTTCGTATCAAACAAACTTCTTACTTTAATTCAACCTGAGTACAGGCCCACTCTTTCACATGCAAAATAAATGTAAAAGCATAATGTCGTCCCAAAGGTCGGCTGCACCCCGCGGTTGGCACATCAATAAACGGCGCATCGTTTATCACGGCGGCATATTCCCGGGAAAAAACGGGGCCCGCCCGTTAACGACGCTATTAAAGCCGGGAAAAGAAAACACAAGTTACATTCTAAGTGGTTATATTTTACTGAGGTGTTCGAGTTATGGGGTTTATTCCGTTTATTGCGTGTGTGCGATTCCCGCAGCGGCACAGACTTAGAAGTAGTAAGGTTTCGAGAGTTCTGGACCACTGAATCATCGCGTCGAAAAGTCGTTCGTAAATGTCGTCTCGGGGTCCACCAATCCTAAAAAAAGGAAAACAATTGAATCGATTGCGATGGGTCCCAGAGCGATATCTCTTACCGTTTACGAGTTACGTTTCTCTAACAGACAACCCCAGTTCGTTATCTAATTGCCTCTATTGTTAACTAATGACTATTTCGATAAGACGACCCTTGTTCGTTATCTAATTGCCTTTAATGTTAATTTTCCTGGTGACATATCTCAATATCTAATCACCCAAACACGTTTAAACATAAAGATTGAATAAAGTCATCTCGAGCAACGCGATATATTCGCTATTTTAGTGCACATCTATTAAGTGTATTTTAACCACATGTAACTTACATATATTTTATCATACAATTACTGGTTATCACTCACGCGAACACCCAAGAATTGCGAAGTTCAAGACAAGTGGTAGTGGACAGGGATAAACTCTTGTTACCATTTTCTGTACATTACGAGGTTTTTTTTCGGCCACGCCCGATCGATCTAGCTCTTCAGGTTACAGAGATAGCCTCCACGCCGAAACATCTCCAATACCCCTAGGACAACGTCAATGATGCGCTCGCGACTTTATTGTCATCAATGCTATTAACGCGCTCGTTTGCTAATGACAATAAACTCTTGTTGCCATTTTCTGTACATTATGACTAACCACTTCCTACATTCTTCGTTAGGACAGTGGTATTTGTTTCTGCAATTTTAATAACTTTATTCATTAACTTTGATTTGGTTTTCTGCTCGTAGCTATTGAATTTGTTTTTTTAGTGATTTCCAAACACATCAATTCTAATGATCTCTAACTAGTATAAGAATGTTCGCGTCTGTGCGTTTCCCAACAAAGTATTATCCACTGTCACTAAAGACGAAGACTGCAGCTCAAAACGACCAACCAATATGGATGTGCGTATTATATTTTAACAGGAAACTTTTTTAACATATTTCGATCGTCCATGTTACTATTTAAAATATTTTTTGCATTTCTGTGTCCAACCGCGAAGTAGAATTTTCAACTCCATGGCATTCCATGGTAGTCTATTAACAATATTACTTTCCGTTCCGACGTCTGATGATGAGGGTGTATCTCCGTCTTCTTATTACCCTATCCAGAAGAGAAACAGACCGCTTCACTAGATAATATGCTATTAAGCATTGATGACAATAGAGTCGCGAGCGCATCATTGATGTTGTTTGATGTTTCAGCATGGAGGCTATCTCTGTAACCTGAAGAGCTATCGCAAAACAGATGAGCTAGATCGATCGGGCGTGGCCGAAAAAAAACCTTTAAGGCGACGCATTGGAAATTTAAGTGGCGGGGATCTAGATTTTTCCCAACAATTACAAAACATATGAAAGTGATATTTGATGACATGATTTTTCATTTAATTGACCTTATTTGGCTTATTGCAAAAACACGATTTGTTAACTTTTATAACAGAGAAAAAAATATTAAAGTAACCACTTTTAAAACATAGATTTGCATTTTACAGGCAAACTAGACCGATTTAAGCATCTAAGTTTTCTTAGTAGATTAGTCTTAACACACACTTCAATATTATAGCTCATTTTTTTTAAATAATTTGTAGTTTGAATTTGAAGGAAAAAAAACAGTTTTTTTATGGTACGAGGCGCAAACGCTCCGTATGAGATTTATTGTTTAGCGGTGCGTCGCCTTAAGTGGTTAGTCGTAATGTACAGAAAATGGTAACAAGAGTTTATACTTGTCGCTCGAGACGACTTCATTCAATCTTTGTTTAAACGTATTTGGGTGATTAGATAATGAGGTGTCTTTATTTTTTTTTTTTTGAACTTTACCAGGAACGTTAACAATAGAGGCAGTTAGATAACGAACAAGGGTCGTCTTCTGACTCCTGGGGTTGGCCTATCCGAAACCGGAGGACTTCAGGCTCTTTGCTCTTAAGGACGTTGCCAAACTTATGGCATCTATCTTTACAGATGAGGAAGAGTGAAAGGATGGGGTTGCACAAAAGATCCCGATGGGTCGAAGTTTTACTGACAGAGGGAAACCTCAGCAGGCCCCACTAAGATAAGATAAGATAAAGATAAGGGTCGTTTTATCGAAATAGTCATTAGTTGAAAATAGAGTCAATTAGATAACGAACTAGGGTTGTGTGTGAGAGAAACGTAACTCGTAAACGGTAAGAGATATCGCTCTGGGACCCATCCCAATCGAATCAAATGCCCCCCTCCCATTTTCCTTCTTTTTTTTAGTTTTTTTTAGGATTGGTGGACCCCGAGACGACATTTTCGAACGACTTTTCGACACCTCTCGCAACCTTACTACTCTTAGACTCATTTTAGTCATCAATTTGTCGCCACAAACTCTTTCATTTATATCCGAAACTAATTACCATGCTTGGCAATTTGTGATCATTTTGTCACGAATTGGCTAAATTCCTCAATAATCCATTTCAAATCTAAGAGTGTGGCGGTAACTGTTGCCGTGCTTGTATGTGGTTCAGCATTATCCGTCTATAAACGTACCGGTGTTGGGCATTAAGTATTCTGTGGTTGGGCTCTGGGATCCCATTATAAACATGTATGGATTATTGTCTAGTCTGTTCTTATGTATGTATGTGTATTGAATGTAATCTGTCTGTGTACCTATTTTAATGGCTGTGTATTGAATTTGACCTGTCTTCGTACCTACCTATTTTTAATAAATACTAGCATATAAGGAGAGAACACGTCTTAACCCACCAAGATGGTGGGATTTATTAACTGCGATCTTACGACAACATCATGAAATTACTAAGTAGAAAATATAATCCGAAGCATCTAATTTATAAGTGTTAAGTTTTGGGCCCGCGTGTGGTTTATGACCCGTGCTCCCTATCCATACTGGAAGGTTATTACCCGAGCAGTGGGGAAATAGAATGAACTGATGATGATGATGATAATGAAGTTCAATAAATAAATAATGTAGAAATCCCTAAGATTTACGACCCGATAAATTGGTAGGTAGTTTGATAAAAATATAACTAATTTTTAAAAACTCTTTGATATAAATATTGCATACCTACCATATTTTGGTGTAGTACCTACAATTTAAGCACGTTGGACAAAATTGCGAAAGTTTAAAATATTTCGTAGTAAGTATCACGTAAAGCATTACCAAAATTCCAAAAATTCCTGCTCATATTATAAGGGTTTCGGACAAATTTTATTTGAACTGCGTAACTGGCCTTGAAACAAACCTTAGATACCATCAACCAACACCGAATATTAAATACAAGGGTAGGTAATGTCATCAGTTTTCAAAAGGAACCAATGTTCGACATTATTTTCCATTAATCTTTAAAAATAAGGGCCAGCAACTGATTTTAGTCTTTAACTACAATTGAATAAAGACTACCTGCTTCCTAGTTCCTAGCTGCCATCCCTGTCATCCTGTAAAATCACTACATAGTATAAAACAAAGTCGCTTCCCGCTGAGTTTACCACGAGATATCGAAATACATTTCGCCGTTTGACATAAGGTCGACCAAACATTTGGCATTTCTGTTACTGATCGAACAAACAACTGACTAAAATATATTTTTATATTTAATAGAACGTTTGGTCGAATAAACGTTTGGTCGAATTAACGTTTGGTCGAATTTACGGTTGGTCGAATAAACGTTTGGTCGAATTAACGTTAGATAAGAAGAATTGTAAACTCCTATTTGAGAAAAAGCTATGAAAATGCTAAAGTGCGTTATAAATATCTAGTTGTAATCAGAGTTGGGCATAATCAACTACTTTTTTAATCAGATTAATAATCTGATTGAAAGTAATCATGATTACTTTTAATCAGATTAAAGTAGTCGTGATTACTTTTAATCAAGATTGAACATGTAATCTTTAATCTTGATTACAGTAGTCAGTAATCTAGATTACATGATTATTCTTCACTAAGTTTATATTTTATTTATTTATTTATTTATTTATTCTAGAAAACTCACTGGCTTACAGCATAATTATGGTTTATGAATTAATGAATATAGGTAATTTATATTTTATTGAGTTGCCATTAATTATCACAATTTGTATGCATCTAGAGATTGAGTGGTTGGCTTTATTGTACTAAAAATTACTGCGAAAAAAAATGCAAAAACTCAACAGAGAATCACTTGTTTTTTGCAAAAAGTTGGCAGACAAGTATTTGGAAAGTGTGGAAACGCGATTTTCTGAGTTTTTTGATATCTCCTCGAAGGTTGCTCAAAATGCGGTAGTTGCTGCAATTTCTTATCCCAGGTTCAAGGACAAATGGATGGCTTGTATAAATATAGAATATAATCCCAGAATCAAATCAGTTTTCAAGGGAGCTGTTATCAAGGAAATTCATGAAGCACCTGAAACTTTCAAGATACTCCAAATAATAGATTTGAAGAAAGTTATTTCGAGTTTTACACTGATTCATAGAGACTGATTTAACAGGAGATATTCACCAAGTCCAACGATCTTAGGCATATGTCATTATTTCTCATTATTTAGCGGATCAAGATAAAGATATATCCATGTTAAATAGATATCCTAAAAACAAAAATGTTTTTAAGAAATATAATACACCTCTACCGTCATCGGGTCCAGTTGAAAGGCTTTTCTCATATGCAACAATGACCAATTCACCAAAATCACAGACTTTCAGATGAAATGTTTGAAAAGAGGGTGCTATTGAAATCTAAATTGAATCGCACATCATAAATAACATTCTGATAGTGCCAATCCAGTAGATTTTTTGCGTAAAATAATTATCCTAAAAGCACAGTGTATGAGACTGATAAAAAAATAAAGATGATTTATTGCTATACAATGTATTCTTTTATTTTAACTTTCCGACTGTTGGTTTTATTAATCAATCATAAAAGTAATCAAGATTACGATTACAGATTTATAATCATTAATCACCGATATGATTACATTTTTGATTAGTTTCTGTAATCTGTAATCATGATTGAAGATTACACATTGTAATCGTAATCCTTAATCATTAATCTGATTACTTTTTGCCGAAGACTGGTTGTAATAATGTTAATTACACCTTATTAACAACTGCCCACAATTTCATAAACTCTATTAGGCAAGACAAAATTAATAAGTAAGCACAATATTTTCAATCCCATCACGATCGAGAGGCCTTACATCTATTTGACAAGCGATAAAAAGCTTACATTCCAAACTTTACCAAACGTCCATTTGACTAAACTTTTATTCGACCAAACGTCAATTCGATCAATTATAGAAATGTCAATGGTTATATCGACAAAATATATTTTAGTCAGTTGTTTGTTCGATCAGTGACAGAAAGGCCAAATGTTTTGTCAACCTTATGTCAAAACGGCGAAATGAATTTCGATATCCCGTGGTAAACTCCTTCCCGCTGTCTGTCTGTCCCTATGTATGTATGTATGCTTAGATCTTTAAAACTACGCAACGGATTTTGATGCGGTTTTTTTTTAATAGATAGAGTGATTCAAGAGGAAGGTTTGTATGCATAAATACATGTATAATATAGTAGAGAAACACTGATAATGATAAATAAATAGAAATACGGTGGCCGAGTGGCAGAGTGCTCGGTGCGATACCCAAAGGTCCCGGGTTCAATTCCCAGGTGGGGCAAAATGTATTTCGGATTTTTTGATGCATAGCCCGGGTTTGTGATCACCAACCCGCATTTGGCAAGCGAGGTGATTAGGCCATTACCCATCAATTGTAGTGATGACTTGATTTCAATGATGTAGGCCTTTGCCCAGCAGAGGGACAGTTATAGGCTGTTTACTATTCGTCTCATTTCGTACAGGTCCCATGTTAACATTGATCGTTTACGAATTGCCAATTCGGTACAGTTTACAAAGTCCGGCTACAAGCTACAATTTGGCGGGTAGAGAATGATCGATGGCGCTGGGAGGATTCTGCAGTCTCTTCCGGCCGGCTCCATCAATCATACAAGTCTCTTATATAAAACTGTTCGGTGCCGAGCGAACAGCACTGCAGAAACGAAATGGTTGTATGTTGCTTGCGGTTTTCGGTTTCTATAATAAATGTAGCTGCACTGTGGCTATTAAGTTTATAAAAATGTTTCCGGTGGCGTTTCCTAACGGTTTTTTTGAGAACAAATAATTCGAACTAAGGAATAAACCTTATAACTACAACACAGTAGTTTTACAATAATAATTTATTATACCTATATGCAAAGATAGTTAGTAGATAAAAGGTAATTAAATAAATAAAAAAAATAAAATAATGCACAAATTTAAAAAAGTTACATTAGACATACTATATTCCTACAAAGATGATTCAACCCACTCGAGATTATTTTCTATATTAAATTTGATATAAAATACTTTTCATCCAATAAACAGATGGGCGAAGGTCGTTCAACCGCCTCTGTGGTCTAGTGGCTAACACCACCGGTTTAGACCCAGAGGTCCCGGGTTCGATTCCCAGCAGGGGGCACATATTTGTGTACTCGGTTTGGTTGATGGTGGTAGGGCTCGTTTGTCCGCCTGGCTAGCTACCACCATCTTATCTAAATATATCGCTATAACATCAATATTTGTAGCATTGTTGTGTTCCGGCAACTAGAGATAAGATAGCCAGTGCCTCACTAGTTGAGGATCCCGGGTGAAGTGCGCTTCCATCATTGGCCTTATCATCACTTAACATCAGGTGAGATCAAGGCAACTGTGCTTACCCGTAAAATATTAAAAAAAAATTGTAGTACGGAAATTAACTTTTTATAATTTATGCCATATATGGCCACACAAAGAGAAAAAAAAGGCCAAGAGTAAGGCCTCTTTTTCTGCTCACTCCATACGATTTATGTAACTACGTGCACAAGTGCTCCAACGTATTTGTGTTTTCATGTTGCCTAAGATTTATGATCGCGTGAGTAGAAATATTATCGGTGCTTTTATAAAATACCGACCACTCGATAGTATTCTCATATACCTAATATCGGGGTGTAGTAGTAGTGTAGTAGGTGTATCCTAATATAATCGGGGTGTAGTGGGGTGTCTGTGACCGCCAGGTGCTGCTAGCCGGCCTTCTTTACGAGGGTAGCGCACCGCCAGGCGCAGGCAGCTCATAACTCTCACCAGTGGCTATGACATACTTTCTGTGCTTCCCCCTCGCCCGTTCTTCTAAATACACATTTACAGAATACACTAAACATGCACACTAGTTTAGGCCCAAGACGCCGTACTCATAGAACAAGGGTACGAAGAATCGGTTCACACGCGCTCTATACCAGGTACAGACATGTACCTGGGTGCTTCTCTCCTCCACCACGGTCCGGTCAACCCGAGCCGAGGTCCGAGCCTTTAGAGGCGCCCTCGGGTTGTTCCGCTCCCCGATCCGATCCGAACCCTTCGGAGAATCTAGTAGGGCACGGGGACACGCACTTAAGTGCGTGATGCCGTTCCCTCTAGAAAACCTCCAAAGGTGATTCTTTTCGCACGGCTTGAGGAACCCTTTAAGTTTCTCGCCGCCCCCAAAAAAGCCCGGTGAAGCTGAAAATGCCGTTTGAGGCAATCAGCAATCTCTCTAAAAAAAAAACTTTCTGTGCTACGGTCACAACTACGGCCCGCATCTACGAGTGTAGATTAATGTACAATATTGCCACAATACACAACAATTGTACAACACAAGCTGCTTGGAGTTCGGATTGCGATCATGTAAGTTAAACAACTTTCGCAATGATGGATCTTGGAATGGGTGACCGCACGATCCGATCCGAACCCTTCGGAGAATCTAGTAGGGCACGGGGACACGCACTTTTAAGTGTGTGATGTGTTCCCTTTAGAAAACCTCCGGAGGTGATTCGTTTCACACGGCTTGAGGTACCCTTTACGTACCTCGCCGCCCCCAAAAAAGCCCGGTGACGCTGAAAATGCCGTTTGAGGCAATCAGCAATCTCTCTCAAAAAAAAAGGGTGACCACATTAAAAATCTCCAGCACATTTAGCTGTTATCATGCTTTTCATTATTTTAAGATGGCAGTCGTTATGCTCACGAACACACATAAGAAGCATAAATAATACAAAAACAAAGTTTAATAGAACGATTTTATTTAAGTGGTTTCATGTGAACCTAATAATACCTATTCTAAGTTACAATAGATTTTAATATCTAAGGTACAAAATAAGGCTATCGTGAAATGTGAATACGCTTATGTTAAGGCAGTTTTTGATTACCGTGTTGTGCTTTAATTCTAATATAATATTTACAATAACTTACATCTAGGTATACTAAAAAATATACATAGAGATATAGAATTGGTCAAATTCCTTTAACACTAGTTGATAGTTACAAAGCGTTCAACTATAGGTAATCCCTATAAGGCTTATTCATAAATGATATACATATTTCATAGAGCAATATTTACTACATAATATAACTGACGCTTATCCAGCGATTCACATTTGTTTACGATATTTCGTATTAACTGATAGTTGAAACCTTACACTATTTTTATGATATTCTCTTTTTTTATCTATGGCCCTTGGAAACACACTTCAAGGAGCTATACGCTTTGTCATTTTTCTAAATTGAAACAAATGAAAGTGACAGATAAAACAGAATTACCTACCTACTATCTTTGATCTCCGAACGTTTGAGAGGGTAGGCTAGCAGGATTTGGGTACTATAAGTAGGTACCCATGTTAAATCAATCTTACCCCAAGTCACACCTTATATTCTATTCTCTGTACAATATAGTTAAATCGTTAAATTTGTAGGGTGAAGCGGTACAAGTCCCTAGATATAAATTATTCAACCAAATTACTGTAAATTACATCGAGCGTTTGGATCGATGAATCAAAATGCTGGTGACAACGACCAAAAGTAGCAGTTTGTTCTGTGAAATTGGACAAAGGTTGAAATGTACACTTTGTACTTTTTTTTTACTACGTTAGGTAACGATTACAAAACCAAAGCCAAAAGCACAGAGTAGATATTATGTACTTATTCACCCAAAAGTATTCAATATTTCAATACTGAAACCAAAGCATTGTAATTTGAATTTAGAATATTGATTTGTCTATAGACATTCTTTTACTTTTAAACTATGTTAATTGTCTATGGAGTTAAGAATATGGTATAATTTAATAAGTCACGTAAGTTTTTTAGTCTAGAATAGATTATGTAAAAAAATGAATTTAATAATTTAAGCGGTAAACACAGCTCTGAGGCTCCTTTAATTTAAAAAAACTTGGGACTCAAGTCCCACTCGAGGCAGTCGCCTGTTTCAAGTGTCTATTCAAACATTTGCAATATCTCTCCCATTCAGCTTTGTGAACTTCTTTACAAACGAAATAAATATGTGAAAATTCGTCATACCTACTTCATTCAGGTCTTCACTTACTTAAAGCACTGCCATTAAAACTTACGATATAATTAAAACTCAACCATTTGCAGTTCATTTTAAATTACTATAATAAATATAGTGGACATTATTCATGCCCCGTCCTGTCCTAGCCCATGTTATTACTTAGATAAGTAATTAGAAGTAAGAAGGTGCAATCAAATTTTAAACTATTTACAAAAGACTGTTCCTTATAAAACAAAAGAACCGGTCAAGACATAACCTCCTTGTAAATGGCATAACCTTCTTTGATGACATAACCTGCTTGTTTTTGCCATAGCCTTCTTTCAGGAAAAAAAACGGTATGTTTATAACGCGGAAAAAATACCTTTAGACTATGACAGAATGACGGTTAGTCTTTTTGTCCGGTACGTAAGGTTCTAACTTCGCTGGTTCGGTGTTGAGCGCGCTGTAGTCTACTGGGAATGGTGGCTGTGGCAGCGAGTCTTTAGGTGGTACCAGCACCCACTGGCCTGGTCCGTTGGGGTTCTTACCCATGAGCCAGTTGGTGAAGCAGTGGACGTATGTGCCGTAGTCTAAGATTAGGAAGCCGTTCTGCAAAGGAAAGGACAACTTTGAAATATATTTGTGTTTTAAATTCTAAATAAAGTCTAACTGCCGCACTCATAGACGTCATTACTTAGCACCTGCAAATTGTTCAGTCGAAAATGTGCTTATATCGTCACTGTTAGAGACTATTTTACAATAGACAATTTTAGGTGCTAAGTAATTATAAAATGTTTATATAACTTTTAACGCAAATTTTGTTGCGAACAAATTACAAAAACACAAATGTTGAAAAAATTTCCACGAGCAGGATTTTAACCCGCACCTTTCTGACATACCGGGTCAGGTGCTCTCCCAATTGAGCTATCATGGTTCTAACCAGCCCGCCGAAATTATTCAACACTATTTACTTTTTACTTTGAAAGCCAAAGGCGCCCATTCAAAGTCAACAACTACCGTCATTACCGTCATTGAATGGGCGCCTTCCTCCTGGGCAACTTCCACATCAGGAACTGAGAAGAGCTTGGTATTCATCCTAATAATATTATAAACGCGAAAGTTTATAAGTATGGATGGATGTTTGTTACTCTTTCACGTAAAAACTACTGAATGGATTTGGAAGAAATTCGGCATACAGATAGTTTATAACCTGTTTACCGGCGCAATAAATTTTATGCTATATTGTATATCTTTTCTTTATTTTACAATCCGCTGCGCGCCCCTTAGTACCCTCGCGCCCCTAGGTACATGCCTAGTTTGCCTTAAGGATAATCCGCCTCTGCCTTAGTCTTTATACTAAGTAGTTTGCGTTAGTCTTTGCTATAAAACTTTGTTTAAGTAAAGAATGTTGAATATTAGGTACTCACGCTGGTCATTCGGTCGTAAGCAGTATCGATAATCTCATCGACTCGTGCGGCGGTCAGACCGATCACAGATCGGTAGAAGGAAGCCAGCGCCGGCTTGGTGATCGCTCCAGTGCCTGGACAAACAAACACATCATCATCATCATCATCATCATCATCATCATCAGCATCATCATCAGCTAATGAGCTCACGAACACGAGCCTTCCTCTATAGAAGGAAACACCGGGAGAACGGGTCATATACCACCACGAGCCCAATGCGGATTGGTGGTTGTAAACGACTGTTAATGCAGCCGGGACCAACGGCTTTACATACCTTCCGAAGCACGGAGAAAGAAGGTCGAGTTGATATAGTTTTGGTCATCCATTCGATGATTCGTTCTATTGTAAAACCTAACCTCTAATTAATTAGTTAAGTTTTTTTTTTTAATGATTACACCTCAAAAATATCTTTTTGCTATTGTTTTTAGACTTTATTGTTTTTCATTATAGTTATCCATAGTTTGCAAGTTATCTAGCAGGTTGTATTTACCTATAAATGTTTGTTACATTTAGATAATATTGCAATGGCATATGCTTTTTTTAATGTATTAGTGTAAACAAACGTTGGTAAATTAATAAATAAATAAATCAAAAATAAATTAACGTGCTGAGCATTTCGATGGCGTTGACTTTCATAACAGCTCAGTTTTACGTAATATAAATAATGAATTTTGTATTTAACTCAATTTGTATATAAGTAACAATAAAGGTCGACATTTAAAAGCATCGTCGTTAGAAAAACAAATAAAATGTGGGAACTTCTGTCTACCTCAAAAAAGGGAAAAGATATTAAACTACTATTCCTAACTGTTCCGTACCTCAGGGTCCTCCGGAACTTTGTTTATTGAGACGCTAGTTATTTATTTATGACGCAAGGGGGACGAAACTAGTCTTAATACTTTAGGAGTCGACCTTTTAGAAGGTGACGTATAATAAACTATTGTTACCTATGTATTTTATACACAATTTGTTACCGTTTCTTGAAACAGTAATTTGATAAGATCAAAAAAAAGCATGTTTAATGTTTTCGGAGGCGCCGCGTTAGACCAATAAGAAGATGGCGGGACGAACTGGATGTATTTAACCAAATTGGAATCAATTAGCTCAGGACCGCAATGGGTTGAAAAAATGGAGGGAGGCCTTTGCCCAGCGATGGGATTATAATAATAACGTTTCTTTGAAAAAAGTTTCGCACGAAATTTTTTTTTTGTTTTGACTGGACTACCATATATTATTGTCTGCCATTGGGTAGTATTGTTTTAAATAACAACAGCCTTGGTCCTAATAAATTGTAAATCGACACGGCATGGAGGTAATACTTAGAAACCAAGACACGCACGTGAAAGTCAAGTATTGCAAGCGTTCGCATGGTCGTTTGTCGGCTCAGGGTGCCTACTGCAAGTATTTTTTTTTTTAGAGAGATTGCCTCAATCGGCATTTTCAGCGTCACCGGGCTTTAAGTACGAGTTGCATTCGCCATTCGATCACGTTAACGGAAACGAGAATTTGTATAGCAAAACTTTAACTCGTCTCGTGGAGGCGTTCGTTGCTTCAATGCCATACTAATTTTCGTTTTCGATAACGTGATCGAATGTCAAATGAAACTTATACCGGCACGCAGTAACGTAAAAAAAGTAACGAAACGAAACAGAAAAGATCCTCTGCACTGCTGTATAAATGTAATAATCGGCCCGATTCTGATACCACTCGATATTTTGAAGGTGCTGAATAAGTATCAAATGTAATGTCGTGGTAGAGCTTAGACGGCAGTCCTGGTAGATCATAGTTTGTTGTTCAATTTAATAAACAAATTAAAAAATAAACCTTTTACTATGTCGTCGGTTTCGTCGTAGGAATTTAACGTTAACAAAATTAAGCTTAGACCCTAAAGGATGGAGGCGTTCGTTGCTTCAATGCCATACTAATTTTCGTTTTCGATAACGTGATCGAACGTCAAATGATACTTATACCAGGCACGAAGTAACGTAAAAAAAGTCACGAAACGAAACAGAAAAGATCCTCTGCACTGCTGTATAACTGTAATAATCGGCCCGATTCTGATACCACTCGATATTTTGAAGGTGCTGAATAAGTATCAAATGTAATGTCGTGGTAGAGCTTAGACGGCAGTCCTGGCAGGTCATAAGGTCTCAGCTTAATTTTGTTAATGTTAAATTCCTACGACATAGTAAAAGGTTTATTTTTTAATTTGTTTATTAAATTGAACAACAAATTAAAGTGTTAATTGGAATTAGTTACTAGATATTTTCAACACTTTTCTATCTCATTCACTCTTTATCGAAAAATACTAACAAATTATGTAAAAACTTCATAAGAAATGTACATTCAAATGTAAGTCTAAACTCATTGGAGTTTAGACTTAATTTTAATTTGAAAAAAGACTAAGTGTTAAAAAAATTCCACGAGCGGGATTTGAACCCGCACTTATTTGTAATTGCAATATCATAGAGCAAGAAGTGACTTACTAAATTATGGATATATACATAAGCATATTAATAAATTATAGATATACATAAACATATTAGGAAACCGTATAATAAAAATTTGTTTTGATAAGGGCTAAGCTGAGCTTGTATAAGGTGTCCATTTAGGTGATCTTTCAAACGATATAATAGTAGGTATTTGCAGTTGCCCACCTATGGTCAACTTCTACAAACAACAACTACAACTACTGTATGGTATCTACAGCGTAACCGAGATCAAAATACTAAGGATTAACCTTTTTACCGCCAACAACTTCTATAGAAGTTCGAGATTTTCGTGTCGTCCACGCCAGCACTTCTATAGAAGTCCTTCTTTGCACCTACTTTATTAAAATACATTTATACGTTGGCGTACAGCGGGACATCGCGTGCAGGATAGTTGGGCGGTGAAAAGGTTAATCAATCTATATAGTGATCAAACCGTATTTATTTATTTATTTGCTTGTTGGAAGATTTTAGTCAAATATTAACTATATCCGGATATATATTAACTGTATCCGGAGAATTTTTAGTGACTGGCATTATACAGGCGTGTTCAAGGCGCGAACACAAATTTTCCAGACCGTTCGAGTCGGATGGGGAGAGGTCTAATATTTTCCCCGTAATTCAAATGACAAAATCAGGCATCAGACAAATACTTTATTAAGGTTATAAAAAATAAATAAATAAATAAATAAAAGCGAACGGTTCCTTAATAAAACCCAAAGTACCAGCTTTAAGCGTTTGGCTACAACCGTTCAGTCAAGTGCCAACGGCGCCTTGGCCATTTACCAAAGCGAAACTTAGCGAAATAGTAGTAATTAGCCTATATATCACACTAGTGGGCAAAGATTTCCATCATCAGAATTAAGTAATCACTTCAATTGATACTTGTGGGTTTTATATCACCCCGCTGCTGTTGTGTAAGAAAATTTTAGATATAACTGGCAGACTTAGAATGAGCTGGAAGTCGAATTCAAAACCACAAGTTCCAATAGCGGTGGTCTACCGCACTAGACCACAAAAGCAGTTAAGATACGTTGTCATTTTCTGTTGTTATATAACACAGGTGACATTTTCATTTGTTTAGGTAATACTTAAACTCTGAAAAGTATTACAAAAACTTCTATAACTAATACTTTTCAAGCAGATAAGTTTGTACGAAGTTTGAAAACTCTGTCTTTGGTAAAAGCAATTTATCTGACTTAGGTAGACCAATAAATGGATCCATCAGCTTCTGACAGTGTTCCAGTGAAGGCTTCGACGCGTGTCGAACAATTACCGAGCTTCCGAGCATCAGCCCTGGGGTCCTGTCGCTCAAGAGGCAAAGAGAACATAGGTAAACAGACAAGACAACCAGTTATTATACCTAACCTGCTGGTACTTAATCTAAGCTAAACTAAGTCTCTCAATATTTATAAAATTTATAAAATACAGTGAAAATATTTAACGCCTACTCGACCCAGCCAGGAATCGAACCTGGGTCTTCCGCAATCCAAGCGGCTGCAATGACCGCTATGCTACCGGGAAGGCTGACGTAAGCGCTGAATTTTGTCCCCGCTTTTTAAATTTTTTTTTTATTGCTGATAGTAGCACAGTGCGCCAACGGTTATTGCAACCGATGGCTATGCAGATTCATCTTTGCAAATGAAATACCACAAATTGATAACACAACGCTATAGTAAATTTTACTTTTTATTTGCAAGTGCTAATTGCACGCATTTTACAAGCTTATATGTATAGCTTATAAAATCAGAGTAAGAAGACATATTTTTTATAAATTTCCTTCTGAAGATAATTTAATTTAATTACTCAAGATAATTTAATTATTTTAGTTTAATTTAATTTCTAAACATGCTGTATAGTGAATTTGCATTAGTGTGAGTACTGTGAACATGCCAGCTTTGGTTAACAGACCTGTATGTGTTTTACTAAAATATAAATTACATAGACATATATAATAAAATATTTTGTGACCGAGTAGCCGAGTGCTCGGCCTTATATTCTGAGGCCTTGTTTGTTCTCTAAAGGTGTCATACATAAAAAACCTAGATAGATATATTGATATTGCCGTGGTAGTGTCGGAGAATTTTTTACACTGTCTTCATATGACCAATATAACTTGGGGCGGATCAGGCCATAAATCACGAACGGACGTTCCAATTTGGATTGGTACCCTATAGCTGCTTTATAACCCTATAGCTAGCCGAAACACGGTTAGGTATGATAAGATAGATGGTTCGAATTCTCCACTCTATATGTACGTAATCTATGCCCCAACAAACTCGCGTCAAGTTCCCTACTCGCGTCAAATTAATCCCGTTCATCGACCTGCGAGGTCGACGGGAGTCCGTTCCAAAGACAAATGAGGTAAGCTTTCAAAGCTTTTTTTACTTTTTATTTATTTGTAATGAACTCATAATATGAGCTCCTCAACCAACCTTACAAATTAAACAGATTTTCAAACGAAACTCGTTGAGGATTCGAGGGATAATAATCTAATTGTTATTATGTTATAATTAAAGTTGTGTTAACAACGCGCCCTAAAAAAGATGTACCAATATCTTCTAAGTAATGTTTTAAAGTCGTTTTAAGTATATGGTATAACAAATGGCACACTTTGACATCGTTAATTAAGTGACAACTCCAAAATGAAAGTTTTAAACTTCCAAAAATCTTAGAATTTTACAATAATTATTATCTCAAGTGCAAATCTCAAGTGGGGCGTTCAGCTTAATCAGTGAGAGATGTCGCCTATTACTCAGCCCCGAGATGAACTGTTGCGCGAGCTAATATTAATTACGTTTGAGTAGACGGTTGAATATATCTCTCTCTGTGATGTTGAATTTTCTGCTGTCTGATTTCATCTTGCATTTTTCATTTTACTTTGCTAAGATAAACTACTTTTTATTCTTAATCGGATAAGGACTTTGGTACTTCATTCTCACCTGATGTTAAACGATCATAGAGCCGAAGATAGAAAGCACTGTTCACTCGGGATCTTCAAATAATGAGGAAATTCTCCCGTACGGCTACCAACGCTTGAATTACAATTACAAAGGCCTTTGCCTAGAACTGGGACAGTAGATATTCATTATCATCGCAGCCAAAAGACGTCCACTGATAGACAAAAGCCTCCCACAAGGATCTCCACAACGACCGGTTTTGTTCTGCTCGCATCTAGCGGCTACCCGTGACCTTCCCCAGATCGTCGGTCCTCTTTGTTGGAGGCCTGCCTACACTGTCTTCCGTATGGTGTGCGGTCGCGGTGATGTCTGGATAGTGTTAAAGCTAATAAAAATCTCTTACTTTCTCTATCAACGACGTGAAACAGTATCTTGCAGAGGTACTGCAGGTACAGCGGGAGGTCGGTGAATCGCTTCGCCGGACTAAGGTAGAGGGCCCACCGAGCCAGCCAGCCTTCCAGGGTAGTCCGGCCGGGGATGTTGATGCCGCTGGACTCAGGGCCGCACACCCTTCTGTAGTAAGGTAACTCGGCCCATCTGCAGACAATTCGGAACTCATTAAAATAAAACTGTGTTAAAGAATATTAAAAAAGAAATAAGCAAACTCTCAAAATAAAATTGTTCTTTTAATGTTTATATGGTTATACTGTTTGGGGTGCGGGTTCGAATATGCATATATTTATATTTTTTTTATGCTTTATAACAGTTCGAAACGACAGAACAAAAGTCTTTGATTAGTCCTAGTTTAGCTATATAGTTCGTACATTCATAAATCAACGTTGTAGTAGGTACTTATGACAATTTATTCTGCTTATGAATTGACTTTTAGGGCGGTTAAAAATTAGTATTTTATGGTGGTATACTATGGTACTATGGTATACTATGGTACGACTATTTCATTCTTTACTTCAAATCTCTCATGTCAAACCAAAGGCTGACTGTAAAAGATCACATCTACTGATAACAGCCTTGCTAGTCAACTTTTATGTGACGAAAGGGTTTATTCGCGTGTCTAAACGTATAACTTTCTATATTTCACGAATGCTTACGTAGAGAAAATGTAACTACATAAGAAAGATAACTCTATATAAACAGTTTTAGATAAGAACCCACAGACAACGGGTGCCATTTTAATAGCGGACCATCCTACTAATATTATAAACGCGAAAGTTTGTTTGGATGTTTGTTACTCTTTAACGTAAAGACTACTGAATGGATTTGGAAGAAATTCGGCATACAGATAGTTTATAACCGGGAATAACGCATAGGATACTTTTTATCCCGATATTCCTACGGGAACGGGAACCACGCGGGTGAAACCGCGAGCGGCCACTAGTATAACATAAATTAGACTAGCAGGCGAAAATCTAATCCTTCATAGTGAGGCTAGAAATATGACTCCATTTCGACCGCTTATTGCAACCTAGAAAGCCGTAATTTCATGAAACAGCCAGATAAAAAAAGGAATTCATTAAATTGATTAGGTACAAACTTCTGTTGGTTTTATAGAAAACGTGTTCAAGAAAATTATTTCTATTAGATAATCTTATTAAGAAGAGATTATTAGATCTACGAGTTACGTAAGGCATGCTAAGCCGTTTGGTGTAAGATTTTATAGCAGTAGTTATAAGTATTTATTTTTACTATAACGCCTCGGTGGCCGAATAGCAAAGCGCTCAGCCCGATACCCGAAGGTCCCGGGTTCAATTCCCAGGTCGGGCAAAATGTGTTACGGATTTTTCAATGCCCGGGTTTGTGATCATCAATCCGCATTTGGCAAGCGCGATGAATAAGCCAATTCCCATCAATTGTAGTGATGACTTGATTTCAATGATGGAGGCCTTTGCCCAGCTGTGGGACACGGACAGTATATAGGCTATTTACTTTACTATTACTATAAAACCTTTACAAAGTATACAGCATTCATCATCTCAGCCTAAAGACGTCCACTGCTGGCGGTTTCCCGCGACCTTCACCAGATCGTCGGTCCACCTTGTTGGAGGTCTGCCCACACCCACACTGCGCTTTCCGGTACGCGGTCGCCACTCAAAGATTATTCCGCCCTCTTCGCTTTTCGGCGCTTTCATACAAACACTTCAACAATTCGACGTACCGATAGTCAATTTGGCACCACTGGAAGACTGTAGCACGGCCCCGGTTTCAATCGAATCGAAGGCTTTTTCATAGTCCACAAACGCTAAGCAAAGAGGCTGGTTATACTCTTCGGTCTTCTGTAGAACCTATCGCAACGTATGTATGTGGTCTATGGTGCTAAAGCCTTTTCGGAAACCGGCTTGTTCGATAGGCTGGCAGTCATTAAACCTGCGTGCGAGACGATTCGTTATGACTCTCGAAAACAGCTTGTAGACGTGGCTTAGAAGTAAGATGGACCTGTAGTTCTTCAGCAAGGTTTTGTCGCCCTTTTTGAAGAACAGTACCACCATAACTTTGTGCCACGTCTCTGGCGTTTTGCCCTCTAGTATGACGGAATTAAACAGCTTCTGAAGAGCTACGAGTGCCGGTCTTCCGCCTGCTTTCAGAAGCTCGGCCGTAATTCCGTCAGCACCTGGTGCCCTGCCGTTCTTGAGCTGTTTGACAGCCATACTAATCTCGTACAGGCTGATGTCTAGGATGTCTTCGGTATAGTGTCGGGTTAACTTAGCTCTAGGGTCTTTAGCTAAGTTTTGTACAGGTGGCCGTACACATCCGTAAAGCTGTCCATAGAATTTATCGGCCTCTCCCATAACATCGGATCTGGTCGTGACAGTTCTGCCGTCATCGGTTTTCAGGGTCGTCAGTTGGCACTGCCCAATACCCAGATCTCTTGCAAAAATTTTTGAGCCTTTGTTCCGATCAATATGGTTAGTATTAAATAGGCGCGTGTCGCGAGTCAAAGACCTCGAGATCTGCCTATTTAGCCGCCGAAACTATGACGCATCACCTGAGGAAAGCAGAACCATTGCGTGCCGCTCTCCCATTATTTTTAGGGTATGGTCTGAAAACCTTTTTTGTTCCTTTTGTAAGGTGGGTTTTAAAGAACTTCGACCTAACCGTTTGGACCTTATCAATCGACGACTTTCCAGCTTAACGTTGATATTCAATGTGTCTCTTACCAACCGGTAATCGCTGTCAGTTTTAAACGCATTGATCACAGTGACATCATTGAATATTTGCTTCCTCGTCAATATAATATAGTCAATCTCGTTTCTTGTTGCACCATCGGAACTCATTCAGGTCCACTTGCGGTGTTCAGCCTTTCTGAAAAAGGAATTCATCATAAAAAGTCCCTCCTTTTTCAGAAAGTCCGCCAGCAGTTGGCCCCGGGAGTTCCGATTACCAACCCCAAATCGTCCCACTCTCATTTCATCGCGCCGCTTCGTTTGTTTAGTTTTGCATTAAAATCTCTCATGACAAAGGTGTAATGAGTTTTGGAGGCTTGTATAGCTCTAAAGATGTCTTCATACGTAGCCTCCACCTCATCGTCAGGGTGTGTCGTAGTAGGAGCATAAATCTGTGTGACCTTCAACGAATACCGTTTGGTTATTCTGAGTATAAGGTACGTTACCCTAGGCGACACACTCCCGGTCTCGACAACGTTGTTCACGAGGGACTTGTGGACGATGAACCCGGCACCACCTTGGGGCAGGTGTTTGCCCTCCCGGAAATAGAGCAAGTTACCAGACTTGAGGATTATCGAGTCCTCTCTTCGGACTTCAGATAATCAAACTATGTCCCACCGCATTTTGCTCATCCTCCAGTTCGTAAATCTTCTCGTCAGTCAGCAATGTGCGCGTGTTAAATGTTGCCAGGGCCAGAGTTCGTCATTGGCGGTAGCCAGGTCTCTGCCGGAGATTCTTAGCACCCCCTGCCCCGTCGCTGCCTTGACCGCTACCGTAGCTAGGGCGAGCGGGATCGCCGGGGATTAGGGGCCGGTTTTTGCTGGTGTGCATATCATGAGGGGTATTTGCCAAAATCAACATTATGATTAGTTTTTTGCGACCAAGGACGGTAGCTACTGATACAAAGCTATTTATCGTAAAATTTCTGTAAACTGATATAACAGCGGGTTACCTATCTTATACGTTTTTTCTTTCTCCGAATGTAATTTCCTACTTAAGTTTCCCTTTATATTACATATTTTTTAGTAGCCTTCAAGCAAATTATCCTTTATCAGTCTTTCAAGTAATCAATCAGAGTCTTATCTATCTCAGAATATATTTATATTCCATCCACTTGGATTACGTAATTTTAATCTTGTAATCATTATGGAAAGAGTTATTTCAGTCTTTGAAATTATTTTACGTAAGTGATTAATTGTGGTCTAGAGACAAAAACATGAACCGATAATCCTTTAATAGCATTTCTGGCTTATGATACTCGCGATAAGTGTTTTTATGTACCTGTAATAACAAAAGATATATAACCTTTTTTTGGGAATTACCAAAAATAAATTTTTATACAAACTGCACAAATGTGGTGGGTAACAGATTTCTAATTAACTCTTACTTAGTTATAATGATTTACCATAGGTTACCATAGCAGTGTTCTGGGGTGCCGTGTACTAGTATGATGTTAGGTCGTTGGGTGATGAAGTAAACGAGTAGTTTACATAATGAAGTCCGTTTATTGAGTGACGAAAATACAATATGTGAAACACTTAACTAAATCTGCAACTAAGCTGTTTTACGTTAGTACATTATTTGGTATGATTGCGACATGACCTAATTACAGTTCGTTAGCTATAGGTAGGTATCACACTACACTAGTTTCAATCGCAAATCGGTAAGTAACGATAACGAAAAGGAAAAAATATATTTGTAATTGTCACTATTTGATTGTACGTTTGTTAATAAAATTTGTTGAAGTATTTAAGATTATTTAAAATCAAATTCAAATTCAAAACATTTATTTGATGTAGCAGTGTTAGTCTACTTAACTAATGTAGAAAAGTAAAATTAAGCAGTTCCTTTTTTATTTTAATATCGGAATCAAAACATACAATTTATTTTATAATATGTATGTGGTACTACTTAAGTCTCTTGGGTTTGTGTGTAGTACCTAACAATAATATTCTTCCACGCTATCAATAAATGGGATCAAATGAAATACATTAATATTATAATTCTAAGAATCGACAATGTTCTGACAGTACGATCACATTTCCGAACATAACATAGAACTATTATTTTAAAACTGACAAAAATAAATGTTTAATTTGTATTTAATATTGTGTTTGGTAATTGCATTACGCGTGGAGGTATATAGGTAAAGAATGAATCAGACCTGTGGCGGTAGCCAAAGTAACATTAAGAAAACAATAAAATGTATGGGATTGACATAAGATTGACCACGTGATTTAGCGCGGCATATGTCAATCCCATACTTTTTATTCTTTTCGAATTTCGCTATTTTGGCTAAGCTTACTGGAATTCCCCCCCATCACCACCCCATCTCCCCACCACCCCATCTCTTCCCGTGGGTGTCGTAAAAGCCGACTAAGGGACCATTCCAGAGGATGGGCAGCAGCATCTCTCTGAGGTTAAGTCTCAACTTACTGCGATCGCCAACCCGCCTGCCAAGCGTGGCGATTACGGCAAATACCCCTCATATCCTTGGGGGACGCCTTTGTCCAGCAGTGGACGTCTTTTGGCTGAGATGAGATGACTGGAATTTGGAATGCGCTCGTCCGTTCCCGGCAGTAGTTGTTTGCCGATACGGTAACGAGTTTATGTTGTGCGGCTCGACGTGTATAATAGGATGATTTATTTTACTTGTATCTGCCCATTAAAAATGTTCTTTTAAAAAGGCAGATCTTAACTTTATCATAAACTGGTAAGGTTTTGCAGTATTTAAAAATATCGTTCTCATTTTTAAATGCAGATTTTTAATATTAGCTTAAGTATTCTAAGTTGCAATCTGTATGTTGAATCGAGATAGGTCTTGAAAGTACGGCCATAGCTGGAAATCCCGTAGGACACTATTGAGTCAAAGAGAGCATTGTACAGTAGAAGTCTTGTTCTAAATGTTTCTGTTACGAACTATTTGTTACGTTAATTACACGTTAAAAACACGTAAATTTTTATTATTTTTCCTTTATTTTTGAATTGCGTGATATTTTGTTTTTTGTTTTCTTTCAGTGTGTAAAAGTCGTTCCTAATTTAGTCCTTCTTTACGTTTAATAACACCTTCAATTAACGCAAAAACTACTGTCCACCGTCAGATTGAGTACCTATCTAATATCACGTCGTACCAAAAATGTTAATAATTATCTAAAGCTAGAAAAGCCCTTTATGAACTTCCTTTATCTCTTAATCCAAGATCTTAAACGCTTAAGAATAATCATTGTTAATTAAACAAGCTTCATTCGTTGTTTCGCTAGACTGGTAACCAGATTAGTCAACTTACTTGGGGGGCAACGGGTTGATGAAATATACCATGAACTCCTGTTTTACTTCGAGCAGTATGTGAAATTCAGACGAGTTGGGTGACCAGTCCGCGAAGTGGGCCAGCCTCTGTGGAATAAATAGAACTATATAAACACGCTAACTGTAATTATTCCCTTTCTCACTACGTTAGTAAGGGTTTTAGCCATTTATAAAGTCTGCTATTATCGCAGGCATTGTCTTAAATTGAGATGGTGTCTTTAGTAATGGAAGTGAGGAATGAAATATAGCTGGTGCTAAATTTTAAAGTCGGTTAAACCGTCTCTTGGATTATTAATAAGATTTAGATAAGATTATACAGTCAGCATTGGCGTAGTGTGGTGAGTAATGGTCCGACCTCCTTATATGCAATTTTTTCATGTAGGAAGGTCTATGCCTAGCAGTTGGGCATTCCTGAGCTGATGTTGATGATGAATAAGACTATTTTGGTTCATTAAGAGACAGACATACCCTCATTTATAAAATACAAGCTGATAACATTAAAGAAACTATGCATTTTAAAGACAGAAATCCCGCAATGTCAATAAAGCTTTACTTAAAATTTAAAGAAGGTAGCTTCCCCTCTTCGACTGTTAAGTAAGCACTGGCTCCAGGATTAAAGGAAATTGGTTCAATTTCCACTCCGCCAGTATTCAATAAGTGTCTATTACAGTCGCCCCAGGGCGTATCAATTTGTAAGAAGTGTCCACGTACTTTTCTACCTTCGTTCCAATTTTTCAGCCATTCTTTTTTTAATCTATTTTGAAATTAAAACAGGTAGCTGTTTACCTGTTTACCAACTTGATTATGCCTTGAGATTGAATGGCGGGGATTTTGTGATATTTTTATTAATTTTAATGGGACAACTTGGAGGCGCTTGCCGTTTATTTTATCTAAGCGAAAATAAGAACAACGCCGAAGATGGTAGCGCACTTAAGCCAGAATCTCCAATCTCTGACTGATCACGATATTGCTGATAAAGCGACAGAGATAAGATTACAGCTAGCTTAAAACTTGGACCAAGCCCAATCACCAACCCAACTGCGTAGGTACTAAGGAGTATTGTACAATACATCTAACGTACCGGCCACGAGACAGGGCGACCGGAGACGCGACTAGGGAATTCTCTCTACATTGCGCGGTCAAACGCTCACAGCAATGCGGTTAATTGTATTAAGAATTCTTTAGTCGCACTCCGTCTCTGGCCATGTCGTTAAGTTGGTATAACTCATGAAGGTTTTAGATTCGTTGTTGCTTTTGGAGATCGCAATCCTCAATCAAGAGTTCATAAAGAAGGAGGAATAAAAAAAGTGTTGGCTGTTAGTGGTTGTGTGCTGATACCTTCGTACCTCGAAGAACTGCTCAAAGTCCTGGTCAATGATGACGTCATCGCGGTCGTGGTCTAACAGCTCGGTGAAGAAGAGCGTCAATTTGTCCGTCTGGACTGTGCTGAGTTGTGCTAGAGGCTGCTCCTCTTCCAAGTCTAGGCATTCCAGATCTTCGCTGCAACGGTTTACCCATGTCGCTGTTGACAAAAAGGTAGACGTTAGAATTTTTTTAAAAAGACTGGTTTTTAATACGAGTTAAGCACTATATAAAGAGGTATTAGTTTGTAGGGATAATCTCTAGAACTACTGAACTAATTTCAATAATTTTGTTCTAGATTAAGAATCTGTTACTAGTTATCAATAAACATGGTTCTTGATATTACTCACACAAACGGAGTCGCTTGCATAGCTTATAATAAAGAAAAATACAACCCATGGAAGGAAATCTTAGATTATTATACGGGCTAAGAAAGAAATGGATCCGGTTTTTACATATTGTTTTATTCTCAGGGCCGACTGGGGTCGTATAAAAATTAAAGTATAATAAACCATCGACAAACATTTTATTTTGGTCAAGTAAAAAGTTTGATTACAATTTATAGTTTATTTTTTGTTTAATTTATATATTTTGTTTTGATGTGTTACATCTTTCCGCTTGCCTTCTTTAGATACAATTTGTGGGAGTGATTTCGTAGAAAAGAGACGGAAGTAGGGACATAACAGTGTGATCCTGTAACTGTTACGTGTTAGTCGGGGAAACCACCAGTGATTGACACTTTTAGCCCAATGTCCGTTGTTGGTTGTAATATTAAATTTGTGGGAGTGATTTCGTAGAAATGTGATCGTAACAGTGTAACAGGATAACATGGTCTTCTAATGAGTATTTACTACATTCTCTTTATGATTTGTAAATCTATATTTATTTTCTATTGTAATATTGATTTCAACCATTTCGTGCGTAATAGACTTTAAACAATATTAAAAAATTGAAAAAAAAGAGAAAAAAATATACGTCATTGTTAATTCTATATTCTATTTACTATTGTAATATTGATTTTAAAAGGTGAGATGTGAAATGTTACACATCATATGCGACTACTGCAAGGCTCGTTATTTGTTTGTTCCCATTATTATATGCATAACACCTTGCTATGTATTTACACAATTTTATGGCAGTAAATATGGCAATAATCTAGTTTACGCGAACAATACACATTTAAACATTTGACGACCTCCTTGGTCGAGTGGTTTGTACACCGGTTTTCATGGTGTCGCCATCTCTGAGGTCCCGGGTTCGATCCCCGGTCGGGTTAATTTATAAATTATTGTTTTTCTAAATTGTCTCGGGTCTGGGTGTTTTCTATGTATAATAAGTATGTATTTAAGTATTTTTAGTATGTTTATCCGTTGTCTAGTAACCATATAACGAGTTTCATAACGAAGCTTCTCTTGGGCTAGATAATTGGTGTCATCATCATCATCGGCCTATATTAGTCCACTGCTGGACAAAGGCCTCCCCTAATGAGCGCCATAGCGCCCTGTCCTCGGCTTGACGCATCCAGCATCTGCCTGCAGTCTGGTAATTGGTGTGAGTGTAGGAAAATTTATTTATTATTATTTATTTAAACAAAACAATATTTACGGATATATCTATTATTTTATCCTGACATTTCGAACCTTTTGCTGAGTCCGTGATCACAGGAAGACTGATAGTGGTTATTATAAAATAATATAAATCAATGTGTAAAATAAACGCGAGTAGATACGTAAAAGTTGCTTTACTTAAAATGTATAGTGTTTTAACTCATACAAATTATTGAAAATGTACGACTGTTTAATTAGCCTATTCAAACATCGTTCAATGCTCCATGTTAAATTTTATTGACTAAATACTGGGGCGATACAAATGCTAATTGATTTGTTGTCGACCGCAACTTAATTTGTTTCACTTTGCGGACTATGAAATGACTGACGCCACCGAATTCATTTTAAAATATACATGTTGATATGAAGGCAGTTATAAATCAATATTTTAGTTAGGGAAGAATTTAATCATGTCACTTTGATACGAAAACAAGGAGAAGTAAGTAAAGCTTACCACTATGTTCGAGTGGCAAAGCCCTAAGCCCGATATCCAAAGGTCCTTTCAACTTCCAGGTAGGAAAAAGTATGACTTGAATTTATCGATATCGATACACAGCCCGGGTTTTTGATCACCAACCCGCATTTGGAAAGATACGCATAAATTGTAGCGATGACTTGATTTTTTGATGGAGTCCTTTGTCTAGCAGTATATAACGTGTAACAGAAAGGTGTGGCAAAAGAGAAAAGTTTCAAAGTGCATTTTTACGACACCTTTCTTTTACACGTTGTATAAGCTTAAACAATAATATAGGGTCTAACAACATCAAGAAGCGAACGTTTAAGGGGAGCATCTATACATCACACTGAGCATGCTCACCAAATTTGGTCCAAAACTACAGGCTCGTTACCGAGATAATCAACAAAACATTATCATAATTCACCAAAAAATATACACTTTCCAAACCCGTACAGCTGTACTACACGCACACAAAGATAGCGGTGTGTGCATGAATGTTATACAATGGTTTTGAATTGTGTGCGTGTATCTGTACACTATCTTTTTATTGACGCTTGCGTGCGTGTTAGTAAAGATACAGCATGTTTAATGATGTGCATCATTTTAATTGATTTAGTTTGTTAGGAAACATAACTTTGAAAAATCACTATAAAACTGGAGCCCATTTTTTTCTTTGTATTCAGAATGATGTATAGATACCGCCCTTAATTGTTCGCTTATTGATTTTGTTAGACCCTGTATAAACACTGATTAAAGTATATAGGTGAAGCATTTAACAACTAACTTGCCTGATAGTAAGAAAGATGAAAAGATGGTAAACATTTTTGCTTTTTAAATTCCATTTAGCTTCTGTTACGCTCGAGTATGCCCTGTGAAGTGATATTTCCGACTACTTCAACTGTAAAAATGTTGGCGAAAATATTCTTGGAAAACTATTTAAAGCCTAGTCTGTAAACTCGAGGAGGGGTGGAAATGTGCAGTCATATTTGCAGACGGCGTGTTTACTTTATAACGGTTTCATAGGTTCCGTGGTGCAAATAGTGTAATAATCTTTTAGAAGGAAGGATTTAGTATAGATAGGGAATATAAGTAGGTACGTACTTAGGTAAAAATAATAGCAGTTTTTTAACAGATCACTTCATTGTTCTAATGAAGGGGCACCAGTGTTCAACATTATATGCACAGTGTTCGACACAGTTTTCATCTATACTTTGTCTGCGAAGAATCTCTGGAACTAAAGGTGCAATTCCAAAAATTCTTTTTCTGATAGAACACTACATTTCTTGTTGCGGCTAACATAGCCTAATATTTTATTTAAAAGCAAGTTTATTTTTAAAAGTCGCGAGTAAAGTGCTAGTCGTCAACATAGTAAATAGATTTTCATTTACTTTTTACGAGATGGAATACTAGGAAGCAGGTGATCTGTATATTCAACTAGCGGCCGCTCGGGGTTTCACCCGCGTGGTTCCCATTCCCGTGCGAATATCGGGAGAAAAAGTATCCTATGTTTTAATTCAGGTTACAAATCCATCCATCCGTTGCAACGTGAAGAAACAACAAATATATACACACACATACACACAAACTTTCGCATTTACAATATTAGTGTGATTGTTGATAAAGACTGAAGCCAGTTGCTGGCCCCTATTTTTAATTATTAAAGGAAATAAATGTCGATCACCGGTTCCTCGGTTCAGTTTTGGAGGAGGAATCAGGGGACTACTGTATGACATTGTGGAAATTGAAACTTTTACATAACATTATCTAATGAAAATTTGTGTCCTGCTATGATAGGGCATTTTCCAATATTTTTGACGCGCTGTAAGGGAGAAAAGAGCTGGACACTTGCTGAGTTTCTTGCTGGTTCTTCATAGTACAAGATCTCCCGCCCAGAGTAGACTTACGAACCGATGGCATAGTGACATTCACAAGAGCTACTTGTAGCCTAAACTGAATAAATTATTTTGAATTTTGAATTTTTTTGAATTTACGAAATTTAATTTTGTCTAGCTTTCATACATATTTTTCAATTCAGTCGATCTTAGTGTTTCCTCTTAAGGGAAGAAAAGTTTTGTCTACTAACTTAGTCCGCTACTAATCTTATTGCTCTTATTTAACACTTAATTCTAATAAGGCTCTGTCATTATAATGGTCACTAAAATTTTAGATTAATTCCATTATTCCATTAGATATAAAGTCGAAAACCAATACAAATTACAATATACCTACTTTGCCCGTTATTTAAGTTGACAGTTAAATCGTACGCTTTCAAAAGATTTCAATTAATGAAATAAATTGAATCGCAAATAGAGATCATGAAATGGGCGCGAAATAAGGGTAAGATTTTTTAATACTTATCGTGATCATATAAGATCATTAATTATCGTTTTGATTAAATTTTGAGATGGGTGTACCATTTTAGCTGTTGACATATCGTACAAGTATGTGGAAAGGTTTTGAAAAAACCAGTCTATATTTTTCCCTCTATAAGTTATTAGAAAAACCCTATTTTTCAGGAATCAAGCCAGACCTGGCTCAGGCAAAAGTATTCATGTTATTATAGAATATTAGTATTCAAGTCTTTGTTAGCAATGGATGTAAACGTAGTTGAATTAATATTACTACTTGATTTATAATTGTTTCTGTTAATTTCCCTAAAAACAAAAACAACTTATTTAAAAAATATATATTGTACGGGTAAGCACAGTGCCTTGATCTCACCTGATGTTAAGTGATGATAAGGCCAATGATGGAAGCGCTCTTCACCCGGGATCCTCAGTGAGGCACTGGCTATCTTATCTCTAGTTGCCGGAACACAACAATGATACAAACATTGATGTTAATGGCGATTTATTTAGATAAGATTCCAACCAAACCGAGTACACAAACAAGTAGGTACCCCTTGCTGGGAATCGAATCCGAGACCTCTATATATAAATATTTAACTAATACCTATTATAATTACAGGTGTGTCTATTGTTACGCAAATTTTGTTGCGAAGAAATTGTAGTATTCTAGCTAGCTCGTTAGCTGGATCATAAAAAAGGCCCTGATAAAGATAGTGGGAGTGGTTTAGTATTTTACATACTATCTTATTCAAGACAAAGGAGGATAAGAAATACAATTTAGCTGTTTTTGAAACAACCGCCAGAGGGCGGGGCCGTCTCGGCATTCGTTTGCTTGGGCACGTTTTAGCTCAATAGGGCCATCTCAGTGGCGGTACGGTTTTGGAAAATATATTTTGAGTTTGTTCGTTCTAAACGTTTTTACGCAACCTTAGAAATTTACATATTATTATGAGAAATCATACTGATATTGCCAGTTCCAATAGGGTATAAATAAAATTTTGAAAAACTAATATGATTAAGTGAAAATGTCTTTAAATAAAATAAATAAAAAAATCTTTAATGGTTCCTTTGAAGTTTAAACGGAGCAATGGATCGACGTGACTTACATGACGGGTGAAAGGGTGAAACCTACTTGGGTGTGGCCATTGAGGCTTGAGCCTGATAATGATGATGATGATGCACATTACAGGGACTTTTGCTTTCTATCGCTAAGGCCAAACCCAGTTAGTCAGTTGTTAATCAAAAATGTCGGAGATATGGGCTTACAAAGGTGCATAAAAAATACCTACAGTCGAATTGAGAACCTCGTCCTTCGGTTGATCAAAAAAGTTTCTATGACTGAGATTTCTATACCAGAGCTAGTGATCATTTGCTATTAACCCTAGGATGGTAACAGGGGTGACTTATCACCCCAGACAACCACTCACGCGCTAATATCTCGAAAGTGATTTATTGTCTCTTTCTGATATTTCTGTTTGATGTCTAGAATAGTTCCTATTTGTTTGTTTAATTAATAAATTCAAAGTTAATTCCTTTAAATCTGTGTTTTTTTCATTGCTTAATAGATGGGGGTGACTGATCACCCCAGTTAACATTCACGTTTAACTTAAATGTGTTACCATCCTAGGGTTAAGCTGCTTCAAATTGGACAAAAACAATATTGCCCATGTTGTGCGTGAGACCTTCTGTGCTTACTTATTTTAATTTTCTATGCACGTTCTGGTGTTATGGACCTTACGAACAGCAGCGGCAGATTTAGGGTTACGTTTGTTTCCGTTTGGACCCGTATTTTGTTACCAAAATTGCCAACGTTTCTTGTCGAGTCGCTTTTGATTTATATTTTCTTTCTTCATAAACCGGTCATTGAATAAGTGACCAAAATATTGTCATCTCGTATTCCTCCATGCTTCGGAAGGCACGTAAAGCCGTTGGTCCCGACTGCATTAGCAGTCGATAACAACCACCAAATCGCACTGGGCCGCCCGCGTGGTGGTTTATGGCCCGTTCTCCATAGGGAAGGCTCCTGCCCCAGCAGTGGAGACATTAAAATGAGCTGATGATGATGATGTTGATGATGATGATGATGATGATAATGATGATGATGATGACGACGACGACGGCGACGTTGATGATGATGATGATGATGATGATGATGAAATACAGATACGGGTTAATGTTTCTTTAAACGGTTCAAGAGGAACGTTCAATATGCGCCGAGAGATGGCGTTAGAACTTATCGTTCCGTGTGCCCGCCGCACGCACAGGATTAATGCAAAGGGCGCCGCTGACACGCACCCTGCACACACTTAACAGTGTTGCAAAAAGTTTTTGTTTGTCACATGCCTGAATTTACTAGTTACATTATCTATATTGTGCTTTATGTAATAATTACATAATATAATACAATTATTTTCTAATTAATTATTCTCTACATTTACGATAATTATAATATTTTGTGTTTGTGTTATTTAATTTATATATTATTGAATCTATAAAAGCAGATTGTTTTTTTTAAGCTGAATGTTTATATTATAAGTGTTCAATGTATTTTATAATTTTCTACTTTGCTAACGAATTGGGAATCACTGTAATGATAGTATTAAGTTAAGTTAAATAAATAAATAAATTATTGTGCAACTTGCCTACCCTTAAACTGAAAGAGAAACTACTGACTGGTTGACTACTGTACTATTTTCAGCCACAGTCCACGGAGACGGGTAAATATTTTTCATAGAGTTACCACAAGAGAGGAGCCGCGTGAGGGCGTGGGAACTACTTATTGCGCACCGGTGGCCTGGCCTGAGGGTGTCCGAAAGCTCAGAAAAATATTAGCTATTGTTGTAATGTCGACGGCTTTCCTCAGACGGCATTTTTAGCTTCACCGGATTTTTTTTGGACGCCGAGAAACTTAAAGGGTTCTACAAGCCGTGTGAAACGAATCACCTTTGGAGGTTTTCTAGAGGGAACGCCATCACGCACTAGTGCGTGTCCCCGTGCCCTACTAGATTCTCCGAGGGGTTTGAATCGGATCGGGACAATGTCGCACTACAGATGGCCGTATGTGGTCTATGCCCGGCCATAAACAGGATGACAGCTATCCTGTTTACGGCCCAGAGACTGGTGTTTTAACTAAAAGACTAAAAGGGGTAACTAAAACAAAAATTAGCTACACGATGCATGTTTTGTCTCGTACTAATTTTAGCTATAAAGGCGAGTAAATCTATACTAATATTATAAAGCTGAAGAGTTTGTTTGTTAGTTTGTTTGTTTGAACGCGCTAATCTCAGGAACTACTGGTTCGAATTGAATAATTCTTTTTGTGTTGGATAGTCCATTTATAGAGGAAGGCTTTAGGCTATATAACATCACGCTGCGACCAATAGGAGCGAAGCATCAGTGAAAAATGTTGCAAAAACGGGAAAAGAGCCTAAAAAATTAAAAATGCTGCCGAAAGTCACTTTTCCACGCGGACGAAGTCGCGAGCACAGCTAGTGTTTTATAAAAGGTTTCCACTAGAAGAGTAGGTATTCAATATGCGGCGAAAATAGTGAATAAACAATTGTGTACTGCTATATACGTCTGACTAATAGAGTAAGAGGCAACTTTTTTGTAATTTGGCGTGTGTTCTGATCCCAAGGTAAGTAGCTAAAGCCATTTCATGGAAATCTGAAACAACGACGGTACCACAACCACCCAGACCTGAAACAGTTTCGAAAAATTTCGTTTTTCCACATCGACCCGACTGGGAATCGAACCCGGGACCTCAGAGTTAGCGCTGCCCAAAGTCCGGCGTGCAAGCCACTCGGCTACGGACGTCGGAATGCCAGATTTGTATTGCTTACTGATGAAGACCGCACTATTTTCAACCACAAATTTGGGTAAATGTTTTTCATAGGGTTACCACAACAGTTGCGTCGCGGGAGTCGCGGGAGGAGGTGGGAATGCAGGTCCTCTTTAAACTAAACTTAGAAAGCGACTTCTATAAAAAGTAATATTTGGCATTTGTACTATAGCGCTAAGTACTTTCAGCCCCACGCCCGATCCTCTAAATGCCACCACTAATAGTTACTCATTTACAGAATACACCTATTATGCACACTCGCCCAAGACACCGTACTCGTAGAACAAGGGTAGAGCCGGTTCACACGCGCTCTATATCAGGAACAACCTGACCTTTTTAAACGGATTACAAAACAGCTGGTGGATAGCTAAAATGGTGAGGTTGTATGGCTTTCTCAGTTCGTTCGTAGTTTTTCTTTTATTAATTTTATTAATTTATACTTATTTTATATTGTAATTTGCTTTATCCTGTAAATCAGAAATGATGTGTCAACATCAGTAGTAATCACAGTCTAGCACTGAACTAAATGTTACAATTTTGTTTATATTTCAATGATTGATAACTGTTATGTTGTCCAAATAAATAAATAAACAGATATGCCGAAGTCCTAGCTTTTAGAGGCGTCCTCGAGTTGTTCCGCTGCCGATCCGATCCGAACCCCTCGGATAATCTAGTAGAGAACGGGGACACGCACTAGTGCGTGATGCCATGCCCTCTAACCACTGACGGTGTTTCGTTTCGCCGCCCCCAAAAAAGTCCGGTGATGCTGCCAATGCCGCTTGAGCCAATCAGCAAACGCTCAGAAAGGAAGCTATTTTCAGTTACAGAAAATAGGGTTACCACAGTATTCGATATGCGCCGCGAGAGGGCGTGAGCGAATAAACTTATTGTGCACCGCTTGTCTGCCCTTAGGGTGTCCAAAACATAATGTCGCACTGCGGATGGCATTGTGTGGTCTAAGCCGTTTCGGACCGCGTCCCCTCGTTCCGCATTGTTCTTAAGAGTTTGCAAGTCAAATGTTTACTGCCGATTCGGAGTTCAATTAATTTGGAAGTACATATTTGTATTGCTTTTGTATTGACGTTTCGAGATTTGCTTACTATTTAATATTTCAGTTATCAGTAAACTTAGCATTTTTTTATCGGTGTTAGAGTTCATAAAATCATGGGTGCCGCATTGGGAAGGTGCCGAAACGAAACTAACCCACTAAACTATTTAAAGGATTTATAACAAATTAAAACAAAAAATACCTACTTATTATGTTGATTTGGTAAAACATTTTGATTATAGATGTTAATTTAATTTTATCATGAGCTTGCTTTCATTGATAGTAAATATCGTAGAATGTGAAGAAATATGCACAGGTACGTCAAGTATAAATTAAATGATAAATGTTATTTAAAAAAGTAAAAATAGCACTTAAAATATTATTATGGTAGCATATCTCCGTAATTAAAGTTCGGATGTTTTACTAAAACTTCAATTAAATTTATTAGTCACACACATCTGCACATCAGAGTACCACACACTATCAAATATCCTCAATAGAATATTTGTAAAATTTATAAAATACAGTGAAAAAATTAAACGCCCTCCCGACCCAGCCAGGAATCGAACCTGGGTCAGACCGCTATGCTACCGGGAAGGCTGACGTAAGCGCTGAATTTTGTCAAAGCTTTTTTAATTTTTTGAATGCTAATAGCGGCACAGTGCGCCATCTATCCATTTTTTTTATTATTTTCAAGTGCTAATTGCTGCACTGAAGCTAAATTAAATATTTATAGAATACAGTAAAAAAAAAATTGCCGTCGCCCGGATTGCGGAAGGCCCAGGTTTGATTCCTGGCTGGATCGGGTAGGCGTTTAATTTTTTCATTGTATTTTATAAATTTTATAAATATTTAATTTAGCTTCAATGCAGCAATTAGCACTTGAAAATAATAAAAATGTAAAGATTTGGATAGGTGCATGTGTCTGTACTTACATACTATTTTACAAAAAGTCTTCGCGTACCTACACTAATCATTGAATACAACATTTCTATTATATGAAACGGATTTCATATTTTAATTTTTATCTACATCAAGATCACATATTTAAATAACCCACGTATGTATGGTCTACACAGACCCTTTAATTTTATCGAAAGAATAAACGCGAGTATCAAACTTCTAATTAACTAATTCTCTTTCTCACCTATTGTGTGATGAGAAATAAATGATTTTTATTATTATTATACTCTTTATTCATTTTTTTCCTTAAAACTAGATTTTTACAATATTTTAATATAAAAGCAATAAAACATTATAAAAACCTAATCCTAGAGTACCGCCAGCAGCGAGGCAGGGCCCAAACTACCGGTGGTCAGGGCTGCAGAGTGAGGAACCTGAATCTGACCCTTGACCCAACCTTTCAGCGAGAGCCTCTCAAGGTGTTGATCGAGGCTTTTGGCTAAAAGACCGTTTGCCGAAACGACTATCGGTACAATAATGGTTGAATCCACATCCCACATGGCGGTAACCTCGTGAGCCAAGTCAAGGTACTTACTGAGCTTGTCCTTCTCGGCTGTCACGAGGTTCTCATCATGATTATTATTATTATTATTATTCTCATTTTTATTTGAAATCACGTAACAAAGTAAAAAACTGTTCATACCAAAAATTCTCGAACTAAATTTGAATATTGTTTTTAAGAATGTACGCTATCACTACACATTTCAATAAAACAACTTTTACAAATCAATGTGTAAAATAAACGCGAGTAGACCCGTAGAGTAGTAAAAGTTGTATTATTTCAATAAAATTGAAATTATGCTAAAACAATAATTTACTCGTATAGATATTTCATCTCACTTTTCATTTCAAAATCACCGCCTCGAAAATGGCACCCAAGGTTTGTGTCAACACCATTGTTTCAAAACAAAATCTTATCACAAAAACAAAATCATAACGAAAAACAAAAGAGACTCACATCGCGGCAGGGGAGCGCTATCGTACATTATTTTGACGGGCATTCTTGACAAAGTTCACAACGACAATATTATCAAACGTTATCGCACACCTCTATTTATTACGTAGCTCTATCTGTGTGCACAGCCAAATATACAAGCGTCTAATTAATAATAATTATCACCAGGTCGGTCAAAACATGTGACGTGTACAGTTTAAATATCGTTTTAGCATCTATCACACCTTCTCAGGCAAACAAGATAAAGTCAATAGTAACAACTAATGCCCGATAAGTTGTGACGTATTGTAGGCGTTATAAAAAATTACATATTTAACCTGAGTGAAGGCCAAGCGATTTATTGCTGTAGTATAACAAATAACATATTTTTCTCGATATAGCTTTAATTTAATAAAAGAATATTTAGACCATATTGTACATAGCCTTCTCTATAGATGAATAGGGAGAACGGCTCATAAACCACCACGCGAGCCCAGTGGCGGATCGGTGTTGGTTACTAACCTATTATGTATTCTGTGCCGCCGGGACCAATGGCTTTATTATTATCTTTATGAAGCATGGACGAGTTCGAAATGATACATTTTTGATCACCCATCCGATGACCGAACTTTGCAAAAGTTGCTTAACTTCAGCAATCGCATAGCCACATGTCATCCGGATCGCGGAAGGTAGTGGGTTTGAGACCCACCTGAGGCAAGTCGTTGTATTTCAAGTGATATGTCAGTTCATCATCATCATCGTCATCATCATTATCATCATCGTCATCATCATCATCATCATCATCATCATCATCATCATCATCATCATCATCATCATCATCATCATCAGCTCATGTTATGTCCCCACTGCTGGGGTACGAGCCTTCCCTACGGATGGATAGGGCGAACGAGGTCTTAGTGCGGGTTGGTGGTTGATAACTACTAGTACTGATAATGCAGCCGGGACCAATAATTATAATTATAACTAATATTTATTGTAATATGGATACATTTAGTTGAAATAAAGCTGCTTGAGTAATATCTAAATATTATTTCGGAATAAAACTTCATTCGGTTTTTCAAGTTTCATGGAACTTTGGTGGAAAACCCAAAAAAACAAAACCGGATAAAGAAGTTCCTAACCCTACTAATATTATAAATGCGAAAGTTTGTGTGTATGTATGTTCGTATATTTGTTACTTCTTCACGCTGCAACGGATGGATGGATTTGGATGAAATTCGACATATAGATAGTTTATAACCTGGAATAACACTTGATACTTTTTATCCAGACATTCCCACGGGAACGGGAACCACGCGGGTGAAACCGCGAGCGGCCGCTAGTAATCTAATAAATCTTTAATATATTTTTATCTTTTTTTAACAATTACAATACATTTTATATAATCTGTGTGTACGACACCCCGGGCAGTAATTAATCTTGTTTTTGTTTACAAAGATAATAACGAAAGAAAGCCATAAACCATACTTATGCTATGTCATTAACATTCCTATATTGAGTTTTATCTTGACATATTAAAAATATTTGTAAGACTTAAATTTTACGTAATTTTTACAACAGTCTTATCAGTGACAAAAAACTGTTTACGAACTGTTTAATTAATGTTTTATCAAAAAAGTGCGATACTCATAATAATTAAACTTGTGTTGATATTTTAGTATCTATGTAAAGCACTGAATAATCCTAAGAGCAAAATTAATTATTTATAGTAATTATCAAGAGGAGGTGCTTTCCTCTTGATAATTCCTATAAATAATTAATTCTGCAAAGAAGTTCTATAATAAAATGAAAATCTCTATTAACCCGTACAGTAGTACGGGTTAAGTAATAATATAATGTCAATAACTCGCTAATTAAGGTCACTTAGGAACAGTGTTATTAGTTATTTACGCACACATTTTATAACTTCCGTACTTCTACTTATACATCATTTTTATAATTGATTTTAAATAAAGACAGTGTTTGATTAAACGACTTTCATTGGGTTTGTTTCCCTTATCATTCGCACTCATCTCGTCTTATAAACTGTAAATACACTACAGTTTTTTTTGGTCCTTCGAGTCGGTTGTAGACAACCATTGTGGGTCTTGCCACTACAACGAGTGCTCTGATAACTGTAGCGATGACAACCCTCTTGTAGCACAATCTGTTGAGTTCTCGTCTGATCTAACATGGTGCCAGGATGATGATGGAATAATGCTGAGTATTGTACGTACTCTGTTGGCGACAAACTGTTTCCATTTATTGACGTCTCCATGAAGCCAACCAAGCACCACCATAGAATTCGTCCATGCGTATATCTGACAGTCTTTTGGTATAGTTTCCATGACTCTTTTCATATCCCCTTACTTATCTGGAATAGAACCAGTGTCCAGATTCCCGTAACAAAAACCGTACCTAACGATATCATTGAAACCATTTTCGTATGCACATCCGTCAATCGAGCCGATTTTAATGTCGGTTAAACAAAGTTCCAAGCAACCATATTAAGACCTACCGTATACGGTTAGTTAAAACGTTCGAACGACTTTAAAATCGGATGTTAGTATGAATATGGTTTCAACGACTTAGTCGCTATGATATCTTTGACTACAATATATTTGATGCTGTAAGGGAGAAAAGAGTTTGACAGTTGCTGAGTTTCTTGCCGGTTCTTCTCTGTACAAGGACCCAGAGTAGACTTACGAACCGATGGCATAATGACGTTCATAGGAGCTATTTGTAGCCTAAACTGAATAAATGATTTTGAATTTTGAATTTTATCGTTATGGTTTTTATTATGGGAATCGGGAGACTGCCTAGAGCAATTTGAAAAAGTTGTAGCAAAAACTTCCACGAATAGGATTTTTTTATTTTATTTGACTTACAATATAAGAGTAGTGTTGGTTTATTTTGGCGGGCTGGACAGAGCCACGATAGAGCACCTGACCCGGCATATCATGGGGTGCGAGTTCAAATCCCACTTGTAGATTTTTTTTCAATACTTTTTTTAAAATTGTAATTCATGTTTAATATATCTATCTATTCTATTCTATTTGCTTGCAACAAAATTTGCGTAAAATTATAAAGGTATCACCATAATTTGTTTAGAGCGAGTTTTATTTGTTATTTGACATTATTATTATTATGAGCCTGTAGTGTCCCACTGCAGGGCAAAGGCTTCCCTACCCTCTTTCCATCTTGTTCTATTTGAAGCAACAAGTGACCATTCTTTTAGATGGGAGTCAAGATCGTCCCGCCATCTCATTTTTGGTCTGCCGCAACGTCGTCGTTTTCGGTTTTGTGGACATTAAAGATAATTAATTAATCGTATTATCTTATTTTTTATTTAACATTAATTTTTTAACTCTTTTCAATTATTTGTATGGTTCGTTTTCATTAATGTGATGGAATGTGAAATAAAACTCGTCCAATGCACTTTATGGTTTGCAAATCTATTGCAGTTTTATTCTACTACTAGCGACATCTAGTGCTGTGTGTTTGGATGTCCACCACGCTCTTTCACGCAAACTAAACTAAAGCACAATAAAAAAACATGAACCATTCTAATTTATAATATTCCACTAAATAGTAAATCTGGGCTTTAAGTCTGTTAATTCAATAACGTCTGAATAGTGTGTCGGTGGTCTGATTTTGACAATTTCCACATAGTGTAGGCACAGGAGGAGCTCGATGGCGCAGTGGTTAACGCGCCCGGTCTGCAAGTGTTGGGGATAAGCAACTTTCGCTAAAACCGGTCATCAGATGGGTGACCAAAAATGTATCATCTCGAGCCCCTCCGTGCGGCGGAAGGCACGTAAAGTCGTTGGTCCTGGCTGCATTAGCAGTCGTTAACAACCACCAAGCCGCACTGGGCCCGCGTGGTGGTTTATGGCCAGTTGTCCCTATCCATCCATAGGGAAGGCTCGTGCCCCAGCAGTGGGGACATAAAATGAGCTGATGATGGATGGTGGTGGTGTGTAGGCACCAGTGTTCGACAGGAGGCAGTGATCACCTTTTTACAAGCTTTTATTTAGTTTCACCTGTCCCAGTGTTTGTAATCAAATCTTGCAAGTTAAATTTGATCCACTTCCCGGTTACCGCTTGAGCTGAAATTTTGCATGCATGTGTAAATCGGATGACAATGCAAAATTATTATGACATAGAGCTGATCTGATAATGGAACCGGAAGGTGGCTGTAGGAACTCGGTTGTTAAACGACACAACCCCATCGAGTTTGGACTCGTTTGATCCGTCTTGATGAGTACTTTAGTGCTAGATGGTAACCAGGGTCTGATGATGGAGCTGGAAGATGGCGATAGGAACTCGGTAATTAAACGACACAACCCCATCGAGTTTGGGCTCGTATGATTCGTCTTGACGAGTACTTTGGTGCTAGATGGTAACCAGGGTCTGATGATGGAGCTGGAAGACGACACAACCCCATCGATTTTGGACTAGTATGATTCGTCTTGACGAGTACTTTGTTGCTAGATATCACAATGTAACATGCTTTAATTTATAAAGAGAAAAATTCTTATTATCAGGTTTAAATTACTTTTAACTTCTTTTTTTTTCCTTCAATCATTAAAAAAAGGAGTCGGCAACCGATTTTTTACTTTAGCAACAGTTGAGTGCAGAGCACTGCTTCCTACCTGTCATCCAATAACATTTTTGGTAATATAATTTTTGGTAATATATTATTTTTGGTAATAACATAATCATCAGCTCATTTTTATGTCCCCACTGCTGAGGCACGAGCCTTCCCTATGGATGGATAGGGAAAACGGGCCACAAACCACCACGCGGGCCCAGTGCGACTGCTAATGCAGCCGGGACCAGCGGCTTTACGTGCCTTCTGAAGCACAGAGGAGCTCGAGATGATAAATTTTTGGTCACCCATCCGATTCCCACCTTTCCGAAAGTTGCTTAACCTTGGCACTCGCAGACCGGGCGCATTAACCGCTGCGCCATCGAGCTGCTGTAATGGTAATAATATAATTTTTTGTAATATAATTTTTGACGACGAAACCTGGTGTTGAACACAGGCCTTTAAGTGTCGAACACTTGTGCCACTATGATAGTCCTAATGTCAAAGTGGACGTTTCAACCCGATCCGATCCGAACCCTTCGGAGAATCTAGTAGGGCACGGGACACGCACTAGTGCGTGATGCCGTTCCCTCTAGAAAACCTCCGAAGGTGATTCGTTTCACACGGCTTGAGGAACCCTTTAAGTTTCTCGGCACCCCAAAAAAAGCCCGGTGAAGCTGAAAATGACGTCAGAGGCAACCAGAAAACTCTCTTAAAAAAAAGGACGTTTCAAAACAGTTGGAATCGCGGCCCTGCTGTAATGGAATCCAATCGATATCGATATTTGGTTCGCTCCATCACGTCATAATCGAACATGAAACCAATTTATTATCAGAGGGTCATTCTCGGCCATTAGTGCCAATTGTACGCCAAATGAGTTCGGATGCCGTGAATGAATATACTGTGTCGGCAGATAAATCTTATTATGATATGACGGACGCGATCCAAAACTGTTTTGTGGCAAGTACTTACGCATCATAGAAAGAAATCAAACAATATCAATACTAATATTATGAAGAGGAAACCATTGTATTTTTGTATGTATGAATGTATGTATATTTGTAACGAATAAACTCAAAAACTAATGGACCGATTAAAAAAAAAATTTCACCATTAGAAAGTTACATTAGCGCTGAGTAACATAGGCTATATTAAAAAAAAGTACACCCGTGCGAAGCCGGGGCAGGCCGCTAGTATAAAATAAAGCGCGGGTACGCGGGTATCACTCGCTCTGTTCGGACGTATTTGCTATAGATCCTGAGTTTTTATTCATAAGTACGGTTAAAAGTTAGTTTTACGCTTAATACCTGCTGTAATCATTTAAAGATAAAGAAGACTAACAAGTTCTATACAAAAATTTAAAGAAAAAGAAGTGCGTTAACCAAATAAAATCAAACTAAAAAGTGGGACGAGCAAGTTAAGTGCAGTGACAGTGAGTCATCGTGGCGATCGAAGCGTCTTCATTACCATATATGGTCATAAAACTCACGATCATCAGTGCCTACTGCGCATACGTTGAAGAAACAGTATCACAATTTCGGCGCTAAGATTAAAGTCGGCGTAGTGCAGTGGCTTTCGACACTGCTTATAGATGTGCGCGGTCCGTGGTTCAAACCTCCGACAGAAAAATTGTTTTTGTGACCTTTACAAACATTTTTGGGATTTTATTAAAAGAAGTTCCTTATATTGACTAGTCACGGATAAGTTTTGAGCAATAATAAATTGAGGTAGTCAGAATTTAAGTTTACTGGTCTAAGCGACAAAGAGCGCCCAAAAGTACTAAATATAAACATTTAATTTGAAAATGGATAACATCTGCGCTGGATGTCTTAAGCTAATTCCAGACAGAAGATTCTTGCAATGTGCCTTTTGCCAAGAAAAATATGATTTGGAATGCGCGAATGTACCTGAGAAACGATTTTATAACACCATGACAGCAGAACACAAAGGCAAATGGAAATGTCCACAATGCAGAGCACAGACTCCTAAGCTAAATATAGATAACACAAATACACCTATTCGAAAGCTGGCGAATATAGCTAACTTAGGATCAAATACTGCTCTCAATGAGTGCATCCCTGTGAATACCAGTGAAACGGACTTCTCAAATATAACCCTAAGAAAAAAGACATCTTACAACAACACTATATATTGTTCTGACGAAGAAGATTCTATGCCACAAGGAAACACAATTATGCAGGATAGCCCTAACTTAGAATACCATAAAACAATTAATATAGATCAATTTGATGCTCTTCTTAAACAAAATTTGAAGGAAAACAATAAAAAAGTTCTAGTTGAAATTAGGTTAATGATACAAAATCAAATCGAAAATTCCCTACACGATTTAAAATCAGATTTTAAACAAACCACTGATAAAATAAAGGAAACCCAAACAGCATTGGAAAAAAAATAGAAACAATAAACACGAAAATAGAATTACTTCAAGAAAAATTGTCATTGATACAAAAAGAAAATGGAAAAGTAGAAAAGGGAATAAAGAATGATAAACATACACAACGATTAAATGAACCACCGCAAAATCGAGACAAGATATTGGTACTACATGGTTTAACGTATAATTACTGGGAAACAGATTATGATCTAACAGAGAGAATAACTAATATTTTTTATGAACTATTAAATATCAATATATCAGGATATATAGAAGAACTGTCTTTTATAGGAAGAAAAGGAGCCTTAAGACCATTAAAAATTGAACTTATTAGTAAAAGAATGAAAAAATACATACTCGGAAATTCCGAACGGTTCCAAAATACTGGGTTAAGTATATCAGAGTATCTAGATGCAACAGCTCTCCAGAAAAAATGGGAACTTAAACAGGCTCTACAAACCGCAAGAAAAAATGGGAAACACGCAATTATCAGGAACAACAAACTGATCATTAACGGGCGAGAATCGATGGATTTTGATAAAGAAATGAATCTGAAATATGTACAAAATTCCAAATTAGAAGAAACAACCAACACAATACGTACAATATCTTCATATACCTCAAGACATATGCATGACAATCCATCACAATACCAGCAAGATACAAAAGAAAATACTTCGAATACTGGGAGTAAAGTTAATTCCTTTCGAAAATAACTTTAGCACTTTGTACCAAAATATGCGCAGTATCAGCAACAAGTCCAGTATTCTAGAAGCCATGCTAGAAGAAAAAGCATATCTACATGCCATATGTATAATGGAGTCGTGGTTAAATAAAGATAAATTAGAAATACTTAATATAAATAATTATCACATCGGTTCCTCATTTTGTAGAGAGATTCAAGAAGCGGGCGGAGTGTGTATTCTAGTTAATAATTCAATTGAATATTGTGAACGGATAGATATTGTCCAATTCTCAGTAGAATCAAATTTTGAAACGTGTGCAATAGAGTTACTAAATATTAACATACTATTAATTAATGTATACTGGCCAAATTGTACCAAAGGGATTGAAACATTCTTTGAATGCATTAATAAACTTTTAAAAATTATTATGATTAAGGATAAAAATAAAAACATTATTATAGGGGGTGACTTCAATGTCAACTTTTTAAAGAATAGTAAGCTAAAAAGATCGCTTCTAAACTTAATGTTAACTTATAATTTTAAGCAAATAGTAAACGAGGCCACTAGAGTCACAGCAAACAGCTGTACGTGTCTGGACCTTATTTTTATCAATTTTAATAGTAAAAGTGTAGTAGTAAATGTTGAAGAACTTGGATTCTCGGACCATAAAGGAGTAGAACTAAATGTGTCATTAGCTACTAGTTTTTCGTCTTGTTTTACTTTATACAAACGAATATATAATGATGTAAATATGAATAAGTTCAAAAAGGAAATAGCAGCAACAAATTGGGATAACATAGTCCTTATGAATAAAAACGTAAACGAAAATTATAATAATTTTAATGAAACTCTACAAAAAGCCCTAAATAAATGCATACCAATAAAATCCATAAAAGTAAAAAAATCAAAAAAGATATACCTGACAACAGGAATAAGGCTATCATGTCGCAATAAACGGCTACTAAGAATACTAATAACTCGGTCTAAAAATAAAATCTTACATGACCACTATAACAAATACACTAAAATACTAAAGCAAGCTATTCAAAATTCAAAAAAGATCAACAACATACGAAGATTCCAAAAATCAGGAAACAGTATTAAAACAATGTGGCAAATAATAAAAAATGAAACAAATAAGAAAGTAGGCCAACAAAAACATAACATGAAATTAAAAATTAATAATAAACTAATCGATAACCCTAAGCAAATAGCAAACACCTTTAACGATTTTTTTTCTTCTATTAGTAATTTACAAATAAACCAGATGCAACAATCTGAAATACAAAATAATAAAATTGAAAATTCTATTTTCTTACGCCCAGTTGAAGCTCGTGAAGTATATACAATAATGAAAAACCTAAAAAATAAAAATAGTTTTGGAATCGACGAAATACCACCAAAATTAATAAAATTATGTGCAATTGAATTAGCCTCCCCTTACTCAGAATTAATAAATCAGTCTTTTACCAGAGGTATTTTCCCAAACGCCCTTAAAATATAATTAATTAAGCCTATATTCAAAAACGGCGAAAAAACTAACCCAAATAACTATCGTCCAATTTCAATATCTCCTACTTCAGCTAAAATATTCGAAACAGCAATGGCTAAAAGAATATACTCCTTTTTTGAAAAATATGAAGTTTTAAATGAAAACCAGTTTGGATTTCGCAAAAATAGATTCACCACCTTAGCAGTTTATAAGTTTGTTCAAAAAATCCTTGATACAATTAATACAAAACAGTACTCCGTAGGTTTACTTTTAGATATGAGTAAGGCCTACGACAGAGTAAGATACGATATCTTAATACAAAAACTATTTGACTCAGGAATAAGAGGAAACTCACTGAAATGGTTTAAATCCTATCTCGAAAATCGCTCTCAATATACTGAAATAGAAAATACCAATTTTTAAACAGGGCAAATTCAGAAAACAAGATCCGAACAAGTATTTGTTAACGGTTCTATTCCACAAGGAAGCGTCCTTGGGTGTATTTTGTTCTTAATATATATAAATAATATTGCAACAGCGTTAAATGAGAACTGTATTTTGTTTGCAGATGACATCTCGATTTTTATACCTTGTTCAGATACCAAAGAATTAAATATCAGTCTAAATACCCATCTAGATACAATAATAAACTTCCTGAATTATCATAATTTAATTCTCAATTTTAATAAAACCAAGCTTATCCAATTTAGACCCTTTCAAAAGAGCCCACTTTCAATTAATTATAAATATAAAAACACCACACTAGAAACTGTAGATTCGGCTACGCTACTGGGTATTGATATCGACACCAATCTAAATTGAAAATCACACATTCATAAACTATCCAAAAAACTGTCATCATTTATATATGCCCTCTATAATTTAAAAAAAAGTAACAGATCTCAAAACCGCTCTTACAGCTTATTACGCCTACGCTCACTCAAGGCTTGCCTACGGAATAGTTCTTTGGGGTAATTGCACTGACGTACAGGATATATTTATATTGCAAAAGCAGTGCATTCGAATACTAGCAAATATTGACCAGATGGAGTCTTGTAGGTAATACTTTGTGAAGCACTCTATAATGACACTAACGTGTATATACATTTTTGAATCTTGCAAATTTGTAAAAAAGAATTTTAATATGTATTCCCCAGTAAAAGATTCAAATCTTAAGAGAAACAACCGAGGGGTTAATACACTTAAGCAACCGTTTTCTAAGTTAAAAATATTTACATCAGGCCCACACTCCATGACAATAAAAATATATAATAATATTCCAAATTATATAAAAAATTCAGACACTATACCTTCTTTTATAAATCTGTTGAGACAATTCCTAATTAAAAAATGCTACTATGATATTGATGAATTCTTTAATGATAAAATAAATTAATAATAACAATAATGATGATAATACACACATAGTTGTATTACAAAAAATACATATTTGAATTATAACTAACTTATTTATTTATGAACAACATGTTTTACTCTAAACTAACAATTATATGAAGATCCATGAATTTTAAATTAATGTTTATTATTTCAATTTTTGCATTCAAAATTTTAATGTACCTAACTACAAGATAATTTCCACTACAGAAAGTCAGCCAGTATCAGGAAAGCTCAGGTGGGGGAGGAAAATTAATGAAAAATATTGAAATTTAACTGTAGTACATAAGTTTACTCCCTCTGTTATTGTTATGCCCTTACGGGGCGCTACATTGTTTATTTTGACACCTTGTACCTATTTATTTAATTACTATGTACACCAATGTGGCATGCAATAAATAATTTTGAATTTGAAAAAAAAAAAAAAAAAGGAATAAATTGGTAATAAAAACAGTTGGTTGTCCAAATGTTATCCTTGATAAAACCGCCATAATATCATCATCATATCAGCCTATTCATCATCAGCTTATACTAGTCCACTGCTGGACATAGGCCTCTCCAAGTGCGGCGTGCACCGAGCACGATCCGCGGCTACTCTCATCCAGCTCTTGCCAGCCACCTTGGTCGCTCCACCTAGTCTGAGGGCGTCCTACACTACGTTTGCCGATACGCGGTCTCCACTCGAGAACTTGTTTACCCCAACGGTTGTCGGTTCTGCGGCTAATATGACCGGCCCACTGCCACTTCAGCTTGCTGATAGGGCTATGTCGATTACTTTTGTTCTCTGTCGGATCACCTCATTCCGAAGTCGATACTTCAATCTCTATCTCGTCATATCAGCCTAAGAACGTCTCATAGGTGGGCTGCGGCATCTCATTCCCATATAAACAAAGCACATACAAGTAGGTAGGGCCACAATCCACATAGGGGAACACGGTGCTAGCCGTTCGTGGTCCTGAGCCATTTCCGTTGCAGAGAAGGGATGGTGTTAGGTTTATAGTGGGGATACCGCCCCCCCCCCTCCCTCGTCGACCTTTTAGTAGCTGGACGAAGGAAGAAGTGGAGTCTCTCATAACTGGGTGTTGCTCTTAGCTCCCGTGCAGTGTATGCGCAAAGCATTTCACCTTATTTAAAAAAAAGGCTATCACCCACTCCGCTGTCCCAAAGCGGATACTATCTACTAATAAACGGATTGACGTGTTTCCGAAACACGAGTTTGGTCACCCATCCGGAGAGCAGTTGCGTCATCTGAGTTCTAAGAATAGTTTGCCAGCCAGCCAGCCAGCCATCAGCCAGTCAACAAAGTTATTCATGAGCCTGGCTATTTATAAGTTTTATTGTATTCTGTTTGCTGAACATTCTTAGTTACTACCAGAACCTGCTAGTGAGGATCTGACATAAGTTGACTATCTATTTGCTTATATACTCTTTTGTAAGGTCACTGCCGATTGTCTTATGAAAAAAAACAAAAGGTGGTGTCAAAGAAACAATTAAGGGACGTTACAAGCCTAACTTTAATAAACAAATCCTTAATTATGTGGATAGTGCTAACACAACAACTCGAAGTGTACGCGACTTTAGGCATGTAATTACGTCTGGTTTGCGCGTTTACTAACAAACGAACCTTTGAAGTGCTGTATCAAAGGGTTGCGACTGTAAGACGTAGTACTATTATTTATTCTGTGCTGTAAGGAGGCCTGCAGATAGGCGTTACGTACTTCTAAGACAAATGACTATCAATTCTGCTACTTGAAGTCATTCACAATTACAAAAACAAAAAATTTCCACGAGCGGGATTTGAACCAGCACCCTTTTGACATACCGGGTCAAATGCTCTGCCAATTGAGCTATCGTGGTTCTAACCAGCCCGCCGAAATTATTCAACACTATTTACTTTTTACTTTGAAAGCCAAATGCGCCCATTCAATGTCAACAACTACCGTCATTAACATTGTCTCCTTATCACCATCAATAACATCACCGGCTCATTTTATGTCCCCACTGCTGGGGTACGAGCCTTCCTCACGGATGGTAACACCACAGGGAAAACGTCCATTAAACCATCATGATGCGGGCCCAGTGCAGATTGGTGGTTGTAAAAGACTGCTAATGCAGCAGGGACCATCGGTTTTATGTGCCTTCCATAGCACGAAAGAGCTCGGGATAATACATTTTTGGTTACCCATCCGATGACCGGCCTTTCCGAAAGTTACTTAACTTCAGCAATTGCAGACCGAGAGCGTTAACCACTGCGCAATGGAACTCCTTAAGTATACCACAATCGTCTAGATAGATTGTAAATTTTCCCATAGAACAAAGGATATTAATATTAAAAGGGTAAAAACGAGGCGCTTCTGGCCGCTTCTGCTTATACTGGCCCACACACACACACACTCAAACGATAGGCCTCCGCAGAATATCAGCGTTGCAGGTGATGTTCATGCTGCAACATGTGCTGAGTGGGGTCCTTTTCGGTTTCGCTTCTTTATTTTACATACAATGCCCTGCGTATCCAGTAATGCGTCCAGGATGCTACTGGGCTGCCACGGAACTGTAGTGCATCGGCTATGTTCGCGGAAACACGGACTGATGCCTTTAGCGTGGTCATACACAAAAAAGTTGGCTCTAATTTCCGGCGCTTACGGGATAGCAAGAACAGCATCCTGAACGCTATTGCTGAGAGACTGGACTGTCCCATCCAGAAACGCTGGATGGACATAGTTATAGGAATCATATCTAATATAATGAGTACTAACAATAATAACATAAATGTTTATATAATTTTTAACGCAAATTTTGTTGCGAACAAATTACAAAAACACAAATGTTGAAAAAAAATTCCACGAGCAGGGTTTGTACCTGCACCCTTCTGACATACCGGGTCAGGTGCTCTTCCAATTGAGCTATCGTGGTTCTAACCAGCCCGCCGAAAGCTTAACGATAGCTCAATTGGAAGACCACCTGACCCGGTATGTCAGAAAGGTGCAGGTTCAAACCCTGCTCGTGGAATTTTTTTTCAACATTTGTTTTTTTTAATAATAACATAGTTATAAGGAAAATTTTTACTAACTACTAACAACAACTATTACTAACAAAATATGGATTGTAATTGATCTGAATTAATTAAATTATTATTATTATTTTTACTTTGACTTTGATGTAACGTCATTAGATTGACCCCTTGGACGCAGCCTTAGATGTATTCGCAATCTTATAACCGTGATGCCTAAATCGAGCTCATAAATTCAACTTAGGACAGCGGTTCTCAATAAGGCGCAGTCTGAGGAGGTGTGATGTATTTCCCCTGGTATTTTACCTAACACATCTCGCGATCCTACTTAGAAGTACCTTAGCCATTTTGTTTCTATCTCAAATTTTGTACCAGCCTGTGAAAATGGTTTTGACTTCGTCGTATATTTTTTTTATTTTATATATATCGAGGGTTCCAAGACCTCCGAGTACTCCTATTTCCCAGATCAAGTGATCGGCTAACAAACCATCTCTTTTGTTATCTATTCCAACTCGTAACCCTACTTTGTTTGTGTTAAACGTGGCGGCTCTGGTCACTAATGGCGAGAAGGTATGGCGAGTAGTATAAAGGCTTAAAGGCTTGGACTTTGGACGTGTTAAACAATTTATTAAGTTCTTAGATTACCTCTTGCTTGCATATCTTATTTTTATTATTATTATACTAGTATGCTAAAAAACTGGGGGTTCTCTCTAAGGTCAGGCGGTACTTCACGCCAGAACAGCTGCTCCAACTTTATCAAGCACAAGTTCGATCATGTATGGAGTACTGCTGCCACCTTTGGGATGGATCAGCCAAATACCATCTGGCTGCTTTGGACTCGATTGAAAAACGAGATAAGAGACTCATTAGTGACCCTGCCCTGATAGACGCCAAGCTGCAAAATCTAGAACATCGGCGTAGGGTGGCTCGTCTGTCGGTCTTCTACAGGACTCATTTCGGGAAGTGCGCGAAGGAGTTGCACGACCTAATCCCACCATCCACTTTCCGCTATCGGAGCGCGAGGCGCGAGTTCCATCCCTATGTTGTAGATATGCCACCTTGTCGCACGAGCCGATTTGGTTCATCTTTCTTAGTGCGTACAGCTAGGGAATGGAACGCGCTGCCTGCGAATGTGTTCCCTGAAAGGTATAATCTGGACCTCTTCAAGGCTAATTTCTAGGCAGGCATGTTCCATCCTCGACCGCACCGTCACTTAACATCAGGTGAGGTGTAGTCAAATGCCTGCCTATAACCAATAAAAAAAAAAGTATGCTTTAGTTTTGTTTTTCTTAGACAATTTGCGACTTATATTAGTACTGTATGACATTGTGAAAATTGAAATTGGTACCTGATGTAATTTTTGAAAATTTTGACATTTATTATTTTGTTGTTTTTTTTTGTTTGTAGTGATTGTCCTTTATTTTATTTTTTTGTGTGTTTGTTAGTGATGGAAAGTGTCCTTTTATGATAGGGCACTTTTCAATATTTTTGACGCTGTAAGAGAGAAAAGAGCTGGACACTTGCTGAGTTTCTTGCCGGTTCTTCTCAGTACAAGATCTCCCGCCCAGAGTAGACTTACGAACCGATGGCATAATGACGTTCATAAGAGCTATTTGTAGCCTAAACTGAATAATATTTAAAACTAGATATACTTATAAAAAGAAGACTGCTGATCTGTGGGGTAATTCCGTCGACGTCACTAAATCTGTTATTGAGACAATAGCTCCAGTTTTAGCTTGCATATTTAATGAATGCATTGACTGTGGTGTTTTTCCTGACCTAATGAAGCACAGTAAAGTAATTCCATTATTCAAAGCAGGTAGCACATCTGACCCCACTAACTTTAGACCAATTTCTGTGCTACCCACCCACATTTAGTAAAATATTTGAAAAGATAATTCTAGACCAAATTCAAGTTCGTTTTTATAGAAATAAGCTTTTATATTCTAGAAAATATGGTTTCACCTGGGGTCGCTCGATTACTGACGCTGGTATTGAGCTTTTACTGCAAATATTTAATGCCTGGGAGGATTCAACCGATGCCCTAGGGGTTGTTTGTGATTTATCCAAGGCCTTTGATTGTGTTTTACATGAAACTCTGGTCATGAAGCTCTACCACTATGGAATTAGACATGCATCACTGAATCTTCTTATCTCATAATTGAGTGATAGGGTTCAGAGGGTTGATGTTAACGGTAAAAGATCTCCGGGATCGGTGGTTACAATGGGAGTTCCACAGGGTTAAATTCTTGGTCGTTTTTTATTTTTATTTTATAATAACGACTTGCTTTACTTTGTAAAAGACAACCATGAGATAGTATTGTTTGCAAATGATACTTCACTTTTATTCAAAGTAAAACGACGACAGCCGATTGATGACGATGTGAACAATGCTATCTGAAAGATAGTTCATTGGTTTAGTGTTAACAATTTGTTATTAAATTAACGAAAAACCAAATGTATAAGAATTGTATTAGGTACCCAAAAAAATTTCCACGAGCAGGATTTGAACCTGCACCCTTCTGACATACCGGGTCAGGTGCTCTCCCAATTGAGCTATCGTGGTTCTAACCAGCCCGCCGAAAGCTTAACGATAGCTCAATTGGAAGACCACCTGACCCGGTATGTCAGAAAGGTGCAGGTTCAAACCCTGCTCGTGGAATTTTTTTTCAACATTTGTTTTTTTTAATAATAACATAGTTATAAGGAAAATTTTTACTAACTACTAACAACAACTATTACTAACAAAATATGGATTGTAATTGATCTGAATTAATTAAATTATTATTATTATTTTTACTTTGACTTTGATGTAACGTCATTAGATTGACCCCTTGGACGCAGCCTTAGATGTATTCGCAATCTTATAACCGTGATGCCTAAATCGAGCTCATAAATTCAACTTAGGACAGCGGTTCTCAATAAGGCGCAGTCTGAGGAGGTGTGATGTATTTCCCCTGGTATTTTACCTAACACATCTCGCGATCCTACTTAGAAGTACCTTAGCCATTTTGTTTCTATCTCAAATTTTGTACCAGCCTGTGAAAATGGTTTTGACTTCGTCGTATATTTTTTTTATTTTATATATATCGAGGGTTCCAAGACCTCCGAGTACTCCTATTTCCCAGATCAAGTGATCGGCTAACAAACCATCTCTTTTGTTATCTATTCCAACTCGTAACCCTACTTTGTTTGTGTTAAACGTGGCGGCTCTGGTCACTAATGGCGAGAAGGTATGGCGAGTAGTATAAAGGCTTAAAGGCTTGGACTTTGGACGTGTTAAACAATTTATTAAGTTCTTAGATTACCTCTTGCTTGCATATCTTATTTTTATTATTATTATACTAGTATGCTAAAAAACTGGGGGTTCTCTCTAAGGTCAGGCGGTACTTCACGCCAGAACAGCTGCTCCAACTTTATCAAGCACAAGTTCGATCATGTATGGAGTACTGCTGCCACCTTTGGGATGGATCAGCCAAATACCATCTGGCTGCTTTGGACTCGATTGAAAAACGAGATAAGAGACTCATTAGTGACCCTGCCCTGATAGACGCCAAGCTGCAAAATCTAGAACATCGGCGTAGGGTGGCTCGTCTGTCGGTCTTCTACAGGACTCATTTCGGGAAGTGCGCGAAGGAGTTGCACGACCTAATCCCACCATCCACTTTCCGCTATCGGAGCGCGAGGCGCGAGTTCCATCCCTATGTTGTAGATATGCCACCTTGTCGCACGAGCCGATTTGGTTCATCTTTCTTAGTGCGTACAGCTAGGGAATGGAACGCGCTGCCTGCGAATGTGTTCCCTGAAAGGTATAATCTGGACCTCTTCAAGGCTAATTTCTAGGCAGGCATGTTCCATCCTCGACCGCACCGTCACTTAACATCAGGTGAGGTGTAGTCAAATGCCTGCCTATAACCAATAAAAAAAAAAGTATGCTTTAGTTTTGTTTTTCTTAGACAATTTGCGACTTATATTAGTACTGTATGACATTGTGAAAATTGAAATTGGTACCTGATGTAATTTTTGAAAATTTTGACATTTATTATTTTGTTGTTTTTTTTTGTTTGTAGTGATTGTCCTTTATTTTATTTTTTTGTGTGTTTGTTAGTGATGGAAAGTGTCCTTTTATGATAGGGCACTTTTCAATATTTTTGACGCTGTAAGAGAGAAAAGAGCTGGACACTTGCTGAGTTTCTTGCCGGTTCTTCTCAGTACAAGATCTCCCGCCCAGAGTAGACTTACGAACCGATGGCATAATGACGTTCATAAGAGCTATTTGTAGCCTAAACTGAATAATATTTAAAACTAGATATACTTATAAAAAGAAGACTGCTGATCTGTGGGGTAATTCCGTCGACGTCACTAAATCTGTTATTGAGACAATAGCTCCAGTTTTAGCTTGCATATTTAATGAATGCATTGACTGTGGTGTTTTTCCTGACCTAATGAAGCACAGTAAAGTAATTCCATTATTCAAAGCAGGTAGCACATCTGACCCCACTAACTTTAGACCAATTTCTGTGCTACCCACCCACATTTAGTAAAATATTTAAAAAGATAATTCTAGACCAAATTCAAGTTCGTTTTTATAGAAATAAGCTTTTATATTCTAGAAAATATGGTTTCACCTGGGGTCGCTCGATTACTGACGCTGGTATTGAGCTTTTACTGCAAATATTTAATGCCTGGGAGGATTCAACCGATGCCCTAGGGGTTGTTTGTGATTTATCCAAGGCCTTTGATTGTGTTTTACATGAAACTCTGGTCATGAAGCTCTACCACTATGGAATTAGACATGCATCACTGAATCTTCTTATCTCATAATTGAGTGATAGGGTTCAGAGGGTTGATGTTAACGGTAAAAGATCTCCGGGATCGGTGGTTACAATGGGAGTTCCACAGGGTTAAATTCTTGGTCGTTTTTTATTTTTATTTTATAATAACGACTTGCTTTACTTTGTAAAAGACAACCATGAGATAGTATTGTTTGCAAATGATACTTCACTTTTATTCAAAGTAAAACGACGACAGCCGATTGATGACGATGTGAACAATGCTATCTGAAAGATAGTTCATTGGTTTAGTGTTAACAATTTGTTATTAAATTAACGAAAAACCAAATGTATAAGAATTGTATTAGGTACCCAAAAAAATTTCCACGAGCAGGATTTGAACCTGCACCCTTCTGACATACCGGGTCAGGTGCTCTCCCAATTGAGCTATCGTGGTTCTAACCAGCCCGCCGGAATTATTCAACACTATTCACATTTTTTTACTTTGAAAGCCAAAGGCGCCCATTCAATGTACAGTAATTATGTACATATGTACTACAGTGCTGTGGAACCAGCTCTCAGCGGCGGTATTTCCGGACTAATATGACTTAGGAATCTTCAAGAAACGAGCCTATTCCTTCCTTAAAGGCCGGCAACGCATCTGTGATTCCTCTAGTTTTGCGGGTGTCTATGGGCGGCGGTGATTGCTTTCCATCAGGTGACCCGCCTGCTCGTTTGCCTCCTTCTAATATATATAAAAATGTCAACAACTACCGTCTTTTACATTCGATCATAATATTTTTACAAATATTAAAGATCAGTTAAGAAGTAGGCAAGCTATTTATAAAATGTTTTTGTTTTGTTTATATAATTTTTAACGCAAATTTAGTTGCGAACAAATTACAAAAACACAAATGCTGAAAAAATTTCCACGAGCAGGATTTTCGGCGGGTTGGTTAGAACCACGATAGTTCAATTGGGAAAGCACCTGACCCAGTATGTCAGAAGGGTGCAGGTTCAAATCCTGCTCGGGGAAATTTTTTCAACATTTGTTTTTGTAATTTGTTTGCAATAAAATTTGCGTTAAAAATTATATAAACAAAACAAAAACATTTTATATTTTATTTTTCAACCGCCTCTGTTGTCTAGTGGCTAAGACCACCGGTTTAGACCCAGAGGTTCCGGGTTCGATTCCCAGCGGAGGGTACATGTTGTGTACTCGGTTTGGTTGGTGGTAGGGCTTGTTAGTCCGCCTGGCTAGCTACCACCATCTTATCTTATCCATATATGTCGCCATAACATCAATGTTAGTAGCATTGATGTGTTCCGGCAGCTAGAGATAAGATCAGTGCTCACTAGTTGAGGTTCCCGGGTGAAGTGCGCTTCCATAATTGGCCTTATCATCACTTTACATCAGATGAGATCAAGGCACCCGTAATATATATATAAAAAAAATAAAAATAATAAGCCTCCATTGCTACAATTGGCGGGAATCGGCTTAATCACCACGCTTGTCAAACGCGGGTTAGTAAGACCACCATGCTTGCAAGTGTGGGTAGGTCGGAAAAATCCGCACCATACTTTACCCGACCTGGGTATGGAACCCTTGATATGAACTTCGAACCTAACAATCTTCAAAAAAATCATAAGTGTAGAAAAGCTTTGTCATTCGAAACAACTTTTTTTATGCCTTTTCAGTACTCACATTAAGCGAGTTTTTCTCCACAACATTTTCGTTTCCCACCGAGTCAAATGACTCTTTAATGACCTAAATTACGAGCCATTTCCACTTCATCGCATGCAGATTATAAACTGATAATTCTACAATGAATACGGTTTTGGTAAAATAATCATTTGAAATAAAAACAGGAAAACATTATTTTGTTAATCCTTAAAGCGTACTCTTTTAAATTATTTATAGGAAAAACATAGGTACCTACACATTACACTTTAGATAGATGAGTAAAAACAATACTTTAAAAATATTACTTCAGCACTGCATATTATGTACCTTACTATTTTTAGGGTTCCGTACCTCAAAACGAAAAACGGAACCCTTAAAGGATCACTTTGTTGTCCGTCTGTCTGTCTGTCTGTCTGTCAAGACCCTTTATCTCGAGAACGCGTGAAGGTATCGAGTTGAGATTAAAGCCATATACTCAGGTCTGCGGTCGCTTAAAGCTGTAAAAAAGAAATCAAACTTCTAAGCTAACGAAAAAAAAAATACGGCCGTTTATGTCGCAAACGTATATTTCGACACTTTCAAGGGAATCAAAATTCATAGGGTACTTACCGTTGACCTAGAACTATGAAGATTGGCAAATAATATCGTCTTATACTACAAGTACAGGGAAAAATCTGAAAACTATACATATTTAATTAAATCACAAAAAAACAGGGTCAGTTAACCGTGTCATGTGGAGTATCGTATGAAAGGGCTTCATTTGCACAAGCTTAAACAGATTTTTAATTATTTTTATGGTGTACAGTTTTCGATACCCATAAATTTGTACGGAACCCTCGGTGGGCGTGTCCGACTCGCACTTGCCCGGTTTTTTTATATTTTTTCTTAAATTTAATTTCATCATCGTTGGCGCTATCATCATCATCATCTCAGTATGTATGGGACAAATGCAAAAAAATTGTACATTTCTGAATGCGTGAACGTCCTATTAGAATAAACGTTCAATACATAACTTATTTTCATATATTTTTTTAAATACGTTTACAAAATTACATTATAACAAAAACTAAAAGAAATAAATAATATTTTTCCGATAAATCAATGAAATAAAAATCAAATCATCAGGATACGTTTAGTTTTCTTCATACAAGTACGCGTGTCCTTCTCGTCAGTGTTCAGCTTTGTGTATGGGGAAAAAAATACAGTTGAGTGATTTAATACTGTTAAATATTTTTAGTTATTTATAGAAAACAACATACATTTTAATACTTTAAACAATAAATCGGGCCTCTCTATTAAAAACTGTTTTAAATATCATTTTTAAAGCCGTCCGTAATTTCTTTCATATTTGTTATTCAGCTTTGTTTATTGTTATTTAGTAGAAAAATAAGTTTTTACCTGGCGACACTAAAATCATAAATAACGTCTGTAGGTGGCGCTAGTTCTGCACGACGGCCATTTTGCTGGAGTTCTGGTTAGACGGTCTACCAAAATTTTACTAAATTGTGCGGGAAAAATACACAAATTAGTTTCATCTTGATAACCATTCCATTAAACTAATTGGTTAGTGTATGTTTAGCTTTCTATATAGTTTATTTCAAGGATACTTCATGATATATTTAGAAACATATAAACAGTTTGATTCAAAGACATCTCTTAGTATTTTTCACACATTTTAGGTTGTACACACGAGTGTTTTGTTCCTTTTTGTTACGAATTTGTTGCATTTCTTTGTGACGTAACAAATATGAAATAACAAATATGAAGTAAAGGCGCACTCACATTGTAATAGTTGACTTGGATTACTAAAGTTGAAATATTATGATCACAGTTAATTTTAAGGTTGATTTGCAAAAAAAATGTTAAGTAAGTCGAAAGTAATACAAACTAGACTTGCTGCCATTCTTTATTAAAATAATCAATCAAGATACTGCTTTTTACTCATTAACAAATTTACCTTTCAAATAGAATGCACAACATGAACTAGTCCTTATAGTTCATCTTTGTTATTTTTTTGTAACATCAAGTTATTATCATCTTTGTTTCCTATTTGTTATATGTACAATTTTTTTGCATTTGTCCCGTATACATGTGCTATTGATCATGTGGGAAGACTTGAGCTCAGCTGTGGGATATTATAGGTTGATGATGATTAGTTTTAGATAGGTAGCATGGACATGGACATAAAGTGAAAAATTAATTTGAAACGGAAAATTGGTGTGATAATTTAGTATGCTAGCAAAGCAAATATTCAGTTGTAAAAATATCTATTTATAAATGCTATTTAAGAACGTCATTTCTTATTTATGACAAAGAATGTAAATGTTCAGATGACTTTAGTATCGATTAGGTGATTATCTCAGCTAAAAACCTTGGTAAAGTTCCACCTACAGCTAAAACGAGGGCAGAATGTATCTAACGAGCGCACCGTAAGGCAGAGCAATAAAAACATTAGCTCCATCGGAGCAGGCAGGAAACATTTGCATTATACAACTTCCACAATTTTTACTAACCCCGCATACAAACAACTTTGGCCCCGCAAAGGCAAAGGTATTGACATTCTCACAGAAATCGCTTACTCCATTAATATTTCATGAATGGGGCTCTGAACGAATCAAGCGTAGCTCGACGCAGATATTCTCAGTTGCAGCTGTAGGGAGCGAAACAATTAATGGCGGATTTATTTCTTTTTTTTACGGCTGCCCGACTTTCGGGGGTTGATGGGGATTTTTGAATCCTGTATGCGTGAAGAGCGACCGGAATATCTGATATAGGTACAGCCTTGAGGTGCATTGTTTTTATTACACAGGGTAGCTCTTGGGTTTTACTGTACCTACCTGATGGTAGTGAAAGTATAAGCTGTATCCTGTTTGTTTAACACTTTTATAGTCTTTAAGTTTAGCGGCGTGGATCTGTCATTGGTTTACTGATATTAATTGCAGAACAGCTACTGGTTTATCACATAACTGTTGATTCACATATGAAAAATGAAAAAATATATAAAATGAAAAAATATCGATATTGTAAGCCTCATCAAGGATACTCAAATACACTCAGGATTGCCTATTTCACCTGAATGTGTCCAACGTTCAAATAACGTTACTAATACTAATACCATTAAGAATTTAAAGGATAAAATTAATTAACTTACATAAGTTCGACATTTAAATAGTGGAATTTGTATCTAATTATTTCCCAGGCCAGTAATTTCGATATAATTATTACCTATATGTACCTTGTCTCGTATCTGGTAATTTACAGGTGTGTAAAGGTGGATATTTGATATAGGATTTTTACATTGACATGAAAGAAGAATAGGAGAACAGAAGATTTACAAAATGGCGGAATTTTTCACAAGCCTTAGGGCAAAGTAGCAATATACCTGGAAATAGGATTCATCAATATACTCGTAAAGTACGATAGACATGAGCTCACTATATCCAGCACTTACTGCGAAGAAAAAAAAAAGTATGGCACAAACAAATCTCCAAGATCAGGAGCGTATTTAATTCAAATACCAAACATAGTAAATTTACAAGCGTTTCTTGTTAGAATTCACTGAATAGGGATTTTGTAAATCCTCCCAGTTGAAATCTTTGCTTGATGGATGGAGCTTACTTGCGAGCCCCCTTGGTTTTCACGCGTTTCTTGGCTCGTTTTCCTACTTTCCCTCTCACAGGCTCTGCTTGAGACTTCACATTACGAACCATCATATTATTGAAATTATAAAAACCTTCTTCTTTAACATTACTCATCCTCGTCCTCCTTTTTGAAGCCGTCTCATCTGATAACGATCGCTTTGATTCTTTCTTCGTGTCATTATTCTGGCTATTTTTCACTTTCTCCTTATCTTTTGCTTTAGTTTCTTTGCTCATCTTGGATATATTATGCAGCCTTTGTCTTGGAACTGCAAATATAACAATTTCACTAAGAAACTGTAAGTGAATTAATAGAAATCCTCATTCTAATAAGCCTACGGGATTTTACAAATTGTGTATATGTCAACGTCAATAGCTTGCGTTAAAAAATCTATGTGACTGCGCGCGTGGTAGTCAATTATTGTCTATGCTGAAAGTAAGAAGGACTAATAAATTAATTATTATCCCATTTCAGGAGGAACTTTCCTAGCAGATTTTTATGAGTTTTTTCAAACTTCATCGCGACTTTTGCGTACGTAGGTACGTAGTATAAAAAAAATGGTTTAGTTTTGGCTTAGATTCAAAACTCCTGGTTTTCATTCCCAATAGTGTTCAAAACGTGGCTATTTTTATTGGTCGAGAGAATAAGTTTGATTTTTTGTTGTTGTATTATTGTGGACATGGACTAATTAGTACATGAATGCGGATAAAAAAATATTCAATGTTTACCTCCTATTATTGAGTTTCAGTAGGCAGGTCAGCCTTCCCCTATGGTTAAAATATGATTATTATTATTTAAGCTGGACCAAAGGGATCGCCAAAGGTGTTCCCGATGTGGCGTTCAGGGCCCTAAGTTTAATGTTCTAAGAGGGCCTATTACATTTTGACTGTGATTTTTTGCATGAAACTGAAACCCATAGACAATTTTGACTTATTATATGGTGGAGAATAGTTATTAGTATAATTCGTAGCAACCTCGCTTTCTACAATTTTCCCTTATCTATTTATATAAAGCTAAAATTCCAAAGCTAGTTTTTAACCGACTTCAAAAAAGGAGGAGGTTACTCAATTCGACTCGTATATTTTTTTTCAATTGAATACACTGACGGCAATTTTCAAGCTCGTGGATTGAACTACTGTACTAAGCAAACGAAATGAATAATATCTCTTAAATAGTGGTTAAGTTCGTAGCGGTCTCGGAATTTCGAAATATGAATGGAATTTCTACAAAAAAATCCATTCAGAGCCATAAAACGTTCAGAGTTAGCTGTAAATATCTCCTTACTCCATTAACCCTTTCGGTTCGGCGTGGGGGTGTAGTGCCAGGACTGAAACTAATTTTTCAAATTATCTGCATAATTTAAGTACTTAAATATGGATTAAATTTAATTTTAGAATGATAATGGGAATGATAGTAGGTAATTAATTTTACATCTCAGAACCGTTTCCCAATTGCTAAGTAAAAACTAAGCTTCAGTCTTGAATCAAAGTGTGACGGGATGTATATTCCCATCGATCTTACGTGGTAAGGGACATATACATACCATCAGGTCTGATAGGGTTAAGTTAAATGTACACCAGAATTAACGTTAGTTTATAAGATTTCAAATTATATACTTTTTTTAACATGAATTGAAAATAAAAAGAAACATTACATAACTTAACTTGAAAAAAAAACAGTAAAATAATTAGAAAATTAAAAACTAAAGACATATAAATAAAAGATGTCCTCCAACTGTGAGCAATGCCACTTTTGCGATGCGTTGGCCGCTCGTAGTACTAAGAAAGCGTGAGCGCGCGCATTTTGTGATAAGAGACTTCAATGGATAGAATTATCTACAGCTTCATGGATAGAATTGAGTTCATCGTACCTTAGAAAAAAATAAATTTCGCCAGAAACTGTATAGAGGTTGTAGTAAAGTTTAAGAGTCTATGGTTAAACTCGTAACGCCCACCAACTACTCACATTCAGTGCTGCCAACTATAACTTAGGAATTCCGTTAAACATAGTTAAAAGTCCGTCAGAATTCTGACAGTAAACAAAATAACGAGGACAAACTTAAAATAATCAAAAATAGCGCCGCGCCAAGGGTCACTTTGTTTTGTGACCCTTGTTATAGTAAGTAACTAGATGGCGCTGCATAATTTCAGTCAAGACCTTCTAAGATAATCTAAAAATTTTACAATATTTTTTTGACATTTTGTCATTTTGTTAGAAAATCAGTTCCCTCTTATTCATAAAAACTATATAAGCATTATTTAGTTAATAATTGTTTTGTCTCTTTTTCTCAAATTCAAAATGACGTTTGTGTGACGTTGACAAAACAATATTTAACTAATTAATGCTCTAATAGTTTTTATGAATAAAGGGGTTAGCCGTTAGACGACTAACTTATCCGTTTTTACCTCATACCAATCCAGATTTGACGGGAAATCCGTCAAGCTGGCAACACTGCCTACATTCCGGTCATAAGTACTAAAACCGAGCTCTCATAAAACCGGCACTAACTATTATTGTTTCGTGTCATATACAATACACATTCGTGATTAACGAAATTTAATCCAACTTTCCAATAATAATAATAATAATAATATATTATAAAAAATTATAAATAAATTAATATTATAACAAACCTAGGCTAAGAAAAAAAAAGAAATAAAGAGATAATAATAATAGCAAGAAAATATAACAGTTTAGAACATAATTTTAGAAACATATAAAAAATCAAATCCGCAGCATACATAACCGCAATATAATAGACCATAAAATGAAAAGTAAAACTAGAGACCAATTTGACGTCTGTCAACAAATCGAAAATAAAAATGATTATGAATAGGAGAGATAAATGTTGACCAGAGCAGCATTACGACGTGCACGCCCACCATCCCCGGACTCGTCGCTCAGCTCCGCCTTGCTGCCGCCGGAAACTAGCCCCATCGTGAGTGCTGTGACACCGGCCGCGGCAGTCGTGTCGAGCTTGAGCGACGAATATTTTTCGCCACCGACGTCGCCACCACCTGTGCGTCGGCAGGCGAGAGGCCGGCCACCGAACGGCTTAGGACCTAGGGGCCCACCAGCCCCGAGCCGGGTCCCCGCTGCCGGTGGTTGTGTGCAGCGCATGAAATGGACTCAAAAAATGCGTACCGAAGTAGGATGCTGTCTCTGTTTCAGGAACTGGAACCAACCGTCAACGTTTCAGCCCAACGACTGTCGGATCAGGTGCGGGTCATCCAACGTAATCGCAGATTGGACGACGCCGCACTTGATAGGCTGCGCTCAGAGGTGCTAAACAGCCGTATCGTCTCCATCCCGTCACAGACCGCGGTACAACCACCAAGTACCGCCATATGGCCAACGCGGTCCCACGTCGAGGAAGAGGGAGATGATAGGGTTGCAACAGTAAGTAGCCAGTGCAACGATCGACTTAGGAGCGCATTGAAGGATGCGATTCGGGAGTATAGAGTCGCTCCACCCGAAACTAGACCGCGACTACCACGCTTACCCATGCACAAAAAAAATAGGGCACTGGTGTGTGCCTTGGATTTGCTGCTTGAGAATTTTTTTGAAAGCAGCGAAGAGCTCTCCGATACGCACTCAATTTTGTATTGTGCGGCTGTTGCGGCATGTCGTATAGCTGCTGTCAAATTCCCAGAGTGCAACTCAGCTATACGACCAAAACTAGCCGTACCAGCCTGGCAGTACAGGATTGAGCGGCGTATCGAGGAGACCAGGGTACTCATCGGCAAACTCTCCTGTTTCAGGGAGGGTAATACTCAACTCTACAAAATGATGCGTTTTGTGAGGCGGGCGTTCTCGGGGGCCGGAGTTAGTCCTCGAGAATATATGTCCTGTATCACAGAGCGCATCGACTTCCTGAAGCAGAAGGTTTGTGCATGGGCGAACCGTATTCGCCGGTATAAGCGTCGGGTCGAGCGATATGCTCAGAATCGTATGTTCCGAAGCGATCAGAGGTGGGTATATAGAGCTTGGGAGCGACCTGAACAAAGTGTGGCTGACGCGCGGCGACCGGATGATGACGTCACGTGTACATTCTGGCGAAGCATCTGGTCGGTGCCCGTCTATCATACTGAAGCTGACTGGATGCGTAATGTCGAGCAAGTGTGTGAAAACATACCAGAAATGGAGGAAATAATAATCACTTCCGCAGACGTAGCCAGTGCAATCCGCACGGTACCGAATTGGAAATCACCGGGACCGGACGGACTGCACAACTTTTGGTTAAAATGGCTGCGTAGTTCACATACTCGCTTAGCATCCCAGTTCCAGTCATCTTTAGAGTCTGGGTCGCTACCACAGTTTCTAACAACAGGTGTTACCCCCCTGCTCCATAAGGCAGGCAGTCCCGCGGAACCCAAGAATTATAGGCCGATCACATGTCTGTCGACGGTCTATAAACTTCTTACATCCATTCTGAGAGCGAAAATTACTACCCACATAGACAACAACTCCATTATGTCTACCTCTCAGAATGGATGTAGGAATGGATCCCGCGGTACGAAGAAGCTGCTCCTTATTGACATGGCCATAAGCCAACAGGTTCACCGTTCCCGAAAGGATCTGTCGACATGTTGGATAGATTATAAGAAGGCCTATGACTCGGTACCACATACATGGCTCATGAGGGTGCTGGAGTTGTACAAAATAAATGCAACTCTGCGTACCTTCCTGATGTCGTGTACGGGGCAATGAAAGACAGTCCTTCGCTATCCCGGATGTCGACAAATTCAAGGAAACGACGATCCTATAAGGATTGAGCGGGGAATATTTCAGGGCGATAGTTTGAGTCCACTATGGTTTTGTTTAGCCCTGAACTTTCTCAGCACATTGCTGGAGGATTCGGGACTTGGCTATTCATTGCGAAGAGGAGGTCAGGTAATATCCCACCTGCTTTATATGGATGACCTGAAACTGTTTGCCCCCAACAGATTGCGACTGATGGAGTTACTGAAGGTAACTGAAACTTTCAGTAATTCCATCAGAATGGAATTTGGTGTAGACAAATGTGCAGTCATGCATGTAAAGCGAGGCGGGATTGTAGAATCTGAGGGATTACAACTCTCAGATTCTATAAACCTGAAATCGCTCTCCGCAAATGATACATATAAATACCTGGGTATGTCAGAGGGGTTAGGAATAAGTGTGGCTGACATGAAGCAATCGTTGCTGGAGCGTTTCTTTGGTCGCCTGAAAAAGGCGCTCATAAGCTCCTTATCAGGCGGCAATAAGGTGCGCGCCTTCAACGGTTGGGTCATGCCAGTCCTGATGTACTCCTTCGGCATACTCAAGTGGACTCAGACAGAACTGGATGCCCTGGATAGGCGAGTCCGTACATTGCTGACCGTAATGAGGCTGTACATCCCGCGGAAGTGCGGGGGTCGAGGATTTTTAAATGCTAAGACCATCCACAACCGTGAGGTGTGCAGTCTCAGGGAATATTTCCTAAAAGCCGATGTGGGTATGCACCGAGATGTGGTATCAGTGGACAAGGGACTCACCCCGCTGTCCTTGGCTAAAGAGAACTGGCACAAACCCGTAGTACTTAGTGCCAATGACCGCAGGGAGGTATAGCAAGGCAAGGAGCTCCACGGGCGCTTTCATCGGGCCCTCCACGGACCCGATGTAGACTTTTTAGCGTCCGTATCCTGGCTGCGTTTCGGTGACCTCTTCGGGGAAACTGAAGGTTTTGTCTGTGCAATTATGGACGAAGTTATGCTAACGAATAACTACCGGAAATTTATTATGAAGGACGGGACGGTTGACATATGTCGGGCATGTCACCGTCCGGGTGAGTCTATCAGACATATTATTTCTGGCTGTTCTCGTCTGGCTAACGGTGAGTACTTGCACAGGCATAATCAAGTGGCCAGGATTATACACCAGCAACTTGCTTTGAAATACAAACTTGTGGATTCTGAGGTACCGTACTACAAGTATGTGCCCGACCCAGTTCTCGAAAATGATCATGTCACGTTGTACTGGGATCGATCTATCATCACCGACAGGACTATTGTAGCTAATAAGCCAGACATTGTGGTGATAGATCGATTAGCGCGCCGCACGATGATTGTCGATATCACCATTCCCCATGACGAGAACCTCGTAAAAGCTGAGAAAGAGAAACAAATCAAATATCTCGACTTAGCACATGAGGTTATCGACATGTGGAATGTGGACTCGGCTGTCATCGTGCCGATTGTTGTTACGGCGAACGGCCTGATGGCCAAGAGCCTCGATCAACATCTCATGAGGCTCTCGTTAGGCGGCTGGATCAAGGGCCTGATTCAGAAGGCAGTTCTCCTCGATACGGCACGCATTGTGAGGAGGTTCCTGTCTCTGGAGCCCTAATCACCGGTAGTTTGGACCCTGGTCCCGATGCCGGTGGACCCCTATTTTTTATATTTTTAAATGTTTGTTTTGTTTTTTAGAAAATATTTAAAAATGTAAATTAATATGTAAAAAATAAATAGAGAGATAATAATAATAATACATTTTCCTACACTCACACCAATTATCTAGCCCAAGAGAAGCTTCGTTATGAATCTCGTTACATGGTTACTATACAACGGATAAACATACTTAAAATACTTAAATATATACTTATTATACATAGAAAACACCCAGACCCGAGACAATTCAGAAAAACAATAATTTCTAAATTGACCCGACCGGGGATCGAACCCGGGACCTCAGAGATGGCGACACCATGAAAACCGGTGTACAAACCACTCGACCAAGGAGGTCGTCAAAAAAAAAAAATGGTTTAACTAATAATTAATTACCACAACATTATCATGTAACATTTAACATTTGTATATTTTTTGCATTAATTTTCTGTTTATTCTTCTGTATGTTTGGAGTAAAAACTCTTTTAAATTATAATTATTATTTGCAAGCGAACTAGTGTTTGTTTGTTCTTGCTTTATGTCAAACCGAGCTACGGGTCGATGTCTTTTTTTGCACAAAGAGAAGTGGCACAGGCTTCCTTAACCTTAACGAATACATTATTTCCGAGTACGCAATAAAAGTAACTGTGACATCCCCAGGATTTGGGAAGTTATGGGCGGAAGCTAGAGCCTGTAACATAACTACTTATTTGTAAATATAAGACACTATTAACATATTAATTATATTACATATTTGTATTTTTTAAACCAAACTGATAGCAAGCTTGTAAAAGTGAATACCTAAGTATAATGTTTGCTAACAATTGCCACTAAAAAGCTTGTAAGTATTTTTGTCTTGTGATATGTCTACGGTTTTTATTGTCTTGATCAATGTTCAATGATCAAAGTTCAATGATCTCGTTCTACATTTTTATCTCGACATCAGGTTAGGAACGGTTATCTGCTTAGTAAAATGTATAAAAAATAATTATTTACACCTAGCATTTAAATCAAATCAAAACATCCTGATTCCAAGCTGCCTTGTGCAAGTTCCATTCGCTATTCGATCACGTTGACGAAAACGCTAATTAGTATGGCATTAAAGCAACGGCTCCTGGCGGCATACGAGAATAGTTAAAATTTTGCCATAAAAAATTTGTTTCCGTAAACGTAATAGAATGAAAACGGATAGTAAACAAAACTCACACTATTCACTCTGATGTGTCGAATCATCCAGATTGAGGTCAAGAACTAAACAAACTTTAAGTTAAATAAATATTTTTATAAGATTAGAGTAGGTGTATCAAACGGTTCTATAATGTTTTACACACAATACATTAGCAAATTTTCATTTCACAAGCATAATTTGTCAATGTTTCATTTTACAAACGATTGCTTTAGCAATGGCATCAAAACATAAATATTCAAATGGCAAGCTGTCATTTTAAAAATCATCATTTTATTTTAAAAGATATAAGTACTGACATGTCAACATTTTTCAGAAAACAAAAGGTACATTTTACAAGTAATTAATTTGACTAATATATACAATTTTTTAAACAATACAATAATGATTTTCAAAAGTTTGTTTTTGACGCTTCGCTGGCCACTGCCGCGGCACGCTCGCTTCGCTCGCTTGGCTCGCGCTTTGTTTTGGTCACTTATCTAATCTAACACAACCACTCCAAACCTTACAACCCTCACTTTTCTTTTTTTTGGGTCCTCCTGCTCTCCGTTCTTCCTGGCCGGAATATTGGCTACTAGCCTTTACTTACTAGTCTTTAATATGTTAATTTTTTTTTTATTGAGTTTATAATTGATTTTTTTGTATTGTGACATCTAGAGCCCTCTGGACCAAAAATTAATTTACTTAATTGCTATGCTCTTGCAGGGCGTCACATAATGACATAACATTTTTTAAGACCCAAGTACTTTTGTTTGTAAGACTTTTGTGACATGCAATAAAGATTCTGATTCTGATATCCACAAGTAACCATTCTAAGAAATTAAATTGATTGATAGATCTTTGTCCATTTGACGTATTTGTGATAGGAAAAAATAACTAATGTTCTGTTGCAATATAATAATTTATAAAAAAATACTTTATGAGGTAGGTACTTAAAAGTTTTGTGAAACAATATTATATGCAGTGTTGATTTGTGAAATGAACATATATGCGATGTATTGCTTGTTATCTGAAAATTTTGTTAAATAACTGTCGAACTTTTGAATGGTAACCGTATCGAACTTTTAGCCAATTAAAACCTGGTAAGTATAAATTAGCTTGCATTATTAATTAAATGCAATGATGTGTGTCACTTAGTATATAACGTTTCGAACAATATTCGTTGATGTTGACCATACTAAACGTTAGATGCAACACATGGCGACAATATTGACGAGAAACGAGCAAATAAATGACAATTGTTTTCGCAAACGTACCAATTCGCTATTGAACGCGCAGGTGGCACAAATACCTTAACAAAGCAGTGCCAACCGATATTGGAACGAACGGGAACGTGGCAACATACGGGGAGAACCGGTGGAAATAAACGAAACAAAAATATAGGTGCGACAACAGACCAAATATCTACTTACGACATTATAGCACATAAACTGAAAAAAAAACAAAACATTTATTTTTACCCAGACACGAGACAATGGGAAATATAGAAAAAAAAAGAATAGAAAAGCATTTAATCAGTATCACAAAACAACATTCATACAAGTGAAACATTCATAATTTAAGATACATGGTATATGATCTCAGCATGTGTCATAGCACTTTAGTAATGCTACGACGCTGGTCTTCCGAATATAAGGAATTAACAGAAAAAAAACGTTGGCCAATCTTAGGAGGGTGTTAATAACTACTGCATTAGTCTATTGAAATGAAACAACTTTTACGGATCTACTCGCGTTTATTTTGCACATTACTTATTTAATGTTTATCCTGACGTTTCGAACCCTTTGCAGGGTCCGTGGTCACAGGGAGGCATTAGTCTATGTTTATTGTCTGTGGTTTTTCCGACCGAAAACCAAATCGTTTGTATTGTCTGTAGCCTTATAGTCGTTAGTTCAACAATTTAAGAGGTGTGTGCTTTTGCCGCCAATAAAAATGGTAACAACCCATCGATCAAAAGTACCATCGAAGAAGACCCGTCGAGGAAGAGATCCCTCGAGGTATTGACCTTTCGAGGTAACGAGCCATCGGTGAAGTGTACCGTCGAGGTAATGACCATCGAGGTAACGTCATTCGAACTAGAGTATCAAACTCAACAATAAATAGTTCATTTTGTTTCGTACAGATAAGCTATGAACCGTTCGAGCGCTACTTTGTATCACTGGGAAGCGCATATACTTCATCTCGCCTGAGTTTGTAGAACTACACATCACCCGTGTGATCCTTAACTACTAAGGAACTGGCTATCTTATCTCTTCTTGGAACTAGTATTGGCGACCAATTTAGATACGACGACGGCGATGGCGGTAGCTAGCCAGACGAACTTAAAACAACAACTTGGTACAAACATAACCCGCTGGGAAACGAACACGGGATTACTGGGTTAAAATAATTATATATCAATATGAAATATTGGCGATTTTCACAGAAACAGATGATAAAAAATGTAAAAGTACGATGACTAGTACGCAATGATCAAGCGCTATAAATCACGACGCTGCCTACAACGCGTGCGGAATACGACCTTTGTTTGTAACGAAAGTAGGGTTGCCAATAATGTCACTGTAAAAAAAACATTATTGCTTTTCATTCTTTATTTTTTATTATGTAATTAATTCTACCCATTTTGTTACAATAAAATGAAAGTGTACCTAACCATTTTTTCTAATGTAAAAAAATATATTAGTAATCCTCTATCACGTAATATAGTGTTATAAGTAAATAATTCTATAACTCATATGTTTTAATTAAATGAAATATTGTTTGAAGTACTTAAACACTCAAAACGTGTTATAAGTAAGTAATTCTATAACTCATATGTTTTAATTAAATGAAATATTGTTTGAAGTACTTAAACACTCAAAACGTGAACGTTACTAATGTGTTAAGGCGAAACCAAGAATTTATAAATTAAATACGACAATAAACCTATGTATGTTAATGTACCGTATTTAAAAACGTATGATATTATTTCAACGTTATTTTTAATGAGTCTACAAGATATGAACGTTGAAAACAACAACTTAATTCCGAAAGATTAAAAATAATAATGACATTACATTAAAACATTAATAATTTTTTATTTGACCTAAACACGAATGTCTCTAACCTATAAAGTGGTAACTTAAATGTATTGTAACTGTTCCTATCTTATAGTATAATCTTAACAGATATTTATCACTTATACAGCGTTGTTTTTATAACAAAGGTAAAACAATATATTTGAGTTCTCTTGACAACTCCGATTATAGAATAATATAAAGTTGGTATGTTAATCAAAATAAAACAAAAAACCCGACTGCTAAAACAACTACTATCAAAAATAACTGTAAAGAGAAAAAACTAAAAAGAAAAAAACAAGCTCTAAGATCCCAGAATTCATTTTTAGCATTCATTCATTATTTTTGATATAGTTGTTTTAGCAGTAGGATTTTGTTTTATTTTAATAAGTTGGTTTATTTCAAACTTTTTAGTTTTGTAATGTAAATAACCAAGCATTTAAAAACCTACATAAAATAATTATATTAAAACGCCTTACTCCTTAGTTGTTTTAGCAGTCGGGTTTTTTGTTTTATTTGATTAATTTGGTTTATTTTAAACTTTTTAGAATTGTAAAGTAAATAACCAAGCATTTCAAAACCTACATAAAATAATAATATTAAAACGCCTTGCTCTTTTAAATAGCAAAGTCATAGCGCGTAGACCAATTGACGTAAAAACGAAACTCTTGGCGTCTAGTACTTTTGACTGACAAGTTCTTTGAGTTTTTTTATACATGGGAATAAAATCTGCTAATATTCTCGAATTAGCTAACCCGACCAATGTTTTTACTTTTTTTTGTTTATTTTTTATTTTTTATAGCATATTGCACTCCCACAGTCAAAACAAATCTAACGACACCTCATATGTTCTAATCCACCATGCCGTTTGGGCTGTAGGGCGTGCTAAAGAAACAGACATATATAAATACATACATACACTCGAAAAACATAACCCTCCTTTTGACGCAGTCGGGTAAAAAATACTTTGATTAATGATTGTTAGAAAATAATAATCCCATACAACTTATACTAACAAATATAGTTTTGACAGTTACTTAAAATTATCTATTGACTTACAAGTTGACTCTGAGTAGATAGAAAAGGACAGCTCTCCTTAAGCCCCTCGGAAAATCTAGTAGGGGAGAGGACACCTATCTAGAAGATGGCATCACGTAAACCCCCACACTTGTGTGACGCCATCTTCTTTAGAAACCCTATAAGGATGTACGATCAACACTGCTTGAAAAACTTTTAGTTTTTCGCTTCCTATAACAGTCTGTTTACGCTGTAAAAGCCATCGGGAGCCAACAGCAATCTCTTTCTAATAAAAAAATAAAAGGACCTTTTACTTTTTTATTGGATAGAGATTATGTTATGTCATAGTATTTGTACTTTGTGGCACCCCTAATTTCAAAGAGCCTACGTTAGTTAAAGTTTTAAATGTGATAACTTATGAAGCATATCGGAAGTTAGGCCGTTAGGTGTCATAGGTAGTTGTGATTTAATGGCGAAAGTCTTGGACCGTCTTCTCTTTCATATACGCGATCGAGTCTCATTCAATATTCCAAAGGAAAAATTGGGCCACAAGGGGGTACTTTCTAATAGTATTATACTTTAAGGAGTGTTCGGTAACTTGGTAGCCCAATGGATAGATACACGGATTGAATGCGAGAAACAGTGGTTCCAATCCCCATAGATCCTCGAGGATCTTGATGATGGCGCAGTGGTTTGAACGCGCCCGGTCTGAGATTGCTAAGGTTAAGCAACTTTCACAATGGCCGGTCATTGGATAAGTGACCAAACATCATCTCGAGCTCCTCCGCGCTTCGGTAGGTAAAGCCGTTGGTATTAGCAGCATTAGAAAGAAGGTGCTTGGTTCTTTCTTGGGGCAAGGTATACACTATTACAATAAAATACCAAATACTGTACTAGATTTACCTTTAGATAAGTTTAAAAAACATGTAAAGTCTTCTTTATTAAAAAAAGGTTATTATACAGTCAAAGAATATTTAGAAGATAAAGCAGCCTGGCTATAATAAAAAACATATACATAATACTACTTATAAATAGTGTCCTGCAGATAACAAAATAGCGTTGCATTGAACATTACAATTAGTTTTATTTTTATTATTATTAACTATAGTTTTTTTTTACTTTTACTAGTACTGTATGATATTGTAAAAAATTTAACTGGTAAATTATGTTTTTGCTGACTTAAATATTTTATTTAGTTATTTTTTATTTTTTGTGTTTTTTTACATGTTGTGATTGTCCTTTACTTTTTGTGTTTTTATTTGTGATGGAAAGTGTCCTTTATGATAGGGCTTTTTCCAATATTTATGACGCTGTAAGGGAGAAAAGAGCTGGACACTTGCTGAGTTTCTTGCCGGTTCTTCTCAGTACAAGATCTCCCGCCCAGAGTAGATAGACTTACGAACCGATGGCTTAAAATGACGTTCATAAGAGCTATTTGTAGCCTAAACTGAATAAATGATTTTGAATTTTGAATTTTTGAATTTTGAATTAGCAGTCGTTAACAACCACCAACCCGCACTGGGCCCGCGTCCCGCGTGGTGGTTTACGGCCCGCTGTCCCTATTCTTCCACAGGGAAGGCTCAGCTGCTCCAGCAGTGGCAGTGGCAAAATGAGCTGATAATAATGATGATGGGGATGAGTCCCCATAGCACCGTTAGATTGACGTGAACTGGTGCATAACAAGTGCTAGGAGTCTTTAACACAGTGACTACCACAAAACCCAAACATAACAGAAATTCAATTGTTTGTCGGTCACATGTCCCTTATGGTGTAAAAAAATAATGTCATGTCGCTAGTAAATAATACGCAAATATCTACGCTTACAAACTATAATATTTGTAGAAGTTCGATAAACACAAATTAGTAAGTTTATGCGACAATTTGGTTTACCTGATACACAAAAATAACGTTTATTTAGATAATACTTCTACGAGTATGTCCTCGCGTGACTGTCTAATATACGGAGTCTGTGACGTCATTATTGTTTTGGGAGGCTCGACCATGAATATTGCACATAACGTCATATTGCATAGACCTTAATCCTGTCGTGACCATTTAATATTCAATTGTGTGACGTCACTATTCAGGCAACTACGAATGTTGCTAAGAGACAGATTCATTACATCTATATCAGCTGGATTTTAGTTTTCATATTAAGTATAGTTCTGTAGTGAAATTTTATGTCTGTTTTAGTGTCTATTGTGGGAGTAAAAAAAAAAACAAAAAACCCGACTGCTAAAACAACTATATAAAAAGCAAAAAGAAAAAACTGAAAAAACAAAAACAAACTACGATCCCTGAATTCAATTTGAGCAATTTTGAATACAACGTGAAATATTTCTAAATACATAAAATATTGATAGTTATCGCAGACGGGTACAATCATCAACCAAGCGGCCAATTTTCAATGTATTCACGTTGCATTCAACATTGCTCAAATTGAATTCTGGGATCATAGAGCTTGTTTTTTTCTTTTCATTTTTTCTCTTTGCAGTTATTTTTTATATAGTTGTTTTAGCAGTCGGGTTTTTTATTTTATATTAATAATTTGGTTTATTTCAAACTTTTTAGTTTTGTAAAGTAAATAACCAAGCATTTCAATACCAACATAAAATAATTATATTAAAACGCCTTACTCTTTTAAATAGCAAAGTCATAGCGCATACAGCAATTGGTCTAAAAACGAAGCTCTTGACGTCTAGTACTTTTGACTGACAAGTTCATTGAGTTTTTTAAACATGGGAATAAAATCTGCTAATATTCCCGAAAACAAAACACCATAAAACATTGCTGTACCTAAATGCAAGTTATTAACTACATCTACGTCCATAGAAAAATTAGCCATCTTTAAATTCCGTAGACGTTGTAGTTCGTTTAAAGAATTTTGATAGTGTGGTCGATCTAACAGTTTTTTGGGGTCAAGACTACTAATACCCGGCCAATGCTTTAACTTTTTTTGTTTTTTTTTTATATCCTATGTCACTCCCACAATCAAAACAAATCTAACGACACCTCAAATGTTAAAATCCACCATTCCGTTTGGGCTGTAGGGCCTTAGAGCATTATAATGCTCTAAGTGTAGAACGTGCCAAAAAACATACATACATACTTAAGATACATACATACACTCGAAAAATCTAACGACACCTATGTTACAGGCTCATACGTTTATTTTTAAGTTATGGCTGTGTGGACCAAAGGCATTATCTATTTACATAATTATAAAATACTAGCGGCCGCTCTCGGTTTCACCCGCGTGGTTCCCGTTCCCGTGGGAATATCGGGATAAAAAGTATTATATCTGTTAATCCAGGCTATAAACTATCTGTATGCCGAATTTAATCCAAATCCATTCAGTAGTTTTTACGTGAAAGAGTAACAAACATCCATCCATACTTATAAACTTTCGCGTTTATAATATTAGTGGGATGTCATCACTCTATGTCACTTTTCAGAAATACTTTTCACTAAAAGTAATATGTGAGATCACACTGAGGGAATACACTGAAATACATCACAGTCACAGACAACGATTCGTAGACATCTAAAATCTCAGAACAATATTAGTTATTATTCTGAGTCTAAAATGGTAAAAAGAGAGAGTGAAGGAGAATAAACAAAAAAGAAAGTTTTTATTGCCTCAACGAAAAAAGATTTTATATTTCATTGAAATTTTCAAAAAGTATTTAATGTCTCTACATTGTGTTGGGTCTCTACCCAACACAACAACACAACACTGCTGTTACAGTTTTATTATAGCAAACCACTAAAAAATGGATAGATGGATAGATACCGCGCATGCATGTCGCTTGCGTGGATTGTTAATAAGCATTATGATTGCATAATCGCGCTATTACATTGCTAATGCAAACACGAACGTAATATTAACTAATGTTGAATACGGAATGTCAAGGGATTGTTATAGAAATCCATAAATTAAATAGTCTAGTTTCAACACCGTCAAATTCTAAATATTTTGTATATGTCAAATTGAAAAAATTGTTATCAATAAGATTACACGATGCACTAATATTAGAAATGCGAAAGTTTGTGTGTATGTATGTGTGTATATTTGTTGCTTCTTCACGCTGCAACGGATGGATGGATTTGGATGAAACTCGGCATACAGGTAGTTTATAACCTGGATTAAAACATAGAATACGTTTATTCAATACACACTTTTACAGGCACTTATTGACGTCAAAACGAAGTATAAAATTCAAATAAAATAAGTAATAATAAACTAAAATTTTGTATGACTAAACAACTGAAACTACCACCACTTCAGATTTTAGGAGAACCTTCGACTGAGAAGAACAGACAAGAAATTTACTTCATAATTAATTGTCGATTTTACTTTCGATCATAAACATTGTGTGACTGTGATTTTTACACAGCAACAAACTACCTATTAAATAAGAAAAAGAATGTGGCGTGTCAGGAGCTGTAAACTGCATTTCTGTGATGAAAACTTCATGGTAACATTAATACCTAGGTACTATTGTATGAAATAAAAACTTCCCTTTCAACTGAACAATGTACCTGAATTGAACGAGATTCATTCAAACACTGAATGTGATATTGACATGAAACTTTAAAGTACAGTCACGAGTTTAAATATATATTACTATTATTGCTTCTATTACTAATGAAAATTAGACAAAATATACGGTTACAGCTAAATTATAAGTTAATTCAAAGTCGGCTTGTAATTCGAGCGTCTTATAAAACGTGACAACAGAATTGAAGACATCTTGTACATATTATAGTAATATATTCATCATCTCAGCCAAAAAACGACCACTGCTGGACAAAGGCCTCCCCCAAGGATATGAGGGGTATTTGCCGTAATCGCCACGCTTGGCAGGCGGGTTGGCGATCGCAGTAGGTTGAGGGTAACTTCAGAGAAATGCTGCTGCCCATCCTCTGGAATGGTCCCTTAGTCGGCTTTTACGACACCCACGGGAAGAGATGGGGTGGTGCAATTCTTTATCCCCGGCACCACACAGGGTAATATATTATTACCCACGTATTGTTTGATTTTTTCTTTTTCTTACAGAATGGTTGGCAATTGACTATGCTCTGCCTGTTAAACAGAATTAGAGTCCAGATGCGAGGAAAGCTAGTGAAAAATAGCTGAAAAAATGCCATAAAATAAATAAATAAATAAATGTTTCCTACATTCACACCAAATATCTAGCCCCAAGAAAAGCTTCCTTAAGAAACTCGAGAAATGCTTAACTAAACAACGGATAAACATACTTAATATACTTAAATACATACTTATTATACATAGGAAACATCCAGACCCGAAACAATTTAAAAAACAGGTATTTCTAAATTGATCCAACCGGGGACCGAACCCGGGACCTCAGAGATGGCGACACCATGAAAACCGGTGTGCAAGCCACTCGATCAAGGAGGTCGTCTAAAGAAAATGTAATGAACAATAAATAATAAACAAAAAAACAACAGAAAATGTCAAAACCCTTTCGTCATTTCTTCTCTGTATTCTTTTCTAAAGTTTACAAGAATACCACAAGGGGTCTACTTCTTTATTAGGGTTCTACTAATACTTGCATTTACTTTTATGTATATAGAAGATATCATGAATATTGAATGCCTGGCGGCTGTTGAAACTCACTTTTCGGTCATTACAAGCCCCCAGGGCAGAATCCATTTATTCACCTTAATTAAAAGTAGACAGAAAACTCGTTTAATAATTCTTAGACTCGCGTTCCGTAGATTAGGGTCCTAAATACTTTAATGAGGTGCTCGATGGGGTAGTGATATACGCTTTCGGGCTGCGATCTTGCATGTTAAACAAATCTTTTGTTTATTGATGATAATTATATTGCATGTCGTGTCTGCCTATAATTAAGACAACACTAAGCCTTAAGACAAACTTGTATTTTTAAATTTTAATAGTGTATGTTTCGTTGGTAGTCCATTTAAAATAAATAAATAAATAAATATTTGGCACTGACGAGTGATTGGATTGGATGGGTGAAATGAAATATCTCTAATGGCTTATACATAGTTTGAAATCCCATACGTTTATTAATCTATTCTTTTAGCGTTACAGGCCCACTGATCTTCCCACGCTTAATGACGTGAAAACAAAAAAAATATCAAAAAAATAAATAACAAAATTTTAGTTTAAACTAAACCACTGAACCTACCATTAGTTCAGTTTTTGAGAGAGCCTTCGACCGAGAAAAACTGGCACAAAAACTCAGCAGGCTTTTTTTCCATCTTATCAACTAAACTACATCATTGTTAATTTGAATGCCCAGCTGTGGGATATTTATAAGCTACTGAATTGACCAACAAAGTCGACCGATATTAACTGGAGTGATTGATTGCATCCGTCGCTTTTATGATGTGCTTGAATTATTAAGTTCTGATGCAGTCAACATTAATTTATTTGTTTGACATTTAGTAATTAACATTTTACATGGGGAAACTGCAGGTAATAATGTTCTTTGCTTTTATTAATAGCTTTTGTTTAAGCTGCGTTTTTATTATTATGTATATTGCAATCGATTTAAAATGTGTAATTCATTTTTCAATTGTCTCGTCGACCTGAAATTTTACTGCTGATATTTTTGGTTTGAACGACCATTTAATATATGATTATACATATAGTATGTTTGTCGAAGCAACTATACTTATAACTGCGTTCGTCACCTCTTTTAACGGTAGTTAGTTTATTATCACTAAAGTATTTAGTATCTTCCGTTGCGTATTATTGAGCTGACTAGATTTAGTATTGATAGGTATTGACCCATGACTAGATTTCAACGAAGCGGATATCTTTGCGCAGCGTTATGGTTCAATATAATAAATACTAGTGTTCGCCCAGTGCTCGAAATTCGACCGTTTCATAATAAATAAATTGTAACACTTTTTAAAAATAAAATGTATTTTTCGGGAATCATTCTCCATATAAGCTTTAACTCTATTTTCTACAAGTATTAAAATATATATGTATGAAGGGCGTGTTACTTTTTTATTATCCTGGTTACTAAAAATCAACTCGATTTGGTATAAAAATATTTCAGCAGCGGAAAAGATTAAACTATTAACATTTTATCCAAATGATAATGATTCTCCACATAGTTCAACTCAACTAAACTAATTAAACCTCGAAACATATGGCAATAAATCCAGTCTGTTTACTGCCGCCGAAATATGCTAATCCGTTTTAACGATGCAAATTAATTTCGAAACTGTCGAGGGATATAACATGCCATTTTGAATATTTGATGGGCTCATTTTCTAGAAAAATAATGTATGCAAAACCCACTCGCACGGGGGAGGCCGGGAGGCTTAATGAGTTCTGACTAGGGATCTTTGACATAGTATGTTATTTTGATGACGAATATACATTAGATACAATCCACCTACTAGACCTAACAACAGGAGAACCTTTCATAAGTGCTCTTTATATGCATAAATTGAATAATTAATTTTCTTTGTCATTATCATTATCAACGCCTCGGTGGTCGTGCGGCAAAGCGCTTGGCCTGATACCCGAAGGTCCGGGGTTCAATTCCCAGGTCGGGTAAAGTGTAAAAATTCGACTAACAATAATTAACAATTTCCGTAAAAAGGGGTACACAGTTTTTGCTTCACGTATGTGTGCAACGTGCCGAAATGTGTTTCCTTTTTATAACTAAAAACATAGCATGCGTATATAAAACATGTAGGTACTGCCTTTCCATACCCTGCATAGTAAAATATGTAACCCAAAAGTATTGTGTAACTCAGCGAGCAGTCTCTTAAAATTATCACGATATTTCTCGTGTGGCAACTTTTGAAAGAGTTCTCAGCCGGGACATTGATGGCCCGAAATATTGGCGGGAGCACGTCTTGAATTTTGATGTAACCAAACGCAGGGAATATGACTTGCCGACGACTGGAAACACCGATTTATATTCAGTGTTATAGTTTGGAAACTGGAAAGTTGTTTATTTTAGTTTAGTTGTTATAGGAAGATAGAAGCTGTTAGAAGTGCCGATGATGTGAAAGGGAAGGTGAACTGTTATCTTGGTAAAGTTTGGTTTGTTTAGTAAAGGAAATTGTACAAAATTTATAAGAATAATAAGGTAAAATGTAATACGATGACATTTATGTATATGCAAGATGTAGAATATCTATACAACCTTTTTTTTAGTTTATACGAAAATCGAAACACGGGTCAAATATTTTCATTTGAAGAATCAGTACAAATTTTTCAAAAATAATATCTTGAAAACTCACGAAGTTACAAGCTTTTTGTGCTGTCCCGTTGTGTTTTTTAGTAGGGTATATATACTTTATTTGAGATTTTGTAAATATTATTTTACATGGTATAAAAAATATTGAAATCGATTCTATTACTGATTCTGAACAAACAGTTTTCAGGTTTCGTATAAACTAAAAATAACGTTGTATATAAGATATTTTATCAAATGTACCGTTGCCTTGATTTTTATGATGGAGGCCTTTCTTTGCCTTGTTGTATCACAGTGTATAGGCTAATTACAGATGCTACAACTTAAACAAAACTCCATTCTTAATTTATTTAAAATAACTATTTCTTTAAATACCTCTTGCGGTGGAGACAACCGGTTGTTGGGGCTCAGAGGCAAAACTTTTTTCGTGGAAGTGGGGCGCCGTCTACGAGAGAGGGGTCTTGACCCTCGCTCTGAGTCATTCCTGGTACAAAGGTTGTCTATCGCTGTGCAACATGGTAACGCGGCAAGTGTGTTACTGTGGCACCTTTGCACCTGGTATGACACGGGTCACGCGGGGAGGGTTATTTGATTGAGCTGTTTTTATTTATTTTTGTTTTTATATTGCTATTATTTTGTGCTGATTTCATTTGTGTTATTGTGAATTATAAAATAAAACTTTAAATTTACAAATGAAGACATTTTTAATATGGTCATACTAAAATATAGTCACGACACTAGTCACATAATATTAATAAATATCAACAAACTACCTACTTCAAGTTATTAAATTCCCTAAAATTTTCCGATAACGAAAGCAAATTGCTAGCAATATTCTTTGTCTATGGATATAGATCATTGCTTTAGTTATTATTCTGAGAATCATTGGTTTTTTGTTCAAAGGACAATAGAGCCGTAATGGATAAATGGATATACGAGTAAGGGACAAAGATAACAAAACTCTGGCCGAATCGTTCGGCGAATTGTTTCAATGGCAACACTGAAATGTCGACCCGCCTGTGCCCGCTTCAGGCATCAGCTTGGTACTATTAAAGTTTTGACAACTTTAAATTGAATTCGCCAAGTTTAATGCATTCTGAGACATTTAAATTGATATTATGTTATTCTTGGTTTAAGCAGACTGTTCGTTTATTATATAGAAAAGCGATTGTAACTTGCATTTATTCTATTTAACTTAAGAAATTTAAGGGCGATTTCTGACTTGACACAGCGCAGGACCAGCTTATGTGATGTGTAAAGGGACACCTACATTAAGCAGCGGTAGTAATCCTCATCCGAGTGGAGACCGCGTATCGGCAAACGTAGTGTAGGACGCCCTCAGACTAGGTGGAACGACGATCTTCGCAAGGTGGCGGGCAAGATCGGATGGGAGTAGCCGCGGATCGTGCTCAATGGCGTGCACTTGGAGAGGCCTATGTCCAGCAGTGGACTATTATAAGCTGATGATGTTGGTGATGATGATGATGAACCCTAGTCCATTAATGCTGATCATGATGACATCCTTGATTAAGTTTTTACTCAAAATGGTTTTAGTTTTTTCTTAGTTTTCCTCATCTGGGTACATATTGATTATCCTCATAATTTAAAGGATATTGACTGATTCATACATCTACATAGCTATCACTTCTTGGTCTGGCAGCATCCGCCATCAACAGTCGGTTTCTATTCCTAATCATATTATATGAAAAAAAAATGAAATGAATTTTTATTCAAGAAAACTTGCGAAATATACGCGTTTGAACAGTATAAAAATATTTTGCCTAGTATACCTTTTTGATGATTTATGGTTATCATTAGGTATATGCTTATTATCCTCTTATCATTTCTCGTGTTTGATTCCTTTATGTGCCTGATCAATTCAGCTCCGGCAGCGTCTGCACCATATTCATTTTCTTTTCCTGATCTAATGCACCAAGTTTATCGTCATGCCTGGTGGGTGGTACAGTCCTGCCTAGAATTCAGCTGGATGGAGGCCCCCTAATAAAATCTATACCTGCCGCCAATCAGCAGGTTTTGCATTGCTGGGTAATAAATCTAGTAAAATTATAGGGTAAGAAGGCATAAGATCTGAAGCTTCCAGGACGGCCACGCGCGGGATATCCTTGGTGTCTACGGAACGGAAGTCTGGGTGCCCAAGCTATCCCGGGCGTCTACCCTCTGGCGGGCCGTTATGAGGGGGAACTCGGTGTTTGCCGTTCGTGATCCCGAGCCATCCCCGTGGCAAAGAAGGGATGGAACTAGGTTTTTTACCCGCCTCGTCGAGCTTTAGTGGTTGGACGAAGGAAGAAGAGGAAAGTCCCACATAATCTAAAGTCGCCCAAAGCCTATGCAAAAAAAGGGGGGCGTATGCCCTTTTGCCGGCTCAGTAAACCTTATAAACAACCCTGCTATATACGACTTTAAAGTTTATACTGACACCCCCCACCAACCATTAGGTCATAAAGTAGGCGTCAGACATCCATGCGCAAGCAAAACTCGCACATGGAACCATCTACGTCAGGTCATAACGCCAGATCAGTACGCGCCGAAGCGCATTCTTCATATGAAACTCTTAAGACTAGTGACTTAAGCGAGTTACCCTGTGTACACATATAGTCCAAAACCTAAATATTCAGATAGGTTACCGGACCTTATAAACAGTCAAATACTTACTCCACACGTGCACACTCCACCCATGGTTCTTCTTGTCCTCACTGCTCCCCGGCTCCTGCATTTGTTCGTCTGCCGCCTCGCCCTCCGGCAGCGTCCGCCACCGTTTGAGAAGCTCTTTCGTTTTGTCCTTCGTCTTGTCACATGCCTGCTTCCAGTTGGTGAAGTACTTCCTTGATACCTTAGGGCTGGTCAGCGACGCCGATTTAGAGTCTTGCCTGGAAGAAAAATTGTATTGGTAAATATTTATTCTCAAATCAAATTGTTTTAATATTAAAACTAATTGTTATCGATATCTTTATTTGCTATGTGTTGTGCAGGTCAATAAATGTTTTTTTTATCTTTATCTTATATGCGGTACTTTAATAGTTTTGGTTTACTTTTGAACCTAACAAGCTTTTGCAGTCTTTGGTCGCATGGAGATCTCACAATAAGTATATATTTATCAATTCAATGAGCAATGTGCGTATAAATCAATGCTATGTTTTGCATCATTTAAAACTACTGGCGCAGATATGACTTATGAATTATAGGAAGGTTGCATAGCACTTTACAAATCACCGACCCAATGCTTTGACCAATTCAAAGTATAAAATTAGTAAGTAATAATGCCGCCATTTCCATTCTTAGTAGATCGGCAAAAGACGGTTAAAAGTATGAGCTTGCCGCCATGTAAATTCTTATGAGTATTCCACAGTCGTAACTTAAGAGCTCCAAAAAGAAAATGAGGTGTTTTATAACCATACGTGATCTGTGAGTGAATGTAAAGGATCATAGGAACAAAGTCGATTGCTCTCCTGAGTGCCTTTTTAGTATCCGCCATGAAATGAGGAGCGTCCTGATAGATTGCTAGTTTAGACAGTACTCCTCTTGGGGTTACGACATTCAGAATTTGCATAAACACTACTGTAGGGCGCACATCTAAAGGAAGCTTTGTTAAAGTTCGTGAGCTTAATAACAACGGGAAAAGGTGAACAGAAATTGAATCATTACTAGTGGTCGCCCGTGGTCGAAATTCGACCGTAATTTTATTAAGACTGCACGGATTGTATCATAAGCAATGAAAAATTAAAAAAGATAGAATGTGAGTTTGGATTGTCATTGACAGATATCGGCCGCTCCTTTTCCATTTTTGAAAGTTTTGAAAAGAGTATATATGCGTGTGTGTCAAATACCTACATAATAGTGTGGGTAATGTTTGTTTTATTGATTTAATGTATTTTTTATGCATAATTAAAAAAAAATGTTAACATTCTGTACTCCTTCTCTTTAAAAACTATAAGTGTGCAAAATTTCATACTCCTCCGTCCGCGCAATTTTCGTAAAAAGGGGGACAAAGTTTTTGCTTCACGTATTAATATATAGATTGTAGCCATTTGTCTGCATTTGAAGACAAAATAGGGTGACTGCAAAAGGTAAAGCTTCTTATATTATTATTATATTTTATTCTTGACGACTTCCTTGGTCGAGTGGTTTGTATACCAGTTTTCATGGTGTCGCCATCTCTGAGGTCCCGGGTTCGATCCCCGGTCGGATCAATTAAGAAATTATTGTTTTTCTAAATTGTCTCGGGCCTGGGTGCTTTCTATGTATAATAAGTATGTATTTAATTTATTTTAAGTATGTTTATCCATTGTCTAGTAACCATTTAACGAGTTTCATAACGAAGCTTCTCTTGGGCTAGGTAATTGGTGTGAGTGTAGGAAAGTTTATTTATTTATATGTTTCTGACGCGCTCGAGCAACGAACACATAGACACTCTCTTAGGCACGGAATCTAGCAACAGCTCGTTCAGATTTCGTGTCATGTATGAAGATAAAAAAGAAAGCTAGCTAACTAAGCTAACCTTCTACGGTCTTATTATTTTGTGATTTTATGTCCAAAGAGAATCCGTTTACATTTTTACTTTATGATCAGCAACCTATAAACGTTTCACTGTCGAGCTTAGGATTTTCCAATAGATAACATGGGTAGATGGGGTCATAAATGTTGGTAAACTAATTTAATAAAAAAATAACCCTCCAGGCTCCATGTTGATTGATGGGATTTTAACGACAGACTGCCAATTTACAAATCTATTTAGCAGAAAAAATACTTTCTTACCAAAATGTCTGTGATCAATTCAAAGATGATTTACTTTAGTCAGTAACAAAAATGTCGTAATCTATAAAAAAATAGAATATCACGGTACAACCCCCCAATCCCTTGATCGATCAGTAAGACAGTTTCTTAATATATATTTATCTACACTAATGTTGTAACATTCTACTTATGTTTCCAATACTTGACTTATAATTACTACTGTTATAGCGCAGACAACAAAACACTCAATTTAAGCAATTTCACATGATGGTATAATATCCACATCGATATCGTAAAATCTCATTATAACATTAATAAAACGCGACCAATTAACCTGGCGAGCCTTATGTCAAAATCCTCATACAAGTTGTATAAAATTTTGATATAAGGCTGGCTTTTGAAAACAGTTGGGTTATACGTGAAAACTTCGTCGAAACTACTAAACTTACATACACAAAACTCTTTGGTAAGATCTTGTGCCAATTAAATAAAAAAAGAACAGCGCGCGCTCGTTCCTGATTGGCCCTGCGCGCGCAGCTGCGCTCTCATTGGTTAGATTTTAATGGCGGAAATTTGAACAATTATTATAAATAAACTATTGTTGTTTGACTAATTGCATTAGTGAAGATAAAGTAGTGTATGCAACTGCATATAACACGGGTATTAAAACACTCGTTACTATTATGAAACTCGGTGCGCTCGTTTCATAAACTCACACTCGTGTTTTAATACCCTTCATTATATGACAGTTGCATAAACTACTATTATATGAAAGAAGTTTAGATTATATACTAAGGTAAGGAATGAAGAAAAATAAATACAATAGAAGAGGAAGTAAACATTTTATCTTTTACAGTACCTACAACATTTTTTTAACCTAAAAGACGCTATGCAAATTTTATTATTTCAGGACCACAAAGGACAAGGATTTAAAGCGTTGACATTCATTGTACATCAAAGTAACGCTTAAAAAAGTGCGCACAAATGCCCTCATAATAAAATTAAGGGTCTCTTTTTCTATGGGATTGCTGAGATATTTTTTATTCGTAACTACCTGACCCGGCGGACTTCGTACCGCTTTGACAGTTTCCATGACAACAAAACAAACAAACCATTTTGTATTGGAAAATTAAATTGACGTTTTTACTATTTCCCGTTACTTGCTTATTATTTATGTTTCTCACCGTTTAAACCTTTCCTGAACTTCCACAAATATTTCAAAATCAAAATTAGCCAAATTGGTCCAGCCATTCTCGAGTTTTAGTGATACAAATCAACAGCAATTGATTTTTATATGTACACTAGATGACCCGGTGAACATCGTATCACCTACATGTATTGGTGAAAAATATGGTCAAAAGTTAAACATTATCGGCTGGGGTGGGAAATTACTCTAAACATTTCTTGGCCAACATCCAAAAATATAACAAAAAATTGCTTTCAAATGACGTAGTTTGGCGCAACGCATATTGTACAGGAAAATATCATGCCCACTTTCAAGTATACCATAATTATTGTTTTTGATAAATTATTAATTTCCCACCCCAGAAACTAATGTGCGTAATAGATGTGGTGGTGGGACCAGTTGTGGCAATTTTACTTTACCACCAGCATAACATAATCCAGTAGATTCACCGCTGTATTTTAACGCTTACAATATTGACAAATGGTTGTCATTTCCCCAATTGTTACGGCACAATAATCTATTTCCGGGTCGTAATGGAATGCTACTCGTTCCAGGTTTAAAGGAACATTGCGTCTGCGGAATCGCTTAAATCTTCCCTGAACTTCCACAAATATTTCAAAATCAAAATTAACCAAATCGATTCTCGAGTTTTAGCGAGTCAAACGGACAGCAATTGATTTTTATATGATAAAAAGGAACAATTTCATTGAAACTTTGAATAATCAGAATCAACTATTATTCTTGAAAAGGAAACTGTTATATTAAAGGGCAAAGTATTGATTATTACTAAAGCCAAAGTCAAATCGTTTATTAAATGTATGCCTTCTTAGACAATTATTGACATCAAAAACTGTTCGATTTCCAAATATATATATAAACAGGGTGGAAAGATCTGATGCCACATGGATGGCAACGTTACCTTAAATATTGGAAATAGCACATTCAGTGTAAAGGAGACTTTCCTTTATTTTTAAAAACAATAAATTCTGCATTTATGGATTTTTGAAAAGTCGCTTGCCTTAGGCGTGACTCGAACCAGTCAAATGCGACAAAAAATAACATGCCGTATTTTATGCTGCAGATCGAAAGGATTACTGATAAGGAGCATTTTTTCTAAAAAAAAGTAAGTCTCCATTGCGTACAATTTGCTATTTCCAATAATTAAAGTAGTTGCGGTGCATTTCACGTGACGGGTGAAAACAAAATTAAAAGGTAATTGTTAGTTTTCATGGCCTTCCGTTATTTTGATTGTGTTTGTTATTTAAAGAAAAATAACCTTATCAGCAACTCTTTCGATCTGCATCATAAAATACGGCATGTTATTTTTTGTCGCATTTGCCTGGACATACGATTTGTTTGGTTTGTTGTCATAGAAACAATTTGATTGTATTGTTGACATAGAAAGTGTCAAAGCGATACGAAATCCGCCGGGTCAGCTAGTAATAATATATTTTATTTTAGTTTCTCCTGTATAAAAGAAAACAAATTAGATTAAGGAGGTCGGGTCGTATCAAAATGTCAAATGATTGATTACCAAACGCGAGATTTCAAAACGGCGCACGCAAGCTAAGCCGTTAATATTTCATCGGCCACTTATTTCAAGATGATATTTTCTAAAGGGCAAATTTTATTGCCATTGTGTCCCGAAGCCATAAAGATAAAACAGTAAGCGGGCTCGGCATAAACTTTGTCCGTTCGGGGTCGTTTTGACCCCACCTAGAGCAGGTGCGTTGACGCTTGCAACTTTTATCTGTAGAGGCAAACCTTTTCAGTAATGACTATAGGAATTGGGACTCGGTTTTGTGTTTCGTCTTATTGATTTGATGTAGTCAAATTTAACAATTCTTTATTAAAATAAACTTTATAAATTAATGGATGCGGTCAGCTCCAAACAGAAGGGAATGGCGTAACATAGAGGAGCCATATGCCCGTATTCACCCATCAGATGATGGTGAAAAAAAACTTCAATCTACTAAGGTATCAACTCGATATTTTTTGGTAAAAGCGTGATACTCTTATTAGATTCTTAAATGACAAAAATAAGTAAGTAAAACAAACTGTAATTCAGCATCCAGGAGCACCTAAATACAATTAAGGGGATTATTACAATTTCGTTTATCTATGTAAAACTGCAAAAATAATAAAATGTATACAGTCTGGGTATGTAAAATGCAGTACACAACTGTTTTTATTAATCAACTTTAGGTGAAGGTTAAGTTTTTGTTTGGCAACGGTTTACAAAGCGATATAAGACTTATACAAAGCTTGTTTGTATTACATAAGAAGTGGTAGTTACAAGAAAACATCGCAGAAGTTAAATGCAGCCAGCTATCCGGAAGATAAATGAATGTGGATGGAATGGTTACCGAGAAAATGGGCCAGGCAAAGCTCGCATCGCAGTTAAGTTAAAGATTGCAAAACATTATGAGAGAAGCGATTAATCATTGTTCACTGTCACGCCTTGGTGGCAAATGATGTTAGTGCTTGGCTCAAAATACAAAGTTCTAAGATTTTATTCCTAGGTAAGGCAAATTGTGTTTCGAATTTTTTGATACAAACCGTAGGTTTGTGATCATCAACCCTTTTGAAAAGTGTGGTGATTAAGTCAACCAACACACATTTATAAGATAAGATAAGATAAGATAATTTTTATTGCCATAAAATTGTGTAAATACATAGCAGATCAAAGTGATGACTTGATTTCAATGATATAACTTGATTTAATAGGTAAGTACTAGTGGTCGCCCAGTGGTCGAAATTTGAAGGCTAATTTTAAGGCTGTACGGATTGTATCCTAAGCAATGAAAAATTAAAAAAGATAGAATGCTAGTTTGGATTGGCATTGACAGATTTTGGCCGCTCCTCTTCCATTTTTGATTTTTTTGCAAAGAGTTTATATGCGTGTGTGTCAATTACCATGTTAGTGTGTGTAATGTTTGTTTTATTGATTTAATGTATTTTTTATGCATAATTTAAAAAAACATTAACATTCTATACTCCTTCTCTATATAAACTATAAGTGTGCGAAATTTTATACTCCTCCGGCCGCGCAATTTTCGTAAAAAGGGGTACAAAATTTTTGCTTCACGTATTAATATATAGATTATGACGAATGATAGCGATTAATTTGTATGACTATGTATTGTTTGATGATAGTGCTAATTACTTTACATTTAGTTATACACTTATACGCTATACGCTTCGTTACCAGTATGCAATATTTTTTTATTTTTGTTCTCTATAATTCATACTATATTCGATCAGCACGCAAAGATACAATTGTTAAATAACAATACATAGCATTGAGATATTTGTTGATTCAGTAACCATTTATGCATGTTTAGTATATTTAGCACATTTAGTATTATATGTGTTTTACAAAACATTGGATATATTGTACTGCTGTCAGCAATGTTTGTATCGGTGTTCGATTTCAAATTAATTGGAGTATTTTTTATTGCGTTTGCCAGAAACCCTAAATGGCTGCAGGCTGAACTGGTTCGTTACAATATATTGAATGGAGATTTTTAGCAAAATGAAAATAATATTAGACGATTTTTTACGTCGCCCTGGCGATTTGATATTGCACATGTGTGTTTAATAGGAATCATCATCATCAGCTCCTTTTAGGTCCTCACTGCTGGGGCACGAGCCTTCCCTATGGGTGGATGGACGGGCCATAAACCATCACGCAGGCCAGTGCGGGTTGGTGGTTGTTAACGACTGCCAATGCAGCCGGGACCAACGACTTTACGTGCCTTCCGAAGCACGGAGGAGCTTGAGATGTTACATTTTTGGTCACCCATCCGATGACCGGCCTTTGTGAAAGTTGCTTAACCTCAGCACTCGCAGACCGGGCGCGTTAACCACTGTGCCATCGAGCTCCTCCTCCTATTGGTGTTTTTTTTTGGATATTTGCCTAGTTATTTTTCAAGTTTTCATGGATTCTGCTGATCTAACTTTGATCGTAGTAACAAGGATGGTTGTAATTTTCCAAAGAAGAATGTTCTAAATAAGATTTTATCCTAAAGAAATAGCAAGATCCTACAATGGTCAGGGGACAATTGCGAATTCACATACCGGAGGTCAAGATTCACTTTGTGTCCCTGCACCAATAGCTAAATCAATAGGTAAGTACATCATAAATGTGGGTTTTATGATCTACAAGGGGCAAGCAAATGATTCCACTCGGTGCACCTATGTTAAAAGGGAAGTGAGATATGTGTTAGATAACCACCTCTATGGTGTAAAATTTTGTAAGGTCTCGGAGCCAGAGTGTAGAGATCAATTCCAAAGGGAGACATATATATTTATATATATATGTACATATTAAGTTTATATTGGCTTAATTCGATTGCTGGTAGGGCTTAGCATCGCAAATATGGTCTAAAACTTAGTAAGGTCCCAGAGGGGGTCTGATTCGGGTTCGTTTTCAGAGAGGAAACATATCGTGCTCGATCCGGTTGATGGAAGGATTTCTAGCTACCATCATTTTATCTAAGTCTGTAGATATATCAACATTGTTAGTAGTATTGTTGGGTTGAGTTGGTTGAGGTTTTCAGGCGAGAGAAGGTTCCGTCTCTGCTTTATTGTCACTAACCACTCATCAAGTGAGACGAAGGCCAGCCGTTTGGGAAATAAAAAGACATGGAAAAGCTAAGTTCAGTTTATCGTCGTCGTTTACTTACTTACATAACAGTGTATCAAAGAAACACTGTCGGATTGTGTCAAATCAAGCTCTTCAAGAAATCGAATCATTAATTGCTAATTAATAAATTGAAAAACAAAAAAACTTCTGGACAATCGCAGCTGGACATAGGCCTATCCAAGTGCGTCGATCATCTAGCTCTTGCCAGCTACCTTGCAAAGATAGTCGCTCCATCTAGTCTGAAAAAAACTTACTAAACGACATATATAGAAACACTAGCGGCTCGCTCGCGACTTCGTCCGCTTGAACACCCGTATCCCATGATGGAGCCCTATTGCAGCGCCATCTACTGGGTCCAATTGTAAATCTAAACAATTCTCGAACGCCACTTGAACACACACAAAAAAAAAACATTAAAATCGTTCCAGCCGTTAAGAAGGAGTTCAATTAGAAACACACGCACAGAAGATTTATATATCTAAAGATTGCCGGCCGTTGTTCGCGTTGTCCAGAGGGGCGATTTTGGAATATCACCGGTAATGTCGAAATGGAAGTAAGATGAGATACTTGGAAATATGATATTTTTTGCCCAATAAACAATTTGATTATTAATATCGTTCAAGAATTTTCAGAGTCAAAAATAAGTTACTAGTGTCCGTCCTTGAATAAGAGAATAAGGAGCATATGTAATTGATATCACAGCGTGTTATGTGTAACTAATAACCGGTTTAAAAATCGCCGTACAGGGCGGCAATTTCGATTCATCGCCAAAAAGGTTGTAAATAAAATAACCTCATTTCCAAGCATGTTTGAGAAAAATATACTAGGTAAGTACTACGGAGAATAATATGCGCAGTGGTATATGGATTCAATAATTCTTGACTACACGACCGCAGAAAGCTTTTATAAGCCAATAAAATATGTAACAACTTGAAGCGAAAATATATGACGACGCCGAATAGTTTCAAAACAATGTAATATGAAGTATCATAGATTAAGTAATATTACTAGTAGTGTGCAAATATTTACTTTAAACTACATATTAGTGCCTTACAAATAAACAAAGTATAAGCTAAGGATAGTTATTCTGTGTTTTGTTCCTGTCATGTAAACGTCATTACAAATTAGAGTTAAAGAGACAAAACACGGTATTACTATTCGAAACTTATTCTTTGTTTATTTGTAAGACCCTAATATTAGGGTTGTAAGACACTTACAAACTGAAGTAGGATATCTTGTACATCATTATTGTAGGTCATACTTTTGACGAAAGATTTAAAAGCCATCTATGGATCAGTTATCACCATAATAGCGATCCGATCCGTCCCCCTCGAAGAATCTAATAGGCAACGGGGCACGCACTTGCTATTCTAAATAGAAAACCTCTGATGTTTCGTTTCAAACGGCTCGAAGGACCCTGTAAGTTTCTTGCCGCCCTCAAAAAAGTCCGGTGACGCTGAAAATGCCGCCTGAGACAATCAACAAACTCTTAAAAAAAGTTATCATAATCTTCTAATTCTTCTTTATAAAATATTAGGTCCTTACCTATGAAATTAACGTTTTGTATGAAGATTTTTTATAAAATTTTATTTTTCATACTAACGTTTTTTAAATTTTCTTAGCACGTATTTATGTTAACATTATAAAAATTGTAGAGTAGTGTGTTTGTTTCACTAGCTAAATATAGCAGACATTAAAAAGAATAAAATCAAGTCCCTTCAAAGCTAAATGAAACAAAAAGACAATTCCGCGAACATAAAAAGTAGTCGATTGAAAAAAAAGGGGGAATAAAGACCCAAAATTAAAAATCACTGTTATTACTGAAGCCTAAGTAACATAGTCCTAATTAAAGGTGTATAATAATATTAACAACCGGAATTGACTTTTAGAACGTTTAGACCTTTTAATAAGTGAGAAAAAAAACGTCAATTTCATAGGTAAGGACCTAATATATAAATCTTCTGTGCATGTGTGTCACTGAACTCCTTCTAAACGGCTGGACCGATTTGGATGAAATTTTTTGTGTGTGTTCAAGTGGAAACGAGAATGATTTAGATTTACAATTGGACCCGGTAGGTGGCGCTGCAATAGGGGTCCATCATGGGATACGGGTGTTCTTAAGCGGACGAAGTCGCCAGCGGGCCACTTTATATGTGACTAGCTGACTCGGCGGACTTCGTACCGCTTCGACAGTTTCTATGAAAACTAAACAAACAAATCGTATTTCTATTTATTTATCATTATCAGTGTTTCTCTACTATATTATGCTTGTATTTATACATATACACCTTCCTCTTGAATCACTCTATCTATTAAAAAAACCGCATCAAAATCCGTTGCGTAGTTTTAAAGATCTAAGCATACATACATACATATAGGGACAGACAGACAGCGGGAAGCGACTTTGTTTTATACTATGTAGTGATTTTGGCCGGTCGGTCGTGTCCTCAGAATTTATTGAAACCATATCACAACTGCTGACTATGCTATAGTAACATATTTCCATTCACACTTTTAAGGAGCTCGCAAAAAAATCTACCTCTCCGTTTAACTACTAACTTTAATTTTAAAACCACAAAATAAGCAGTCCAGACCTACACTTAAAATGCACTATGTTATATAAACAATGTTATTTTATGAGTTTGATGTATTTAGACTGAGTTTTATACAGAAATAAATTTATTATTTCTTATTCTTACCCTGTACTGCTGCAAACCCGCCATATCCGCTACTTCCCCCTCAAACTACTTTTTTTTCTATACTAGTGGCCGCTCGCGGTTTCACCCGCGTGGTTCCCGTTCCCGTGGGAAAATCGGGATAAAAATATCCTATGTGTTATTCCCGGTTATAAACTATCTGTATGCCGAATTTCATCCAAATCCATTGGGTAATTTTTACGTGAAAGAGTAACAAACATCCAAACAAACTTTCTCGTTTATAATATTAATAGGTTATGGTATAAATATGATGTATTTATTATTATTATACTCTTTATTCATTTTTTTCCTTAAAACTAGATTATTATTATTATTTTTATTATTATTATTGTTATTTTACTTAATTTATAAAATGAACACTATTCGTGTATGTTTTTATAATTTTATTTATTTATTTTATTTTAAAACTTTTGCAACATATATTACATGGCGGACTTAATGCCTGAGGCATTCTCTACCAGTCAACCATAGGGTGGTGCAGAAATAACAATTTTAAATAATAATTTTCAACTCCGATTTTACAGTTTGTTAGCTCTCACCATCCGACTGGTTGTCTAACTAGACGAAACCGCAAAATTGTAACGTTGTAAATTTTTTGTTCATTTTCACAATTTTATAATGTTGCAATATACGTATTGTGGTATTATCTATCTATCTTTTTTCGCTCTTGTCTGTACAGTAACCTCTATCTGTATAAACTTTACCAGATAAAGGATTGTTAATGGTTGTGGGTCCATCGATCATCCCGGGATGAAGGATGGGCGATGGTTAACTCCGCTAATTGCTTGTATAGTCTCGTTAACATTTTGCTTGTTTTAATAAAAAGTTTTTATTTATATTACGAAGCCCTCAGGCGCTGAGTTTTCATGACATTAGGTTAATGGAGAGAGTTCGAACTTTGCCATCATGCGCAGGAAGTCATCGTCATTAGCGGGCAAGGTTAGAGGAAGCCGCAACACGATCCTGAAGATGATAGCTGACAGGATGGATGCAGCTGTCTTCCGGAGGTTCACTGAATTGCATGTTTTACATGTAAGCCAGGGAGTCTCCGGGTCGGGATGTTTGCGTTCTGTTTGTTATTTTAGTTACTAACATAGTTGTAAGTCTATTATTACTAACATACTCTACTTTATTTTGTTTATGAAATGGATTTTAATTATAATGTGATCTGGTTTAATTTAATAATGTAATGTAACTTTATTTTTTTAATTTTATTGTCTTTGAATTTGGTAATTGTGAATATAGACCAATGGTCTGAAATAAAAGTATTTTATTTTTATTTTATTTATTTATTTTTATTTTTTACGTTTTGGTATTAATATCTGAATTAATATATAAAAATTCAAGTACGTGTGTTTTCAGAAAATGCATACCTATCAATATTTTTACTTCACAAAAAAAATATTTATTTATTTTATTTTGGATTACCAACATAAGTTACAGCAACTCGTGATATCAATATTTTCTAAGTATACAGGTTACATAACTGTACTTAGGTAACCACATCATGCATTAAAAGTTACAAATAATTACCTAAAAATGTTATAACCGCTAAAATAAGAATAATTTACAAACACTTAAGAATTTAAAAAAAAAATATTAACGATGAAATTTGAAAAGGAAACGCTAAAACAATTGCAACAAAAAAAAAGAAAACAAAAACTACAGCCAAAACAAAAACAACTAAGGTTAGGTTTATTGAAAATATACAGCAAAAAATTTAATAGCCTGGCCCGCCATAGATTTTGTTAGTAAATATTGTCACGCGAATGACAAAGTTTGCCCATTCCTAGTCTAAAATTTATTTAAATGAATATTAATTTGTAAAAATTAATTATAAATGGATTTAAATGTAATGTTATTTAATTTATTAAAATGATTAGAGTCTAACCTTGTGGATCAAATGCTGTTTCGCTTTTCTTGAACTACATACTAGCTGCTAGCTTATCATCATCAGCTCATTTTTTGTCCCCACTGCTGGGACACGAGCCTTCCCTAAGGACAGGGAGAACGGGCCATAAACCACCACGCGGGCCCGTGCGGATTTGTGGTTGTTAACGACTGCTAATGAAGCTGGGACCAACGGCTTTACATAGCTCGAGATAATAATTTTTGGTCACCCATCCGATGACCAAGCTTTGCAAAAGTTACTTCACCTTAGCAATTAACCATTGCGCCGTCGAGCTCCTCCTAGCGTTTAATAACTCTCAATAAAAACGTACCCTTATTACATACGTATCTTAAAAAGTCTTTCACTGAGTTAAAATTAGGCAGCACGAATTCCATACAAGTCAGAGAGGGAAAGAGGTAATTTAATAAACTGAAATACAAAGATAAACTGGAAACCAAACGAACAGCGAAACAATCTCTTACTTTCTCTAAGAATATGTCGCTAAAAGAACATATAAAACAAGAACAAAATGTAAAAATATGTAACGATTCGAAAAGTTTTGTAGCCAGCAAGCTACCCTATTTGCGGAAAATTACTATAGTTTATACATCTAGCTGGGATTAGATAACGGACGTACGTTAACAAAACATCTTATTTATTTAAAAATTGTTAAGTTTACCCGACTGCGTCAGAAGGAGGGTTATATTTTTCGAGTTTTTGTATGTATGTCTGTTTCTTTGGCACGGCCTACAGCCCAAACGGCATGGTGGATTTTAACATATGAGCTGTCGTTAGATTTGTTTTGACTGTGGGAGTGACAGACTTCAAAAAAAAACAAAAAAGTAAAACATTGGCCGGCCCAAAAAAACTGTTAGATCGACCACACGATCAAAATTCTTTAAACGAACTACAACGTCTACGGAATTTAAAGGATATAGCCAATTTTTCTATGGACGTAGATGTAGTTAATCATTTTCATTTAGGTACAGCAATGTTTTATGGTGTTTGTTTTAGGGAATATTAGCAGATTTTATTCCCAAGTTGAAAAGACTCAAAGAACTTGTCAGTCGAAAGTACTAGACGTCAAGAGTTTTGTTTTTACGCCAATTGGTGTATGCGCTATGACTTTGCTATCTAAAAGAGTAAGGCGTTTTAATATAATTATTTCATGTAGGTTTTGAAATGCTTGGTTATTTACTTTACAAAACTAAAAAGTTTGAAATAAACTAAATTATTAAAATAATACAAAAACCCCGACTGCTAAAACAACTATATAAAAAGTAACTGCAAAGAGAAAAAACTGAAAAGAAAAAAACAAGCTCTACGATCCCAGAATCCAATTTGAGCAATGTTGAATGCAACGTGAAATATTTCTAAATACATAGCATATTGATAGTTGTCGCAGACGGGGACAATCATCAACCATCCGCATTCTCTTTGGTTGGCGACTGGCCCCGCCTGCGACAACTATTAAAATTCAATATATTTAGAAATATTTCACGTTGCATTCAACAATGCTCAAATTGAATTCTGGGATCGTAGAGCTTATTTTTTCTTTGCAGTTTTTTTTATATAGTTGTTTTATTACCAAGATTGTTTCTGTAATCTACAGATGCCGCTGTCTGTTTTAAAAAAAGGTTTAGTCTCAAAAGGCACAATAAGCCACGCGTGGTCGGGTAGAGTTTAGAATATTTTACATCTACGTGAAGTAGAGCGACGATTTGGTTTTAATTATGAAGACCTTTGCCGGCACCTGTGCCTTTCGAAGAACGGAGGAGCTCAAGATAATAAACTTTTGGTCACCCATCCGATGACCGGCCTTTGCGAAAGTTGCTTAACCTCAGCACTCGCAGACCGGGCTCCTCAACTAATTTACTATACTGCAGTAGAAAAAGTAGGACAACTTACCTATCCTACCAGAAAAAGTTTGATAACTATGAAGGATTGTTAGAAAACTATTAGATTACGCTCACATTAGGGTTGTTAACGCTGTTTGTTCATCCATCATAGTACCAGATGGATCGATGTCGATGCCAGCCCCTGCTAATTGCTTGTTGAGTTTAGTCATTAGTGCCTTTGTGGTGTAGCAGCAATTGTTGGCGATCCGATAATAATATGATGGAAATAGTTTCTGTGAAGTCATGTTAGGAAATAGCTCGTTGGAAGCAAAGTGCTGTTCGTATTATTGGTTGAATATGAACGTCAAACGTTGAATTGTCAAATGGAATCGAAAGGTTCACCTTAAAAGGGTCATCTTCTAGACGCACACTTTCCCATTTTTATTGATTATTTCGGCCATGACCTACTATTTACTATAATTATGATAGTGTGACTTTTTATAAATTGTAATAACCTTTGAAAATTGTTTAAAAAAAGTATCATTCTATGGCTTTTGACAAAAACTACATCAGAAATCTTTTCAGAACTTTTCTTTTTAAAGGTCAGTTAGGCAGCCTGACTTATAATGTATTCACACGTACCTGCTTTTCAAAAGTGTCAATAGAACTTCCACTAGTTAATGAGAATCATCTTCTATGTCTATAACTGCCGTTGTAACTGGGTGACTTTTCTGGTGGCAGCCACTTCTCTTTTACCATTCTCCTTTCGAATCTAAGGTAGCCGGACCTTTTTCTTTTTTATTGTGGCACGTCAAAATGGCCCACCCTGCCTGATGAAAAGCAGCCAGTGAAGCCCAAGAAGTGAAAGCGTTCATCACAGTGCTACCACGCTATGCCAAACGCTCACACTATGGCGGCCTGCATAAATGCTTTTTCACGCCCCGCTTAAATAACCCGGGAGAGAAAGAGGAGGGAAACACGTGAAGCGCATTTCACATACGGGCAGTTCGGCAAAGGAACGATTGTCCAAACTTTTTGGTTCGTGTCTTGATGGTCAGCACGGTATGAGGGTGGCTTCTCAGTCCTGCACGCGTCGATCTGGAAAGGAATGGAGAGGGAGGAATGAGGTCAAAGAGCTCCTCAGAGCATTCACCGTGGTAAAGGCGGTAGAAAGCACTAAGGGGAGCAATATCCCTACGTAGCTGTAACGGCTCTAGACTGGTCGTAACGTCATCGTTACCGATAATACGGACAGCACGTCTCTGCAACCTGTCAAGAGCTTCAAGCAAGTACTTGGCGGATCCATCCCAAAGATGAGAGCAATACTCCACGCAGGAGCGCACCTGTTACCTGCACCTATTATAAATTCTCACCTACCTTTCAAAAGTGTCCTTAGAACTTTCACTAGCTTTTGAGAATCGTCTTCTATCTTTCACGCTGCCATCATCACTGGGTGACTTTTCTGGAGGAAGCCTCAGCTCCTTATCTGACTTGCTGCTGGAGCGTGAGCTCTTGCCTTCGTCACTGTCCTTCTTCAGCACCGGCTTCACTGGCGACAGGCTGCCGGGCTTCTCATGTTTTTTTACCTCCATACTGTGTGGATGGTCATCCTCGTAGACGTTCTGAAACAAGGTGATGATGGTGGCGATGAGAAATAATAATAAACAAAAGGCTGCTGAGATGAGGAAATCTACAACAAACAAAAAGTCGATAAACAGGCTGCATTTTATTGCGCTCATTTTGTAAGCTCATTGTTTTATAATAAGGTCTAGCTTTCGCCTGCGGCTCCGTCTACGCTTACAAAAGAGATTTTTTTATACTACATCAGGTAAGCGTTGTCTTTTAAATTTCAACCAGGCACCTGGGGATCCTCACTACTAAGGAACAGGTTTTCTTTATTCTGTCAGCATTCAGCAGCAGCAAGACTGCTAAGATAGTTTTTATGGTGACGGGCATATATTAGAACCAGTTCATACAAATATTTTAATGAAATGGAAGTAACCAGGGCACAAGAGGGGGTCTTTTAAGAGCTTAAAGGCTGTTAAAAAACACATCGACCCGTCGTTTCGGTTTGACGTGATTAACAAACAAACAACCTTTCGCTTTTTAATATTAGCTAGGATTGCCCGCAGTACCGTGTGCCGGAATTATTGATAGTTTCTCGGGACACTGCAGATGGGATTAACGGATCGCCAATGTTTGCAATAAAACGTGTATTTCTCTTTACTACCAGTTTTGAAACAAGCTTTGCCCCTGACGTTAATCCAAAAGCTCCAGGCATTCTGCATTCATATGAAATGGCAATTTTGTTTCCAGTAGGTGTAAAACTTATTAAGCTTATTTTAAGCTGTACCAAAAAAAAAGTACAATTAGAAATTAAAAAAAACTAAACTACTGATAGAATGATAGCTACAATCTACAATGATTGTCGAAGTGGTACGCTCATAACAATTTTATCACTATCACATCATTTAATTTTCATCATCATCATACGTCATACGATCTAACTACCTACACCTTAGTTTTTCAAAGCAAAGGGTTCAAAACGTCAGACCGAAAATAAAATAAATATAGAAACGCGGGTAGATCCAACAATTGTTTTATTTCGAACATGTTTTCGTGGTTTTAGCTAAAATGTGTTCAGCCATTTTCATTTCTGAATTACAATAGGTGGAAAGAGAAATATTAAGCAATCTTTCTCTTTCCACCTAAATTAGTGTGTCTTGCTTACTTTGCTATTATGTATTTTTTTAAATACATAACCATGTCACGTTCAAGATTATGATCATAGATTTTAAAAATATAGAAGAAATTGGCTCGAGATGTTGAAAAAACTTTACAAAAAAATATATTGAATTTTACTATTACTAAACGGGTTACTTACAAAGATTAAAAACTCTCCATAAACTTCCTATTGAGAACAATATTGTTTCTTTGATTTTTGTACAACAAACACATTTACATTTCTTTTTCCTTTGCACGACTTATGTCTAAAAAGAAAACCTTCCAAAAATACGAATGTCCAAAGGCATATCCATGTGATAAAATTATTCAACCATACAAATGTCCAATGCAATTTTTTTTTTTTTTTTAAAGGAGGCAAACGTGCAATCCGGTCACCTGATGGAAAGTAATCACCGCCGCTCATGGACACCCGCAAAACCAAAGTTATCGCAGATGCGTTGCCAACCTTGGAAAGGAGTTGGATCTAGAGGAGGGAGTAGGAATTGGGAGGGGGGAGGGGTGGGCCTCCAATACTTTTATACCTAATATTGCCCAAATATAAAAATTACGTTTTTTTTTATACAAAACTAAATTGTCTGCAACTCAGTCAGTCAGTCTGCGCTTTATGTCTGCATATACCTACATCTCAGATTATAAAAAACTTATGATCTGAGACCTACCTTAATGTTTGTAGCATGGAACTATTGCTTGTACAGTAGGTCTATCGTTTGTCTATAATAATATTATAAAGAGGAAAGCTTTGTATGTATACGGCAGGGAAGATGAGGAGGTCATGGGTCTGAAATTCTGCAACGAAGCAATAATGAGCCTGGCGTAAGTGTACGCGCTGCATTGCAACCACGACCGGGAACCGAACACTCCACTCCAGGTGAAGCTCTTTACATTAATCGAGTAGTCAAGTTGACATGAGGAATTGCCTTTGTGCTCCAGTGGTTAGAGTACCGGTCTCATACCCCGTGCTCAAAGTTTGATTCCTAGAAACTTGACAACAATTTTTCATAATAATAATATGTAACGATAATAAAATCGTTTATTTTCAGACAACAATTAAAGTTACAATGTAACAAGCCACAGATATATCTATACTAATATTATAAAGAGGAAAGCTTGTCTTTTTTGTATTTTTGTTGCTAACGAATAAACTCAAAAACTACTGGACCGATTTCAAAAATTCTTTCACCACTAGAATGCTACATTAGCGCTGAGTAACATGGGCTATATTTATTAAAGAAAAAATTGTTTAATAAAAATAAATAGAACTACGATTTGTTTGTTTTGTTGTCGTAGAAACTGTCAAAGTGGTACGAAGTCCGCCGGGTCAGCTAGTAGTTAATATTCCTGATCTCATATTTGTGCCGTTTGGGGTAGAGACATTGGATCCATGAGGCCCGGGTGCTCACAAACTTTTTAAAGATATTATTATATCAATTAAATTAGCAGAAATCACCCGAGAACCCAGAAATAGCAGCTACTTGGGACAGAGAATACGAGGCAATGGCTGCTAGCTTACTAGGTGCTCTGTCTAAAGGGATGATCTGGAGCATTTTTGTTCATTTGTAAACAGTAGTATATATCATTTTTATGACTTTAGTTTTGAGTAGTTTAATTTACTAGGTAAGTACCTACCTAATTTGTTTAATATAGGCAGACGTCGGCATATATGTTCTATACCCTCCTAAAGGAGGAGCTCGATGGCGCAATGGTTAACGCGCCCGGTCTGCGAGTGCTGAGGTTAAGCAACTTTTGCAAAGGCCGGTCATCGGATGGGTGACCAAAAATGTATCATCCCGAGCTCCTCCATGCTTTGGAAGGCACGTAAAGCCGTTGGCCCCGGCTGCATTAGCAGTCGTTAACAACCACCAACCAGCACTGGGCCCGCGTGGTGGTTTATGGGCTGTTCTCCCTTATCCATCCATAGAGAAGGCTCGTGCCCCAGCAGTGGGCCATAAAATGAACTGATGATGATGATGATGATGATGACGATGACTCTCCTAAAGTTTAGTACGAGTCAAAGTAACTACCGTTTTTGCTAAATTGCTAAATTTTAATTCTAAAGTGCTGAAACAGATTTCCTATCAAGAAGTTGTTTCAAGTTTTCTTAAAGTAGGTACCTAATATTACAATTAATTCAAAACTTCTTGGTTCTTGACTATCCTTTCAATACGCCTTCCAGTAGGTACCTATTAAGCTAATTTCCTTCGATTATATCAAGGAAAGAGGTAAAGCTCCATCTTGAAACATCGACCTTATTCGCGTTTTACTGTAATTTGATTTTAAATTGCTTTCGACTTCGTCGCACGAAGCGTTCTCGAACCCAAAGAGGTTTGAGATTTCAAACCTTCCTTGAAAACTCTCAGTTCAGCACCATATAGGTTGATACCTCTAAAGAGTATTCGCTAAATTTAAGTTCTAGCTTCCTGAAAAGAAGGTTTCTATTTGCCTGGGATGATGTTAGCAATGATTGTGAAGTAGCAGAGCCAGAATAAGAAATGAGTTGATGAGTATGGTAACAGTTTTTTACATTAGGGGATGTAAATGACGCCCTGCTCCATTGGATGTTACATATATGGCAATTAAGTCTAAATGTAGCTTCGTGTGCATTGCTGGCCTCATCTTGTCGACCTGCCAGATAATCATCATCATCATCATCATCATCATCATCATCGGCTCATTTTATGCCTCCACTTCTGGGGTACGAGCCTTTCCTATGGATGAACTCCACACAGAGAACGGGCCATAAACCACCACGCGAGCCCAGTGCGGATTAGTGGTTGTTACAGATTGCTAATCCAGCCGGGACCAACGGCTTTAAGTGCATTTCGAAGCAAGGATACCAGATGCTTTGTTATTTAGCTTGATAGACCACATGTTGTGGGAAAAAAGGACAGGTGGGTTAGAAGATTCATGTTTTAGAGGTGCGATAAAGGGTTGTCTTTGTTAATGTTGGAATAGTGGACACCGTCAGTCGGCCCCGATCCGATCTGAACCCTTCGGTGAATCTAGTAGGGCACGGGGACACGCACTAGTGCGTGATGCCGTTCCCTCTAGAAAACCTCCGAAGGTGATTCGTTTTACACGGCTTGAGGAACCCTTTATGTTTCTCGCCGCCCCCAAACAAGCCCGGTGAAGCTGAAAATGCCGTATGAGCCAATCAGCAAACTATCTCAAAAAAAGACCGTTATTCGGGAAACTTGGTGAAACATAAGTTTTCCCATGATACTTCTTTAGTAGTAATAATTTCCCACAATAATTAGGGTAAACAAATTTTTATTTCTTTTTAAAAACCATGCAGTCACTTACATAAGAAATTATTAATATAATGTAGGTAGGTCTAACTGTCCAGTAGTTAACAGATATATTGGGTTTGGGAATCGTCTCTCAAGCAGGTTCGATTCAATTTGTGAACCGTATCATACCAAAACACTTATGTATTGTGACACTGCTATTGTAAGAGCATTACGATGTTATAATTGGTAGTTTTATTAATAGAACTTAGTGTAGTACCCGTCTTTATGGTTTGTATAATGTTCGGCCAAACTTGCATGAGTAATTTGTACGCATTATCTAGTATTTTGCTTTAATCAAAAATATAATTTGTTTGATAACGACTTTCTCCCTATATTTATACTCTATACATTCGTTTTAAACTTATACTACCAGCTTCATGGTTTTAAACCGTGTCGTTTAAAACTAGTTTTTTTTACCATCTGTTATGAACTCTTTTATAAAAAACCTCTTTTTACATTGTATGTTCTTGTTTCAGTGTCATTAAATTTTCACTAGTAGATTAGAAGTTTCCATTTTTGTTTAAACATATTTTCTTTCTGTTGAAGACTATTAAAATTACCATTTCCCATTATATTGACGCATTTTATAAACAAATACACTGTTGTTATATCTAACCTTACAATATCTACTCTAATTGTTCAAATTTAAAGCCTAGCAAGTGTAACTATATCGAGCGGTTATTTAGTATTTAGGTTAGTTTCTTCCCAAGAGACTACAGAGCAATGTCAAAGTTATTTGAGGCGGCCCGGCGACTTGCTCGTGCCGCTAAGTTATTGATACTACACTTAAGTAAGCTTCAGCTTGACCCTTCTTAAAACAAACGATTATTTGGAGCAACCTTCGCCTTAAATAAATAATGCCAATAACCTGCCCCCTTATTCATAAAAACTATGCTTTATTTAGTTAAATATTGTTTTGTCAACGTCACACAAACGTCATTTTGAATTTGAGAAAAAGAGACAAAACAATGATTAACTAAATAATGCTTAAATAGTTTTTATGAATAAGAGGGCTAGTAAATAGCCTATAACTGTCCCACAGCTGGGCAAAGGCCTCCATCATTGAAATCAGGTCATCGCTACAATTGATGGGTATGGCTTAATCACCACGCTTGCCAAATGCAGGTTGGTGATCACAAACCCGGGCTATGCATCGAAAAATCCGAAACACATTTTGCCCGACCTGGGAATTGAACACAGGACCTTCGGATATCGATACCTAACCTAACTCGATAACCTAACTGTTGATTATTATATTGAAACCGAAAGTAGCTACTTTTTTTAAACTATTGCATGCAACTAATGCATAAATGGTATAAAGCAATAATAATATGAGATTTGGAAGAATGATTGTTTCGGTTTGGACTCGAAGTTTTCATTGTCTCAGTTGTTCAATTGGAGCATTCTCGATAAAAATATTAAATGGCAAATGGCAATATTTTTTTTTTATTTCAATTCTTTATTTTAAGTATTATTTGACATGCTGTAACCATATTACTAATAAATTTAAAAACTCAAAATCATTTATTCAGTTTAGGCTACTAGTAGCTCATATGAATGTCACTATGCCATTCAATACTCCTGTTAACCTATCCAGAGGTAATAAGAAAAGGGTTGCGTTATGAAAGGATCACGTCAGGCAGTCCAACGGAGCCGTTGGTCCCGGTTGCTGTCTAAAATAACAGTCGTTAAAACCCACCAACCTTCGGCGATCCAGGCGGACTTCAAACAAGTCCTACAACCAACCTAGATGTTGTTGCTTAATTTCATTTCACCATTTTATTTTATTTTATATCGCCTCGGTGGCTGTGTGGCGAAGCGCTCGGCCCGATACCCGAAGGTCCCGGGTTCAATTCCCAGGTCGGGCAAAGTGTGTTTCGGATTTTACGATACATAGTCCGGGCTTGTGATCACCAACCCGCATTTGGCAAGCGTGGTGATTAAGCAATTACCCATCAATTGTAGTGATGACTTGAATAATGATGGAGGTGTTTTCCCAGCACCGAGGGACAGTTTTAGGCTGTTTACAAACATGTTTACTGTGTTTTCATGTTTGGAATGAAATATCACGTCAGCAGGTAGCAAGCAACCTTAACCATTAATGTAATATGAACGCGGGTCACCGTCTGACCTACATTAAGGGCATAACGTGTCTGCAAGCTTTTGTATGTTAAAAAAATATTTTTAAGATCAATACGAAGACATCTGTTGGTCTAGCTAGCACGATTATCCTCTTTATTATTCCATAGTAAACCAGTAGGTTTAGCCAAAGTAACATTAAGAAAAGGATAGCGAAGTTCGAAAAGAATAAAATGTATGGTATTGACTTATGCCGCGCTAAATCACGTGGTCGATCTTATGTCAATCCTTAATGTTATTTTGGCTACCGCCACTGGTCACCCAACAACCCAACCCTCTTTAGACCAGGGAGGTGGCTTATACCCTGATATCTCCTTAAGACATTATTCATGTGGAATTGTGTCCAGCAGTGGGACGTTTATAGGCTGAAGCGTAAGAATGCGTAGCTTGTAAACCAGAGTGGTGGATTATATTGACGACCTCCTTGGTCGAGTGGCTTGCACATCGGTTTTCATAGTTTCGCCATCTCTGAGGTCCCGGGTTCGATCCCCGGTCGGATCAATTTAGAAATACCTGTTTTTCTGAATTGTTTCGGGTCTGGGTGTTTCCTATATATAATAAGTATGTATTTAAGTACATTAAGTATGTTTATCCGTTGTCTAGTTAATCATTTCTCGAGTTTCTTAAGGAAGCTTTTCTTGGGGCTAGATAATTGGTGTGAGCGTGGGAAACATTTATTATTTATTTATTTATTATTATAACCTTATTTACTCATGTGTCTGGTAAACATGGGGTCCTTCAAACGAGGCGTGAAGAGGCACCTTGTGAGCCGGCAGGGTGAGGGTGACTGATTCTGCGTTGTTTTCACGCTGCACCAGTTGTCCTTGCGTCTGGACTCCGTTTCCACTTAACATCAGGTGGAGTAGTCATTTCCCGAGCTAGGTGTAAAAAAAAGGTTTAGAAGCTTCCCAAAGGTGGACATAACGAACAATATCAAAAATATCGTGGACGGATAGAATAAGAAATGTAATCGTGTGGCATAGGATGAACAAACGCCTAGAACTCCTGAAAATAATAAAATGGAAAAAGCTGCACTATTTCCAGCACATTATGCGCAGGAGTAGCCCGTTCTCTCTATCCAACCATAGGGAAGGCTCGTGCCCCAGCAGTGGGGACATATCTTAAGCTGGTGATGGTGAAGATGCGCAGGAGTTATAACACCATTCTACAGCTCCTTACTACAAGATAAAATACAAAGAGGCGAATACCAGTAACTTCAAATTGCAATATTGGTTCGAGTCCCGTCCCGTTCCATACAAAAATAATTTTCGACATCAAACATCGTAGGTAATGAAAATAAATACAATGATAATTAAAGGAAATAAGTGAGAGTCTGTTAATTAAATATTATTTTCCCTCCGATCGAGTGAGTCGAGAGATAACAAAATTTACCTTCGGGTTCATTCGAAAAGGTGTCTTGTTATATCAAATTACTCCATTTCCTCTGTTCCCTCATCGAGTGCTGTTATTTGAAATAATTTTCTCTTTTATTGTGGCTCTTTTGAAGTGAAATTGCTTTATTGTAAGGAACAAATCGAGTCTAATATTTACTTTAATGAAATTGAAGTATTTGAGTAAAGTTATTAATAAGAGACGTTTCTTTATTTTTATTATTAACAGTATAATTGGATATAAATAAAGTTTTGTTTTTTGACTATAAAAAGTAGTTGAACCAGAAATTGCATTTCTTCAAACCAGGATAAACTTTTGCTAAAATAGTATACCTATTATAGTATAGTAGTTGTGTATATGTTATGTATTGACTAGGCTAAACCGTGAATGTTAATATCGAGGAATTGAGGCATCATACAAAGACATAATTTACATGTTTAATTAATTATATTATATTGCCTACAAAACCATAGATAATTTTAGTATGCGACATACAATCTCAAAAGATGTCTTTGGGTTAGTTAGCAATAATTTTCAATAGCTATACGAAGCGCTCATTAAGTGTACTCCATAGCGTATATTATGGTCGCTTATAACTGAGAACAAACCTCATTTGCATTTAAACCTAATGCAGTAGGTGTTGGCGGTAGGAAAATTTTAATTAAACTAAGAATTTGTTCGCGTATTTGCGCTTAGCATTAAGTGTGTGGTCGGATTTTTAATGTGCACTTTGAAGTTATGCTTGCGATTAAAACAGTTGACGAAGGTGGAATGTTGGTTTGTTTTTCATATCCTTCTGTTATTTTACAATTTTTCGCGTATTTTACAATATTAATAAAAACTTAGTATTCTGTTAAAAAGTCTGTAATGCCTGTTTTCACCGGGTTACCTACGCCGTATCGATTGCCAATTGATCGAACATCAAATGAACGGTAACGATTAATCGAAAAGTCAACTAATCGAATTGTTGTTAAATCGAACGTTCAAAACATTGAACATTCGAAATATCGAAACCCGTTTCACCGACGAAGTTTTAGGTAATTTTAGCTATGTTAGTTAGTGACGGATGCTAGAGTTAAAAACTGGTGGGTAATTTTATATTTTAACTATGTTTACAGGATTTTTTTATCAGTGCACAAATTTTCTGGAGCGATTCAGAATCGGTAAGTAAACAACAGTCTCCCTGTGACCACGGACCCTGCAAAGGATTCGAAACGTCAGGATAAACATTAAATAAGTAATGTGTAAAATAAACGTGAGTAGATCCGTAAAAGTTGTTTCATTTCAATGTGTAGTGTTCGCGTAAACTTTAGAAAACAACTTTCTCATAGTTACATGGGTTGAAATAATATAGCAAAAATTTTGAGACTTCATACAAATCAGGCTAATCAAGTGTTCGCTAAAATACGGGAAGTCCAAATTTTTTTATTTTATGTCGAACCATGTTACTATGACAAAGTTGTTTAGTTACCGATTCTGTATCGCCCCAGAAAAATTGTGCACTGGTAATTTTTTTCTGTATATACATAGCGTTGTGAATGCAAATTCAAAATAATATAAATATTTACAAGAAATTACGTCTTTACGTGTTCTTGAGTGAAGACCACGACTCGGTAAACGTAGTGTAGGACGCCCTCCGGCCAGGTGGGATGACGACCTGCGAAAGACTGCAGGCAGATGCTGGATGCGTCAAGCTGAGGACAGGGCGCTATGGCGCTCATTAGGGGAGGCCTATGTCCACCAGTGAACTAAGATAGGCCGATGATGATGATGATGACGTCTTTATCGATTGTTAAATACTTGCAAATGTGTTCTTTTGGCTGTGAGGGTAGTAACTTCACAGTGACGTAATGCCGCTGGCTTGCAGCTTAAATCACAAACTACTGGAAAAATTCAATGAGTCTTCTGGGGCCTCGGTAGCTGAGCGGTCAGAGCATTGGATCGGTTATCCAATGGTCGCGGGTTCGATTCGATCGATCGATGCGATCATGCCGTAGGCTTACATGTGACAGTCTAATTAAAAGATCAAAAGCTCTTGTCAATGTAATAATCGATTTAAATGAACCACGGTTTATAAAATGGTTCTTTCGAACAAAGTCTCAATTCCCTCATAGTTTGAAATACCTACATACCTACTAATCGGTATTGATTGATGTATCATTATGTGTGATACTCGTATATTATGTTATCTATATCTATACTAATATCACAGTGTTAAAACTTGTGCTAATATTTTATAAAGGAAACCTTTGTATGTATGTATGTATGTATGTATGTATGTATGTATGTATGTATGTATGTATGTATGTATGTATGTATGTATGTATGTATGTATGTATGTATGTATGTATGTATGTATGTATGTATGTATGTATGTATGTATGTATGTATGTATGTTTGTAATATGTAGGTATGTTTGCAACGAATAAACTCAAAAACTACTGGACCGATTTAAAAAAATTCTTTCACCATTAGAATGCGACATTAGCGCTGAGTAACATATAGGCTACCTATATCAAAAAAAAATGTCTACACGTGCGAAGCAGGGATTGACCGCTAGTGACAAATAAATAGAAATACGATTTGTTTGTTTTGTTGTCATAGAAACTATCAAAGCGGTACGAAATCCGCCGGGTCAGATCGTGATAGATACTTTTGTAGTCAATTATTTTTGAACTTTATAATGTTAGTCTGTATGTATATAGTTATTTATTTGGAAAATTAATTCATCATCATCATCATCATCAGCTCATTTTATGTCCTCACTGCTGGGGCAAGTGCCTACCCTATGGATGGATAGGGAGAACGGACCATAAACCACCACGCGGGTCCACTGCGGATTTGTGGTTGTTAATGACTGCTAATGCAGCCGGGGCCAACGGCTTTACGTGCCTTCCGAAGCACTGAGGAGCTCGAGATGATAAATTTTTGGTTACTTATCCGATGACCGGCCTTTGTGAAAGTTGCTATAGCCTCAGCACTCGCAAACCGGGCGCGTTAACCACTGCGCCATCGAACTCCTCGAAAATTAATTAATTAATTAATTAATCATAATTAAGGCAGACTTTCAATAAAAGGGTATAGTATGATATAGTTGTATTGCAGATATATGAACCACGATTTCTTGCGTTTAGATTCGGAGCTACAACGCTACGGTAACTTTGGAACCCATAAAAGGTGCTAGTACCAGGTCTACAGGTATCTTAGTGTTGATCTTGAAATGTTTTTAGCATACAAATGCTTGCAGACACGGTATGACCCTGATGTAGGTCACGGCGACCTGCGCTCATATTACATTAATGCCTTATTGTAGCTACCTGTCGTTCGTTGTAATATTCTATTGTATGTATGTCATAGCATTACTGCATTAATGCTGCAGGCTACAAGCAGCACTGTAATCCTCTTCTCGTCACTGTCATGGGGTGCGGTTTCAAAACCCGCTCTTGGATTTTTTTCAACACTTGTTTTTTAAACTGTTATCCTTCAGTTTGCAGTAGTGCAAGATACAACAGCTAACCCTCTCTCTAGTGTTATCTACAGCTATCGCTTTTAGCAATAAGACCACTTTTGTTTTTGATACCTAGTTGTGAGCTGTTTTCGTAATATGTGTGAGCAATTAACTGCTTATCTATCTATTCATATAGATACACTACGTCACCCACCCGCTTCGCTGTGCGAAAATTTGTGAATATTTTTTTTAATAGCCTATCATTTACACAATCTCATGTTTTTACTACATACATTTTTTCATCAAGATCGGTCAAGCCGTTCTTGAGTTATAAGAGGACAATACAGACAGACAGACAGACAAAATTTTCAAAATCGTAGAATTGGTGTCATAAAAAGAATATTTATCCCAAAATTTGTCAGAAAAATTGCATGTACAGACAGAGCCTACAGATTTATATAGTAGTATAGATATCTGCCTAATTATTCCGTGAATATCTAGTGTATGTAGTTAAATTCTAGTCCCCTAGTTTCAATAAGCCGCAACACTATACGGTGTGGCATACAGTACGTACAGTGAAGACAATTGGGATTTCAATTTAGGCTCTATGTAGTGCAATTAGTTACAGTCTGTGTTTGTTAGCGGTGGACAGTTAGTTATACTGTGGTGTAGGGTGACCATCGTTTGAAATAAATCAGCTATGGCTATGGCTATGGCTATGGTAGAATAACAGGATTTGTCTTCTTCTTCTCTTGAAATGAAACAACTTTTACGGATCTACTCGCGTTTATTTTACACATTACTTATTTAATGTTTATCCTGACGTTTCGAACCCTTTGCAGGGTCCGTGGTCACAGGGAGACTGAGGTGTTGGTCATCTCATAATTAGTTGGTAGCTTGTATACCCTCATTTAAATTTAATCAGGTGCGTTCCGTTTTACGCAGAAAGAGCTTACAGTATCTTTTGGTCTGGCAGTATGGTGTCGGGGCTGGGATTTAATATTTTGTATGATGGGATCCCAGGCTGGTGGTAGATTCCAACCATCTTCTAACATGAAATAAGTAATGTGTAAAATAAACGCGAGTAGATCCGTAAAAGTTGTTTCATTTCAATGTGTAGTGTTCTTCTTTTCTATCGATTCGCTCTTGGCAGAGCGGTCGTGATCACGATGAGTCGCCAAATTCAGTGGTTGAGGCGGACACAGCTCTCCGCACGACCTCCCGCCATCTCTCCCTGTTGGTAGACTGTCTCGCACAGTTAGATACGCGGTTCCCTATTGCGGATTTCATTTGATCAGTCCAGCGCATAGGTGACCTGCCACGTGATCTGGTTCCCTCCACTTATACTTGCACTACCAGCCGCTCTATCTTTAACAGTAATTTATTATAATTTTTATTCGAGAAGAAACACTTTGATAAATCTGTTCGGGACTCTTTTTAAAATGACAATAAATAGTTCGGTAGCAAGTGACAAATTAATTTTGATACGACCAACACCTTAGCCTCGGCCTGTAACCTCGGGCCGTGCAAAGGGTTCAAAAAGTCAGTAGGCATTAAAATAATTATGTAAAATAAACGTGTGTTTATCCATATAAAGTGGTTTATGTAAATGTGTAGCCTGAGAAAACAATGTACTTACCTACTACATAAAAATAACAGTTTTTATTCCAAACCATATAACCAACCTACAAATGTTGATTATTACAATAACAGGTAAAAGGTTACCAGCTCTTCTCACAAAAGAACCTTTTCAGGATCTCTGCTGATTTTATTCTATCAATACATTACATTTATGCCCCTAAAAATGCAATTACTTATCTGTTTCCGACGTTCGTTGAAAGCGGAACGTGTGGTCACTGTACAAGTAAATGTCGACCTGAACCGCACCAGCCTACACATTTAAATTTAGACGCTAAAGCTATGGCAGTAAAGCTTCCGGACACTTTAATCGAGTGACGTCATATCAGTGTTGAGATATATTATTAGACCAGCGGCAGCGGTAATAATTCATTATAATATTCATGCCAAAGCTATTCTATATAGTCATACATTGGCTTTAATATTGAAATAATAGCAATTCGAAAAAAAACAATGTGTTAGTAAAATTTCACGAGCGGGATTCGAACCCGCACACCATGACATGCCGGGTCAGGTGCACTACCAACTATGCTATCGTGGCTCTATCTAACTCGCCGAAATTAATTAACACTATCTACTCTTACTCTGTAAGCCAAAGGAGCCCTATTCTATATCGACAACTACGTCATCAACATCCGTAATTGTAATATCTTTACAGATATTAAAGATCAGTTAAGAATTAGGCAAGCTATATTTATGAATATGGTCATATATAATTTTACATATTATATAATAATTATAATTATTCGCTTCCAGTTGCAATCAGGCTTGCAAAATCCATTCACACATTTAAAGAGCTTCTGAAAAAATTCTACCTTTCCGATTAGCCCTGTCCTGCTGCATAACTGCCATATCCGCTACTTTCCTACCTGAGAATACTATTATGTATAAGTAGGTTTATTTTATATTTATTATGGTATTTATATACATATTCATTATTATCATCATTATGATTATTATTATTTTGCTTTATTTATAAGATACATATTATTCTAGTATGTTTTAATACTTTCACCTCTGATCTTACAGTTTATTAGCTCTCTCCATCCGACTGGTTGTCTGGAAGAAATCGCTTAAAAGCGATAAGACCGCCAAATTGTAACTTTGTAAATTATTCATTTTTTTTTGTTTATGATTATATTTTATAGTGTTGCAATGAAAGTATTATCTATCTATCTATATAATATATTGAAAAAATTCCATGAGCGGGATACGAACCCGCACCCCATGACATGCCGGGTCAGGTGCACGGTGCATGCCGGTGCACTACCAACTATGCTATCGAAATAATAGCAGTTTTAGACAGGAATTAAAATTTACTAATTTTAGTTTTGACGTTCAACATTGTTGTACTTTGTTAAAAGTAAATTGTTATGTTTTTTTTTCAATTGTTTTCTGATGTGTACGTGAACGCTATAAATGAAATACTTCAAATGCTTTTAACACTTGACCTATTTTTATTTATTTAACTTATTTACAGCTGACGGGGATCCTATCGAGATCATAACACCCAAGCCTATCACCATAGTGCTGGAAAAAAAAATGAACGACCCTTACAGTAGTCGCATATGATGTATAACATTTGATATCTCACCTTACAGTAATAAGCAATTTTAACATTATATTCTGAAAATTATCAATGAACTGCACTTTATTGAGACATCATCAGTAAATATTTATTAATATAGTTTAAAAGTCTATTACACACGAAATGGTTGAAATCTTACAATTATAAAAGATAGAATATAGAATTAACAATGACGTATTTTTTTTACAAACACTCATTAGAAGACATGTCACACTGTTATCCTATTCTGCCGCGCAAGTTTCGAGAAAATAGATCGTAATGTCAGCACCTCAAATATCACAATCACAAACACAGTAAGTTGTACTTACTGCGTTTATAAATTGTGCGTTAGTATCACACTGTTACGATCACATTTCTACGAAATCACTCCCACAGATTATTGTACATATAGAAGGCGAGCCGATCTCACTGTTACAGATCACACTGTTACGACCCTACTTCCGTCCCTTTTCTACGAAATCACTCCCACAAATTGCATATATATAGAAGGCGAGCGGAAAGATGTTACACATCAAAAAAATACTATACTATATAATTATGTAAGCTTGTTTTCTGTGAAATGGAACACATTCGATAAAAATGTTTCTTTTTAATGATACTTACCAACCCCCTGCCAAGGGAGAACTGTCAGCACAGCCGACATTATAAAATAATACGTAAAATAATTGCGAGTAAATAATAATAAGAAGATTATTTTAAAATATTCGCTGGCCTAAGGGATTAGAGCAACCCAAATGCTCAATTTATTAAAGTTCTACGTAAGTATTAGTATTATCTTTTAGTCGTAATTTAAAATTGGGACATAATTGATTCAACAGACCCTGTAAGTGTATCTAGGCCAGGAGGCTGAAGGTAAACATGGAGGACACACGGTAAATGGATTAATCCATCAAATGCGTTCATCTTTTATGAATGCACTCTCGCGGGGAACCATTTATTAATAACTTCGGTGTGGGACGAGCCTCGGTAGTCTGTGACGTCTACGAGTCATGTCGATTCTTTTATAGGTGATATTTTTCTGCACATCTGCATTATTACATAATTTGACTTTGTTTAATATAAAACACACACTTACATTTGTAATTGTAACAAATTTAACAGTTTGCTATAATAAAAGTTTGTAGATATATGGGTAAAAATTACAATTAAGACGGGGAGTCCAAAACGTTCGCCATTACGCCAAAACGCGGTAAAAAGTTTTGCTATGACACATCCACAGTGTTTCTAACTCAGAACATTAACTAAAGCTAGGGACTTCTTGGCGGGAAAGTGTTTTCTAAAATTTGTGTTATGTCGAATATTAATGTGAAATAATGGTGGATTATTAACCGTTAAGTGTTCGTGGGTGTGCATGAGTGTTGGCAAATGAAACAAAACAGAATTTGAAAAGTGACGTTCACTTTTCAAATTCTCTCAAGAAGTCCGCGTGAGGACTTAGTAAAGCCCCACATCTTTACTGAGATACTCGAAGGGTTGGCTTTCTATTATCATTCATCATCATTACTGGAAGGAAATATTGTTTATTTATGTATTACTTGTAAGAAAAATTACTATGACACTGTCTAAATGTGCTAATCGCACGAAGCCATCAACTAAAGGAAAGAAAAAAACTAAAGCTAGTTTCTAAATTCGACTTTGATGGGAAGCAAGGGCAACCAATCAGCGACGACGAATGAGGAGCGTCGATTTTGCCTACAGCTTCATGCGATTTTAAAACTGGGTGCCTGTATGAGTTTTGTTTACTATCCGTATTCATTCGACTACGTTTACGAAAACGAAAATTAGTATGGCAAAGTCCACTGAAGCAGCGCTTCCGTCGACATACGAGAAGAATGAAAATTTTTCCATACAAATTCTCGTTTTGGTGAAGGAAACTTGCATTATCGCTACCCCGTAGTCGTGTAATGCTTTAGACAAGGGCATTTTTATTAGAACGCGTGTTATATTGATTACTTAATTGAAGTTATATCTGCCAATTATGTTAATTATATACAAAATAAACTTAACAAGAGTCAACTTTTACAGGAAGCGAAATTAAAATCTCTTCAATCACATCACACTAATATTATGAATGCGAAAGTTTGTGTGTATATTTGTTGCTTCTTCACGCTGCAACGGATAGATTATAACCTGGATTAAAACATAGGATACTTTTATCCCGATATTCCCAAGGGAACGGGAACCACGCGGGTAAAACCGCAAGCGGCCGCTAGCTATTATTATAAATGCGAAAGATTGTGTGTATGTGTGTATATTTGTTGCTTCACGCTGCAACGGACGGATGGATTTGGATGAAATTCGGCATACATATAGTTTATAACCTGGATTAAAACATAAGATACTTTTTATCCCGATATTCCCACGGGAACGGAAACCACGCGGGTGAAACCGCGAGCAGCTGCTAGTATTTTATAATTTAATTTTTATTTAAGTTAAATAAAATAAATAAATAAATATTTCCCACACTCATTCTAATTATCTAGCCCAAAATAAAGCTTCCTTATGAAACTCGAGAAATGGTCTAGACAACGGATAAACATACTTAATATATTTAAAAACATACTTATTAAACATAGGAAACAACCAGACCCGAAACAATTTAGAAAAACAGGTATTTTAAATTGATCCTACCGGGGATCGAGCCCGGGACCTCAGAGATGGCGACACCATGAAAACCGGTGTTCAAGCCACTCGACCAAGGAGGTCGTCGAGTTATGTCTGCCATAGGTTATTTACTCTATTTGAAAACAAAAGTTGTGGTATATGATTTCAATCCAAATACAAAATGGGAGATCATCTTAGTTGATGGATGTTAAATAAAACACCCATAACATAAGCTCAATGAGATGACATGATTTCAATGATGAAGGTCTTTGCCCAGCAGTGGGACAGTATAGAGGCTATTATATTTGAGCTCCATGCTTTCTGAGGTCAGCTACTTGACACCACGATGCGCCACACCTCGCTGTCCCTATATTATGTATGTAAGTCTGTTTACATAACGTGTAATAGAAAGTTGTTGTCAAAATGAAAAGATCAAAAGTGTACCCGATCTAGATCTTGTATGTGTTGTACCTGAGACATAATTATTAACTTTACAATTTATTGTTAAGAGCGTTTACGCCGCACACTAGCGCCGCCAATGAAAAAAAAACATATCTAGTAATTAGAGATAGAAAATCAAATTATGCTCAACAAACTATTTGAATGAAGTAATTTAGCATTTTTACGGCACCTAATGAACATCTCACATGTTATGGTTTAGTTAAATAAGACGTTACGGCCACTTTTAACTATAACGCCATATTTAACTAAACCATAACATGTCAGGTGTTCATTAGGTGACGTAAAAATGCTAAATTACTTCATTCAGATAGTTTGTTGAGCATAATTTGATTTTCTATTTCTAATTACTAGATATGTTTTTTTTTTCATTGGCGGCGCTAGTGTGCGGCGTAAACGCTCTTAATCAAATATTTATATTAGTGAAGTCATGCACGTCAAGCGCGCATAAACAAGCAGTAGTGATCATAAAGGAGATGTTCCATTTTTGTATGGAGGCTGGGCCCGATCTCTTACAGTGATGAAATTATATTTTATGAAAAGAGCAAAAAATAAGGAACTTTTCCATGTATTAATATATTTTTTAAACATACCCAAACATTGTATTATTTAATAAAAAAGGTCAATAATAAAAATTCATAAAATAGCAACCCTAAACTTTTTCTACCTTGGCAACTTCGCTTTTCTAATGTAAATGTATGTATTTAAAAAATATAACTTATTTTTTAAATTAGTAATGCAAAGGTACTATCCATTACAGCCAGCAACCGCTTGGTTTTATTTTCAGGAAATTGCATTGAAACCTTAAAATACCTTTTAGTATGTATAAATAAGTTTAGCAATATATAATAAACACTTAAAACTTTCATTAGAACCCAAAAATAAAAAGAAAAGCTTGATGAAGAAAACAAGATTTCAAGTTTTTAAATATTTTTTAAATTATGTTGGGGGGTTTTTATATTTTTTTCTTTTTGGAAACATCATCTCAGAAGGCAGATCTATCAGCATCACTTCAAAACTGTAATAAAATAAGGGCCCAAAAACGAACATCTCCTTTAAGTTATGTCTTAGTACTCTGCATAAAAGATCTAGATTGAATACGCTTTGGATCTTTTCATTTTGACCACACATTTCTGTTACAGGTTGTATATATATCAATGAAAGTTTTGACAACCTCCGAGTGGCTTGCACGCTGAACTTTGGGCGGCGCTAACTCTGAGGTCCCTGGTTCGATCCCCGGTCGGATCAATGTCAAAAACGAACTTTTCGATATTGTGTCAGGTCTGGGTGCTACCGTCGTTGTTTCTGATTTAAATAAAACGAGTGCCTTAGCTACTTACCTTGGGATCAGAACAATGTAAGGGATGTTGTTTAAAAAAAACTACTAAGAACGATAATTATAAAGAAATTTCTTTTTAAATATCTGTAATACAAAATACAATTCTGGCACAATACGATTACGCCCCTAATTTGCAGCAGAAGCAAAATGCTTAACTTTACGAACGCTTCCCGTTCTATTTAATGGCCGGCCTTTGAGTCTCACTTCGTCAAATAATGTTTGCAGCTATTAAACGTCCATTTTCTCATTCAAAATTTAAAGGATAGCTGTAATTAAAGTTTGCACCGTGAATTTATTCTGGACGTTTTAAAATTTTTCATGTTGCTTTATTTTGACTTTGATATAAGGTTTTGCGATGAAAACGGTAAATATTAATTACCTAGGTACTAGTTGACTCGGCGAACTTCGTTTTGATAGTTTTTTATGAAAACAAAACAAACAAATCGTATTCTATTAGGGGCCATTCATAAATTACGTCACACGAATTTCAGGACTTTTTAACCCCTTCCCCCGTCCTTGTCACAGGTTGTTACATTTTTAGAAACCCCTCCCCCCTGATGTGACGTCGCACATTTTCCAATTTTATGCATCTATTAAAAATCTAAATAATCAAAAGAAAACAGTTGTTTTCATTTTTTTCTTATATTCATGAAATAATCTTTAATAAAATCAACATTAAGTCAAATATTTAGAATACAGAGACAATAAACGACTAGTTAAGAAACAATAGGCAACTAATTATGTTAATTAAAAATACAAAACTTATTCATCTTGTGTCCATGGACTTTTGAATTTTAACATGTGACGTCACAAAGCTTTTGACCCCCCCTCCCCTGCCCCTTGTCAAACAAACACAATGTCACATTCTGGCCACCCCCCTTTAAGGTGTGACGTAATTTATGGATGGCCCCTGACAAAAAAAAACAAACAAGTCGTAATCCGAACATCTTCTTGCTGCAAGTGTATGAATACACCTACAGCAAGCTTTTCATCATCATCAGCTCATTTTATGTCCCCACTGCTGGGGCACGAGCACCTATGGATGGATAGGGAGAACGGGCCATAAACCACCACGCAGGCCCAGTGCGGGTTGGTGGTTATTGACTGCTAATGCAGCCGGGGCCAACGGCTTTACGTGCCTTCCGAAGCATGGAAGAGCTCGAGATGATACATTTTTGGTCACCCATCCGATGACCGGCCTTTGCGAAAGTTGCTTAACCTCGACACTCGCAGACCGGGTGCTTTAACCGCTGCGTCATCGAGCTCCTCATAAATACCATAATCAATATATTATTATTCTTTGCAATGAACTGAAAATTCACAAGACGCTTGAGCTCGTGGCTGAGGCATAATAGCTAAAGGCACGAAACGTTAGTAATAAGAAAAACTACACGATTTTGAAATAAACACAAAACGTGAGTAACAGGGCCCAGAAATGAGCACTCCAATTTATCAACGTGTAATCCCAAGATTACAGCGCTGCTGATGCAAATATATCTTCAACACCTCAGTTTTTTCTCCCCATGTCCTTGGGAAAATGTTTTGATGAATAATATGACGTAGCTTGTATCTACCGACGACGCAAGTTTTCACCACAAGGCTTATTTTCAAGCCACCGGCACCGGTCACAAACACAAAGGTCTCGGTTTCGAAAATTAGGTATCATCATCATCGTCATCATCATCAGCCTACATTAGTCCACTGCTGGACATAGGGCTCTCCAAGTGCACGCCACCGAGCACAATCCGGGGCTACTCTCCAGCTTTTACCAGCCATCGTGTGAAGATCGTCGAGAAAATAGGTATATGATTCCGCTTCCGATTGATAGTAGGACTTGTTCTAGCCTACCCAGCTAGCTACCATCATCTTTTGAGTTCGCCTCAGTGGTTGAGGAATCCTTATGAAGTTTACCATCTTCGGCTTTATCATCACTTACCATTAATAAGAAAGAAAGAAAGAAAGAAAATACATTATTTTGGACATATCACATAATTGCATTTTTTTTAAATATTAGAAGGAGGCAAACGAGCAGGCGGGTCACCTGATAAGAAGCAATCACCACCGCCCATGGACACCCGCAAAACCAAAGGAATCGCAGATGCGTTGCCGGCCTTTAAGGAAGGAATAGGCTGCATTACATACAAATTAAAAAACAACATTTAAAAAAGAAAATTTATCCTAAAGCGGTCCCGACTCAGCGTTATGCAGCATTAGACAAGAAGGTTTAGCAACTTTCACTATAACACCGAATAACACAGATGGGTAACCAAACAAAGGAAATCTCAAACTCCTTCGTGCTTTGGAAGGCACGTTCAGTTGTCCTTTAGAGCGGTTATGGTACGATCCCGGCATAGAATGAGCTCATGAGCTAGAAGTTTATAACCTGAGGATGATGACCTTCATCATCATCATCATCATCTCAGCCTAAAGACGTCCACTGCACAAAGGCAACGACACTACACAACGGCCGGTTTTCTGCTACTCGCTAATCGCTACGCGCGACCTTCGCCAGCAGCTCGTCGGTCAACCTTGTTGGAGGCCTGACCACACAGTGTTTTTTGGTGCGCTCACTCGAGAACTGTTCCGCCCCAGCCACCATCAGTCCCGCGAGCGATGTGTCCTGCCCAATGCCACTTGAGCTTAGCAACTCCTCGGGCTATATCGGAAACCTTTGTCCTTCTAGGAATGCCCTCATTTCCGATACGATCACACAGAGCAACTCCAAACATAGCCCTCTTCATTACTCTTCGGTTGACTTTAAGCCTTCTTATGAGGCTCATAGTGAGGGACCACGTCTCAGTCCCGTATGTCATCACTGGCAACACACCACATTTTTGATTTGTTCGCATTAGGTCTTATTTCCGTCAAGAACAAATCGCTACCGGAATCGGGGACAGATATGAATAGTAGATAAGCTATCGCTGTGAGAAATGAAAATTGACTCATAAATATAATATCTTTTAGTAGGTCAATTGCAGGTCAGAGAACCAGTTAGGTCCTCAAATATGTCACGTAATGTTACAACTGTTTTTTAAAGTAAAGACTGCAAACCAACAGCCGACACACCTGATGAGAAGTGGTCATAGCTACCCATGGAAAACAGCATCCGGGGAGCTGCCTGTGCGTTACCAACTATTTGAGAACGCTATTTAGATGCTTCTTGTCATGTTATATAGCACGGGAAACACCTCTGATGGGAACCCGTTCCACGTCCTATGGGTAGGAATGCTACTTTCATTAAATATTCAGCCATCGAGTTTCGAACCCGCTTTTGTGCCGCCGTAATAACAAACGATCAAATTATTTTTTTATTTGGTTTGGTAACACAAAATAAGGCGACTGCAGAAAGTAAGTTTCATACAAACGCGTTCGAGCAACGCACACATAGACAACCTCTCACGGACATGGAATCTCGCAAAAGCTGCGCTCGAACGAGTTAACCGCCTCTGTGGTCTATTGGCTAAGACCACCGGTTTAGATCCCCTCTGGATCTAAAACTCTATATAAACTATAAGTGTGCGAAATTTCATACTCCTCCGTCTGCGCAATTTTCGTAAAAAAGGGTACAAAGTTTTTGTTTCAGGTATTAATATACAGGTGTCCCTGGAAGTGTGGATCATATCGAACAAGGACATAAAGGAGGTCATTTCCAAACTTTTTAGCTTTATGAATGTTGCTTCTATTTTTGACAGTTAAACACACTCAAATACGCACTAAAAAATTTCCTAGGCCAAAACTTTTGTAGTATTTTTTTTTTAATTGACTTATGTTTGCTAGCTGAATAAAAATACTACTCTAAGAAAGTCGAATCTTCCTATAACATTCTAAAAAAAAATCAACTTGAGAGTTTTTTTGTTATGATTTTTTTTTGTGTGAGCTCATGAAAAAAACTAAAATTTATTGTAACTTTAGAACTGTCAAAAATAAAACCGACATTCATAGAGCTAAAAAGTTTGAAAATGACCTCCTCTATGCCCTTGTTCGATTTGATCCACACTTCCAGGGACACCCTGTATAGATAACACGGTGCTCGGCACTATAAGCCAATGTTCGGCACAATTTTCGTCGCCAAAAAATAACAAAGTTTCATTAAACCACCTCTGTGGTCTAGTGGTTAAGACCACCGGTTTAGATCCAGAGGTCGCGGGTTCGATTCTCAGCGGGGGGTACATGTTTGTGTACTCGGTTTGGTTGGTGGTAGGGCTTGTTTGTCCCTATTATGAGCACAGTGCCTAAAATGCAAGAGTCCACTGCTGCTATAATACCTAAAACGCTAATGGACTAAGAAGCAGATTGCCTAAATTGAAAGATGTGACTACTGCTTTATTACCTAAAACGCTAATTGACAAAGAGGCAAATTGCCTAACCGTGAATGCCTAGACATTGTAATTGCCTAAATGTTAATTCGTCTACAAATCAGAATGCCTAAACTGCACTATGTCTTTTCAATGCCTAATGCGCAAGTTTGTTTAGAAACTCTTTCTATTGGGTATTTATTATTTCTTTTGTCATCTTTCTATTTTTTATTTACATTTTTTGCTTATGCTCAGTTCAGTCATCCGCCTGGCTAGCTACCACCATCTTATTTAAATATGTCGCCACAACATCAATGTTTGTAGCATTGTTGTGTTCCGGCAGTCAGAGATAAGATAGCCAGTGCCTCACTAGTTGGGAACCCGGGTGAAGTGCGCTTCCATCATTGGCCTTATCATCACTTACATCAGGTGAGATCAAGGCACCGTGCTTATCCGTTAATATAAAAAAGAGAGTCGTTGAAGTTCCGAGATCAGTGTCCGTGAGAGGGTCTATATATGTGCGTTGCTAGAGCGCGATTGTATTAAGCTTATCTTCTGGCTCTCTTTATGTTGTGCTGTTAACAAGCTTTCATAGCAAGTTGACCTTAGGGCTTTGTCAACATAGGCTTTAGTACTGTCGTGGCTTAGGCGTATAGTGCGATAGTCACGGCTCCGTAATTTTAAGCCTAACGTTTATTGTCATAATATCATGTTCCATAAATTTAATAGCCATAATCACCACGTTGTATATTATCGCGAAGCATAATTTCCCTCCATAATTCCCTCTTGACGTGTGTGTGTAGTACCCGTTAATATAAAAAAGAGAGTCGTCGAAGTACCGAGATCAGTGTCCGTGAGAGGGTCTTTATATGTGCGTTGCTAGAGCGCGATTGTATTAAGCTTATTTTCTGGCTCTCTTTATGTTGTGCTGTTAACAAGCTTTCATAGCAAGTTGACCTTAGGGCTTTGTCAACATAGGCTTTAGGACTGTCGTGGCTTAGTGCGATAGTCACGGCTCCGTAATTTTAAGCCTAACGTTTATTGTCATAATATCATGTTCCATAATTTTAATAGCCATAATCATCACGTTGCATATTATCGCGAAGCATAATTTATAAGTCCTAATATAGTGTAGGCTAAAATTGTTTGTCATATATGTATTAAAAGGCATAAATTTTAAACGCAGAATAACTTTAAGCAGAATTTTTAAAAGCATAACTAATGTAAAGCGTAATGATCACAACAATTAATATTTTAACGCATATTTTGTTTAAAGCATAATCATTTAAGAGGAGAATTTGCTTCCCTCTCTATCCGTGACTGCGCTCCCCCCCTCCGTGACTGCGCTCCCCCCCTCCGTGACTGACCCTCGCTACGCTGCGCTTCGCTCGGGAAAAAAAATTAACTTAACCTAACCAACAGTAAGGATTTCTGTATTAAGTTCGATCTCAACTGCAAAGCGAATATGCTCAAAAATTTTAAGACTACCTGTAATATGCCAAATAAAATTAGGTTTTCCTATAGTTATGGCGAATTAAATTATGCTAAAGAATTTTAGGACCACCTAATATGCCAAATGAGATTAGGTCTTTCTATAGTTATGGCAAATTAAATTATGCTAAAGAATTTTAGGACTACCTATAATATGCCAAATAAAATTAGGTCTCTCTATAGTTATGGCAAATTAAATTATGCTAAAGAATTTTAGGACTACCTAATATTATGCCAAATGAAATTAGGTTTTTTTATAGTTATGGCAAATTAAATTATGCTAAAGAATTTTAGGACTACCTAATATTATGCCAAATGAAATTAGGGAATTTATTTATTATGCTTAATAATAATATGCCCTTAGACAATTATGCCACTTAAAAGTTATGCGAAGGAAAAATTATGTGGCATTAGTGTTATGCTATTTGATGATTATGCCAATTGATGTATGACAAACGACTTTAGGACAATCGACGTTATGCGAAAAGTTCCGCCCCCGATAGTCACACTGTTGGTAGAATGCGGCGCTACGAGGCTTCTAGCTGTATAATGCTTTCGTACGTGTGTATGTAACTAAACAATTTCTAAACTTGAGTGGGCTTCTGGATGGTTTAAATTCACAATTGGACCCGGTAGATGGCGCTGCAATAGGGTTCCAGGATTTTTTAATGCATCATGGGATACGGGATTTCACTCAAGCGGGCCGCTAGTCTACATCTATATTATCAAAGGCCTCAATGACGTCATTATTAATTCAATAACGTCAATATTTATCTTTTAGAATGTAAGTATATGAAATGACTCTCGTATCTCTATTGTAATTTGTACGCTAGCAGGTTGGTGATGATTAATGCCTTTGACATGCTTTCTTAGATAAAACACTTTTCTAATACCTACGATGACTATGAGCGAAAAAAAAGTAAATATTTTTAAAGCAAGAAATAATATAAGTGAGACTGTATTATTTCTTAGTTGGCACGCAGTTATTTTCTAACGTATACTTTGAGTGCTCTAGGCAGCTGAGCTTTTCAATTTGTCGCTTTTTTAATAATCTCGGGACCCGGCAGCTAGTAGGTACGAGAAATCTTCATTTTCTTATGTTATTTCATTCGGCGCATCTAGGTCAAGTTTGTAGTGGAATACCATTTCCAATGACAATTTAAACTGTTTATTTCTTATGAACATTATTAATGCGCCAGTAGGTAACACATCAATAATTCTGCCCTGCTAACCTATCCAGAAAGCTAACTGTTGAATATGGAATAGCTGTTCAAATAACAATACAAAAAGATAAAAAAGCGGTATCTCTGTTTGTGACTCTTATTGCCTTTGCAATATGGTATAAACTATCAAACGTGTTAAACATGTTTAATAATTGGTTGCGCAAAGCAATGACATTTCTCTCGATTTCTAAAATTACCCGGCTCCAGTATTCTTTGTTTTGTACACACGCCTGCACATCAACCTACCACAAACTGTCAAATTTCTTCAATAGACTTTGAACTCTATGCCTTAGAGGTAAGGCTGAAAATGTATTAAAGAAATTTGACAGTTTTGGATAGGTTGATGTGCAGGCGTCTGTACAAACAAAGAATTTGTTTTTTTTACATATTTTTTACCAATTTTTACCACGTTAATCTAATAAATGGACTTGATTTTGACTTTAAGTTTGACTATGACTGAAAAAGTATAATAAGATATATATTCTCCTAGTGACTCTTTACAAAGTAATAAGGTATAAACTGTCAGACTTGTATGTACATAAGTTTCACCATATACGAGTACAGGCTGCATCAAAAAATACAGATTATCTCACATTTTTCATTTTGTTAAGTCAAAGTCAAAATTTTTTATTCAAATAAACTTACGAAAAGTGCTTTTGAATCATCCATACATTTTTTACCTACTACCCATTCCGGATGTCTATTTTTTAGCTGTGGAGAAGAATGGGCAATCGTTCCTTTGCCGATCTGCCCGTATGTGGAATGCGCTTCCCGCACACGTGTTTCCCTCCTCTTTCTCTCCCGGGTTATTTAAGCGGGGCGTGAAAAAGCATTTATCCAGGCCGCCATAGTGTGAACGTTCGGCATAGCGTGGTAGCGCTGTGATGAATTCTTTCACTTCTTGGGCTTCACTGGCTGCTTTTCATCAGGCAGGGTGAGGCCATATTGGCGTGCCATAATAAAAAAAAAATGGGCACAAGAAATTCCATAGTTTGTTTGTTCTTGGCGGAAAAGTGAAAAGTCATGTCTGCGGATTTGTTTTGTTTTTCTAAAATTTATTAATGTGAAATAATGGTGGATTATTAAACTTTAAAAGTTTGTGAGTGTGCATGAGTGTTGGCAAAAGAAACAAAACAGTGCAACGGCACTTTTCAAAAATATCTTATGAAGTCCGCGTGGGGACTTAGTAAAGCCCCACATCTTTACTGAGATAGCTACTCGAGGGGTTGGGGGGTATATCATTTTTCACTTCTCATTTCTATTATCATTCATCATCATCATACAGGAAGGAAAAAATGTTTATTTATGTATTACTTGTAAGAAAAATTACTTTGACACTGGCTAAATGTGCTAATAAAAGGAAAAAAAACTCCATAGCTTTAATAGAAGTAACGACATTTACAAATAAAAAGTATGTCGTTACCGAATCATACAAAATATAATTTGCTACATTTACAATTATTTATTTAATTTAATTATATATTTTTAGTAATATAATTTAATATTGTACAAAGAACAGTACAAAATTATACATAGAGAAAAATGCGGGCTTTGACTGTATTACGTTCATTTCATTAGATAAATCGCTATTTTTAAGTAAATATTTTTTTGGGGGGAAACAAGAATCGGGAGCTTGGGGGAATCAATAATTACCCATAAAAGCGATCTTTCCCTCTTGACGTGTGTGTGTAGTATATATAAGTTTCACCAACAGTTGCACCACGTTGAACCAAAAAAATTACATACATTATTATAACATTTTCTAAAATCTCCTGGCTTTCAGTATTCTGTGTACAGTGTATGCACGACCCTTAATGTGCTACAGCATTTCGCCTAGCTAAAAGTGAGCCATCCCACTTTAAAAGTTAACTAAATTACTCTGTTACTATGTTAACTTACATTTTGCCGGCTTGCATTAAGGTCAAGTATGTACCGAACTAATGAATGGGCACTTTCGAAATAAGGCGCTAAGGAAAAGCACACGAAATACTTTTTGTGTGAAAGATTTCGTGTTTTTTAAACTAACATTTTCTACGTTACTTAAAATACTTTAAGAGTGTGTAGAAAGAATACGGGAAGAACTTTTGTCTCTTGTTAATGAGAACTTAGATTTTAAGAGCTTTTTTGTTGTTATAACATAGATGATGATGTCCTCCTAGACGTATCCGTCGACGGCGACACCCTTAGCTAGTGTTAGCGTTAGCCTGGACCCTTCATTTTATTTTATTTTATTTAAACATCAAATACCTGCTATACTTACAGCAACGCCAAGACGTGTAGCAGGTCATTACAATTTAAAAACATAATATATATATTATACATAGGTACAGATTAACAACTTAAAAAACTAACACAAAAATCAATGAATACATACAATTTCGTATTGAAGATGTCTAGATCTGGCTCCTGTGCAATCAAGGTGTTAAGTAGCCTGATGGTTTGAATCGTAGGAGCGAAAATAACATAGACTAAGTAAGCGAAATGCACCTTTTCGGAACACGTGAAATTGAATTCTAACGAAAAATGCCTGAGTCAGTCTCGGCTAGCAGCAAGACGGAAATTGGCGAGGAATACTAAAAAGTATACGGCTGCTAAAAGCATGTCGCGGAGCCTTGCTATTCACAAAGTTTTCGGCCAAGGAGTTTTTATTTCAAAAACAGAGGAAGTAACCACCTTTCACGGTTATCAAGTTTGATTGGTGGTACTAATTTGCTCGGTATGCTTGGTGGTATTGCTTTTTTGTCCTCCTGGTAAACTACCAATATCATTTGTAAATTGGTTACCATAACAACAACGTTGTTGTGATCTGACAGTAAGATGTTATTTATAAAATATTTATTTATTTATATGAGGACGACCAATAAAATATACACTTAAACAAAAATTATAGGCATGTTTCGGCGAAAGTTAGGTGCTATTTTAATTATAGGTCACCACCGCATACAATCATAAAAAAGGCAGAATCGTAAATTATTTGATAATAATAGTAAGATAACCAGTTCTTAAGGGTGCGCCGACAAAAAAATGCCAAAAATGCAGTTACGGTTAAGTAGATATAATTGAAAATACTATCGTATTAAATGAACAAAATATATATTTAGGGAACGTGTTTACAATTTGTCAGAACCATAAATTCATAACACGTTATAGTTTTTTCTACAATATCATTTAAAGTTGGGCAAAAATCATGAAAACGAGTGGCGGCGTTTAGTAGATTTCTTATAGTTTATCTAAATTATTGTACCTCTGATTTTGTCTAAACAATCATCAATGGATAAACTACAAATTGCTAGACCACATTTTCGATTCATCAAGTGGTTATTTAAATAATTATTTTTATTAAGCACCTTAAATTCCCCATACAAAATAAGTATGGCCGCGCGGCATCAAATAAATATGGACGACGACATTTCAAATAAAACATATGACACTTGTCACTTATGGACGGCGCACCCTTAAGTAGTTGGTGATTTAGGTTAAGGGTTCGGCCTTATTGGCACTAAACAACAGTTGAGTTGAAGGCTAAGCACTTTCACGTTATAGAATAAAAACTAAAAATTTGCCTACCAACATACTATCCCACTGCTGCGCAAAGGTCTCCGTCATCGAAAGTCAAAGTGAAAGTGGAGACATAAGAACTAAAGCTCGCTTTTCATGAGGCTCAGTAACATTAAAAAAATAACGAGCGAGCAATACAGTAGTCGCTTAAGATGCGTAACATAAAATACGGAAACTTTTCCATTAAGCAGTGACAGAAATGAACCTCAAAATTTAAAAAAACTTTATACTGAAATGTTTATTCGAATAATTATTCATTATTACTAATATTTAAAATTTACAAAATGGCGCGCGCTTGTGCGCTTCCCCGACTTCCGGTCACACTGTTATGTCCAACTTCCGTCACATTTCACGAAATCACTCTCACAAATTGTATATAAAGAAGGCGAGCGGTAAGATGTTACACATCAAAAAACATGGCATTGCGAAAGTTGCTTTGCTGATGTTGATGATAATGACCACGTTTTTTTTGGAAAAAGTTTGCTAATTGCTTAGGCAGCATTTTCAGCGTCACCGGATCCAATAGCATGTGGGTATAGTCACAGATTAACTAATAGTAGGTACTACTTTAGTGAACTAAGGTTATCACATTGACGTTGCTGTTTAATTTCCATATTTTTATTTTATAATATCAACAATAACGCTGGAGCTACGGCTCCTGAAATGTAAGAAGTAACAGTACGTAAGTAGGGTAAGTGACACCTGAGCATCGCTTGAACAAACGAACGCGGACAAATGCATAGCTGTTTGTAGCTGGGAGGTGGCCGGGAGGCGGTGAGTTTTCCGTGACAGGAAAACTAGGTCTTACCTCCTTGTGCTAATACGCTGATGTAAAAACTCTTTGGTATATTTGTGCCTTTCGTTTTCAAATAAGTTTTATAAACTTTTTGTTTCTGTTTAGAAGTCGCCTGGTGATCGCAATTCGACTGTAATTCACAGAATAAACAATGTTTACAAATACATGATAAATCAATAATTAATTAATAATTGGCCTGCGCAGATAAGGGATTTTTGTTCGCCGACTTTTTTATCCGCTAAAATAGATCGAAATATCGATCGAAATAGATAGAAGTATTGTAAAACATTTTTATCTTTCTGCACTCTTTCTCCGTATATGAACTTAAACTATGCCAAATCTCACATGCCTCCGTGCGCGCAATATGCTTTAAAAGGGGTATACAGGTTTTCTTCACGTATCAATATATAGATATAGCTTTAATTTAAAAAGTCCTAAGTAATTTTCTTTTGTTGTTGTTAGAACATTTGGTAAGTTGGTAAGTTTGTTTATATGAATCTAACGTTGTAGAATCAAAAGCTGCCGTATGCGGTTTGAGTGTCTTAAGCGTTGAAGAACGAAACCTATTTATATATCATCATCATCATTACCATCATCATCATCATCATCATCATCATCATCATCATCATCATCATCATCATCATCATCATCATCATCATCATCATCATCGTCAACATCATCATCATCATCATCTCATTATTTATTTATGTATAAATAAAGATAATTCCTGACTGACATAAGAACGATCAACATCGCCAATCGCAAATCGTTGGACTTAAAACACCGTAATTTTGCGGGCAAACCTCTTTCATGACGTAAGCAAAAGATAAGCCGGGATTTTCCTAAATCCCCTCGGGATCACGGGATACGGGTGTTTACGCAGGCGAAGTCGTGGCTGTCGCTAGTTCTCGATTCATTTCGAAGTCCTCGGAGAATCTAGTAGAAGACGAGGACAGGCTTGCGTGATGGTATCCCTTCTAGAAGCCTTCTGACGATTTTTCGATCACACGTGTACCTAACGGGACTTTTAATCGGTGTCAATAACAATCCTTTTTAGGTGTTCGACCAATATTTAATAGTCTATGTTATGTCAACGTCAGACGTCAAAATGAATGTCAGTTAATCTACTGGCAGTGTGTAAAAGTTGTGCGGAAAAGTGAAGAGTCATGTCTGCGGTTTTGTTTTATTTTCTGTGTTATGTCGAATATTAATGTGAAACAATGGTGGATTATTAACCGTTAAGAACACATAACACAAACACGTGAGTGTGCATGAGTATTGGCAAATGAAACAAAACAGTGCAACGTCACTTTTCAAAATCTCTCAAGAAGTCCGCGCGAGGACTTAGTAAAGCCCCATCACATCTTTACTGAGATACTCGAGGGGTTGGGGGGTATATCATTTCTCCCATTACTTCCCATTACTAATATCATTCATTATCATCATCATCACCATACAGGAAGGAAATTTTGTATATTTATGTATTACTTGTAAGAAAAGTTATTTCATTGGCAAAATGCTTGTGCAAAGCCATAAAAAAAGAAAAAAAAAAGTGTGTAACGTAATCGATGGTGGGGACTTCTTGGCGGGAAAGTGAAGAGTCATGTCTGCGGTTTTGTTTTATTTCCTAAAATTTGTGTTACGTCGAATATTAATGTGAAATAATGGTGGATTATTAACTGTTAAGTATTCGTGAGTGTGCATGAGTGTTGGCAAATGAAACAAAACAGTGCAACGGCACTTTTCAAATTCTCTCAAGAAGTCCACCGCATGAGGACTTAGTAAACACATCACCCCACATCGCCCCACATCTTTACTGAGATACTCGAGGGGTTGGGGGGTATATCATTTCTCACTTCCCATTTCTATTACCTATCATTCATCATCATCATACGGAAGGAAATACTGTTTATTTATGTATTACTTGTAAGAACAAATATTTCATTGGCTAAATGCTTGTGCAAAGCCATAAAAAAAAAGAAAAAAAAGTGTGTAACGTAATCGATGGCGGGATATTTTTATATTGAAGTCTTGATTTTGTTTAAGTTTTGAAAATGATGGATCAAGACAAGACTTTTATTATCATGTTGTGATTGGTTATTAAGTTGATTGATTTAACTTTTTGTTTTTATTACAAAACTCCCTTCTGAGATCGGCTTGTAATACACACGGTTGGAGATTGAGGAACCCGTTAAGTTTCTTACCGCCCCCAAAAATGTCCGGCATAAGTGGCCAAAACCTGTGTCAAAAAATAAAAGTAAATATAGATTTCGCATGCGCTGAGCACGCGTGAAATTCAGTATATTCTTATTATGTATGAATTCTCTAAGGAATGGGATGTTTTCCCGGGATATAATGTTGCCTGTATTACTCAGGGGTAGTGTAACTTCCCATTATATTTTTGATTAAATTCAATAGCGATAGCACCCTACATATACACTTATAGGAGATGTTTCAAATTGGGCCGAGTCTATGTACAGTATCTCAAAAAATAGGAAAAAATACAAGGATTCTCAAAAAAATAGAAATAAAATTATTTCTATACTAATTTTTTGGTTCCTAAATGCTGTTGTGACCAATTTAGACCATATTTAAAACATAATAACTGCGTTCAAAAACAGAAAATAAAGATTCAACTTTTAGGTTTCCGCTAGCCGTGATTAAGACCTTAAACTCATATGGTCAAAATGACATTGATTGACGTTCGCCATTGTTGAATTTGAAATGTCACTTAATATTTTAAAATGCTTCGAACCTTAAAATAAAGCTAAATTATGAAAAATTTATGTTTGTAATTGATTATTTATTTTATTTCTTTGATTTATTTTACCTGTACAAAAAGTTAACCCAGTGTCCATACAAACTTGAAACATCTCCATTGGTTGGTAGTTTAAGTCCGCATGATTATCTTAGACTCTCGCCATAACAACAATGTTTTGTAGCATTGTTGTGTTCTGATAGTTAGATATAAGGTAGTCAGTGCTTCAGTTTTTGAGAATTCCGGAGAAAGTGCGATTCCACATCAGTATTTATTACGAGCCCGACGACGCAATTACAGTTGTGAATGCCCCCCCGCCCGTTCCTCCAAATGACAGCACACATTTACAGATTACACTAAACATGCACACTGTTTTAGGCCCAAGACACCGTACTCGTAGAACAAGGGTACGAAGAACCGGTTTACACGCGCTCTATGCCAGGCACAGTCATGTGCCTGGGAGCTCCTCCTCTCCTCCTCCACGGCCCGGTCTACCCGAGCCGAGGTCCGTGCCTTTAGAGGCGCCCTCGGGTAGTTCCGCTCCCCGATCCGATCCGAACCCTTCGGAGACTCTGGAAGGGCACGGGGACGCGCACTTTTAAGTGTGCGATGCCGTACCCCTCTAGAAATCCTCTGAAGGTGTTTCGTTTCAACACGGCTTGAGGTACCCTTTACGTACCTCGCCGCCCCTAAAACAAGCCCGGTGAAGCTGGAAATGCCCCTCGGCAACCAGCAGTCTCTCTCCAAAAAAAAAAAAAAAAGTATTTATTAATTAATTTATTAGCAAAAGTCTTGCAAACTTAAAGAGTCACCAAAGCACTTACAAGCTAAATTAAATGACTAGGTACATATGCCAAAAGATTACTCTTATCCTACAGAATACAATATATATATAAATAACGGAAAATTTAACTATATAGTTTGAAAAAAGACAAAGTGTTGAAAAAATTCCACGAGCGGGATTCGAACCCGCACCCCATGACATGCTGGGTCAGGTGCACTGCCAACTATGCTATCGTGGCTCAATCCAACTCACCGAAATTAATCAACACTATCTACTTTTTTATTTTATAAGCCAAAGGAACCCTATTCAATGTCGACAACTACGTCATCAACATCCGATCTTAATATTTTTACAAATATTGAAAGATCAGTTAAGAATTAGGCAAGCTATATTTATGACTAGCTGTGCTCGCGACTTCGTCCGCGTGGAATAGTGACTTTCGGAAGCATTTTTAATTTTTTAGGCTCTTGTTCCCGTTTTTGCAACATTTTTCACTGATGCTTCGCTTCTATTGGTTGCAACGTAATGTTATATAGCCTAAAGCCTTCCTCAATAAATGGACTATCCAACACAAAAAGATTTTTTCAATTCGAATCAGTAGTTCCTGAGATTAGCGCGTTCAAACAAACAAACTCTTCAGCTTTATTATATTAATAATATAGCAAAAAAGTGTTGAAAATATTCCACGAGCGACACTATGTCTTTTTTTAAATTGTAATTTGTTCGCAATAGTATTTGCGTAAAGTTATATGTAAATAATCATAATTATAGGTATAGTATTGTCACTTACCAAAGGTGAGGTGTCTCCGTTGAGGTATATTAGATAGGTAATTTTAAAAAGTTTCACAAGCAACAAGAGAAAGTTACTACATAAAAAAGGCATGTATAAATCAAATAAACAAAAGCAAACGAGCCAACTTAGCTAATAAAGTCCAAATGTTTCAAAGTTATTAAAGAAAAGATAGACGTAAACACATCTAACGTACTTATGCAACTCGAAATTACAGTAATTTATTCTTGTTTACTTGTTAAATATATTATATTAAACCTATTAATTAAAACTCATGCAAAGAGTTAGAGAACTTAACTATACGAACAATGATAAAGCTTAACTAAATAATACAAAAATAATGTATTTTTTCATGCTTTTCCACGCCTACCAAACCCGGAACAAAACTAATGACAGCACCCGCACCGACGACGTAACTCGCAAAATGGCGAAAAAAAAATAAAATATGTGGAAAACGCACAGAGAATAAAGTTGTTGGGGAGTTTGAGTGTAGCAAATTTATTCTTGTTTGTTTAAAGCTAAACTACTTCACACAAAAGTAGACTCTAAATATACAACATTTAAGTTTTAAGTCGCGTGGGGTGCGCGGTCGAATTCGAGCTTCCAGGTTTTGACGGAATATTGCAGGGCTCGAATTCGAGCTCTCGGGGATTGAGAGGTAATAAATAAATAAAATAAATAATAAATTTTTCTACACTCACACCAATCATCTAGCCCAAGAGAAGCAAATATAACAATGAATATAGCTTGCCTATTCTTAACTAAACTAACTTCTTACTATCACTGATGTCGTTTAAATTTAACAAGGCTCGTTTGGCAAAGTATCATCTACTCATATCTTCACTGTATAGTGTTGAGAAATTTGCAAGGGTCGGATAGAACAACGATAGCATATTTGGAAGTGCACCTAACCCGGCATGTCTTCAGAACTTCTTCCATAACTCAAGTTACCTTTTTTTTTTTTTTTTTGATGCGGAGTGTAAAATCTGCTAACAGACGCATCAGCAGGCAAGAGGGGTCCCGCTGGCTGTCCGAGGATGGCCTAGACTCTGTTCCAGGGCCGAAGCCCTAGAGAAAGCGAGTCGAAGCCGACTCGGTAAAAACCACTCCGATGTCCTCTCGTCACCTTGGAACCAGCAGACCGGCGATCATCGCGTCGTCCTCATCTGAGGAGGACGCATCGAACGCCGGCATGGTAGAGCCTGACGAGGTCATAGGAACCCTTTCGGACACTTCCACAACCCGTCGGTGACTGCTCGCCCTGTAGATGGGCGAGCCCCTCTTCCGCCCCTGATTGGGGCGGGTGACCGCCCTCGAAAACGATGGGCGGACACGCTTCAAATTCAAATTCAAATTCAAAATCATTTATTCAGTTTAGGCTACAAATAGCTCTTATGAACGTCATTCTAAGCCATCGGTTCGTAAGTCTATCTACTCTGGGCGGGAGATCTTGTACTGAGAAGAACCGGCAAGAAACTCAGCAAGTGTCCAGCTCTTTTCTCCCTTACAGCGTCATAAATATTGGAAAATGCCCTATCATAAAGGACACTTTCCATCACAAATAAAAACACAAAATGTAAAGGACAATCACAACATGTAAAAAAAACACAAAAAATAAAAAATAACTAAATAAAATATTTAAGCGTGCAAAAACATAATTTACCAGTTTAATTTTTTACAATATCATACAGTACTAGACCCGTCATTTGGTGAGACGGGTCGCCGACGCGCCGGGACATACGGGGCGTCGGCCCTCAGTGGGGACCTGTGCAATGCACGGTCGAAGCCCCCCCTAGGGCTTGGACTGCGCTGGTTTCCCACTGGTTGGAGAAGGCGTTGGTACTGCCGCCTTCTCCGCAGGAGATAACTCAAGTTACCTACTATGAGAGTCTAAAGCTCTCTATAACTTTTAAACCATAGCCAATCATGGCCACACATTTGAGAAATTATTAAGGGGTTTTTTTCATGTTTGTTGTTTTTGAGTATCCACGATCCTCTGGACTAAAGATGGAACGTATGTATTCATAGCAGCATAGGTGCATGCGCCATGATCACGGATGTATTCAGGCGCATGCAACTGCTGAAATATCCTTTTTTGAATAGTTTTATTTTAAACTAGCTGTCCCCCGACCCACCGCGTCGCATCGCGTCGCCCAAATTAGTACTTCTTTTTTTATTTTATTGGTCATAGGCAGGCATTTGACCACACCTCAAACCTGATGTTAAGTGACGGTGCGGTCGAGGATGGAATATGCCTGCCTAGAAATAGCCTATTCACTCTGTCATTGAAGAGGTCCAGATTATACCTTTCAGGGAACACACTCGCAGGCAGCGCGTTCCATTCCCTAGGTGTACGCACTAAGAAAGTTGAACCGAATCGACTCATGCGACAAGGTGGCATATCTACAACGCGGGGATGGAACTCGCACCTCGCGCTCCGATAGCGGAAAGTGGATGGTGGGATTAGGTCGTGCAACTCCTTCGCGCACTCCCCGAAATTGATCCTGTAGAAGACCGACAGACGAGCCACCCTACACCATACTTCGTGTTCGCTTTGCGTTTTTTCGGGCTTTTTTTAGGGTCATAGCGTGATGTTTAATTGTCTATCACCTTCAAAAAATATTCTAATCCGACTGGTGGTATAGTTCTAAAGATAAGCACGTTTAAACAAAAAACAATCTTTATTCTATTAATATAGATATCTTTTAAACTATCATGTCACTTACATTCGGGAAATACCGTCTTTGAGTATCAGATATATCGAGTACAGTTGCATGCGTTATGAGTACCTACATACGTATCTTCCTATAGTCCAGTGGTTCGTGTATACAAATTATACGAGTGAAAGGGCCGGAAAGGTTTATAATAATAACGTAGAGGAAAGCTCTTGGCCCACTGAGTGATGGGGCGGTCTGGCAATGAATGAGGGCACCTTTCGTATTTATGTCGGTAGGCCAACGAGGGGTTTATTGAGTGCAGTAAAATACAAATAAATGCTTGTTATGGACGCCTCACTTGGAGTTTAAAGAGCTTTAAATAATTTGTTTATGTATTTTTTAACGAAATGTTAAAGTTTAGAGGATTGTTTTCTAAAGTTTACGCGAACACTTAAATTGCAAGTGAAACTACTATTACGGATCTACTCGCGTTTATTGTACACATTAATTAGATTTAATGTTGACGTTTCGAACCCTTTGCAGGGTCCGTGGTCACAGAGAGACTGAGGTGTTGGTCGTCTCAAAATTAGTTGGTTGCTTGTAATACCTACCCTCATTTTATTTTAAATTAAATGTGTTAAATAAACACGAGTAGATCCGATAAGTAAATTCATTTCAATATTTAGAGGGTTGTGTATGGGGTTTTATGCATTTACTGTATGTCGTTTGTTGTACTCTTTATTCATTTTTTAATTTCCGACATTGTTATTACGAACTTGTTAATGTAGAGTACGAGTATAACGTGCAATTTATTATTCCAAACAAATGAATATGTAGAAATTTATTTACTTAATAAATTTCTAATAATTCTAATAATTTATTTAATAAATTTCTACAAGCGGGGTACAAACCCGCATCCTATGATATACCGGGTCAGGTGCACTACCAACTATGCTATCGTGACCAACCCGCCGCAGGCCTTTAAATATAATATTAACAACATAATTATTACCCTCTTTAAGCAATTTAACAATGTCAGCTCTTAATAAGTTACTAAAGCTTAAACACTTATAACAGCAACAGTGAAGACACTTATAACACATTATCGTCGTATAATAACTATTAAACCCGAGTAAACGTAAGGACTACTACGTCATAGCAGCGTCGTTCATCCACTAATAACCCTCTCAGGCACTTGATACGACCTTTATCAAATCGCTATCTTGTTGAGGCAGGTCGTTTGGACTCTAGCGCGGAAATTACCTCGTTTCAACCCGAGTCCTTGGGACGCGATGTGGGGCGAAAAGGGCCTCACTACCGCAGGGTTCGCCGCAGTGAAGTATATATATATTTACGTCTTCTTTTTTTTCTTGCCTATCCTAAGTCTGCTCAGCCTGATAATCGGATCTGGGTTCAATTCCTTAATTCGTTTAGAATATATAAATATTATTATTGTTATAGATACCTATTAATATGTTTTTTTTTTAAATGGAAAGTGTATTTTTATGATTAATCATTAAATATTGATTTACGCTGTAAGGGAGAAAAGAGATGCCTTTGCTGAGTTTCTGCCAATCCTTCTCAGTACAAGGTCTTCCGTCCAAAGTAGACTTACGAACCGAGGGCATAGTGCATTTATAAGAGCTATTTGTAGCCTAAACTAAATAAATTATTTTGAATTAAGAATTTGGATCCGATGCATAACGGGTTTACAAAATACAAGGCCAGAGAAGACCAGGCCGTAGAATGGTGTAAGGGTTACAAAACCTCGCCGAGTCGTACAATCTGAGTACTTCAGAACTTTACCAAGCCGCAAAATAACGAGGCGGGGCCAAGTAGCTATAATGCTAGCCGACCTCTGAAAGGAGATGGCTCATAATGAAGAAGAAGATAACGGATTTGTTATCAACAACCTGCATTTGACAAGCGCGCTATTAAGATTAAGATAATATGATCAATTATTATATTAATAATGAAAACTTTAACAAATACTCGCTAGAGAACAACGATTCGTCCCTAGGACGATACGCGAGGCTATTGAAATTAAAAAACATCCTTATTTCAATAGAGAAGATGGTTGGAATCTACCACCAGCCGGGATCCCATCATACAAAATATTAATTCCCAGCCTCAACACCATACTGCCAGACCAAAAGATACTGTAAGCTCTTTCTGCGTAAAACGGAACGCACCTGATTAAATTTAAATGAGGGTATCATCATCATCATCATCTCAGCTAAAAGACGTCCACTGCTAGACAAAGGCCTCCCCCAAGGATCTCCACAGCGACCGGTTTTGTGCTGCTCGCATCCAGCGGCTTCCCGCGGCCTTTACCATGTCGTCGGTCCACCTTGTCTGCCCACACTGCGCTATCCGGTACGCGGTCGCCACTCAAGGACTGTTCCGAGGATACACAAGCTACTAACTATTATGAGACGACCAACACCTCAGTCTCCATGTGACCACGGACCCTACAAAGGGTTCGAAATGTCAGGATAAACATGAATTAAAAGTAATGTGTAAAATAAACGCCAGTAGATCTGTAAAAGCTGTTTCATTTCAATGAAAATTTTAATTTACAATAAGTCTTAGCTTTGTTATGGTCATAAAGCCAGCAAGCTGCTGGGTGCAAGCATCACAAAACCGGTCGTTGTGGAGATCCTTGGGGGAGATCTTTGTCAAGCAGTGGACGTCTTTTGGCTGAGATGGTGATAATAATGATATTGGGTCCTTACCTATGAAATTGACGTTTTTTTCTCACTTATTAACAGGTGTATTAATTCTAAAAGTCAATACCGGTTGTGTTAATATTATTATACACCTTTAATTAGGACTATGTTACTTAGGCTTCAGTAATAACAATGATTATAGGCGGGTGCTCAAAGTGGATTACCTCATTAATTTTGTGTCTTTATCGCCCAATGTTTTTTTTTAAATTGACTAAATTTTTTGTTCGCGGAATTGTCCTTTTGTTTCATTGTAGCTTTGAAGGGACTTCATTTTTTTTCTTTTTAATGTCTTTTGTCAATTGCAAAGCAATCCCTAAGAGCAATCTATAACAAACTACGGCCGGTATCGAGCGATCTATTTGCAAATCTCAGCTGGAAAAAGGTCCGAAAACTCGAAACTTTTTAAATTGTAATCGATGCCAAACTCTCTTTTGTTCTCCGAAAAAGTTAAGACAATGATTAGAGCGTGTTTTTAAGGAGGGCCGGCCCGCCTACCTGTCGCATAAATCAAATGTTACAGGACTTCCATTAGGTGGAAGAGAAAGTTTTAATTGATAATCGAGTTTTTAAATATTACACCTTTTTGCTGAACTTTGTCTGCGTTGATTGTAATGGACTTAACTGGTTTTTACATCTAACTAGCGGCCGCTCACTGTTTCACCCGCGTGGTTCCCGTTCCCGTAGGAATATCTGGATAAAAAGTATCCTATGTGTTATTACAGGTTATAAACTATCTGTATGCCGAATTTCATCCAAATCCATCCATCCGTTGCAGCGTGAAGAAGCAACAAATATACGAACATACATACACACAAACTTTCGCATTCATAATTCTAGTAGGATTGACATTACCGTATCATCTTTTGCAACGTATTTGATGCTTGGTAATATTCTAGGCAGTCATTATCATCCTTTCCTGCCCTGCGGATTGTAAAAGTTTGGATGCGGTTTGGGTTTATTACGTCCAGCAGTGGACTAGTATACGCTGATGATGATGGGTTAATTCATAAAATATAGTTAGTTAATAAAATTCTCGTGTCACATGTGAGTTGCCATACGAAATTGCCTCCGAAACGGCTCGATCGATTTTTATGAAATTTATATGTATATTCGGTAGGTCTGACAATCGGTCGTAATCTATTTTTTATACCTTAACCTAAGTGATAAGGGTGGCTTAATTTTTGTTTAATTTTCCAATACAAAATGTTCCTAGCTGTGAAAAATACGATTTGTTTGTTTTGTTGTCAAAGAAACGATTTGATTGTATTGTTGACATAGAATTTATCAAAGCGATACGAAGTCCGCTTGGGTCACCTTGTAATAATATACAACGTTAGTCGGAACGGGGGTACTAAGCCGAAAGGAGGGTAAAGTATACAATGATAGTGAATAATTTTATTTTTTTAAACTTTTTTATTTTTGAATTTTTTTTTTGTTTTATTTTTATTTTTCTTTACATTCAATTAGTCTTGTAATCTAGTAGGCTACGATTTTGACGTAGGTTCTCAGCAAATAGTGTTACCTCTAATGTATGTACGGGCATTTAAAGAGTCGTGTTTTATCTCTCCATAATTGGACTGATGTATCCAATAATATTAACTTTGAATTTGTTTTTTTTTGTGACCGCCAGGGCTACCACAGCGTAATTTTTTTTGAAATCTTAAAAAAGCTGTTAATCTAAAATTATCCATTTTTAAGGAAAAGTTCTTAGACAAAAGTTATTCACTATCATGTATACTTCCTCCTTTCGGCTTAGTACCTCCGTTCTGACTATATAAAACTTTGTATAGTGAGGGAATCGATAGCGCAGTGGTTAACGCCCGGTCTGCGATTGCTAAGGTTAAGCAACTTTCGCAAAGGCCGGTCATCGCATGGATGACCAAAAATTGTATCATCTCGAGCTCCTCCGTGCTTCGGAAGGCACGTAAAGCACGGTCCCGACAGCATTAGCTGTCATTAACTACCACCGCACCGCACTGGGCCCGCGTGGTTGTTTAAGGTCCGTTCTCCCTATCCATAGGGAAGGCCCGTACCCCAGCAGTGGGGACATAAATTATAATGAGCTGGTGCTGATGGTGATGAATGATAATAATATATTTTGAATATAAGCTTATCAGCAAAGATAAAGAGAGTCAATTTGAAACAATATGTGTGCAAGTTTCGTGTTGTGCTCCCTTTGAACCCATATAAGTCCACGTGAAAAACAATTTCAGGCATGAACGGATTGTAATGGAGCTGATATTTTCCATTTCCATTCCAAATCGGCGTCCCTTTGTCTTTAGCCCTTATTTGCACAGGGAGAGGGTTTAATTTTGCGTACGAATTACTCTGTAATAATATTGGTGGGTTGTTTCGAGTCTCATAAAAAAGCCAGTGAGGTATCCTTAGAATACAGAATGTCTTTTTTTTTCTATGTAGGTACACCGCGAGGCATTTTGTATTTTGGCCAATATTGGCTCGGGCAGTAAAATCACAGACTTATGGGTGTCTGCTTTTTAGGAATACCTACCTGTGTTTTCTGTTGACAAGCAACATTAGTAGTTTGGTGGAATTGTCAAAACTGAAAATGTGTTTTTACTGGTTAATAAACAAATTTTAATTAAATATATGTATATTAAATTGGGGAAAAAGTCTTTTTGCATTTAGTATGTATATGAACTTGTAATAAAATCTCTTTGGCTATAGGTATATACTATTTGTATCTGGCAGGTTTTGGTATCTTTAAAAGTTTAAATTTTAAAGAAGATAGTTCCAAATTCTAGGAAAATGTGCGATTTTCATTCGTTTTTCTTACTGTCAAGTTAAATGAATAAATAAATTTTTCTACACACACCAATTATCTAGCCTAAGAGAAGCTTCGTTATCAAACTCGTTAAATGATTACTAGACAACGGATAAACATACTTAAAATACTTAAATACATACTTTAATACATAGAAAACACCCAGACCCAAAACAATTTAGAAAAACAATAATTTCTAAATTGACCCGACCGGGGATCAAACCCGGGACCTCAGAGATGGCGACACCATGAAAACCGGTGTACAAACCACTCATCAAGGAGGTCGTAGAGAGAATGAAAGAAGAGAGAATTAGATGAGTGAATCTAATGAAAATATTCGATACATTTTAAAATTTTACTACAAAAAAGGTAAAAATGCAACGCAAGCCGTGAAAAAAATTTGCGATGTTTATGGACCTAGTGCAAGATGCACGTCGCTCTGGTCGCCCTATTACGGATAAAATGGATGCCATTTTTGATAAAGTGGAGCAAGATCGGCATACCAGTAGTTACGACGTAGTTGAAGAACTGGAAATTGACCACAAAACTGTTTTGGCGCATTTAAAAAAAATTGCTCACAAAAAAAAACTCGATATTTGTGTACCTCACGAGCTCACTGAAAGACACCTAATGAACCGTGTACTAATTTGTGATTCTTTAATAATGAAACCAAACCATTTTTGAAGAAGCTGATAACTGATGATGAAAAGTGGATCACGTACGACAAGAACGTGCGAAAAAGGTCGTGGTCAAAGGCCGGTCAGGCTTCGCAGACTGTGGCGAAACCTGGGTTAACTCGCAACAAGGTGATGCTGTTTGTGTGGCGGGATTAGAAGGGCATTATTCATTATGAGCTGTTACCACCAGACAAGACCATCGATTCTGAACTCTACTGCGAACAACTGATGAGATTAAAGCAAGAAGTAGAGAGAAAGCGGCCGGAATTGATCAACAGAAGGGGTGTGGTTTTTCATCATGATAACGCTAGACCTCACACATCTTTAGCCACTCAGCAAAAATTAAGAGAGTTTGGCTGGGAGGTGTTAATGCATCTGCCGTATAGTCCTGACCTTACACCTTCAGATTTCCACCTGTTTCGGTCTCTTCAGAATTCTTTAGGCAGTGTCAGGTTAATATCACGAGAGGACTGCCAAAACCACTTGTCGCGGTATTTTGATCAGAAGCAAAATTTCTATAGCAATGGGATCATGTCCCTACAAGATGGCAAAAAGTTATCGAACAAAATGGCACCTACATACTTTAGTTAAATGTTAATAAACTACTTATATTAAAAAATGTTTTGAATTTTCTTAAAAAATGCGAAAGTATCATATAACGTAAATAAGAATCATCCATTCGCTTATACGTTCTGTTTATTTCAATAGATTTCAATGAAATTTAACCCTAAATACACAGTGTTGCGTTCACTTTCGACCTTTTTTATTTCCGCGTAAGGAGATCTTTTTATTTGTCACTGACCGTTTGAATATTTAAAAATATTACGTTTAGCCTATGGAATTCTTTATGAATTTGACAGGTTATGATTTTGCTTTTGCTTTTGATTGTGTTTTGTGAATTGGATAAATATTATCAAAAATTATTTTTAACTATTCACAAGGTCGAACTTCAGTTTACCTGCTTACCAGTCTACCAGTTTATCTTCAGATCCTGGTCTTGTTAACAGCAAATAAAGACAATCAAATTTGGTTGCTATTATTCAGCCCTAATTTTCACGGGTGTAGAGAGTTCACAACCCGATATTCTGATTACACGCTTTTATTTGCGGTTGAAGTTTCGTGCATCCGTTTATACGTTCGTTTTGCCATCCTTCAGACAGCCAGTCCGTCGGCCAGAGCTGAGTTCATATTTTGCTTCTCAAGACATTTAAAAAAAAAGTATCCCTATCTAGTTTTGTAGTTTTTTATGCTTTTTACTTTGTATTTTCATAACTAATTCCCATATATTATAAAATTGAGCCTTAAGTAGTTCATCTTGCCATTTTTCCAAAGCATGTTTCGGTTTTGTTTGGTGTTATTATAAGGTTTTGTGTTTTTATTACGTTAGATATTAATTAATGTTTTTATAAAAGTAATATCCTGTACTTGCGTATCTACCGTAAACGCGCGCGCGTCCGGTTTTGCGTTTCCATTTTTTTTTAATAAATAGAGTTATTTCGGAAAATATGTCAAACTTTTAAAAAAATATGTCAATTAACTAATTTGCTGAATTGTTATTCTGAACGGTGTTTTCGATTATTCTGATTTTTTTCTAACATATTTTCTTTTCTTTGTCTTCTCTTATTTTGAAATTTACTAAATTATATCCGTGTGTTAATTTCAGTGTTTATTTTTTTTCCTTGCTAAATGGGTTAATCCGTTAGTAGGACTTGAATCACGTGTATAAGATTACAGCACGTTATAACAGGTAGAATATAAATGCTGCTTTAAGCACGTTATTTTCGTCGATTTGCTTTTGTTTTCCAAACATGTAAAAACGTTGGAACAGATTTCTATGAAATAAAGGAATAACATAATCTATACTAGAATTATAAAGAGGGATGTATGTATGTATGTTTGCAACGAATAAACTCAAAACTTCTGGACCGATTTAAAAATTCTTTCACCATTAAAATGCTACATTAGCACAGAGTAACATAGGCTATATTAAAAAAAAAGTAGACCCGTGCAAAGCCAGGGCGTTAGTTATATATACGAGTAGTGTTCAATATAATTTAAAGAAAACTTCGTAATATTCTTGAAGTTTGCACTTTGTTGTAGAACATATTTCATGAAAGAAGCGAAGCTGCGGGCGAAAACTAGTATTCCAAAAGCAATATAGCAAATAGCTAAAATGCTGAAGCAACGAGTACCTAGAGAGATGGGTCGACTCGAAAGCCGGACGTCAAACTTTATGCTACCGAACGTGAAACCACTACAAGCAAACACACTGCCTGAACTTTTGAGCTTTTATAGAACATAATAAACTTAGTTATTACATGCGGTAAGAGCTTTTTATATATCACGATGTCCCATACAAAATTCTTAGTTCAATATTTTTAAAGCAATAAGACAATTCTATTGAAAATTTCTATGAATTAAAAAGTACAGACAGTAAGTAAACATTGAAAACATTACTCAATGAAACAAACTTAATTCGAACTGTTGTTTTGAAGAGTTGTCGGTGGCTGAAGGTAACTTAGATCACAATATAGGGCACCTCCTGCAGTCTGGAAATAAGTTTCATACGAACACGGTTGAGCAACGCACACATAGACAACCTCTTACGGAAACGGATTTTTTTTGTTTGACACATTTTTTCTGAATGTGTATTTTTTGTTTGACACATTTTTCTGAATGTGTATTTTTTGTTTGACACTTTTTTTCTGAATGTGTATTTTTTGTTTGACACATTTTTTCTGAATGTGTATTTTCGGATTGTTTCCGATGCAAAGCCCGGGTTTGTGATCACCAACCCGCATTTGGCAAGCTTGGTGAATTTAAGCCATTACCACCCATCCATTGTAGCGACGACTTGATTTCAATGATGTGGAGACCTTTACCCAGCAGTGGGACAATTATACAGGCTGTTTACTACTTACATTTTTTTGTTTCAATATCATCATCATCATCATCTCAGCCAAAAGATGTCCACTGCTGGACAAAGGCCTCCCGTAAGGGTATGAGGGGTATTTGCCGTAATAGCCACGCTTGGCAGGCGGGTTGGCGATCGCAGTAGGTTGAGGGTAACCTCAGAGAGATGCTGCTGCCCATCCTTTGGAATGGTCCCTTAGTCGGCTTTTACGACACCTACAGGAAGAGATGGGGTGGTGCAATTCTTTATCCCCGGCACCACACAGGGAGTTTCAATATAACTATTAGTATTTACAAGACACTCTGCACACGACTGTACAAAAAGTCGGCATTGCGGTTTTTCAACCGAAGATATTTATTGTTTCGGCATTACCTACGCCGTGTGATGCCGACTTAGAATAGCATTACTCCCTATCTTCCCGTGCTAGTCGTAGAAGTCGACAAAGGGAAAACCGCCTTCAGGAGACGGGCAGCAGCGCCTCCCTCAAACAGTAGGCCATACTGCGATCGCCAACCCGCCTGCCAAGCGTGGCGATTATGGCAACCCCCCCCCACCTCTTGGGGGAGGCCTATGCCCAGCAGTGGGCGTCATATGGCTGACTATGATTCTAAACCTAAACATGGATTAATTAAAAGTCGGCATAAAGGAACCAAACTCAAAGAAACTTGAAAATTCGGCAGAAAGGTCAGCACTCCTCGCAACAGCTGCGCTCGGACTGTTCCGAGCTGTTCCGAGATCAGTGTCCGGTATGTTTTAGGTTTACCTTCAGGGTCCTCCTTGTGCTTAGATGCTCGGGTTGAATGCGAGAAGTCGTGGTTCAACCCCCAAATCAAATCAAATCAATTCAAATCTTAGCTCTGCAAGATCACTGACGTGATCCATGACTTATACTAGCTTAATGAAACCTGTATTTGCACTTAATATATGTAATTTGACCTGTATTTGCAGGTTTCTTATGAAACCTATTTCAGACACCAGTGTCTCACAAATGATTTTAAGCCTTTTGTAACTCCTTACTTATTGTGAAGTGGAAATAAACGTTTATTTATCATTTATTTATTAATGGCTTTAGGGGTGCCGCCTGTGGAGGCTGATCTGCTCTTACTTTTATTATTATTAACTACAGTTTAACTTTGTTTTTTCTGAGACAGGTTTTTGACTTTTACTAGTAGCTACTGTATGACATTGTAAAAAATTAAACTTTTTGCAAACTTTAATATATTTTTTTGTGTTTTTTTACATGTTGTGATTGTGTCCTTTATATTTTGTGTTTTTATTTGTGATGGAAAGTGTCCTTTTAATTTTCCCATATTTTTGACGCTGTAAGGGAGACAAGAGCTTGACACTTGCTGAGTTTCTTGCCGGTTCTTCTCATTCCAAGGTCTCCCGCCCAGAGTAGACTTACGAACTGATGGCATAATGATGTTCCTTATGAAGCTATTTGTAGCCAAAACTGGATAAATTACTTTGAATTTTATTTAAAAAAAAAAAGGTTTCCATATAGGTGGGTTTACAGGACTATTTGTTTATAGCGCATTCATAATAATCTTTATAAAAAAAACTATTTTCTATTTCACATAAGCTTACAGTATTAATAGTATGAAATCTCTCAACGAAAAAATCTTACGATTTTATCCATAATATTTCCCTATATAACTCAAACCTTTTTCTTTACTGAGTACATACGAACCGTTCTCATATCTTTCGCTCAAAGAACAATTTGTTGCTATCTACCTTCGTCTCTCCTTTACTGTGCTATTTTTATATCCAATACTTTCCGTCATCAAACAATTCTCCTTTGGACTACTTTTCAATAGTGTATCTCTGTATTTGAGAAAACGAAATTGAAATTTGAAATTGAAATTGGTACCTGATGTATTTTTTGCAAACTAAGACATGTTTTTATTTTGTTGTTTTTTTTGTGTGTTGTGATTGTCCTTTATTTTATTTTTTTGTGTGTTTATTTGTGATGGAAAGTGTCCTTTTATAATGGGGCACTTTCCAATATTTTTGACGCTGTAAGGGAGAAAAGAGCTGGACACTTGCTGAGTTTCTTGCCGGTTATTCTCAGTACAAGAGTACAGTACTTACGAACCGATGGCATAATGACGTTCATAAGAGCTATTTGTAGCCTAAACTGAATAAATGATTTTGAATTTTGAATTGCATTTTAAAACGATAGCTTAAGTTAGACAATGCTCAAAACAGGTGCTGTCACTTTTTCGGAGACACAATATTTTAAACACGTAATTAGCAATTATAAAATATATCCTTAGCAATGAAGAAGGTAATATCAGGCACTTTAACTTTTACAACTTTAACAAATGTTTAACAAACAAGTTTGTAACAAACTTTAATCAGAGTTACATCTTTAAATAAGCTAGCAAAATATAAGTACCTGCAACAAGTTATATTATTTTGTATTTTAATATTTTCTCATTATAATTTATTAATTTTATTCTTAATAATCTTGAGACTTTTTGTTATTAGTAACAAAAAGTTTCTATTTCAATGTGTATTGTTTGCGTCAACTTTAGAAAACAAAATTTTATATAGTTTCTTATTCAGCGATTACAGTCAATTCCATTCAACTCTAGGCATAAGCATTAAGGTACAAATTAGAATGACAATGTAACGGAAAGTTCGTCGGTTGAAATTCTCGTAGGTAATATAATTTCGCACAATAGCCCAACTTTTAAAAGGCTCAGGCGAGAAAATCGAAGGTCTACAGCATCAGATAAGCGTCTGCGAGTAAGCCGGTTTCCATCTGTCCGCTCCAATGATTTATTGCCCGCCATTATAACGATTTCTTTTCATGCAAACGGTTTAAGCTGAGCCACTGAGCCACTGATATATTTCATTACTTTCACTTGTAAAAAGAAAATTTACGATGATTGTGGTAACAAGAAGGATGAGAAAGGGCATGGCCTTCATTTACCCGTTTGTATAAACTAGTGGTCGCCCAGTGTGGTTTTGGCTGCACGGATTGTATCCTAAGCAATGAAAAATTAAAAAAGATAGAATGTGAGTTTGGATTGGCATTGAAAGATTCCGGCCGCTCCTCTTCCATTTTTGAAATTTTTGAAAAGAGTAAATATATTATTACCTATGCATGTGTGTCAAATACATGGTAGTATGTGTAATATTTGTTTTATTGATTTAATGTATTTTTATGCATAATTTAAATAAAATATTAACATTCGGATAACCTTCTCTTTAAAAAATATAAGTGTGCGAAATTTCATATTCCTCCGTCCGCGGAGGTCCGCTTTTTCATAAAAAAGGGGTACAAAGTTTTAGCTTCACGTATTAATATATAGATAACCATAAGGTCGAAAGTGGAAGTACCCTTCATATAGAACTTTCCAGCTACTATGAGAAACTGGTTATATTGAACACAACAAAGCTATTAACATTTTTGTTATGGCATCAACATGATCATCATAATCAGCCCACATCAGTCCACTGCTGGACATGTAGACCATCATAGCCTCTCCTAATGCATGCCATTGGTCTTCCGCTATTCTCATCCAACCGCTGCCAGTCACTGCGTATATATCGTCGCTCTACCGCGCCGGAGAGCGTCCTTTATGAGTTGATGAAGAGGCAGTTATGGCCACTGATTTGGAAAAGATGGTGTTCGTTTTGAAGTCAGTAAAACTGTTTAGGTACCGACTTCTTAACTGGCTACCTCCCTACCTCTGCTTTGTGGCACTATGAGCGATAGGTGATTAGACTGTACTAAACCGTTCATCCATTTATTCACTTCAGAATATTCAATAAATAAGTTCTAAAACTAATTTCAAAAGTCGTCGATTTTAAAGATGACATTGATTATAATTTTCAGTAAAACATCAGTACAACTATTTTCTAAAAATGGCACATTTAGAGACACGTAGAAACACCTTTGAACCATAATCATGAACATTAAAGCTGTATTTAATTATTTTGTACCTCATATTATAAAATCTAACCCCCTTATTCATAAGAACTATTTAACATTATTTAGTTAATCATTGTTTTGTCTCTTTTTCTCAAATTCAAAATGACGTTTATGTGACGTTGACAAAACAATATTTAACTAAATAATGCATAAATAGTTTTTATGAATAAGGGGGTAAGTCTTGTTTTTTTTGTTTATTATAAAAATAAATACTTGGTTTATTTCTCGTCCAATGTTAAGTTTTTCTGAAAAAGAACATCAGCATTCATATTTCTCAAATTGACGTAAAAGTGAATTAGAACCTACTGTTTATAATAATAATATTGTAGTTTCAAACTTACCGATCTTGATGGCATTACCCGGTCTAGTAAAACTGTATTATGTACCTATGTACGTAGGTACCTATTCTATTTTATTTCTTTGTACAGCAATAAAACAGTTGAAGCGTACGTCGACAATAATGAGGAGCTCGCGGTGCCGCTACTAAAGTCGGGCCGTATTTCTAGAATGTCAAACTTATAAAGTTTGACCCGTACCGGAAAGTGTATAACAGTATGCCAAATTATAGCTAGGAAACAATTGACGAATAGTTTTGGAGTTATGTTTTTTTTAAATAGTCTATGTCACAGTTATAGAAAGGCACTTAAGAATGAAAAAGAAGGTAGGTATGTACTTGCTTAGTAATTTTTGTTATAATGAAAAAAAAATCGTTTAGGCTACAAGTAGCTCTTGTGAATGTCACTATGCCATCGTGAGTAAGATGATAATGAGTGATTTAGATGTGGAATGATAAAAAATATCCTTCTCAAACCCCTTGGGATTCAGAAAAAATGCAGCACATTGAAGTAAAAGTACCTACGTAGTTTTTTTATTATATGTTTTATGTTTTAGTATTACGCATAATGCAAGAGTCTTTTGGCTCCAGTTATGACTTAGCATCATGTAGCTGGTGATTCTAAGAAATAAAAATTATTTTATCAAAATTACTTATTTCATCAATTCAGTAAGTAGGTACGTATAATCATAATAATAAAGGAGGTTCCACACTCTGCAGCCCTAACCACCGATAGCTTGGGTTTATCTCCGCTGCCGGTGGCAACCTTGGTTAAGTTTTTTATAATATTTTATATTGTAAATGTGTTTTTATATAAAATATTGTAAATTTTTCTTAAGATATACATATATTTAATAAAGAGAATAATAATAAAAATATGTTTGGTTTTACTGTCGCCATCCCTACTGCGTGCTGGCATTTTGATACCTAACTTTATTCCGGTGGCTAGAACCAGGTCATAGACTAATTTGAGAGCGCTTGCTTTGGCAAGCTGATGCTTCGAAAATTCTGTTTGTTCTTCATATGGATTGGCTTTCTCACTATCGCACAGAATTTTGTTAAGCGTCAATATTATGAAACCGATTTATATATGACTAGCACTTTCTCGCAGCTTCGTCCACGTAGATTTCGTATTTTTCCTTACAAAAGTCAATATTTAAGTTAATGATTCATAAATAAAAAATAGATAGATATTTACATACTATCGGTGAAAGAATTTTTGGGCTGTGTGTGACCGGTAGTTCCAGATATTACCCTCCTCAAACAAACAAAATCACTAACTTTACCTTTTTATTGATAGTATAGATTTGTGAACGAACAGAGAAATAAAGAAAACACATTCATCAACATTTAATTTTGTGCTGGTTGTATTTTGCCGCCTTCCAAAATGTAAATTAATATTAAGGACAAGCGGTCGCTCGCGGTTTCACCCGCGTGGTTCCCGTTCCCGTGGGAATATCGGGATAAAAACTATCCTATGTGTTAATCCAGGTTATAAACTTTCTGTATGCCGAATTTCATCCAAATCCATTCAGTAGTTTTTACGTGAAAGAGTAACAAACATCCATCCATATTACAAACTTTCGCGTTTAAATATTAGTAGGATTACTTAGCAGTCTAAGCACATAAGATTTTTATAGTAATTTTTTTCTCATCATTATGTCTTAAGCACTATTTTGAAATTAATATAATAAGTGGCTACAAGTCGCGATGTCTTTAAAAAGAAAGTCCGCATGCTTTTTCTTAATGAAACCTTGGCAGAATCATCTCAATAACGACCGATTTTAAATTATTTATAAATTATGTATTTATGTAGGTATATTTATATATATTTTTTTTTTATTTAAGTATTTTATGTAATTGTAATTTATAGAATATTTATTTATGTAGTTTGAATCTTTTTGTCACACTGTTTTCTACTTTTGTTGTCTCTCAAAATTTGCACCTCCCATGTCATTTCTGCACCACCCTATAGTTGACTGGTAGAGAATGCCTTAGGCATTAAGTCCGCCATGTAATATTTTGTTGCAAAAGTTTAAAATAAATAATTAAATAAATAAGTAATTGTTAACGTTGATGTTTGAGAGCGGCAGTGACGCCTAAAATATTTTACATTTTATTTGAGCCTAAGCTTGCTGTTCGAAATGTCAACAATAATAAAATGTAAAATAAAAGCCAGTTCGGTATTTTAAAGTATTTTATTTTAGCGTGTAGTGTTCGCGTAAACTTTGGAAAGTAGCCTGAGCTGTTGGTTGTAGGTTTAAAATACCTGTTTTGCTACTACGAAGCTACGATGTTACGAAAGTTAGAAATATGATATCCGTGCATACAGTGAAAAGGCTACAAGAAAAATCAATCCTTTGCTCGGTTGAAAAGAAAATTCTTAAATAGTTTTAAGTCATGTTCTAAAATGTTTTTGTTTTATTTATATAATTTTAACGCAAATTTTGTTGCGAATAAATTACAAAAACATAAATGTTGAAATATTTCTACGTGCAGGATTTGAACCTGCACCCTTCTGACATACCGGATCAGGTGCTCTACCAATTGAGCTATCGTGGTTCTAACTAGCCCGCCGGAATTATTCGACATTATTTACTTTTTGCTTTGAAAGCCAAAGGCGCCCATTCAATGTCAACGACTACCGTCATTAACATCCGATCATAATATATTTACAAATACTAAAGATCAGTTAAGAAGTAGGCAAGCTATTTATAAAATGTTTTTGTTTTGTTTATATAATTTTTAACGCAAATTTTGTTGCGAACAAATTACAAAAATGACGCGTCCTCACTGAGAGCATTCGCGTGTAATGAGCATTCGGCGTCGAATATTCGAGTAGTGTGAACGTTGAGCCGAGCGTTACAAAGTTTATATGCGAGCACGAACTTCGGCCGGTGTGGGTGGACGTCGCAACGTTGTTCGCGGCAAATAGCTCACATTCGAATGTTCCTGCAAACAAAACAGTCGAAAGCGAGTACTCAGATAATGAAAATGAATGAGTATGTATGTAGGAATATTACTGGCCACTTCTAAGCAAGGAACAGTTCCTTGATCGTGACCTTCTTGGTCTATCGTATTATCGTGTTATATCAATGTGAATTTATTATAACAAAAAACATATATTGCTTGACTATTCTCTGCATTCTATTATCAATTAAAAATAAACAACTTTTAACTGAAATAATTATATTTATATTGAAATGCGTTGGACAAAGTTCTCAGTTCGACTCGTATATATTTTTTTATGTGTGTTCGCGGATAATTTCGTCGTTTATGAACCGATTTTGATGATTCTTTTTGTCGGAAAGGAGATATCCCAAGGGTGGTACCATGATAAAGAAACCAGGATCTGATGATGGCATCCCAGAGATATCGAGGGTAACCTTCTAAAATCGTAGTAGCGACTAGTGCGTTTGTTAATGTTTTCATTAAGTATTTTAAAGCACTACTATTTAATGAAGGTCTAGAGTCGATCTGATTATGGAGCCGAAAGACAGTCAAGGGAACTCCTCAACGGTTTACAGCAATTACATGGTGTTTGGGCTTGATTAATTTGTATTAATGAGAACTTTACACCTAGATGGGTTGGGACTGTCATTAGGGGTCTGATGATGAAGACGAAGGACAGTCAAGGGAACTCCTCAACGTTTTACAATCGCTACCTTGTTATTAGAAAAATATAGTAAAAAAGTAAATAGTAAATTTATTTAAAACACTTGTTATGTATATATACTTGTTATATACACTTGTTATATACATGTTATGACACATCATACTTATTCTAGGATATAAACATTAATTCGTGCAGCTAGTACTTAAACTGGGAAAACCCGTGCAATAAGAACTAGCTCCTTCCTGTGACACTATTAAACTGAAGTTTTTGGTCAGACCGTACAAAACTAGGGTTTTCCTTTATAATTTCGACGTGGGTTGAGTAAGAAATACTTATGGGATGAATAAGGAATAAAAAATAAAAATATTGCTGTGGGTTGATTAAGGAATAGAAATGGGATGAGTAAGGAAAAAATTATTCATGGGATGAGTTCTCGTGGGATGAATACGGAACAACTCAAATATTTTGTGGGATCCGAAGAATCCTGAACTGAATCTATCTATCCGTCATTTTGAAATAAATGACATTTAGTATTCGAATGCTACAAGCTCGGGTGTTTGACTCGAACGTTCATAGTTTTGCAAGAAAGTGAATGTTTAGTTTACTGGGCAGAATTTGTTGCTCGCCGGCGATTGCTCGTTTACAAATGCTCGGGTAAGAATTCTCTCAGTGAGAACGCTCCTAAACACAAATGTTGAAAAAAAACCCACGAGCAGGATTTGAACCTGCACCCTTCTGACATACCGGGTCAGGTGCTCTCCCAATTGAGCTATCGTAGTTCTAACCAGCCCGCCAAAATTATTCAACAATATTTACTTTTTACTTTGAAAGCCAAAGACGCCCATTCAATGTCAACAACTACGTCATGTTCTAAATTCAAACTTTGACCTAAAACTACAGAAATCACCTAAAAACATTTTTGGCTTTTAAAGCTTTTAATTATCTAAAAAGGTTTCATCTCACTGTCACATTGAAATTTTTCCTTTTAAGGTTTAGATAGATTTCTCCAACATTTTTGTAAAGGGAACAAACTGCTGCGCGGTTTCTGCGACTTTATTTTCATATACTCTAAATAGTTATACAGTGCTTTAAAAAAAAGTTAAAATAGGACTAAACACCACCGAAGTAGGCGCAAAGCCGCGCAATGCAGAAGTCGTAAGAGGAGACTAAGGGGCTATTAAATCTGCAAATAACTAGATGAGAGCATCACTTAACCTCGCCAACTGCAATGCCACGCTGAGTGCCTTTAAAATAAGAAACAAAAAAAGAGAGAAAGAGAGAAATAAAAACATGTATTAACAACACACATAAATACAACAAGAAAAAAGGAGAGGCAGACAGTATACACACAAGATAAAAAATAGGATTAAACAAAAATAGTAATAAAGAAAAAAACAAACTAAAGAGTATGAAGTTATTGGGATGTTGATGTTAATCATCCGAGGATGTTCAGAATGACATGAGTCAGAAGCGTTCAGAATGACACAGAAACGAAATTAGTGTTTCCATTTAGAAAAGTAGAGGAGACCTCCTCCTCGCAGTGAAACAGTATAGGTTTGTTAAAGAACAAAATTATAATAAAACCAATGGTGTACCTACAGGTACACCATTGGTTTTATTATAATCGTATCGTATTTTTTTTCCATTTATAAGAAAAGGTTGCGAACTCTTTCGCATTTAAACTGTTTCAATGAATTTTTTACAAATTGGTGGGGTTTGCATTTAGCCTTTGTCAAAGATGTAAAAAAATATTATCTTTGTTTAATAATAGTCTAGCTTTTATTTTGATAAATCTTCCATTCCATCTTTGATTTGCGTTTTTAAAAAATATTATTAACCCACAGCTCATAACAGTGAATAATACTGAAAAAATATTTCATTCAAGAGAAAACTTTCAATAGAGCATTGGATATTTCCCATCAGCTAATTAATATCCATCCCTATTCATCTGTCGTAGCTTCGATTAAGATAATTGGAATCTATCCGACTGAAATATGCGTATGTATTGGCTGGGAATATCGTGATTTCCTATTATGGTTGCCATTAATTAATTAATTAATAGTAGGTAGTTGGATTTGCAGTTATGATTTCAATTGTTACCTGGAAGTAGGTAATGTTATATACGAAGTTTGTTATATTTGAAAATAGAGATGCCTTCCCTATAGTCAGAAAAGCTCTTGCGAGAACATCTAAGACACTTAAGACAACCAGTGGCGATAGCCAAAGTAAGATTAAGAAAACGATAGCGGAGTTCGAAAAGAATAAAATGTATGGGATTGACTTAGGATTGACCACGTGATTTAGCGCGGCTTATGTCAAAAATTCAAAATTCAAAATCATTTATTCAGTTTAGGCTACATGTAGCTTTTGTGAATGTCACTATGCCATCGGTTCGTAAGTCTACTCTGGGCGTGAAATGTCAATGTCATGTCAAACCCATACATTTTATTCTTTTCGAACTTCACTATCGTTTTCTTAATGTTCCTTTGGCTAAGCCTACTGGTGGTCTTAAAGTGCAGTAATATATACCGATTACTGGGAATCGAACTCAGGATCTGCAGATCTGAGCCTGGTAGTCTAACCACTACATCTAGAAGCGGATGAAATAACGTCAGTTGAAATGGAAAATCTTGTCAATACTTTTATAACGTTTATAGCGCCTCGTTGGTCTAGTAGCAAAGCGCTCTGTTCTCCTAGAATAAAAGCACTGGTCGGGCCAAGTTTATTTAGATTTTTTGATGTCTATACATCAAAAAATCTTCCTATAAAGACCGAGTTTATATTACTAACCCGCACTAGTAGCCCGGTCAAAATAGACATTGACCCTTGCATTAATTTACAACTAGTTGAAAATTTACAGGCACGCAAGGGATACCACTCTAATGAAATCCTGAAAAGTCCCCATTGATCCCGTGTGTGCAAAAAAATATATTCAAGGTCAAAGGTCGCAAAAGTGTTTTTTTTTTATGTTTTGGCCAAACGGTTATTAGGTTAGTTTTACGATAAAAATAGCTCAGATTAAAATTGAAGATCAGGTAATTAATTATCTACAAAAATTGTCCTTATACTTTTTCTCTAAGATTTACCATTTCTGTGAAAAAGCCATTTGAAAGTGCTATTTGTAGCCATTTTGAATTCATATAGCATATAGTATCACCATCATCATAATCAGCCCACATCAGTCTGCTGGACATAGTCTGAGCTCGATCTGAGCTCGATCTTCGGCAATTCATATAGCATAGCATAAACATATAGCAGCATATTTAGATGATCCCAACGCATGAGCTTAGAGAATAGGTCTTATCACTATGATGTTCGCATCGGCTTAAGCTATGCGGAAGACGTTTGCCGTATCTCGTGTTTCAGGAGCTTAAATATTTATGCCGCGTCTGCCGGCGGCGTTTAAGCCGCTTTTCCACGGCCGTGAATTGTGGAGCGCCGTTACCGGTATTTGTATATCATTATGAGAAAAGATGATAATACGATTCAGAGGTGAGGATTTGTTTTCCATTGTTAAGGCAATGAAGTACGTGTATCTGTTACAGGTACCACGTTTGATAGGGGCACGTTATGTTTCTTTTTGACTTATAAAGACAGTTTTGTTTTAAAAAGTATTAGTTTAACAACTAGGGTAGTGGCAGTGTTCGACAGGAACTAGTAATCGACCCTTTTTGATGTGTAACATCTTTCCGCTCGCCTTCTATAGTATATACAATTTGTAGGAGTGATTTCGTAGAAAAGGGACGGAAGTAGGGTCGTAACAGTGTGATCCGTAACAGTGAGATCGGCTCGCCTTCTATATATACAATAATTTGTTGTAGTGATTTCGTAGAAATGTGACCGTAACAGTGTGATACTGCCGCACAATTTATGAACGCATTAAGTAAGTACAACTTATTAATTGTGTTTGTGATTGTGATATTTGAGGTGCTGACATTACGATCTTTTTTCTAGAAACTTGCGCGGCAGGATAGGATAACAGTGTGACATGTCTTCTAATGAGTATTTACTGCATTCTCTTTAAGATTTGTAAAAAAAAATTGTCATTGTTAATTCCTCAGAATAATAACACAGAATAATAACTAAAGCTATAGAAACCAGACTAAAATAGCAACACTCATTCATCAGTTCGTACTATTTTAACTAATGAACCTAAGTGATGTATTGGAAAGAGATCGATTGTCCTTTTTCTTTCGTTATTTCGAAGGTGTCACCAGATTTGTGACGTCATATTTGAGGTAATGTAGTGAGTGACTTTTTATAGGACTCAAAGATTTTTTTTTATCACCGATTATCTGATGACCGTTTGACATAACAATAGAAAAAATAAAAACTAAGTGTCAACCATTTGTCGCACTCCAACCTCCTTTTCTAGCCATAAGATAGAACGAAACTAAACATAGTTACACGATTTTTATTTTAACCATCCTTCTATAGCTTTAGTTATTGTTCTGAGGTTAATTATATTCTATTTTATATTGTAATACAGATTTCAACCATTTCGTGTGTAATAGACTTTTAAACTATATTAATAGATATTTACTGATGATATGTCTCAATAAAGTGCAGATCATTAATAATTTTCAGAACATAATGTCAAAATTGCTTATTACTAAGGTGAGATGTCAAATGTTCATAAATGCGACTGCTGTAAGCTCAGAATAATAACTAGCTTTAGTTATTGTTTTGAGACTGTAAGGCTCGTTCATATTTTTTAATCATTAAAGTAAGAGTTAGCTACTTATTTGTGAGTTTAGCAACAATTGAATTCAGACTATATGCTTCTTAGCTATTCTAGTAGTATTTTTAGTATTCGATTGAGTTTAGGTTACATAGTTATCGTAATAACACGGTGCTCGACACTTTAAGCCAATGTTCGGCACAATTTTCGTCGCCTAAAAATAACATAGTTTCATTAAACCACCTCTATGGTCAACCGTCTCTGTGGTCTAGTGGTTAAGACCACCGGTTTAGACCATGAGGTCTCGGGTTCGATTCCCAGCGGGGGTACATGTTTGTGTACTCGGTTTGGTTGGTGGTAGGACTTGCTTGTCCGCCTGGCTAGCTACAACCATCTTATCTAAATATGTCGCCTTAACATCAATGTTTGCAGCATTGTTATGTTCCGGCAGCTAGAGTTAAGATAGCCAGTGCCTCAATAATTGAGGATCCCGGGTGAAGTGCGCTTCCACCAATTGGCCTTATCATCACTTAACATCAGGTGAGAACAAGGCGCTATGCGTGACTGTGCTCGTAAATAAAAAAGTTAAAATTTAAAAACTAAAATTTTACGGGATTGTTTCTGAAGACCTTAATCAGTTGCTTTCCTCTATTTAAATGATTCCCCTGTGTGGTGCCGGGGCTAAAGAATTGCACCACCCCCTCTCTTCCCGTGGGTGTCGTAAAAGCCGACTAAGGGACTATTCCAGAGGATGGGCAGCAGCATCTCTCTGAGGTTACCTTCAACCTACTGCGATCGCCAACTCGCCTGCCAAGCGTGGCGATTACGGCAAATACCCCTCATATCCTTGGGGGAGGCCTTTGTCCAGCAGTGGACCTCATTTGGCTGAGATGATGAGATGAGATGATTTAAATGATTGAAGGACAAAAATGACGATCACTGCTTCCTATCGATCACTGATGCTACTTGCCTTACCTAATTTTTGATAGAACGGGGCTTCTTTTGAATCAACTTTAAGTTAGAGTTGATTCAAAAGAAGTATATAATGTTATAGTCTATAACATCGATCACAGCTCCTGTTCTATAAAGTGATCAACCACATGTGGTTCAACGGTATTATTCTGGAGGTAATCATACTGGAGACGCGTAGAACGCTAGGGATACCCATTTTTGCATCTAATAAAGTATCTATGGCTGCGATCAATGTTATACTTGATTCAAAAGTAACCCCATTCTACGGTATGCTTTCAGCACTTCATTCTGGAGAGAGTTTGCTTAGCCATCAGACGGACTTTGCAGCGTCATCGGATTTTTTTGACGTCGGCGAGACACTTAAAGCGAGGGTTTGCAAAAAAAAAAAACGGTGTTTTTAGATGAGTTTTATTCGAAATGTATAAAGATTTTTAAATCCAAAAAAATATTATGTTATTCCTTGGCCTTTTATCTAGTAATTTCGGCTGGTATTTTCACGATATTTTACAATTTCCTGCATCGAATATAATATCAAACATACGTCTTATTAATAAACTAAGTATATATCATTTTGTTCAGGCTATATACCGTTTCAGTCAAAGAAAAATATACCAAATCAATTGTCTTTGAATATGTATGTAATAGTTATCGGCCATTAAAATTTTAATAATAAGTAAACGTTCAATAAAACCCACATTATTGTCTAATTCGACGCTCGCGCCATCATTCAGTCCCGTGCGGAACGCCTTGGAAATCTCACAGTCGGAAACACTCGCCTTAAAGGGTTCCTCAAGCTGCTTGATCGAAACACCATCAGAGATTTCTAGAAGAAATGGAATCACGCAAGCGTCTCCCCTTTCTCACTAGATTCTCCGAGGGTTCGATCCGGATCGAGGCGCTACCTCGTGACAAGTTGGTTTCCCCAGTGAACTTCTACTCAATGGAATATTAAAAGGCTGCATAAGTTAAATAAAACTTTAAAAAAAAATACAAATGAATAAGTTTAAGAAATAAGAACCGTTCACCTGCTTCCACTTTGGAATTCAAGTGGCAAGAACTTTTGCGGATGAGTGAGAAAGTTCATCTTAAGCAGAGCTGGAGTAACACAGTTAAAATTACCCTACTAAGGATGTGATGTAGCAAAAATAAATCAAATGAAAATATTCTTTATTGTTTTTTTTTGAGAGAGATTGCTGATTGCCTTTTTACTGCATTTTCAGCGTCACCGGGCTTTTTTGGGGGCGGCGAGGTACGTAAAGGGTACCTCAAGCCGTGTTGAAACGAATCACCTTCGGAGGTTTTCTAGAGGGAACGGCATCGCACACTTAAAAGTGCGCGTCCCCGTGCCCTACTAGAGTCTCCGAAGGGTTCAGATCGGATCGGGGAGCGGAACCACCCAAGGGTGCCTCTAAAGTCACGGACCTCGGCTCGGGTAGACCGGGGCGTGGAGGAGGAGAGAAGCGCCCAGGTACTGTACCTGGTATAGAGCGCGTGTGAACCGGTTCGAAGTACCCTTGTTCTACGAGTAGGCACGGTGTCTTGGGCCTAAACTAGTGTGCATGTTTAGTGTATTCTGTAAATGTGTAGTGAGAACCGGCAAGAAACTCAGCAAGTGTCCAGCTCTTTTCTCCCTTACAGCGTCAAAAATATTGGAAAATGCCCTATCATAAAAAGACACTTTCCATCACAAATAAAAACACAAAATATAAAGGACAATCACGCATATAAAAAAAAAACAAAAGAGAAGATATAATAATATCTACATTTGCAAAACATCAGTTACCAGTTAAAATTTTCACAATGTCATACAGCACTAATAAAGGTCAAAAATTGTCTAAGAAAAAAACAAAAAAGAAAACAAAATTAAACTATAGTTAATAATAATAAAAATAATAGTATGCAAGAGCAGACCAGCCTCCACAGGCGGCACCCGTTCACGAGTATGACATATGATCAGAGGATCGGGCGGGGGGAATTCTTTATTGTACACCATAAAAGACCTATAGAGGACAATACAAAAATTGTACAAATGGTCGCCTAAAAAATATTGAGATTCAAATAAATACAAATAGCACTAGCACCATTTATTATATAATAATAATAATTATTGTATCAGCCGTAGCTGTCCCACTCCTGGACAAAGTCCTCCTCACACTTTTTCCACACCTTCGTCCCCTGCAACTTCACGCCATTCCTTCATGAACCTATATAATAATACGTTAAGAAAAAGGTTGTTCCCCTTTCTAAGCACATTGCACGTACGAAGGGCTGTTATTTGACATAGTCAAATAAAGATTATTACTATAACTATTAAAATTAAATCTGTTACAATTTAAATTTAACTTTTTATTTTTAATTGCTTATTGCTGCACTGAAGCTGAATTAAATAATTAAACTAGCTTGACCGGCGGACTTCACACCGCTTTGACAGTTTCCATGACAACAAAACAAACAAATCACACCCGTATCCCATGATGGACCCCTATAACAGCGCCAACTGACGGGTCCAATTAAATCAAACCATTCTCGAATCCACTTGAACACACACAAAAATTTCATCCAAATCGGTCCTGCCGTTTAGAACGAGTTCAATTACATACACACGCACAGAAGATTTATATGTATATGTATATAAAGATACAGTGATAAAATAAAGTGCCTACCCGACCCAACCAGTAATCGAACCTGGGTCTTCCACAATCCGGGCGGCTGCGCTGACCATTATGCTACCGGGAAGGCTGACGTAAGCACTGAAATTTTTCACTGCTTTTTGATTTTTGACAGCTTTTTAGCGGCAGAGTGTCATCAATCCAACGGTTATTGCAACCGATGATGGCTACGCAGATTCATCTTTACAGATGAAATTCCACAAAATATGTGATATAATAACACAACGCTATAGTAAATTTTACATTTTATTTGTAAGTGCTAATTGCTGCATTGAAGCTGAATTAAATATATATAAATTACAGTAAAAAAATAAAAAAACAATTTGCCGGTCTCATCGCGATAAAATGATATCAATTATAAATATGCAATATTTTAAAATCGTAACCAAATGGTAGGGGCTAGGTTTGACTTGGTTTGAAGTTAAAGAAGGCTTGCTGTTGAGCAGATCAGCGGAAAGTTTTCCAAACTAAAAACAAAGTTGGAGGAGGTGGGGAGAGGTTGGCCTGAAAAGGTTTGCAATGTTGATCTTATTCCTAAGGTCCTATACACGGCCAACTACACTGGACAGCAAAAATAACGGGTCATTTAGAAAAACCGCGATATCTTCTAAAGTTATTTACATAGATCCCTCGTATAAATAATATATTATAGGCAGATTTCTGACGCTTATTATACATATCAAAAGAGGTTGCATTTGAACAAGTTACAGCTTCAAAAAAAGAAATTCCGATTTTTGAAAAATATCAAAGTTCAAATTTTTGGAATAGAAATTTTTCTCGTTTATGTTTCAAACCGAGCTGTCGTCATAAACAGTTTTTTTGGCTGGTCACAGTATTTTGTGCATCAACCATGCACCAACATGTCGTTATCTACTGAAGAATGTACACGAATTATCACCATGGTACAAGAAGGAAGCAGTCAGCGGAGTACTGCTAGAACAGTAGGTGTATCTTTATCCACGGTCCAAAGAGTACTCCAGCGATTTCAAGAGACCGGCATGAACATCAGGAGACCAGGGAATGGCAGGCCAAGGTGTACAACTACACGAGAAGACCGATTCATCGTGAGCACTATGTTAAGAAATCGACATCTCACGGCTGTTCAGGTCCGAAATAGCCTTCAAGAAATTCACCACAACAATGTAAGCTCTGACACGATCCGGCGGCGACTTCGGGAAGCTGATATAAAGCCTTATAGGCCAGTAAATGGCCCTAAATTGCTCAGAGAACATCGAGTTGCCAGGTTGCGGTTTGCTCAAGAACACATCCGATGGACAGATGAAGATTGGTCCGGGGTTATGTTGTCCGATGAGTCAAGATTTTGTTTATTCGCACACGATGGGAGACGAAGAGTATATAGGCGATCAAATGAACGTTATCGTCAAGCGTGTTTTGAGGAAAAGGTGCCATTCGGTGGAGGATCAATAATGGTTTGGGCTGGGATATCTTCAGAGGATCGTACGGAGTTCGTAATTATAGAAAACGGTTCTCTGACAGCTCCCAGATATGTAGAGGATATTTTAAATGAGCATGCTGGTCCTTTCTTGGTGAATATGGGCGCAAATTCCATTTTTATGGACGATAATGCGCGACCATATACAACACATTTGGTCAACGCGTATATTCAAGACGTCGGTATCACCCGCATGGAGTGGCCAGCTCGCAGCCCAGACTTAAATCCCATAGAGCATTTATGGGACGAGCTCGGGAGATGCGTTAAACAACGCTCTCCAGCTGCAGCTAACTTACGTGAGTTAAGAAGTGCGCTAGTAGAAGAATGGTCAAACATAGACCAAAACCGTATTAGAAATTTGATTTACAGCATGCCACATTGTCTTAATGAAGCGATACGGGCTCGTGGAGGAAATACAAGATATTAAATTTACAGAAAAGCTTTCATTTTGCAGATTAACTGTGTTGTATATTTTTGTTGTCAAAAGTTAGAAGTGTTTTTTTTTGTATTTTTTAGTACTTAAATAAAATTATACAGTTTACAAACGTGTTATGTATTTTTTTTTATGTATAAGTCAGTCATCTATAACATACTACAGTTTCACTAGTTTGTGTTGTGTAGTTAAGAAACTATCACACTTTTTATAAGCGACCCGGAATTTTTGCGGCCCAGTGTATTATTGTGTCACTGTGTTTATTGTCTAAGAACTTTTCTTCACATTGTTGCACAGCTGGCCCGTGATCTTCGCTGGTTTGGTGAGGGAACTGATGGTGCAGCAAAATGATGAAGACGCCAAATTCAATTTTAAACTATTGTTATTTATAAGATCACAAGCTGCGACGCAGCATACAATAATGGAAGAGAGCGGCAAAGAGACCGAAGTCAGTGTTGCCACTGCTTAAATATATTTTTATAATTTTAATGTTGCCTGCAACATGCTGCGGCCTCAAGAAACAAATAGACTATTAAACTGTTGATGGTATATAATTCAAAAAAATTTACAAGCCTCTTTGCTGCTCGGCAACGATTAAGTATATACTGGCGGCATCTGGCGGTTTGCGGCTTGGCGAGCGATTTTTGTACATTCCTTTTTTCTGTTCCTTTAGAAAACCGCCATGAAATTGCCGATATTATGTTATTTTTTTTAGAGAGATTGCTGATTGCCTCAAACGGCATTTTGAACGTCACCGGGCTTTTTTGGGGGGCGGCGAGGTACGTAAAGGGGAACCTCAAGCCATATGAAAAGAATTACCTTCGGAGGTTTTCTAGAGGGAATGGCATTACACACTTATAAGTGCGTGTCCCCGTGCCCTACTAGATTCTCCGAAGGGTTCGGATCGGATCGGGGAGCGGAACTACCCGAGGGCGCCTATAAAGGCTCGGATCTCGGCTCGGGTTGACCGGGCCGTGGTGGTGGAGAGAAGCGCCCAGGTACATGTCTGTACCTGGTATAGAGCGCGTGTGAACCGGTTTTACGTACCCTTGTTCTACGAGTACGGTGTCTTGGGCGTAAACTAGTGTGCATGTTTAGTGTATTCTGTAAATGTGTAGTGTTATGTAGAGGATCAGGCGGGGGTGATATTATGTTCCTACTGAAAGCGCTTCGGGTTCCATCGACTGCCATAATCTTATGTATCAAATAACTCGCAGAGCAACAACCATATTAGACTCCTTCGGTTCAGCCCGCTTTAACGACCTCCGTACCCAAGTAGCTTGCACACCGGACTTTGGGCGGCGCTAACTCTGAGGTCCCGTGTTCGATTCCCGGTCGGGTCAATATCGAAAACAAACTTTTCAATATTGTGTCAGATCTGGATGGTTGAGGTACCGTCGTTGTTTCTGATTTCTATAAAACGATTGATTTAGCTACTTACCTTCGGATCAGAACAATGTATGTGGTCTAAAAATATTTTTTTTTTATTCCGCTTCCTTTTTCTTCCAATTAAAGGCAAAACACGTATATTTGGCGTGCGAGTAACAATTTTACATACAATACATTTTCTAATAAGCTAGATTTTCACCTGATTAAACACCAGCGAGCGATGCATCGGTTAAGCGACTCATGCGTCAGATGTTTTTCGTAGGTGTAACATACTGTGTGTATATACCACGTACATACCTACGTGTTTCTTATAAGTGCATCACAATTATCATTAATTCTGTTTATTATCAGTGAGGGTTATTATTAAAATTTTGTAAACTTTGTTTTTCTAAAGATTTTATTACTTTTGCTAGTACTGTATGACATTGTGGAAATTGAAATTAGAATCTAACGTAATTTGCTAACTTAGATGTTATTGGATGGACTTTTACGGATCTACTCGCGTTTATTTTAAACATACTTTAATTAATGTTTATCCTGACGTTTATCGCGAGTAGATCCGTAAAAGTTGTTTCATTTCATGTGTAATAGTGTTCGCGTAAACTTTAGAAAACAATATTACTTAGATGTTTTTATTTCTTTAATATCTTTTATACATGCTTTTACAGTCTTTCATGTTTTGTGTGTTTATTTGTAATAGAAAGTGGCATTTTCCAATATTACGACGCTTAGGAGCTCGATGGCGCAGTGGTTAACGCGCCCGGTCTGCGAGTGCTGAGGTTAAGCAACTTTCGCAAAGGCCGGTCATCGGATGGGTGACCAAAAATTTATCATCTTGAGCCTCTCCGTGCTTCGGAAGGCACGTAAAGCCGTTGGTCCCAGCTGCATTAGCAGTCGTTAACAACCACCAATCCGCCCATTGCCCGCGTGGTGGTTTTTGGCCCGTTCTCCCTATCCATCTATAGGAAGGCTCGTGCCCCAGCAGGTGGGGATATAAAATGACTGATGATGACGAAGCTGCTGTAATGGAGAAAAGAAATGCCCTTCCTGAGTTTCTTGCCGGTTCTTCTCAGTACACGGTCTCCCGTCCGTGTAGACTTACAAACCGATGGCATAATTAAATTCATAAGAGCATAAAGCATTCGATTTGGTGGACAATGATATTCTATTGGACAAACTGGCAAAGATAGGATTTGTACCTAAATTGTTGAAGTTCTTTTGTAGTTACCTGGATAATCGTCAGCAATTCGTAAAAGTTTGTGGTTATGAGTCAGACTGCTACTACACCAGGTCCGGAGTCAGTCAGGGAAGTACCTACTCTCGGGCCTACGTTATTTTTAATAATGATTAACGATCTCCCTAGGGTTGTTCGTAATGCCAGATGTCTATTGTTTGCTGATGATTTGAAATTATATCTTGGTATACAAAATGAAGAAGATGCGATGCTCTTGCAAAATGACATTGATGCGGTGGTAGATTGGAGCGAACGCAATAAGCTGCCTTTCAATGAAACCAAGTGTAGTATAATTACCTTTACCCGTAAACGTTTGCCTATAGCTGTTAATTATGTAATATCTGACACTCCTTTGGAGAGATCGTTTGACATTCGTGACCTGGGGTTAGTTTTGGACAGTAAATTAGACTATCATAAACATATGACAACAATCTGTAAGACTGCTAATAAGTTATTAGGTTTTATTTTAAGAACTGCAGCTAATTTTGACAATGTAAAGGTTGCTAAAGTTTTGTATAATGCATATGTTCGTAGTAGGTTAGAATATGGAGCGATTGTTTGGGATCCATATGAAGACAAGTACAGACTTATGATAGAAAGAGTGCAACGGAAGTTCGCCAGGTGGTTATATAGGAGAACTTATGGCTACTACCCTTATTTGTATCCATCACTTTTCGTTTCTGCGATGGTTGACCTAGAAACCTTGTCCTTCAGACGTATAATGTCTACTATCGTACACTTTCTGTCAGTACTAAATCATAGGATTGACGGTCAATCGGAGTGGCAAAGTTTGAGCCTTAGGGTTCCTGTGCGTTTAGCATGTGATGGTTCTGGTATGGTGGCGCCGCGCCGCCGCCCGCGCCTGCTCGTGCGGCCGGTGCTGCGTACCAGGAGTGCTGCGCATGCTCCTACTGCGCGGGCTCTATGTCTCATAGGGGATATACTCGCTCAGCACGAGGATCTTGACCTGTTTGCAGATAGCTTGGTGTGCTTATGTAACAAGATCCATATGTATCTTAGTATTGCTTAGTATTAATTATGTCTTAGTCTTTAGTCTTAGTATTAAATTAATTATTACATAATAATTAATTTAATTTTAATGTTTGTTGTAATAGTATTATTCTTGGCTTGACGTTGATCTATGATGATTACTATTGTATATAGCTTGACGTGCTTTTGTGATGTGATCCATTTATTGTATATTAGTATTAGATAGTATGACATGATAACTTATTTAATCTTAATGTTTATGTTGTATTAATTTTATTATTGACTTGACATCTATCTATTATGACTGCTTTTGACATTGTGTTTGCAAAGGACATTGCTAAGCCTCCATACATTGATGGCCTAATCAATGCACAGCTATGAAATTATGCTCGTTGTTTTGTAAATAAGTCATAAATACTCAGCTGGGATTTATTTAAACACGGACAATTATGGAAATCGTGGAATAACGCGAAGTGTATCACATTTTGAGGTTACAATATACTTTGATTCTTTTTACGTAGGTATTTCAGTAATATTAATCAAATCATCAAAAAATATAATAATTACAAGTACTTACTTACCTAATAGTAAATAATAAATACTAGTCTTTTTTTTTTTTATACTTCGCACGGCAAATGACTCCATACCACCTGATGTTAAGTGGAAATGGAGTCCAGACGCGAAGACAACTGGTGCAGCGTGAAAACAACGCAGCATCAGTCAACCTCACTCTGCCGGCCCACAAGGTGCTTCTTCACGCCTCGTTTGAAGGACCCAATATCATAGGAAGGAGGAAAAACGTGTGCTGGTAGACTATTCCATCTTTTGGAGGTGCGACAAAGAAACGAGTCACCAAATTTCTTTGTGCGCGATGGGATATGTGTGACAGTAAAGCGATGACTCCGGAGAGCAGCACGTGTACTTCTATGGAGGAAGGGAGAAGGTGGGATAAGGTCAAAGAGTTCTTCAGAGCACTCGCCGTGGTACAAGCGATAGAAAACGCTGAGTGACGCTATATCTCTACGCAATTGTAGGGGTTCGAGAGTATTAGTGACCTCTGCATTGCCGATAATGCGTACAGCGCGACGCTGCAATCTGTCTAAGGCATCGAGAAGGTACTTTGCGGAACCGTCCCAGATGTGCGAGCAATACTCCACGCAAGACCGTACCTGAGTCTTGTACAAAAGACACAACTGGTCAGGCGTAAAGAATCGCCGCACTCTGTTCAGGACACCGAGTTTTCGTGAGGCAGTTTTGATCACGGCTTCGATGTAGTCCTTTTGATTCAGATCACAGCGAATCGTCATACCGAGCATGTTGATATTGCTCTGCAGGCTTAGAGATGTGCCCTGAAGAGTTGGAAGGGGAAGGAATGGTGACTTCTTGGCCGTAAACGCACATACCTGTGTTTTCTTGGCATTAAACTCAACAAGATTATTGGAGCCCCAATTAGATATGAGGTCTAATACCCGATTAAGCTCAATGACAAGATTCACTCGTTTCTCTTCAGTTTCGACTCGCCCAGCCGCAGGATGACCGTTATACCCACCGTGCACTGTACTATCATCTGCATAGCAATGAATATTTCCAAGTGGAAGCATATCATTGATATGCAGAAGAAACAACGTGGGTGACAGAACGGAACCCTGAGGGACACCAGCGTTCACTGACATGAGCCGCGAAGCGCATCCATCAGACAGGACACGAATTCTACGCTCGTGCAGGAAGCCAGCGACCCAGTTGCAGAACTGTGCAGGCAGACCGTATGCCGGGAGCTTGGAGAGAAGAGCTTTGTGCCAGACCCGATCAAATGCCTTGGCTATGTCGAGGCTAACAGCCACCGACTCACCACGCTTGTCAATAGCCTCACCCCAGAGATGTGCGACGTACGCTAGAAGATCACCCGTTGACCGCTTCGGCCGAAACCCGTATTGGCGATCGTGAATGATGGAGTGTTCTTCTAGGTAGTGGACAAGTTGTTTATTTAAAATGCGCTCCATTACTTTGCACAAAACTGAAGTTACGGCTATGGGGCGGTAATTCGATGGATCTGACCGATCACCTTTTTTGGGGACCGGTTGCACATTAGCCTCTCTCCAAGATTCCGGCACACAACCTGAAGAGAGCGAGAGACGGTAAAGGCGCGTTAATACGGGGGACAACTCCGCTGCACACATTTTTAGTACTACTGGAGGAATGCCATCAGGGCCATTAGCTTTCCGGACATCGATTGACTGCAGCTCCGCACGGACGTCACACTGCCTGATTTTAAAATCGGCCATTGTGTGGCCACAGTGAGAGATTGTAGGTGGCTGTGCATTGCAATCATCGACTCGGGAGTTAGCCGCAAAGAGTTTGGCCAGGAGATCGACCTTCTCCTGCGGCTTGTGAGCTAAAGTTCCGTCAGGACATCTCAATGGTGGCAGCGAGGGTTGGCAGAAGTTTGATTGCACGGCTTTGGCCAGACGCCAGTAGCTACGGCTGCCCGTAGGATGCGTCAGTAGTTCTTGGCCGACTCGTGCAACACGCTGGGAATCCGCTCTAATGTAAGCTCTTTTGCAGGACTTGGTGGCATAATTATAGGCTGCTTTCAGCGAGCGGGTTTCGGGATCCCCAACAGCTTTACCCCTGATCCAAGCGCGGTATGCCGCCTGCTTGTTATCAACAGCGTTGGCACACTCGCGGTTGAACCATCGGTTGCGCCTGCCTTTGCTGATGAGATAGGAGTGCGGAATATAGTATTCCATCCCTAAAACTATCTCATCAGCAACTGCAGTCGCACTAGCTGTCGGGTCCTTCCCACTGAAGCAGCGCTGCCCCCAAGGAACGGATGCGAAATAGTCCCGCATACCATCCCAATCTGCCGACGAGTAGTGCCAAATCTGGCGTTTCGATACCGCTGAAGGCGGTAGCGGGACCAGAGGCACTTTACTGGATACCAAGCAGTGATCCGAAGATCCCAAAGGAGCTCGAACCTCCACTCAGTAGCCAGCTGGGCGACTCGTCAGCAAAAGGTCCAACAAAGAGGGCGCGTGACCGACTACGTCTGGGATCCTGGTGGGCTGGTTCACCAGTTGAGTCAGGTCGTGCGTGAGAGCGAACGCGTGGGCAGTTCTACCAGCATGGTCAGTTTTGGAGGAACTTAACCACAACTCGTACCTACCTGCCTTATAACAGAAATAGGAATACCCAGATCATATACTTACCTACTTAAGAAAGTTATTATTATTTTTTAAATAAAATGTGTAGGTTTTTCATTTTGTGCTTATGTACAAAATGAAAAACCTACCTACCTACTAACATTATAGACAACCTGGTTGTGGTTATCTTTTTCAAAAATTGATAGGTGTGGTAAGTAATAATATTAATTATGGAATATAAAATATCCGTATACCTATGTAAAAATGCAATAGTACCTAAGTATCTATGAATACTGTAAGAATTAATTATCTCATGTTGATAAATACCTATTATCGTGTATGTTGTCTTTAGCTCTAGGTAATTTAATAAAAAAAACACATTTGAATTTTAAAACATTTCGTTTTGTGGGTATCAAAAGTCCGTTGTCAATGCAAAGTTATCGTTCGAGCAGATCACAAAGTCCATAAATGAAAGCCGTGGTATGTATATTACTGCAAGATAAATCAGAGTCCAAACGAATAGCCAAGTTATTAAAAGCGCTACACAACAACTACGAGAGCAAGTGAGCGAGCGAGCAAAAATAGGGAGGTAGGTATTGAAGAGCTACTGTAGAATCAATACGGTTAATTGAACTAACGAATCGGGAATCGATTATGTTCTACATCGATCGAAACGCTGTTATTACGTTTTTTGACAAATTGTTATTCATATAAAATATATTTTGATATCATAATGATACATATTTCAACAAAGATATGACACAATTTGATAAAAAATAAACAGAATGAAATTCCAGTTGAATAATCGATTTCATTTAAAACAGTTTGAACATCTCTTACGTACGCTGTTGACATTGAAATGACAGCACTAAAGATCTCAGCAAATTGTTTAGTATTTAAATAACTTTTACTTTTTCATTTCAAACCACCGGTTGTCCGTTTACTACGGAAAACTGATATAAATGTAAAAAAATAAAAGAAGAATTATAATGTGGGATATTTGTTTGTGCGTGTTAAAGGCCAAAATCGTCGATGTCCTTTATTCATTTGATTTCAATTGACTTTTGTTTTGTATTGCTTTATATCTATTATTATTATTATTAGTATTTATTACTTTGATATGTGTTTATAAGATTTTAAATGTAATTTTAATGAATGCTTGTAAAAAGGTTTTGCTTGTTGGCGCTTTGGTGAATGCTGTAAGCCAGTGAGTTTTCTAGAATAAATAAATAAATAAATAAATAAATGAAGAGCTATTTGTATGCCTAAACTGAATAAATGGTTTGAATTTTTTTAATTTTGAATAAGTAGCGTGTGGCGGCAGATCAACCTACCCAAACCTGTCAAATTTCTCCAATGAATATTGATCCTTATAATCGAATGACAAAGTTCAAAATTTATTGTAGAAATTTGACAGTTTTGGGTAGGTTGATCTGCCGCGGTGTGTACCTATAATTGGCTTTTTAATATTATTTTTTATCATTAAGTTATGTCACAGCTGGTGGTCTTTATAGATAAATAAATAATATGCAACAATTATTAATAACTAGCGGCTGCTCGCGGTTTTACCCGCGTGGTTCCCGTTCCCGTGGGAATATCGGGTTAAAATGTATCCTATGTTTTAATCCAGGTTATAAACTATCTGTATGCATAATTTCAAAAAAATGTAATTTAAATAATATGTAGTGTTAATTCCGCTAACTCACTCGTTTATACAGCTTGGATGCAGTACGCATGCACCGCCCTCCCGCCCGCAAAAAGTATGAACGAACCCTTTTATTCACTACTTTATGCATGTCCCCCAGAACACATCCACAAATATGTAGGTAGTCTGACTTATGTAGGCCCTATTTCAGATAAAATCGCTAATATCCTTAGGAAAAACAAGATCTACGTTACTTTTAGAACAGACCAAAATGTACGTCACCTTTGTAACGGTAAAGATCGTTTAGAAAACTCAAAAAAATCCGGTGTTTATAAATTAATTTGTAACGACTGTGATGGGGTCTATGTAGGTCAGACAGGCCGAAATTTTGACATTAGATATAAGGAACATATTGCCGCGTATAGGAATGGCCATCCAGATAAATCACATTTCGCAAAACATCTAATTGATACCGGCCATTCTTTGTGCGACAATAACAGCTATAATATTTTGCATGTTTGTAATAAAAGTTTTCGGTTGTGTGTGTTGGAGCAATTAGAAATAATGAAACATAATAATGACAGTCATGCGCTGTTGAATGACCAAACAAATTTAGTTCCATCCCCATTATTACGTATTGTCGCGGGTAGTACGTCACAAATGTCAAACGATGGCGCTTTATAAAAGCGGCCGGGAGCTGCGTAGCCGTAACAGTCGGTGCGCAGCTCTCGACCAGTCAACAGCTCCTGAGGATGCCCCGTGGAGGGGCGAAACACGTGTCGGGTATCGGTGTTGGTGTGCATTTTCGCTTGCACGCATTGTTTCTCCTGCATGTGCATACTTTTTGCGGGCGGGATGGCGGTGCATGCGTACTGCATCCAAGCTGTATAAACGAGTGAGTTAGCGGAATTAACACTACATATTATTTAAATTACATTTTTTTGTACTATGGATTTCCGCAAAATAACGCCTGATTCCATTAATTATCTTGCATAATTTCATCCAAATCCATCCATCCATAATATTAGTGTGATACTGATTAATAAACAAAAGTTTTATCTTTCTGCAATCTCACTTTTGACTTTTTGCTTAAATTTTTTTCTTCAACAATTAATATTATGAACGTCCCGTTTTAAGTAAAAAAAATGGTTACGTCATACGAGTCACATCAACATTGATGCAGGTCGATCGTTTCCAGGGTAATATGACCCTTGAATTTCCGATGGGTTCTCCCAATATGAAATATTGAGTGCTCCACAAAAAGATTCGTTCTCACATCTGGCCAGTCATCGCTTTTTATGCCATATCCATCATTCTTTATTTATGTGTTCCGTGTTAATTAAACGAACTGAGTGTTCAAACGAATTCGTTTTCGTCGAATTGGACGAGTGTTGTTATTTTTCATGTTTTTTTAAAATGAATTTTTTGGGGTTTTTGTTTTTACGTAGATATGCCAGTACTATGGTAAGCTTAACCATACTTATTTAATCGAAATACCTATACATAAAACATTTATACTTACTACTTTTCTTATAATTACCCTATAGGTACTCAAAATGTATGTGAGATAATGATCCCGAGAGAGAACTTTAAATATTCTTACTTAGCGCGTCATGTCTACACTCTATAAAAGATTTCCATATTTCAATGTAGGCTTCATAGTGCCTAAGATTTCGTAGTTAGTCAGTAGGTACATGAGAAGAAGTACATAGGGTAACATAGATAAAAGATCTTGTATGATAATATGGAGGCCGGACTAAGTATTGATAGTATTGCCTAGTAAAGCGGCCCTTACAGAGACTAAGTGGCCGGATAGCAGCTAGTAAGCTGCAGCACCAGTCTCCGGCCACTATCTAAACTTAAAATCATCTGTCAGACTCTCCAAAACGTGGTTCCGCAGGTACTACCTATCTAATTAGCTGATAGCGCTTTGAATAACTTTTACTAGAGTACTGTAGTGGTGCTGTATGACATTGTGGAAATTGAAACTTTTACACAATTATCTGATGTAAATTTGGTAACATTTTTTATTTTGTTTTTTTACATGTTGTGGTTGTCTTATATGTATTTTTTGTGTTTATTTGTAATGGAAAGTGTCCTGCTATGATAGGGCATTTTCCAATATTTTTGACGCTGTAAGGGAGAAAAGAGCTGGACACTTGCTGAGTTTCTTGCCGGTTCTTCTCAGTACAAGATCGTCCAGAGTAGACTTACGAACCGATGGCATAGTGACATTCACAAGAGCTACTTGTAGCCTAAACTGAATAAATGATTTTGAATTTGAATTTTGAATTTGAATTTGAATTTGAATAGGTTCGCATTTATCACGAGCTAATCACGCGCAAAAATATGGTTAAAATGTTATGTGTGTAAACAGATAGATTTAATAATCGCATAGTATTACCTATTTCACATAAATCTTGAGTAAAGTGGGAGAACATAACTAGTTAAGAATTAGTAATAAATTGTGTAAACATTTAAAAATAACTCGTATTTCAACCATCTGAGAGCCTATTAGTCATTAAGTTCGTTAGTACCTAGTGTCCGGCTTCGTTTCTATTAGGGAGACTAGGCATAAAGTGGCCGGATACTAGAGAAAACATACTTTTACAAAAATATATTTTTTATATAAAAATTGGCAACCTATATTTTTCAAAAGAATGTTAAATATTTTTTTGAATATATTCATTAGTTTGTCAAAAATACTCCAACACCGATTCCTCTGTAGAGCTTAGTTATGGACGAACTAAGTCAGCAAGTGCACTAGAGGCCGGGCACTGGACATGTTACCCTACTTGCCAGTGTGCAATAGTGCTATTCATTTTACTTATATCAGTATTTGTAATTTATAATTAAAGTATATTTAATTTTTGTTCTTTAAAATATTAACCAATAGTGTAAAAACAATATAAGTAAGTAATAATAATGGTATAATGTGTAATTTACAATAATTCTATTTATACCAATTTAGCATAAAGTATTGCGCAATTTTTAATGCATGTGACGCCTTTTTTTGGTTATTGTAAATTGTATTGTAACGGTGTACCTACACATTTTTGAAAAGCCAAATAAATAAATTAACAATAATATTTCTCTTTTACTATACAGATAATGCATGTTAAACAAACGCATTGGAAATTCACATGGCGGGGATCTTGATTTTTCCCAACAATTACAAAACATGAAAGTAGTATTTGAAGACATGATTTTTCATTTAATTGACTTCATTTTGCTAGTTGCAGAAACACGATGTGTTAACTTTTATAACAGTGAAAAAAATATCAAAGTAACCTCTTTTAAAACATAGATTTGCATTTTACAGGCAAATTTAAGCATCTAAATTTTCTTAGTAGATTAGTCTTAACACACACTTCAATATTGTAGTTCATTTTTTTTAAATAATTTGTAGTTTTAATTTGAAGGAAAATAAACAGTTTTTCTTATGGTACGGGGCGCAAACGCTCCGTATGAGATTTATTGTTTAGCGGTGCGTCGCCTTAAGAGGCCTATCACAAAATGCGCGCGCTCGCGCTTACTCAGTACTACGAGCGGCCGACGCATCGCAAAAGTGGCATTTTGTACAGTTGTAATTACATTTATTTGAAGTTAAATAATTTTTTATAGTTAAAAAAAAGTATATAATTTGAAATCTTATAAACTAACGTTAATTCTTGTGTACATTTACTTTATAATATTAATGGAGTAGGGAGATATTTACAGCTAATTCTGAACGTTTTATGGCTTTGAATGGTATTTTTTTTGTAGAAATTCCATTCATATTTCGAAATTCCGAGGCCGTTAATAACTTAACCACTATTTATTATTATATTATTATTACTATTTATTATTATTATATTATTATTATATATTTTTCATTTCGTTTGCTTAGTAGTTCAATCCATGAGCTTGAAAATTGCCGTCATCATATTTAGTTGAAAACTAGCTTCGCAATTTTAGCTTTAAATAAATAGATAAGGGAAAATTGCAGAAAGCGAGGCCGCTATGAATGATACTAAGAACTATTCTCCACCATACAATAAGTCAAAATTGTCTAAGGGTTTCAGTTTCTCTGAACAAGAACGCCGAAGTTGGGCATTTTATGCAAAAATCACGGTCAAAATGTAATAGGGCCCTTAATTTGACTAAATATTTTGTGTATGCCTCCTAAGGGTTAACAATAAACAATAAACTCACTCAAAATGTTCTCATGGCATAGCATTGATGTCCGGTATGAAATAACGAGTCGTGAAATAGCGGTCGAACCTTCGAAGCGCGCTGTGTAACGAACCCTTTACCGACCTCTCTGTATACCAAACGGGATGGGCACCTCGATTGGAATCACAAAGGCCTATTTATTATGAGGAGCACGTATCCTATAAGTAATAGTGTTTCTTTATTTTACGGATAGCCGCATATGTGCAATGTTATTGGATATCTACATATTGGCGGTAGTATGGTCATATTAAATACCACGTTAAACAATATAGTTAGTATAGCTTAAAAAACGCCTGAAAGATAATTTGTTCAGAATTTAGAAGCGCTCGGTTGGTGCTAATGTTAAAAAACTTTCGCAAAAGGCGATTATCGGATGGGTGACCAAGAAGAACAAAACGAAACACAGTCAGAGGTTTTTTAGAGGGAATGGCATTACGCAGAAAGAAGTGCAGAAGCAGAGAGCGAGGAGAGAGAGAGAGAGAAGAGCAGAAGTTCGGATCGAAACGGTCTTCGAAGGGTTTGGATCGGAACCAGGCTCCTCCTGGCTGCGGAAGCCATGTAGAGCCTTTGACCCTGGCTGCATTAGCAGTAAGTATAGTTTGTAAGAGAATTGGAATCACAAAAGCCTCCTTATTAAGGAGCACGTATCCTGTAAGTAATTGTGTTTCTTTATTTTACGGATAGCCGCATTTGTGCAATGTTATTGGATATCTAAGTACATGTCATATTGGCGATAGTATGGTAATATTAAAAACTGTTCTGTGATATGATATACCACGTTAGCTTAAAAAACGCCTGAAAGGTAGTTTGTTCAGAATTTAGAAGCGCTCGGTTGGTGGTCGCTAATGTTAAAAAACTTTCGGAAAAGTCGCTTATCGGATGGGTGACCAAAAACTTATTATCTCGCACCTCCGGTTAGAGGGTTCCTCTAGCCGTAAAACGAAACACAGACAGAGGTTTTCTAGAGGGAACGGCATCAACCAGAAAGGGGGACACTTTCCCCACTAGAATCTCCGAGGGGTTCTGATCGAAACGGTCTTCAAAGGGTTCGGATCGGAACCAGGCACCTCCTGGAAGCAATAGAGCCTTTTGAAACGCTTGGTTTGTTAGCACCACCAGGTTCAGAAAAGAGATAAATAATAAGAGAGATGTACACGTTACAATCAATTTATTTCCCAGGGGTGGGTTACGTCGGAGGCTATGCAACTCAGTACTGTCGCGCGGATTTATAAGGGGACTTAGCTTCTAGGGGTAAGTCTTGACGCGTGCGCTGTTCGGCTGCATTAGCATTTGTTAACACCCACCAGTCCGCATTTGGGCTTATAACGGTGTATGGTCCGTTCTCCCTGCGGTGTTCCCATCATCCATTGGGAGCCTTGATCCCAGCAGTGGGCACTTAGAATGAGCTACTGATGAAGCAATATTATTGGACATCTAATTGGCTATAGTATGCCAAACTTTTTACGTAACATAATAGACGCTAAGGGTCTTTCAATTAAACAGAGAATATGCTCCGAATAGTTGTACCGTGTTCTGTCTCTTTTACTCTAATCTAAAATGAGTTTACAAGACAGGAACAAAACACGGAATGACTATTGGGAGCTTATTCTCTGTTTATTTGTAAGGGGGTTAAAGTAGTTTGTAAGATTTTTTTTTAATTTTTTTTTTATACTACCTCCAACATGATCAGAGCCTATTTTTGCAAGTTAATCATTCATACCAGTTCTCGCTTTTATTCCTCTCGCGCTTTTATTCTACATACTACTCATTCATCCATCACCTTTCATTCTAAGCAGTGGGTGTTCTGCTTTTATTTATCTAGCTAATCTTATTTATTTCTTTGTATATTTTTAGGGTAATAAGTTTTTCAACACAGGTTTTTATTAGATTTGTTGATAATGGAACAGCTTATTTCACGAGGTTTTCTCATAAGGTTTTTACATATATATCTTATTCTACTTATATTTCCCATTTTTAGGGGCAGCTTTGTTTTTCACATTTCTTAATTTCTAAGTGATATTTATTATATTTTGTTATAACAACTTAAAATTACTTATCTACTTACTATTTTATTTGCGAATGGACATACATACCTACAAGTAAGTATGTTATTCCAGTTTATAAAACTATTAAAATTAATTACTACTTTTTATTTCTTAAAAAAACAATACTAACAAGTTTTTCACAGTATTTTATAAATAGTTCAAGAATCCTCTTTGTTATTATAAGGATCACGTATGTTCCTTTATTTTACGGATAGCCGCATGTGTACAATGTGGGTTCGTGGGTTAGGCCCCCAGTGTGTGACGCCCCCGTGGTGGAGGCACCTGATTTCGTTTTAGTGCGATAAAATTTATTAGTTAAATATTTTTATCAAAAGTACAGTCAGATAGCAAAGTATAACCTTTTATAAAAATGTTGTGTCCATCGCTATATTATCGCTATTGTTAATATGTCCGTTTACCTGAACTCTATTGATTTCAATCCTTTGCGCGAAAGAGATAGTGTATTGATTAAGTTCATGAAGATAAAAACAAATCGGGATCCTCCGGGACAGGATCCTCGAGGAATGGGATTCTCAGGGAATAACCCGAAGAAAGCGATCTGGCTTTTGTCTAAAACCGGTTTAGTCGGACGGCTCGTTTGGAAAAGGTACAAAATGAATAATGTCTAATATTTTGTTAGTTAAAAAATACCTACATAATCAGATAATTATAAATGTAACGAATCATACTCCTAATAATCATAAACATAAAATTTCACAGTGACATTAAATTACTTATTTCGTTTAGAAACACTTTGTCGCTGACTGTATCTGGTACAGTCGACCATGAAATTACTTTATCACTTTTGACAAAAACTCCCTTATCAATAAAATTTCGCTAAGGCTCATTGTCAATAATGACAACGTATCTGTCACTTGGTCTTTTAAACAAAAATAGAACTTGTTGTTTCAATAAATGACTTTTATTACGACAAAATCGGCTGTTATATATAACTTAATTGAAAATTGGGTGCCTCCACCACGGGGGCATCACGCACCGGGGCCTAACCCACGAACCCTGCAATGTTATTGTATATCTATCTAAGTACATATTGGCGATAGTATGGTCATGGCCATTACATACGTTATACAAGTACCTTAATAAACGCCTGAAAGTATTTACTTAGTTAAGAAACGGCTAATCGACGCGCACTCGATCTACGATCGCTAAAGTTCAACAACTTTCGCAATAGCCGTTCATCGGATGGGTGATCAAAAATGCCTCCGCTTTTTTTAAGATTCGAGTTTTGCCTTAGACGGCATTTCAACGTCTACTGACTTTTTTGGGGGCGGCGAGAAACTTAAAGGGTTCCTTAAGTCGAGTGATCGAAACACCGTTAAGGTTTGATTTCATGTTAGAGGCTTTTTGCCCATAAGTAAAAAAGTATATAAGCCAGTCACTTAAATTGTAAACAGCTTTTCTTTTCGAAAAACTTATTCGTTTAACGAAATTCTTGCTAGGAGAGGTCTAGCAGTGCCATTACTCCCCACAAAAAGCTATTTCATTACCTGATAACGAGAAGATGTAGGGCTTACACCCTCATAATACCACAAGGCTATTTCTTTTTATCCTAGTACCGCGAAATCGCAACGCAAATGGCAAGCGTATACATTTTCCTAAATAAGCAGGTTTCTTTGTCCGTCCCTAAATGATGAATTGCGTGTTTTTCTCGCGGTCATTTGTCGCTCGTCGCCACCAGGCGCTAATACAAAGGACCGGGCAAGTTGATTACTTTATATAACAGGATAAAGGTAGGTATAATATGCGACCAAAAATATCTGATACCTAGTAAGTACATATATTTTCAGAACGTGGAAATCACGCTTTTATCACATATATGATGGTAATTTGGTAACGCTGAAGAGAATACACCTTCAGGCAATCCATGTCCCATCCTGATACCAATCATACATATAGTGAATACTTATGCTTATTTTCTGCTAAATGTTGTTCCAAAAAAGTCTATTTCGATAATTAATGGAATCAGGCGTTATTTTGCGGAAATCCATAGTACATAAAAATGTAATTTAAATAATATGTAGTGTTAATTCCGCTAACTCACTCGTTTATACAGCTTGGATGCAGTACGCATGCACCGCCCTCCCGCCCGCAAAAAGTATGCACATGCAGGAGATACAATGCGTGCAAGCGAAAATGCACACCAACACCGATACCTGACACGTGTTTCGCCCCTCCACGGGGCATCCTCAGGAGCTGTTGACTGGTCAAGAGCTGCGCACCGACTGTTACGGCTACGCAGCTCCCGGCCCCTTTTATAAAGCGCCATCGTTTGACATTTGTGACGTACTACCCGCGACAATACGTAATAATGGGGATGGAAATAAATTTGTTTGGTCATTCAACAGCGCATGACTGTCATTATTATGTTTCATTATTTCTAATTGCTCCAACACACACAACCGAAAACTTTTATTACAAACATGCAAAATATTATAGCTGTTATTGTCGCACAAAGAATGGCCGGTATCAATTAGATGTTTTGCGAAATGTGATTTATCTAGATGGCCATTCCTATACGCGACAATATGTTCCTTATATCTAATGTCAAAATTTCGGCCTGTCTGACCTACATAGACCCCATCACAGTCGTTACAAATTAATTTATAAACACCGGATTTTTTTTCAGTTTTCTAAACGATCTTTACCGTTACAAAGGTGACGTACATTTTGGTCTGTTCTAAAAGTAACGTAGATCTTGTTTTTCCTAAGGATATTAGCGATTTTATCTGAAATAGGGCCTACATAAGTCAGACTATCTACATATTTGTGGATGTGTTCTGGGGGACATGCATAAAGTAGTGAACGAACCCTTTTTATGTAGGCCCTATTTCAGATAAAATCGCTAATATCCTTAGGAAAAACAAGATCTACGTTACTTTTAGAACAGACCAAAATGTACGTCACCTTTGTAACGGTAAAGATCTTTTAGAAAACTCAAAAAAATCCGGTGTTTATAAATTAATTTGTAACGACTGTGATGGGGTCTATGTAGGTCAGACAGGCCGAAATTTTGACATTAGATATAAGGAACATATTGCCGCGTATAGGAATGGCCATCCAGATAAATCACATTTCGCAAAACATCTAATTGATACCGGCCATTCTTTGTGCGACAATAACAGCTATAATATTTTGCATGTTTGTAATAAAAGTTTTCGGTTGTGTGTGTTGGAGCAATTAGAAATAATGAAACATAATAATGACAGTCATGCGCTGTTGAATGACCAAACAAATTTATTTCCATCCCCATTATTACGTATTGTCGCGGGTAGTACGTCACAAATGTCAAACGATGGCGCTTTATAAAAGGGGCCGGGAGCTGCGTAGCCGTAACAGTCGGTGCGCAGCTCTCGACCAGTCAACAGCTCCTGAGGATGCCCCGTGGAGGGGCGAAACACGTGTCAGGTATCGGTGTTGGTGTGCATTTTTGCTTGCACGCATTGTATCTCCTGCATGTGCATACTTTTTGCGGGCGGGAGGGCGGTGCATGCGTACTGCATCCAAGCTGTATAAACGAGTGAGTTAGCGGAATTAACACTACATATTATTTAAATTACATTTTTAAGTCTATTTCGCCTTTGAATACAAGGACGTTATCCGATCCGATCCGAACCCTTCGGAGAACCGATCCGATCCGAACACTTCGGAGAATCTAGTAGGACACGGGGACACGCACTAGTGCGTGATGCCGTTCCCTCTAGAAAACCTCCGAAGATGATACGTTTCACACGGCTTGAGGAACCCTTTAAGTTTCTCGCTGCCCCCAAAAATCTCTCTCCAAAAAGGACTACGTTACTTACCATGTTGCGCTATAATGGAGAAACATACAACGAATAAGTGAACCGACGATTTTTTCAAACACATTGTTTGTTTTAATTTGGTATTAACAGGTACTCACATAAAATATATACGAGTATACAGGGTGTCTCATTTAAATCGGTCAGTATGGGAAAGTCTGAAACTATAAATAAATAAACTAAATAAATAAATAAACTTTCCTACACTCACACCAATTATCTAGCCCAAGAGAAGCTTCGTTATGAAACTCGTTAAATGGTTACTAGACAACGGATAAACATACTTAAAATACTTAAATTATACATAGAAAATGCCCAGACCCGAGACAATTTAGAAAAACAATAATTTCTAAATTGACCCGACCGGGAATCGAACCTGGGACCTCAGAGATGGCAACACCATGAAAACCGGTGTACAAACCACTCGACCAAGAAGGTCGTCAAAACTATAAGACATACGAAGATCTGTTCTTAGAAACCATGTCATCGATTTTAATAAGAAGAAAAACTACATTTATACATTTAAAAAAAACCTGTACTCAGCTCGGGAATCGAACCCGGTTGTTTAAAAATAATAAACTTACACTATTTCTATTTAGATATCGATTGTATAGGTCTTAAGGTCTTAACATGATGTCTAAAATGAATAAAATGCATTGTTTTCACATACTTTAATTTATTTTAGTAGGTGTTCGAAGTGACCACCATTACATTCAACAAGTTCAGGCATGTAAAATTGGCTCTATGGTTGTTTGTACCTCTTTGCTGGTTTTGTAATTGTAAGATCGTTACCTAAACGTGTAGAATATTGTATTGAAAAAAAACGGTGGTCACTTCGAACACCTACTAAAATAAATTAAAGTATGTGAAAACAATGCATTTTATTCATTTTAGACATCTAAATAGAAATAGTGTAAGTTTATTTTTTTCAAATCAACCGGGTTCGATTCCCGAGCTGAGTACAGGATTTTTTAAAATGTATGAATGCAGTTTTTCTTCTTATTATAATCAATAACATGGTTCCTAAGAACAGATCTTCATATCTTATAGTTTCAGACTTTCCCATACTGACCGATTTGAATGAGACACCCTGTATAACAACGTGTAACAAAAAGGTGTGGTCAAAATTAAAAGATTCAAAGTGTGTCCGATTTATATATTGTATGTGTTGTTACTAAGACATAATAATTACATTTAATTTGTCATGCAATGGTGTATGAAATATTTATATTAGTGAAGTTATGCGCTTCAGGCGCGCATAGGCAAGCAGCAGTGATCATAAATATAAGCAAACAGATATTACTAAACCCCTAGGGCTGAGATCTGTTTCTTTTGATATGACGTAACATTTGACGTGACGAAAATTGCATAACAAATTAAAGTTAAGTTAATTATCTAGATCGGATACACTTCGGATCTTATCATTTTGACCACACCTTTATGTTACACGTTGATACGTATACCCGACCTCAATGCCTTAGTAAGGTGCGTACGCATGTGTGGTGTTAGTGTAGGAACACACTATTCCGAAATTCAACCGAAGTTCGGCATGATTACGCCTGCAATGCTATTTGAATTACTGACGACACATAATACCGAAATTACGTTGCGTTATAGCGTACAGCCGAACTTCGGTCGGGCGTAAGTTCAGCGGCAATACGCGACCGAAGTTCGTTTCGATTGCCTACGAAGATCCGGGGGCGGGGCGTAAGTTCGGCTCTTATGGTGTGTCATATCAGCCGAATACGTCGGAACGTAAAATCAGCTGCGGAACTTCGGTCGCGTAATTTCGGCATAGTGTGTTCCTACTACACTTAGACGTTAGAAAACCTTCAGGTATTGTTCTACACGGCTTGAGGAACCATTTTTCGCCGCTTATAAACCTTAAACCCTGTAAGAGCAAAAGACAATAGAAACCTAATCCTAGAAAAAAAAGTTTATCCAGTTGCAATAAAACTATCTAGTGACAGAGGTTATGGTTATATTAACCTCAAGACGAAGCAAGCAAAGGAAAACGACACTTAAAAAGATCACCTCAAAGTGTTCAGGTTCTCAAGTAAAACTATTGTCAACAGTCGCAAAGGTCAAAGTTTGCGGAGACTGCGGCCGCAAAGTAAGGAAACTACAGAAGGCAAGTTTATTATATACAGCGCTCGAGCAACGTATACATAGACCCTCTCAGAGACTACTCCATTTCCACTTAACATCAGGTGGGATGGAATCATTTGCCGAGCTAACTATAAAAAAAAACATGGTATCTTGGACCATATCAAACCAGTTCGAGCGCAGGTGTTGCGAAATTCGAGAGGTTGTTTAAATAAGGTCACATTACCAACTGCAAATATTTTGAGGATAAATTCAACAATAAAGTATAAACTATTTTTATGAAAAATCCTTAAATTTTTATACGCTACTTTTCAAGAAGAACGCCAAAAGACATTTCGATTAAAAAGTAAAATAAAGCAATATCGGTAGTTTCAATTCAAAGGAGCCGAAACAGAGAGGCCGCATTGCCTTCACCGCTTACACGTGCCCGTAGTTTCATTCAAAGAAGCCGACAGAGAGGCGTTAAAAATAATACAAGTTTTGTGTCTGGAAAAGTAAAAAAAAAAATTGCCTGATTTTTTTTAAATGCCCCTTGCATTTATTACCTTATTTCTCTGATATAATTAGATGTTTTGTTAAAATATTTGCAGTTGATAAAATGTGCGTTGCTCGATGGCGTTTGTATGAAGGTTACCTTCTGAAGGCTGCTTATTTTGTGCTGCGGCTGGGTAAAGTCGTCAAATGGCTCTATTGTGTCCACAGCTACAAAGTTTAGAGGAGGTCATCTTACGGACGCTTTCACGGGGATTAGAACTTTTTAGTACCTACCTACTAGGATTATAAGAAGGCTTACAGTGTTATTTGGTGGAATTTATCGTGGCTTGAGAACAGGTCACTGACGCCTGAATTAAAAAATCGACAAGTAAATGAAATGAATGAATGAAATGAATCATTTATTTTTACTAATATTTTTAAAGTGTAACTTGGTTTTTCCTTCGCGTCTAAATTATTACCATGCGTATTTTTTTAATAGTAAAGAAAATTATTCAGGACGAGATTCAATTGTGTTGGTAGTGTTAGTACCTTACGATAACATGCAAAACTTTTTTTTTAAACAAAAGTTTTCACGTTTTTTAAGTTCGCATTTAAAAAAAAGTAAAAGATAAGATAAAAAACTTCAATAAGAGTAAACATTTTCTATTTAGTTAATAATAAAAAATAGCAATAGATTGTACACTGCACATAAAGTCCATTAATTCAACTTAGCGCCTATGAGATTTCAGTCAGCAATTGTGCATTTCGACGTAAGCATTTCACTAACACAGTTTTCGATGCTCTACTCTGTAACAACTGAATTATTGAACTGAAAATGCCGAACGCAGCGGTACGTTACTTCTGACTGGTTGTGTTTGATTTACTTAAGGCGACGCACTGCTAAACAATAAATCTCATACGGAGCGTTTGCGCCCCGTACCATAAGAAAAACTGGTTTTTTTCCTTCAAATTAAAACTACAAATTATTTAAAAAAAATTAACTACAATATTGAAGTGTGTGTTAAGACTAATCTACTAAGAAAATTTAGATGCTTAAATCGGCCTGGTTAGCCTGTAAAATTCAAATCTATGTTTTAAAAGAGGTTACTTTGATATTTTTTTCTCTGTTATAAAAGTTGACAAATCGTGTTTCTGCAACTAGCAAAATGAATTCAATTAAATGAAAAATCATGTCATCAAATATCACTTTAATATGTTTTGTAATTGTTGGGAAAAATCAAGATCCCTGCCACGTAAATTTCCAATGCGTCGCCTTAACTGATTTTTTTTATTAACACCGAGAGAAGGTCGATCGATCTTTGAAGACACTGTATGAAGTTACATATATTATTTTTAGTATCCAGTAAATGAGTGAATATGCAAAAAAACTCTTAACATTAAGGAAAATCTTTCGATGAAACAAATTATCATCATATTCGGTGCATAGATGACGGAGACAGTGCACGAACATACCTAAAAAATAAAAATATGCAAACGAATTCAAAAATATAAAAAAAAATTTATTTAAAAGTAACCTTATTTTCAAAAGTTTTTATAATAAAGGTTAATGTATAATAACAATTTTTATCTACACTAATATTGTAACATTCTACTTATGTTTCCAATACTTGACTTATAATTACTACTGTTACAGCGCAGACAACAAAACACTCAATTTAAGCAATTTCACATGATGGTATAATATCCACATCGATATCGTAAAATCTCATTATATATTTTTTTTTTTTTTTTTTTATTGGTTATAGGCAGGCTTTTGACTACACCTCACCTGATGTTAAGTGACGGTGCGGTCGAGGATGGAACATGCCTGCCTAGAAATAGCCTATTCACTCTAGCCTTGAAGAGGTCCAGATTATACCTTTCAGGGAACACATTCGCAGGCAGCGCGTTCCATTCCCTAGCTGTACGCACTAAGAAAGTTGAACCGAATCGGCTCGTGCGACAAGGTGGCATATCTACAACATAGGGATGGAACTCGCGCCTCGCGCTCCGATAGCGGAAAGTGGATGGTGGGATTAGGTCGTGCAACTCCTTCGCGCACTCCCCGAAATGAATCCTGTAGAAGACCGACAGACGAGCCACCCTACGCCGATGTTCTAGATTTTGCAGCTTGGCGTCTATCAGGGCAGGGTCACCAATGAGTCTCTTAGCTCGTTTTTCAATCGAGTCCAAAGCAGCCAGATGGTATTTGGCTGATCCATCCCAAAGGTGGCAGCAGTACTCCATACATGAACGAACTTGTGCTTGATAAAGTTGGAGCAGCTGTTCTGGCGTGAAGTACCGCCTGACCTTAGAGAGAACCCCCAGTTTTTTTGCTGCAGTCTTTGCTTTGGACTCGATGTACTGCCCGAAGTTGAGGTTGGACGAGAGCTCAACACCTAAGAGCTGTAGGCTGTCAGTCATAGCTACAGTCACACTCCGGAAAGTCGGAGCCAGGTGAAATGGGCTCCGCTTAGCTGAGAACAAACAAAGGTTCGGTTTCGCTGCTGCCAAAACACAGGCTGTGTTTTGGCAGCGTTGAATGTGACCAAATTGGCATCGCCCCAATCGGATACTGCTTGGAGGGCTTCGTTCAAGCGGCTAACCATGGCCTCTCGACAAGAGTCGACATCTTGTCTGCCAGCCCCTGCACTCGACATGTATCTATCCGCAACGGTGCTATCGTCTGCGTACCCAAAGGTACCGGGCACAAGCAGGTCGTTTATATGAAGCAGGAATAGGGTTGCGGATAGAACCGATCCCTGAGGCACACCGGCATCGATAGCCTTTTGGTCCGATGAGTAGCCGTCGAGGACAACGCGTATCGATCTTCCCTTCAGGAAATCAGATATCCAAGCGCAAAAGTTAGCAGGAAGACCAAATGATGGGAGCTTGCTTATAAGGCTCGCGTGCCAAACCCTGTCAAAGGCCTTTGAGATATCGAGGGACACCGCAAGGGCCTCTCCGTATTTCTCAATGGCCTCACTCCATAGATGTGTGGCATATATTAGAAGGTCCCCAGTTGAGCGGCATCGGCGGAATCCATATTGGCGGTCGCTGAGGAGATCGTTACCTTCCAAATGAGCCAGGAGTTTATTATTCAGTGCACGTTCCATAATCTTACAGAGTATGGACGTGACTGAGATGGGTCGATAATTAGCAGGGTCAGCTCGACTGCCTTTTTTGGGCACGGGTTGCACGTTAGCAAGCTTCCATGACTCCGGTACAATGCCTGTTTCAAGTGAGAGGCGGTACAGGCGTGTGAGGGGTGGAGACAACTCGGGAGCACATGAACGCAGAACTATTGCTGGTATGCCATCAGGTCCGTTCGCCTTGTTCACGTCCAGGGTCTGCAGGATTTTTAGGATCTCTTTCTGGTGAATGCGCACTTCTGCCATATAGCAGTCAGCACGAGATGAGATTGGTGGAGTTTTCCCAGCAGAGTCCACGCGAATTCTCCGCAAAAAGAGAGACAAATAAATTTGCTTTCTCTTCCGCAGAGTGGGCAAGAGAACCGTCAGGCTTCAGCAATGGTGGTAGGGATAGCCGACTGAAATTGGATTCAACCGCTTTTGCCAGGGACCAAAAAACCTTACTACCTGGGGGGTAAGAGGCTAATTTAGCCCCGATCCGGCTTATGTGGTTGAATCGAGCTCTGCGTAGTGTCCTTTTACACGACTTGGCGGCTTGGTTAAAGGCTCTCTTCAGAAAACGAGTATTCGAAGACTTGCGTGCTCGAGCTTCAGCCCATGCGGAATAAGCAGACAATTTCAGCGCCTCAGCACTACGACAGTCAGCATTAAACCACGGGCGAGCTTTGCCATGTGATGTTACGTCCGAGTACGGTATAAAATACTCCATACCCTGCCGTATCACCGCGGTAACGGCTTCAGCACAGCTCGTCGGATCTCCTGAATTGAAGCAAACCCTCCGCCAAGGGTAGGACGAGAAAAAGTGACGCATTTCAACCCAATCTGCTGACCTGTATCGCCACACCCGTCTTGGGCCACAAGGGCAATTTTCAGGTGGGGAATAAACGGATACAGATTTAACCAGACAATGATCAGAAGTACCCAGTGGAGCAGAAACTGTTACTGAGTATCTGTCTGGATCTGTGGTCAGCAGAAGGTCCAAGCAATTGGCAGTGTGTGAGTCGACATTTGGCACTCTCGTCGCACAGTTTACAAGCTGAGTGAGATCTAGTGACAATGCTAATTTACGCACCTCTCTCCCAGCATGGTCGGTCAGCTGGTATGGGAACAGCCACTCTTGATGGTGGGCATTAAAGTCCCCTAGGATGACTAACTGAGCTGATGGATAACGCTCTCGACCCGCATCTGCCGCTTGACTAAGGTGGTCACACAATCGAGTTGTCTCATGGTCTCCACTATGCGAACGGTATACACAGGCATATAGGATTTGTTCATGGCCTGTGTCCACTAGGAGCCACAGGACAGAGAGATTGGACGTTTCAAGGTTCTTGAGACGCTTGATACAGATGTCATCACGAGCATACACACAGACTCCGGCACGAGATATAAACCTGTGCTCCAGAGAATACCCAGGGTAGCTGAGGTACGTCGTGTCAGCTGGACATCTGATCTGCGTCTCAGTAAGGAATAACAGCTGCGGTTTTTCTGTCTCAAGGTGGTGGTGGACAGGTTCGAGATTTGAGTGCAGTCCTCGGATGTTTGAGAGGTGCACTTTGAGTGGGAGGACGTGCAGCCGCTGTTTAACGTTTTTCCTTAATTTCTTTGACATAATTTTTGTTTGGGAGAGTGAATAGGAGGAGAGTGGCAGTTGGGCGAGAAGGCATCCCGCCCATCAGATGTCAATCTCGCCACCGCCGCACGGAAAGGAGCCTGACGCGGAGACCGCGGGGACGCCCGAACCCCCCCAGAATGGCTACCTGGTCCTCCCATCCGGTCGCCAACCGGCAAGGTAGAGCAATCTGGGATTTTTCGTGAGGTGGCGGGGCAGCCTTTGACAGGTGGCTAACCCGCTACTTGGGCCCCCAACTTCCTACGGTCGGCCAGCGGCGGCACCGTGCTTCGGATCCCGCTGCTCTCCGAAGCCAGGCACCCGATGCGGCGGTGACGAGCAGTCATCGGCGATTACACAAAGCGCCTCAACTGCCCAGACCCATTCTCCTGGTTGGCTACACCGGACATCGTGGCGGAACACGGCTTAAGCCGTTTTGCGACACGGCTTTGTCCGGAGGGTGGTGACCAGCCACGGCCGAAGCCTACCACCGGAATAACTGTTGTCCATTTGGCACTGCCCAGGGGTCACGTGTAGGGTAACTAGAGTCATGAACCCCAAAAACAAAGAGCTTGGGGTTCGCCTACGGACGCGGACAACTTTAACCCCCAAAAATTATTACATCAATAAAACGCGACCAATTAACCTGGCGAGCCTTATGTCAAAATCCTCATACAAGTTGTATAAAATTTTGATATTAGGCTGGCTTTTGAAAACAGTTGGGTTATACGTGAAAACTTCGTCGAAACTACTAAACTTACATACACAAAACTCTTTGGTAAGATCTTGTGCCAATTAAATAAAAAAAGAACAGCGCGCGCTCGCTCCTGATTGGCCCTGCGCGCGCAGCTGCGCTCTTATTGGTTAGATTTTAATGGCGGCAAGTTCACTGTGACAATACACGTACGCGTGAATTTAATGTTTCGCAATGTGTTTTGTTTTTAAAATACAAATTAAAAGTTAAAAATGGACAGCGACGATGATATTCGTACGCCTCCGGATATTCTAGAATTGGCAACAAAAGTAACTCACAATCTTTTGCCAGAAAAATCTAGAAAATTATATGAAAAAGAATATAATAACTTTTTGGCATGGAAGATCGAAAAGAAAACTACATCATTTTCTGAAAATGTCATTCTTGTGTATCTCAAAGACCTCTCCGACAAATTCAAGCCATCTTCTATGTGGGCTAAATATTCTATGCTCAAGTCCACACTGAGTATCTACAACAATATTGATATCACGAAGTATTCAAAAGTCATAGCGTTCCTGAAACGCAGTTCAGAAGGACACAAGGAAAAAAAGTCCTTGACGTTTACATCAGGTCAAATAAAGATGTTCCTGAAAGATTCACCAGATATTTTGTATCTTTTTGAAAAGGTAAGTGTATTTTAGTTCTGTTATTTAATCTACCTAGTACTTACGTACTACACACGCAAGTTATCTAGACACTCCGTTTAAGCGCTTTGTGTATAAATTAGGTAGTAGGTACCTACACTTTACTACTTCATAAATCATAGTTTTTGCCTTGGCTATGTACCTCAAGCTTATTATATCGTTTATTGTTACAGGTTGCACTAATCTTCGGCATAATGGGGGCATGCCGAAGGCAAGAGCTATACAACATCCAGTTCGATGAAGTCTCTAACATAGACGACAGTACAATCATGGTGAAAGTTTCGAAAACAAAAACGAAAATAGATCGTTCTTTCGTTGTGACGGGCAACTGCTATGCCGTATGTAAAAAATACATGGAACTTCGACCCACCCCCTGTCGAAACCCTGCCTTTTTCTTGAGCTATAGATCGGGGAAGTGCGTCGATCAAAGAACTGATATGAATAAATTTGGTGCTCTGGGAAAAACTATCGCAAGTTTTTTGAATCTGCCTAACCCAGCGTTGTACACGGGGCATTGCTTCCGGCGCACCTCGGCGACCCTTCTCATAGATAGCGGTGGTGATTTGACTGCACTGAAACGACACGGGGGGTGGAAGTCTTCTACTGTGGCTGAAAGCTACATTGATGAGTCTTTAATGAATAAAATTCAAGTCTTAAATACGATCTTGAACAGTATAGAAAACAAGACGAATGAAGTAATTATAAATATTCCAACTCCGTCTACGAGCTCTACTGCTTGCCCCGCGACCGCTACAGCTGCTGGATCAATAATTAACATTAACTTTCAAAATTGTACCATCCAAAATTTGAACAATTATTATAAATAAACTATTGTCAGCTTTTACTCTTGTTGTTTGACTAATTGCATTAGTGAAGATAAAGTAGTGTATGCAACTGCATATAACACGGGTATTAAAACACTCGTTACTATTATGAAACTCGCTGCGCTCGTTTCATAAACTCACACTCGTGTTTTAATACCCTTCATTATATGACAGTTGCATAAACTACTATTTTATTGGCACTTACAATAATATTATATTTTATACACCAACTTCTGTACTAGGCTCGCGGGCCTGAATCGCAGTGGTAGAGATGAGTGAGCATAGACCAATTTATGTATCTAACGACAGCTCCGGTTCCTTTAGCTATAACTAAGTAAAATTGATAAAGAATAAAAAATAAAAATTGTAAGATAAATAATATTAAAGTTAATGAAAATGTGTATGGTTGTGTGTTGTCTGTATTTGTGGGTGTTTATGTGTGCGTGTGTATGTTGTTGTTGGATATGTTATATAGCATGTTCGGGTTATGGATGAATTTGTTTTGTTTCAAAGTAATTAAGGATCAGTACCCAGGATTTTTATTTTACATTAGCTTTGTATAGGGGTAGATCCATTAAGGGGCATTTACCGATAACTTTGTTGTAAATATGGGGGTGAAAAAACAGGGGAAGACGTTTAGCAAAAGAGGTAAGTCCGTACTTAGTATTCTAAATACCCTTTTTCATAAGATCGTCAAGTTCTGGAGATTTCAAAGTTTTCTTATGTTGGGCACAGCAGACGCGCCTTATGCAGTGTCTGAAGGTTTATTTTTTATGTTTTTCGGTTATTTATATCACAATACATACACGTTCTCAAACGATCCGCCTGGTTTTTTGTTACATCAAATAAATAACATAAGGGCTATTTACTTTACTTTCTTTAAATGGCTGGGTACCTATATAAGACCATTTATTTTGATGAGAGTTGACATAAGTAAACGAAAGTCTTTTAAAAGAATTGGATTATGGTTGGGCTTTAACAGCTTCGCTTGCCCAATAAAATTAAATGAACTTTTGTCTAGAGTAAAAATTATGGGGAAGAAACCTTTGAGTTACCTACCCCCTTATTCATAAAAACTATTTAAGCATAAAAACTAGTTAATCATTGTTTCGTCCTCAGAATAATAATAGCTTTAATTATTGTTCTGAGCTCAGAATAGTAACTGTTCTGAGATTTTGTCTCTTTCTCAAATTCAAAATGACGCTTGCGTGACGTTGACAAAACAATATTTAACTAAATAATGCTCAAATAGTTTTTATGATTATGGGGGTTAATTGAAAAATTGTGTTACCAAAAAGTATGAAAAGTATGAAGTAAAACTTTGACTGAATAGTTTTACAAGTAATTAATTTATGCTTCTTCCCTGTGTGGTGCCGGGGATAAAGAATTGCACCACCCCATCTCAACCCGTGGGTGTCGTAAAAGGCGACTAAGGGACCATTCCAGAGGATGGGCAGCAGCATCTCTCTGAGGTTAGGTACCCTCATCCTACTGCGATCGCTAACCCGCCTGCCAAGCGTGGCGATTACGGCAAATACCCCCATGATACCCTTGGGGGAGGCCTTTGTCCAGCAGTGGACGTCTTTTGGCTGAGATAATGATGATGAATTTATGCTTTATCAACAGCGTAACATGAATAAAGGCGACTATTAACTAACACCTTAGATGAATGATAGGTCTCGCTGCAGTCGAGTGCAGCGAAACCTATCATTCAACTAAGACTAACACAATAGTTGCGGTTATATAAATAACACTTATAAATCTTATTATACACGATTAGTTAATTAATAAAATAATAAAAAAAATGTGAACAAAGCTCCGATTGGTTTGGGCACCTAGAATAAATTTGATTGATATACCTCTCCACTAAAGTTTCAAGCGGTACCTAAATGGAAATATGGATTTTGGCTAGGGGCTTGATAACGTTACCTAATTCACATTTTTTAATATCTTACAGGTAAGATAATGATGCCTTACGATCCTTACGATCCTTACGATCTTACGATCTTACGGCCTTACGATCAGAAGGTCTAAGCAGCAAAACGTCCAACAGCGCGAAAAGCCTTTGCGAAAGTTGCTTAAATCAAATCAAATCAAATCAAATCAATTGTTTATTTGCTAAAATAAAGATAATTATGACAATGTATTCAGCCTGCATGCAGGCGTGTAAATGTTATATACCTAGGTAGTTATTTTGAAATTACAGCAATGTTTATATATTTATTACGATAATTATTATACTTATATTAAAATTACATTTACTAGATCCATATTATTATTATTACATAGTATTAATCAATTATTTATTAAAATTTAAATATTTACTATGGCTATAAAAAAAATTCAGCATTAACCAATTATTAAGCTTTTTGCTAAACACACTTCCTTTTAGTACTTTCAGTTCTTCAGGTAAATTGTTATAAACTACTATATACATATTATAAATATTTCTCTTATATACAGGGTGGAAACTTTCAGCAGGGCAGTAAGGGGAAGTACCTTATCCGTTGCAGCTATACGAAAATGGTATTAGAAGACTATCCATAATTTTTAATGGAATTTTGATCCCCATTGAAAGATTTTCAAAAAAATGTACAGTTAGCAAGAAAATAGCCATTTTACACAAAAACCTTTTTTGATGCCAATCGATCCTGTTTCTAATACTGATCAAAAACTTCTATAGGACTAACCATCGTTGGAGTACTAAAAAAGTCACAAATTGCAAAAAACTTTTCCCTTACAATTTGTAAAGAATTTGTGTAACTGAAATACAAAAAATAAAATAAAAGACAAATGATCATGTAGAATTTTACACATATCAAAAAGAAGGCGTATTAATTTTCTTTTTTTATAACTTGATGATGTTATTCTTATTTAAAATCTTGCTGTTTCTTGCCCTACGATATCAAATGCTCGAAGTGACCGCCATTTTGATGAATACATAAATTGATTCGTTTCTGTACTGACCTAGTGGCTGCTGACAATTTATTTGGATGAATTCCATACAAAATTGTTGTTAGTGAGTCTTTTAGTTCTTGAACACTATCGTATTGCTTTTTGTAAACCTCAGTTTACAGGTAGCCCCACAAAAAGAAATCTAGAGGCGTCAGATCTGGACTACGCGCTGGCCAAGAAATAGGACCATGTGTTCCTATCCATTGATCACCAAACTGTCGGTTCAAAGTAGAACGCGTACTGCGGCTGTTGTGAGGTGGAGCGCCATCTTGTTGAAAAAACATTCTTCTTGATTCCGACAGTGGTAAATCATCGACGAGGTTTTCAAGATTATCTAATATTCTGTTGTTATAAATGTTGGAATTCAAGGTGCCTTCATAAAATTCCACCATTACCACTCAGTTCCACATTATACCACACCAACAATTAAAAGAAAATCGCACTTGATTATGTGTTTCGCGAAACCTGAGAGGATTTTCTCTACACCAATAATGGTGATTTCGCCGGTTGTACATTCCATTATTAGAAAAATTTGTTTCATCAGACCATAATATGAAATTCAGAAAATGGTAATCTCTGCTTATTTTTCCTCTCAACCACCTGCAAAAAGTAAGTCTTCGAGCGGCGTCCCCTGAATGTAAGGCTTGAACTAGTCGCCCCTGTCGGTAACATTTATAACCATACTTCTTCCATATCTTTAGTACGAAACGATGTGAGACACCTACTTCTTCAGCGACTGCTCTTGATGATATTTCGGGATAAGCTTCGACAAGTGTAAGAACAGAAATGATAAAATTTTCATCTAGTATAAATGGGTGGCGTACAGATTTTTTCTTGAAAGAGCCACCTTGTGCAAGATTTCTTAAAAGATTTGTAATAACCTTTCTGGTTGGTACATGACGATTTGGATATTTGATCCTATACCATTCTAACGCAGCCGATGTATTTTTATTATTTACGTAATATGCTTCTAGCAAGTCTAAACGTTCTAAATTGGAGGTCATTTTTCTCTTATCGTAAAATTCACAATACACTCAGAGCTTTTCTGACGCAACAAAATGTCAAGATTATTTTTTATTTAATAATAACGAGTTCCAAATTTGAATTGTTTTTAACTTATTTTTTTATTCAGTCAACAAAAAGATCTCAACCGTCACTAAAAAAGCTTTTGCGTAAAATTTTCATACAAAATGTACGGGAAAGTTTTTTGCAATTTGTGACTTTTTGAGTACTCCAACGATGGTTGGTCCCATAGAAGTTTTTGATCAGTATTAGAAACAGGGTCGATTGGCATCAAAAAATGTTTTTGTGTAAAATGGCTATTTTCTTGCTAACTGTACATTGTTTTGAAAATCTTTGAATTGGTATCATAATTCGATAAAAAATATTAGATAGTCTCCTAAGACCATTTTCATGTAGCTGCAACGGATAAGGTACTTCCCCTTACTGCCCCGCTGAAAGTTTCCACCCTGTATATCCTTATGGCATGAAGGTTGATATAGTAGGTTTTAACATTTTGCTCTTTTTTTTAAATCTTATTTTTTTGGAGGCTTTTGTCTATTCATAGACATGTCAGCCTCATTGTAACCTAACCTTAATGTATTAAATCTACTTACTTAAATAAAAGACAGGAAAGGGACTCAGTGATGTGACAAACAGTCCACCAAACATTTTGCAGCTTTCGAAGTTGTTTCTGCTAGAATACTTGTAAATGCCCCTATATCAAATTTATTAATATTAAACTTTTGCATCATTGAGTCCCTTTCCTTTGCTCTTTTCTAACCTCAGCTCTCGCAGGCCGGGCGCGTTATTCACTGCGCCATTGAGCTCCTATCATCATCACCGGCTCATTTTATGTATGTCCCTACTGCTGGGACACGAGCATTTCGCATGGAAACATCACAGGTCGAACGGACCATACACCACCACGCGGGCCCAGTGCGTATTGACGGTTGCTAACAACTGCTAATGCAGCTTTCAAAGTCAAAGACAAAGTCAAATATTCTTTATTCAAATAAACTTTAGAAAAGTGCTTTTGAATCGTCCATAATTTTTTTACCTACTACCCATTCAGGACGTCTATTTTTTAGCTGTGGAGAAGAATGGGCGCGAGAAACTCCACAGCTTGAAATCAATATGTAGCGACATTTACAAAATTATATGCTGTTACGTTACCAAGTTATACAAGTTTAGAAAACCTTAACAATATTTTGGATTAGAAATACCTGTTGGAGTGATTGGAGCATTTTAAACCCATGCTGTTTTGTCTTCAATGTAATCAGACACTTTATAATAAGCTTTTTTATAAAGCTTTTCTTTAATAGCGACTTTAAATTTTATTAATATCTAGTTTTTGGATATTACTTGGAACTTTATTGTAAAAACGTACACACAGGCCTCTAAATGAATTATTTATTTTGTGGAGCCTAGTATAAGGTACTGCTAGTTTGTTTTTATTTCTAGTGTTTGTTGAATTTTGAACATTGTGAATATCACTGTTTTTAGAAAAAAAAGGCTTTCAGGCTTATTGCCAAAAAAGGCTACCAGTTGTTAATTAATTGTACAATTGCAACGCGACTGCTCTAGATTGGTGTTACCGACACAAATCGCTCAATGATCGCTCGCTTAGTGCATTTGCAATTAAAATGTACGTAATATTAAGTCCTTGCCTATGAAATTGGCGTTTTGTATAAGGATTTTTTATAAAATTTTATTTTTCATACTAACGTTTTTTTAATTTTCTTAGCATCTATTTATGTTCACACTATAAAAATTGTAGAATAGGTAGTGTGTTTGTTTCACTAGCTGAATATAGCAGACATTAAAAAGAAAAAAAATCAAGTTCCTTCAAAGCTATAATGAAACAAAAGGACAATTCCGCAAACAAAAGAGTTAGTAGTCAATTTTAAAAAAAACTGGGCGATAAAGACACAAAATTAATAATCATTGTTATTACTGAAGCCTAAGTAACAAAGTCCTAATTAAAGATAATATTAACAACCGGTATTGACTTTTAGTTAGGTGTATTAACACCTATTAATAAGTGAGAAAAAAACGTCAATTTTATAGGTAAGGACCTATTAGTCTACATACATTGAGCGATTTGTGTCCATAATACCAATTTATCAACCGCAACTAGAGCAGTCGCGTTGCAATTGCTTTTGCAATTACAATTAACAACTAGTTGTTTTTTTCGGTAATAAGCCTAGCGGGCGGGTAAATGCACGGGGGAGCCCGAGAGAATAAAATTTTGGTCACCCATTCTATGACCGGCCTTTCGCAAGAAAGTTGTTTAATTTCTTCAATCGTAAATCGCCACCGCGCCATTGAGCTCTTAGCTAGTTTGCTAGTAGGGTTCCAATTCCAATGTTACTATGATCGTGTTGAAAGTCCAAAGTAACTAGTTAATAGCAATCTTGTGTTCCGTTAACTGTTTGATTCACCACAAACTATACATAGAACAGGAAATAACCGCGTGAAGAAAGGCTTAATCACTGCGAATGTAACTTTAGCGGCGTAATATCGATTCTAGTGTCGTGTCACTCTTCACCAACTAATAAAGAAAAAGGTCGACTTTGAACCTAATCCTAATAAGCTTAAGGACTGTATCCAAATGAATTTGGGGTTTGATATCGATCGCATTTGCCAGTGGGTCAACCACGTCAACCGACGAACACGGTAGGATATCGATTTTGACGCACACGACTGTTTAGAACCTGTAGCTTGTTCGAAGCAAAATTGTTTCGAAATAATACTAGTGAGGAGATTGTGTACTTGACTGGCGGAAGAAGACCAGCGTCGTGCACCGGGACATACTTATGCTGAGCAGAAACCAATTTGGTATATGCATAAATTATGTTACGTGTTTCAAATTTATGTGGGATGTATTGTACCAAATAAAGTCTTTTTCTATTCTATTGGCAACTGGCTTGTTCCTAGATGCATACTTGTTACTCTTCTGAGTCGTGTCCGACTTGGTAGAGTGGTCGTTCTTCGTGAATGACAATACCACCATTCTAATGGAAGTGTCTATAAGGACACTTCCATTAGAATGGTGAGATGGGGAGGACGTTTTCCTATATGTTACACTGTAAAAGAAAGGGAGAAAAGATGCCCTGAGTTCCTTTGCCGGTTCTTCTCAGTTCAAGGTCTAGCCCCTGTGTAAAATTACGAAGTAAAGGGCATAGTAACAGTCATAGTCATAAGTTTTTCAAAAAAAAAAAAAAAAATAGAGCTAATTTTGTAGCCTAAACTGAATAAATGATTTTAAATTTTAAATTGAACTTTAAATGATTTCAACCTGCTCTGTGATCTTGGTTAGACCACCAGTATCAAATCCAGAGGTTCGATTCCCAGAGGGGGGTACTTGTAGTACTCGGTTTTGTTGATGGTAGGACTTGATTTAAATCCGTCTGGCTAATAGCTGCCACCGTATCGTATGTCCGATAGTTAAAGATATGATAGCCAATGCCTTGTCATTAACATTGGAGATATGAAGGCCGAGAGCTTACCCGATAGAAAATTATGTTTAAATAAGTAAATATTTATTTTTATGCGAAGCAGACGAGTCTGTGACAAATCTTATAAACTAAGACAGTTTCAGTGATGACAACCATTGGCAGAATCTATAAATTATTACGTGAAGCAAAAACTTTGTAAGTACCCCTTTTTTACGAAAATTGCGCGAACGGAGGAGTATGAAATTTCGCACACTTATAGTTTGTACAGAGAAGGTTATCCGAAAGTTAATATTTTTTTTAAATTATGCATAAAAATATATTAAATCAATAAAACAAACAATACACACACTACCATGTATTTGACACAAACGCATATGTATTTGACACACACGTATATTATACTCTTTTCAAAAAATTTAAAAATGGAAGAGGAGCGGCCGAAATCTGTAAATGCCAATCCAAACTCACATTCTATCCTTTTTAATTTTTTATTGCTTAGGATACAATCCGTGCAACCTTAATAAAATTACGGTTGAATTTCGATCACTGGGCGAGCACTACTTTTAATAAACCGGTAACCATTCCGTTTCCCAATCTTCCTTCCAAATCCTTTTCCTAATCCAATTTTGAACCGGTTCCAAGTCCAATTGCTGAGTCACATTATTCAGTAGCAGTACCCTCGTTGCATTAGGCCAATTGCAGGTAAGTTACGTCCAGCTCCAAAGTTTGCCTTTGCTAACCAGTGGTCGTTCAAACGCATTCAAATATAACTATGAAAATTCGCAAATGTAAATTCCTATTGATTGGGAATTGGAAGTAAATTACGGTCTTAGTAAATTACACTGAAGATGCAGGCAAGTTCGTAGGTTTTTTATTACTTCATTAACTGAGTTTTCTATTAACAAGGAGTACATAGTCGTGTTGGTATAAAAATAGTATATAATGATTTATGTACAGGCTGTTAAAATCCCCGCCCGATCCTCCAAATGACAGCACACATTTACAGAATACACTAAACATGCACACTAATTTAGGCCCAAGACACCGTACTCGTAGAACAAGGGTACGAAGAACCGGTTCACACGCGCTCTACGCCAGGCACAGTCATGTGCCTGGGCGCTCCTCTCCTCCTCCACGGCCCGGTCTACCCGAGCCGAGGTCCGTGCCTTTAGAGGCGCCCTCGGGTGGTTCCGATCCGAACCCTTCGGAGACTCTGGGAGGGCACGGGGACGCGCACTTTTAAGTGTGCGATGCCGTACCCCCTCTAGAAATCCTACGAAGGTGATTCGTTTCAACACGGCTTGAGGTACCCTTTACGTACCTCGCCGCCCCTAAAACAAGCCCGGTGAAGCTGAAAATGCCCAGTGGCAATCAGCAGTCTCTCCCCAAAAAAAGAAAGGCTGTTAAAATATATAAAACAAAGCCAATCGATACCGCAATTTTTAAAAGTTTAGTTATGTACATATTAAATCTGACATTTCTCCATAGTTTCAAATGTTACATCAGGCAACTGAGACATGATTGTAGACGTAATACGATAGCAGAGTATACGCACTGTAATGCTGTATTCCGATTACAATAAGGTATTTTATATTAATATTTTATTATTCAGGTATGCTAAGCTGACGGAGACGGTTGTTTGGGCAGTTGCTTAAGGCAAGGTAAGGGTCACCGCCTTCCTCACACTCGCTGCAATTGTCTCCAAGGCTAACACCATATCCAGAGGGTTTAGCGCTCTGATGAGAAGTGTCTTCAAGGACCACCGCGGCGGGCCGTGAAAGATTCTTCGAGTAATCGAGTAGTCCAGTGGTTGACGGGTGTCGAGTAGTTTAGTGGGTCGGATATATCCCATCCTGTGATCAACCTCACAAACCTATCAGGGTTCTAGCAATTAACCAGGCCGAGATGGTTAGGATAAGGATTCTGCTCGTTAAAAAAGAGGTATTTTTAAAACGTGTACGTTTTCAGGATCGGGTCGTAGTGACACATAGTGACACGATTGGTGGGCATACGATCGCTGCGGTCGTCGGACGACGTTTTGTTATAGAGGAATCCTCGTCCTGGATGCTCCTGCTTAGATTCAGTAATTGGTAGCAATTTAGTGCTGTGAGGGACCTCCTACCACTAGCTTTAGCTCTTATCGTTTAGGGAACACAGTCACGTCAGCCCGTAAAACATGGAGCAATTACCAACTTGGTTAGAGCTTTCCATTGGAATTCAAATTTGTTCTATTCATTAGAAGCTACATTGGGTTAAAGCCTTTTCCTTGTTTGAAAAAAAGTGAACTAAAAAAAATAATACATATTTTTATTAGGTAGTTGTTGACATTAAATGGGCGCCTTTGGCTTACAAAGTAAATAGTAAATAGTGTTGAATAATTTCGGCGGGCTGGTTAGAACCACGATAGCTCAATTGGGAGAGCACCTGACCCGGTATGTCAGAAGGGTGCAGGGTCAAATCATGCTCGTGGAATTTTTTTAACATTTGTGTTAAAAGTGATGCGAGTTATCGATTTTTCCGCACAAACCATATTGATATACCTATGTGAGGAAAACGATTTTACTCGTACGGAGATTTGGCTTAGTTAGTAGAAAATTAACAATATGGGTAACATTAAATTGTATAAACGTGTGTTATATGTATGTATAACGTAGGTACATATTTTGAACCACGGACGATGTTCGACCACTGTGCAACCACTAGTACCTAATTATAATTGTTTTATGAATCAATATATACACACAACCCCGCTATACACTACTTTAAAGTTTATACTGACACCCCCTACCAACCTTCCTTCCTTCAATCAATATATACAAATAAAATGGGATGCCTGAGGTTTTAAGCTATTTCAGATCGCTCAATATGACAAGAAATTTATATTATACAACTAGCGGCCGCTAGCGGTTTCACTCGCGTGGTTCCCGTTCCCGTGTGAATATCAGGATAAAAACTATCTTATGTGTTATTCCAGGTTATAAACTATCTGTATGCCGAATTTCATCCAAATCCATCCATCCGTTGCAGCGTTAAGAAGCAACAAATATACGAACATACATACACACAAACTTTCGCATTTATAATATTAGTAGGTTTTCATCTACAATTTTTAGTTTGAGATATCAGTTAAAATTAAATAGTTGTATATCTAAGGAACATTGGCACATAAGTTTCAAATGAGCTCCTTTGCCTACAGCTACAAAGTCATCATTGTATCTCACTGAATTAATTTGTCTCGTTCGGTAGTGCATGAAAATCGTAATACTGCTGACATTTCATCCGATCGCGACGCCGCGGTTGAGTGAAATCGGAAATCGGCCTTCCCACAGGTATTCATAGCAACAGTTACTACTGCTGCTATGAATATTGTAATTTATTACACCAAAACGTCAAACAACTGTACCAGTTTATCGATGTACTAGATTTAAATATAACGCAGTAAATAATGGTCACATCTTTATAAATCTTCTGTGCGGGTGGGTGTATGTCACTGAACTCCTTCCAAACGGCTGGACCGATTCATATGAAATTTTTTGTGTGTGTTCAAGTGGATTCGAGAATGGTTTTTGACAACCTCCTTGGTCGAGTGGTTTGTACACCGGTTTTCATGGAGTCGCCATCTCTGAGGTCCCGGGTTCGATTTCTATGTGTTTTCTATGTGTAATAAGTATGTATTTAAGTATTTTAAGTATGTTTGTCTGTTGTCTAGTAACCATTTAACGAGTTTCATAATTAAGCTTCTTTTGTAGATAATTGGTGTGAGTGTAGGAAAGTAAATTTTTATTTATTTAATGGTTTAGATTTACAATTGAACCTGGTAGGTGGCGCTGCTATAGGGGTCCATCATGGGATACGGGTGTGCTTAAGCGGACGAATGATTTCTTTGTTTTGTTGTGATGGACACTGTCAAAACGGTACGAAGTTCGTCGGTCAGCTAGTTAACAGTAAAAAAGGAAGAAACAAAGAAAGGAAGATAGAAAGAAAGAGTCTGTCATGAGCAACATCACCAGCTCATTCTATGTTCTCACTGCTAAAACTAGCCTTCCCTATGGATGGATATGGAGAACGGGGCATAAACTACAACGCGGGTCCAGTACGGATTGGTGGTTGTTAACGACAGTGAATGCAGCCGAGACCAACGCAAACTACTTCGCAAAATGTCCACTGGTCGCAAAAGGTCCCTTTCGCAAAACGTCTCTTTCTCAGAATGTCCATTTCACAAAATGTCTCTTTCGCAGAATGTCCGCTTCGCAAAGGTCCTTTCGCATAATGTTTCTTTTTCTTCAAAGTTTCTCTACTTTCTTTTCTCTTTCTCTTTTTTCTTTCTCTTTTTTCTGTCTCTTTTGTTTGTTTGTTTGTAATGTACATTGTCCAAATTGTATTGTTCTGCACCGCGCACCGGCGCGGCGACAGGCTCCGCCAGAATACCAGCGTTGTTGCGACATGCTTCGTTCGCAACAACACAAGCTGAGGCGGGGTCCTGATTGACCTTTTGTTTGTTTTTATTGTTATGTTTTATGTATGTGTGTGGTCGATAAATGTTTCTCTCTCTCTATCTCTCTCTCTCTCTCTCTTATCATATTACATATTTGACTGGTACAATTTGTATGGATATGGGTAAGAAATTCAATACAAAAGTATAGTACAAGTTACGTTTATTTATTTAGTACAATCAAGCAACTGATATTAGGGTTTTATCTATAAACAATAACACAAAAAATAGATTCTTATTTTTTTTTATGAAACTGTCGTTTAATTAAAGAATAACAAAATAATGTTTTAATTTAGAGGTTTTTAATTACAAATCTCTTCAAACGAAAGATATTTATATTATTTTATAATCTGGTTTTTTGTGTTGTTGTTTATAGATATTCATTATTTATTTTGGTGTATTGAATTTCTTACCTATATCCATACAAATTGTACCAGTCAAATATGTAAATATGATAAGAGAAAGTATAAAGAAAAATGAACATTATTGCGAAATGGACATTCTAAGAAAGGGACCTTTTGCGACCAGTGGACATTTTGCGAAGTAGACATTATGCGCCCTGAGCCTCGAGCTGGTGATGATGCTCATGACAGACTCTAGTTTACCTTTTTATACGTTTTATTTCAGCTTTCAGCTAAACCGGTAAACACATAACTATTCCCAATCAGATGTGCCGGCAACCTCCAATTACCAAAACGCTGACGTTGCATTCATCGGTGAATCCAGCCGAACGGAGTTTACGAGTATACACGGTTGTTTTCTGTATTCAACGAGTTACGAGAGTTTGTTGGAATTCGATATTTTACATTTATATATTGCAATACGGTATGCATATTCATTTATTAGTCACTACTAGACCCGGCGGACTTTGTACCGCTTTGTCAGTTTCCATCAAGTGATTAAATTCTCTGTGGTTTCCATGACAACAAAACAAACAAATCATTTTGTATTGGAAAATTATATTGTCGTTTTTAGTATATTTATAGTGTGATTCCCGTGGGAATATCAGGATAAAAACTATGTGATGTGTTATTTCAGGTTAGAAACTATCTGTATGCCGAATTTCATCCAATCCATCCATCCGTTGCAGCGTGAAGAAGCAACAAATATACGAACATACATACACACAAACTTTGACATTTATAATATTAGTAGGATGTGATGTGATGATTTTGTTTAGTATTTGTTTATTCAAAAAATAAATAAGTTGGCAAATGACTCCGCCCCGTTCTGATCCCCTCGGAGAATCTAGTAGCGAACGTGGACACGCACTTATTCGTAATACCATTCCCTCTAGAAAACCTCTGACGGTGTGTCGTTTTTACACGGCTCAAGGAACCCTTTAAGTTTCTCGCTGCCCCATTAAAGCCCGGTGAAGTAGAAAAAGCTGCCCGAGGTAACCAGCACACTCACTGCAAAAATCTCTCCGCTCTCCCTGATGGTAGCCAGAAGCAGAGTCCAGCAGTGCTATTCTCTAAGCAAAACAGCGCCGACCTCGACATTGAACTCGCTCATAACTTGCAATCGAATGTAGATTTTATTACTATTTAAAAGTAGGTTGCAATTCGTTTGCAAGTTATGTGCGAGATCAACGTTGAGTTCTACGCTGTTCTGCTTAGAGAATAGCGCTGCTGATGCGAGGACAACCAGTGGAGCAGGAGTGCCTCACCAGCCGTGCTCACCATGCTGACCCGCAAGTTGCTTCTTCACAAATCGTTCAAAGGACCCCATATTGTAAGAAGGAGGAAATACGTGTGCTGGGAGAGAATTCCATTTTTGGTACAACGACAAAGAAGTTATTTACTTAACTTCTTCGTATGCGACTTAAGGGTGCGCCGACCAAAAAAAGTCAAAACTGTAGTCACGGTTAAGTTGAAAAAACTATCGTATTACAAAAATAAAATATATATTTAGTATAAAAGGGAACGTGTTTACAATTAGTCCGACCCATAAATTTATATAACCCACTACAGTTTTTTCTATAGTTAGTCTAAAAATAAAATAAAATAATTAGTCTAAAATTTTTTTGGCATATTTCAACCCATGTTACTATGAAAGTTGTTTTCTGAGTCGCTCCAGAAAATTTGCGCATTAATATAAAAAAATATCCTGTATACACCTTGCACGGACACAGACGGATCTCTCAACAGCTTCGCTCGGACTATTCCGAGCCGTTCCGTTTGTACAGTCAACAGCAAAAGTAGATGATGTTTACTAGATTTCAAAATTAAGTTTCTATAATGTAAGTCGGTATTTTATATATAACTACAGTCAAAGTCTGCAGGTACTAGTAGACACTCGAAGGTTTTTCGATTTGCGTTTAAAAAGTTTTGATTTTCATACTGATTTCATATTTTGAATCTTTACCAATCATCAGTTACTTTTGCTGTTGACTGTACGAATACGAAGCTTACATTCTGCACTCTCCTTCTTTGGTGCCTGTAGTACGTCGTCTACGATGCGGATTGCGTGACGTTGCAATCCATCCAAAGCATCGAGTAGGTACGGTCGCCCAAAAAATTGGTTTACCCACCCTAAGGTTGAATGTCGCATGGCAGATTCATAGGCGATAAAGATTAGTTTCGCTTGCTGATCGATCTGTTAACTTCTATTGACATCTTTATTTGATTAGATTACTGTTTGTTTTGACAAAATTTCAATAGTCAGTTTTTTTTTCTTTTTATCAAATAGATTTGGTTGTCTAATATAAATAGCTTTTATTACTTTTTTTTTGAAAATTGATATTTTCTTTACAGTAATTAATGTCTTATTCATTTGTAATATAGGTTAAAATGTCATGCACTTATAGGTGACCTACGACGTATGAATACTTATCAATTTGGTTTACGTCATTATTATGCATCTCATTCAGTGATATCTAGTATGAACGTTGTTGTTATTTTCGATGACTAGAAAACTAAATCAAAACTGGTACACCACTTTCTTGGGCCACTGTACTTAGCGGAGCCATCCCAGAGGTGCGAACAATATTCAACGCAGGTGCAAACTATTTTATTTAAAGGTTCATGTACAAACATATACCTAAGGGTTACAAAAAGGTCATAAAGTTAAGTGTAAGTAGTACAAGGGCACCGTTTATTTCAATCTGAAATGTGTTACAGCTATCAGTTGTTTGTGTTTTGTGTTTAATAGCTACAAATTTAACTTACAACCGAAACCACTATAAAGTATTATTACTAAACTTATTAATACTCCACACTATATATATATATCGTGGTTCAACAAATTCTATTATATTATAGCACGGACCCGCTATAATTGGAGTAACACACGCACGTGGTGGAGGGGATAGATTATAACATCATTACGGAGGTCCCCCCAAAAAGGGTCTCTTTCATTCCGTTACTGCGGTCGTAATGCAGCGAAAATATGAGCTTCATTATTCAGTTGGGAACACATGGCGTTATAGTTAGGTAGGATGCTGGACGTGTAAGGGTACAGTCACGAGCATAAATTTTATTACGATATAAAGGAGCTCGATGGCGCAGTGGTTAACGCGCCCGGTCTGCATTTTAAACTTTCGCAAAGGCCGACCTTCGAATGGATGACTAAATATGTATCATCACGAGACGATACATTTTTATTCGCATAAGCGCCTCCTTGCTTCGGAAGGCACGTAAAGCCGTTGGTCCCGGCTGCATTAGCAGTTGTTAACAACCATTAATCTGCCTGGGTCCGCGTGGTAGTTAATGGGCCGTTTTTCCTATCTATCTATAGAAAAGGCTCGTGCCCAAGCAGTGGGCACATAAAATGAATTGATAATATGGACAAGCTGTCTTTTAATTTGTCACATATTTTCGACAACTTACGGCGGAGATGATGATGATGTCATTTTTAACGCTCTAGAAGTACCTAATCTATCTAATCACGCTCATTCAAGCCACGTTCTACTCGTAGAAGTGGCTTGCACTTATGAATCACCACATTATAATATCACTTTTTACTTTTTTTATGCTTTAGTACAGTCGGCGGCAGATCAACCTACCCAAATCTGTCAAATTTCTCCAATAAATTTTGATCCTTATAACCAATCAATTAAGTTCAAAATTGATTGTAGAAATTTGACAGTTTTGGGTAGGTTGATCTGCCGCTGTGTGTACCTTAGCCTTTAGGCGAGCCAGGACAGATTCGTATTAAATCAGTTGAGTTTTAGGCCAGAGTATGAGTAAATACGACTCTTAGGTTGCCAGTTTCTATTTCATTTGGATTCTAAGTAGGTTCGATTATGAATAGAGCATTTTCTAAGTTATCCGATTTCCTAAAATGTCAGGTTATTAAGATCTCAAATTCCTAGCACTTCAGGTTCTCATAATGCCGGATTCTGAGTAGGTCAGAAAATCACATATTATCCAGAATCTTAGTATGTGTAATTCCGAGAACAACCGATTCGATGTTGATTGGATTCTGTTTAGGCTTTATTCTGAGAAGGTCAGATAATATGTCAATCAGTTTCTGGGCACATTTGGGGAATGTACAGTCAAATAAAATATTAATTCTTTTAATAAAAAATATTTTTTCTTTCAAATATTTTAGAGGTAAGTATGAGTACTTAAACTGTAATATTACTGGGAAGACACTGGCTTCCACATTACGGTTTTTACTAGCTTGGGAGCCAGGGTTCCATAAATTGTATAAGCAAATAAGTATTGGTACAAAATAAAATAAATAAAACTACAATCATGTTGACACAGATTTTTCGAATACCTTTTTTTCTGGGTGCAGGGTGCCTAATTTTTTGAGAGTTGGCTGTTTCTAACAGACTTCCTTTAAATCGTCACCGTCTTGCAGGGTGCTTTATGTGTGTATTATTCGACATTCGATGACGTTAACGAAATCGAAAATGTCTATTGCAAAATGAGGAAGGGTGGACTCCGTACTTTTCTGGGCCCAATAACATCAAAGTAGTCTTATTTAAAAGAAGATATAATAATTGCTGCAGTGCCCTATTCAGGGCCTATGTTTGAATCAAAATATATTTTTTTTTTTATTTTTTTTTTATTATTATTTTTTTTTTAATCAAAAATAAATTTGAAGCCATTGGTTTGGAGCTTAATTTTAGCAAATGCGAACTTTTTATAAATAACTGCGACTTAAATTTAAATGACGTAAAACTAAATTTTAATATGTTGGCTCCAAATATTAAAATAGTTAACAGTAATTCCCTTTACCTTTTAGGTTCTCCAATTTTTGATGAATCTATTTTTGAATATATTAATAATTCAATTACTAAATTTCAAAATTCTGCTGAACGTCTCCTTGAAATTAGTCCACATTATGCACTTTGCATCTTAAAATTCTGTCTTTTCGTCCCAAAATTTACGTATGTGCTCCGTTGCAGCTCCTTTTGGAAACGCTCAGATCTTTTGTCACAAGTAGACGACTTAATCAAAATTAGCTTAGAATCGATTCTTAATATGCAGCTGAACGAGCAATCTTGGGCCCAAGCATCCCTACCCATCCGTTATGGTGGTTTAGGGATTCGCAAAATTTCCAGTGTCGCTTTACCAGCCTTCCTATCTTCTGTCCATAGTTCAGCAAATCTCATAAGTAAGATTTTAAGTGCATCCCCTTCAAACTTTGAGATTGCTGGCTTGGAAGAAGCAAGAAACGCTTTCTTAATTGCATGCACAGGTCAAAATTTTTCAGATTCTCCAAATTCACAGAGGAGCTGGGACGATATAATCTGCAAATTGTTTTATGACAATCTTTTGAGCTGTAGTACAGGTTCGGCGCGTGCTAGGCTTTTGGCTTTGGGTACGCATGAGGCCGGCTACTGGCTTCACGCATACCCATCGTCAAATACAGGAACATTTCTTGAGCCTGACACGCTCCGAATCGCAACCTGTCTACGGCTTGGGGTTCCGGTCTGCGCTTCTCATAAATGTCCCTGTGGCAGTGATGTCGACAAGCTAGGACATCACGGACTGTCATGCCAAAAAAGTGCAGGCCGCTTCTCGAGACATGCCGAACTTAACGATATCATACGCCGGTCCCTTGCCACCGTCAACGTGCCAAGTCTACTTGAGCCGACTGGTATTGCAAGAGACGATGGCAAGAGACCGGACGGTATGAGTTTGATTCCATGGAAGATGGGCCGGGTGCTGGTATGGGATGCAACCTGTTCTGACCCGCTGGCCCCTTCCCATCTACATGGAACCAAAAACAGAGCTGGTGCGGCTTGTGAAGCGGCTGAAAAAGCTAAAGCATGCAAATACAGGGGTCTAGGCTCCGAATATGATTTTGTCCCATTCGGTGTCGAGACCCTTGGTCCGTGGGGTCCTGGCGCTTTAAGGCTTTTTAAGGAAATAGCAAAAAGGTTAGTCGACATCACAGGAGACCGAAGAGCTGGCAGCTACCTCGGACAAAGAATTAGTCTAGCTATTCAAAGGGGGAACGCTGCCAGTATTTTCGGAACCTTGCCTAAAGGGACTCCTTTTAATAATATATTTTAATTATTATATTATATATATTTTTTTTTAAGGCTTTTAGTTATAGGTTCTTTGTACATAATAATTTAACATGTATCATCAATATCATCATACAAGATAAAATAACTCAAACTGTCTTCTATCACTGTCTTTTAGGTTTATTTTAAGACTATTGTAAACAACACAGACCAATTTAAGAGTTTGAATTGAATTCAATTCAATTAATAACAAGTCCTCTGAGTATACAACAAGTCACTGAAAGTTTGGTAAAATTTGACAATCCAGAAATTCTTTAGGTAACTATTAAATGTTTTTTTAACCTCGTCTGTCAGCATACCTACCTACTATAATGCTTATTTGGTGTATAAAATACTATCTGCAAAGTACCCACTAATACGGGGAAATTGTGTGCACTACAGCTTTTTATAGCCGCTCGCTTTCACCGTAATGAAGTTTAAAAATTTAAAGTTTTACCGCAACCGAGAACTTTGGCCTGAGTTGAAAAGTTAAGGAGAGGAGAATTGCAACGAAAATTCTGATAGATGGGAGTTTTATTACCCGCATTAAGGGGTAACTTATCAGCGTCGACCTATAAATGTCCCACTGCTGAAATAAACTCTCCCATATATACTAAGACGTAGTGTTTAACCTAAAATAAGCTGGATCAATAGGATGGTCATGGTAAGTTACGATGAGACCGAAGGTGCAAGCACACTTCACCTAGAGTCTTATCTCTAAATATAGTATCACAACAATTCTATTAACAATGTTGCTATAGCGACATACTTAGATAATATAGAACTAACCTAACCTAACCAGTCTGACTTAGGACAACCCCAAAATGTACTCTGCTGAGAATCGAACACGAGATTTTTGGGGTTAAGGTCGGTACGATATAACACACAGCGGAATACAAAAGAGTTTGTGGGTTTTAACTTTAACCATGCCGCCATTTGTACTATTTCTTGTATTAACCTCTGTACCTAGGTAGGTATGTCGTTTTGTTGGTATACATACAATAAAGTATATTTTCTTTTTCATTTCATTTTATGTTACCATATGTTACAACAAAAGCCAGGACCAAAGGCATTCCTTTCACAGTAGGTAGGAACTCGTAAAAATTACGTTCGGTCACCATCCAATTATCACTGCCGCAGTTGCTTAACAATCACGATCGCGGTACGAACGCGTCAGCCGCTGCGCCACCGTCAATATAAATATAGATGCAACATACCTTCTAACTTTAAAATGGGCTTTCCTCCAAGTATCGACATGCACCTCTCAAAAGGCATCCAACATAATCGCTTTTCAACTGTTTCCCGACATTCTTTTGTCACACACTGCCATCTTGACACACAGAAACAATAATTTATTGTAAAGTTAACATTCAGGCGAAGTTCCGAAAGTGTTTCCGCGCGCGAGCGACGCGGCCTCTCCCGCGGAATCCCTACCGAACACTGCCTGATGTTACGTTTAGCCTGAAAACTGAAGCGCTACTGTAAGCTACTTAACTTTAGTTAGGTTGTTGTGTTAATATGTTAGGGAATTTTGATTTAACCACGTTATCAATTTAAGACTTAATTATAAAATAGGTTATGATAACGTATCGTAGTGGTAATTAATAACTGCTGTCACTACCCTAAGTAGTATTGATGTAGTGTTGACACAGATATTGCTATTGTGTCAAGCTCCATTGACTTATAAAGGAGCCTTACAGACTACAGTATATAGTGTTGATGAATTGGTATAGGTCATACTTACCAAGTCACAAATAGCTTAATTGGAAGTGCACTTCGGTACCTATGTCAGAGGGTGTAGGTTCAAACACGCTCGTAATTTTTTTAATTACTTATCTGAACATAAAATTGCTTATGGCTTTAAAATAAAACAAAAATTAACTAAAATAAAATTATTTCAGGTGATAAAACCCATATTGTGACATATAAAAATTAGAATTACATAGTTATACGAATAAAATACATTAAAATACGATTAAAATACATACAAAACAATACTTTATAATAGTCTCTCCATTCGACATCGTGGGATGTGTCTTTCACAGCATTGTCGGATAAAGGGACAGTCCAGTCTACTAGCAATCATAGCCAGAACGGCGTTGGAGCTGACCTGAACCCTGCGCACCAGGGAGACTCCTCTTTTGCGCATACTTGCGTGAAAGCAGTCGGTGTTCGCTACTGCAAACATGCCCGATGCGCTACAAAAACGAGACAACCCCAAAACCGCTCTAAACGCGTTGTTAAATTGGACACGGAGGGAGTTATATACCTTCTGCGAATATTTTGCCCACAAGCTACAAGTACGTGCAATATGCCCGGAAAAGCGCAATCTTTACAGCGGGGGAACATCGCGCAAATTGGCGGGCCAGCATTGGGTCTCCTGGACAATGCCTTCTGTTCCTGTTCCATATCAGTATGGTCCTTGAGATCGACGGTAACTATATGCCCCAGATAAGTGAATTGATTCACTCTCTTTAGAGGGACACCATTAAGTCGAACAGGTGGTAAGGTCTGCGGTCTGATTTAATGCGACAATATCTCGTACTATATAATATAAAGTGCTGCTGAAAATAAATAATTGTATATTTAATTTGCAAGTACATTTAGATGGAGAACAATAAATATGATCAAACTAGTAGGTATACCAGTCTGAGGGTAACCTCAGAGAGATGCTGCTGCCCATCCTCTGGAATGGTCCCTCAGTCGGCTTTTACGACACCCACGGGAAGAGATGGGGTGGTGCAATTCTTTATCCCCGGCACCACACAGCGTTCTTATGAAGATATCAAAAGAATGTAAATCATTCGCTGGTCTTTGCCTAGTTATATTATTCTTTTATTACAATTAAAATGGGATCCATAACTAGGTCTGTATACTTTGGGACGCTGACAAAATTATGATAATGTTATATAAAGTTACGTTACTGGATTCGAATTCGAATAACAATATGCAGGTATAAATTATATTTTGAATACGTTTATTTTTTTTAATGGTGACTAAGTTAGAGTTTTTTGCTGCTAGGACCGGAAAAGTGGTGGAAAATTTCAACAAAAGGATGACACTGTGGACTTGTGGAGTCTAGGAAGGCATTTTCGAATGTATTAATCAACATGACTTAACTTATGTTATGTTGACATAAGACAAGACACGTACCAAAAAGTTTGGACAATCGTTCCTTTGCCGAACTGCCCGTATGTGGAATGCGCTCCCCGCACACGTGTTTCCCTCCTCTTTCTCTCCCGGGTTATTTAAGCGGGGCGTGAAAAAGCATTTATGCAGGCCGCCATAGTGTGAGCGTTCGGCATAGCGTGGTAGCGCTGTGATGAACGCTTTCACTTCTTGGGCTTCACTGGCTGCTTTTCATCAGGCAGGGTGAAGCCATTATGGCGTGTTACAATAAAAAAAAAAATGTTAATGATTCAAACGTTTTAATAAAGCATCATAATCCTACCACATATTTGGACACCTTTTGTGTGTATATGACCGAGGTATTTTTTTGGAGATATTTAGAAAGTATCACACTATGTATCACGATCTTTTGATGTAAATAATGAGATCGACATTCATTGTCATCATGATTACCAGCTAATTTTAAGTACGAGTAGCCCCAGCAGTGGGGATATTCCCTATAGATGGAAACACAACGGGTCATAAACCACCATGCGGGCCCAGTGTGGATTGGTAGTTGACGACTGCTGAATTATTCTTTTACTAGCGGCCGCTCGCGGTTTCACCCGCGTGGTTCCCGTTCCCGTGGGAATATCGGGATAACAACAATTCTATGTGTTAATCCAGTTTATAAACTATCTGTATGCCGAATTTCATCCAAATCCATTTAGTAGTTTTTACGTGAAAGAGTAACAAACATCCATACTTACAAACTTTCGCGTCTATAATATTAGTAGGATTTACATTTACATTTACATTTACACATACTGACTTAACAAGATGAATGGAATTACAAACTACTAGTTTTACTACGAACTAGGTATACAATATTGTTGCATTAAAATAATTTGAATTAATGACGTTCTCATTGAGGCTTTTATTCTTGCCGAAAGCGGAAATTGGTTTGTATATTAGGGGCGGCGTGTTTTAATTGGCTGGGGCATAAATTATAAAGTGGAAGGTAGTGTCACACGACTTACTGCGACGACGTCGGCTTACTGTGTAGAAATAGTTTCAGTTTGAACCACCGGCCACATACCCTTATGTACCGTGTTCGATTCCCAGCGCAGTTACATGTTAATACTGTTGGTAATAGGGCTTGTTTTAAGTCCGCCTTGCTAGTGGCCACCATCCTATCACTGAATATAATCTTATCGCTACAAGCGATCTCTTCCAGACAACCTTTGGCTTAAGAACCCAAGAAGGAGATAGATGAAGTGCGCATATACTATAGAATACATTTGTATTATACTAGACCAGTACATAAATAGGTATAAATGTTCTTTTTTTTGTTATATTTTTGGTTTTTCTGTAATAATTTGAACTATTTAAAAAATATATGTTATTTTTTAACTAATTAGTTACTATTTTAAATTACTTACATTATCTAATTTTAATTTTTTTTTTTTTAATTTTTTTTTTTTTTTTTTTGGCGATTACGGCAAATACCCCTCATATCCTTGGGGGAGGCCTTTGTCCAGCAGTGGACGTCTTTGGCTGAGATGATGATGATGATGATGATCTAATTTTATATAATTTGTTATAGTCTATTATAAGTTTACTAATATGTTACGGAAGATCGGGTCCTCCTGCAACAGGATTTTTTTGAGTCTGGACTACACCTTTGTGGCCTGGCCTCAGACCTAACAAATTGAAAGATGTCCAATATTATTTTGTTTATGACGTCACACATAACAATATAAAGGTCTTCGTTATGTTTGTTATAGAAGTTCGTGCTAGACTCACAGATTAGGCAATGATGGAATGCGAAAAGTTGGAATGAATTCAGTTGCTGAAAGTCGTTACGGCGAATACATTTGCCCTACTAGATTGATGTCTAATAATATGTAATACGAAGCATTACTATGACAAAGAGCTTTAAAGTTATAGACATATAGCTTTTGTCGGTGGCTTCGCGTGCTTTAAATGTCGCTGCCTTTATTGTTTATTTATTTTAATTTTTACTTTTATTTGAACATAAAATGTTTTTGTTTTGTTTAAGTATATAATTTTTACCGCAAATTTTGTTGCGAACAAATTACAAAAACACAAATGTTGAAAAAATTTCCACAAGCAGGATTTGAACCTGCACCCTTCTGACATACCGGGTCAGGTGCTCTCCCAATTGTTGAATAATTTCAGCGGGCTGGTTAGAACCACGATAGCTCCATTGGGAAAGCACCTGACCCGATATGTCAGAAGGGTGCAGGTTCAAATCCTGCTCGTGGAAATTTTTCAACATTTGTGTTTTTGTATATTTGAATATATTTGAATCTTTTTCAAAGATAATATTTAAAATAAAGAATTTCTTTTAAATAAAGAATTATTTTTATTTAATGCATGCGGAGGTTACCTGTTAGTAATATTGACAATTAGCTTGTAAGTTTCATGTTATTATACATAACTGCCTGTATTATTGTAAATGTTGTTGGTAATCCAAATAAACATAAAAATAAATAAAGCCCGTAGTAGCTATTTTATTTTTAAAATTGTCCTTTCTCTTTGCAATCAAAGTGTATAAACATAAAATGTATAAAGTGTATGATTTGTTCCCCCGGTATCGATTCCCTGCGTAAGTACCTACTTCCCACCGTATCGACTTCCCCTGGTATCGACTCCCGCCATATCGACTTCCCTCGGTTTCGACCATGAATTGGCTTAAAGTATAGTTAATGAAACAAGTGCTTTAGTTTGATAATAATCAATATTTATTACAATAATTAACGTTAATAAATTTATATTTAAATTTCCAGTTTAATCAGTCTTTATAATTTCGTTTTATTATTACTATTAAGGTAGGTAACTTAATCATAAATCACAGTTTAATTACAGAGTCTTAATAAAATCCTAAATGTAACAATCAAATAATACGATGTTTTTTTTTCAGTCTGCAAACGTCACCGCCGCCCGGTCTCTTGTGTCGAGTCAGTGAAGATCCCGCCAGTCTTAGAGCAGCCAAACATAAAAAAAATACTCTAGTTATCTTTTTTATTTACCTATATCGGGAGAGCGATTGTTTTTTATCTTCTCACGACTTCTAGTGCGACTTTTATTTGCCATTCGATGACGTTAACGAAAACGGCAAAATTTCAACTGGGATGAGAAGGAGAAGACACTGCTCAATTCCATCGAATGAAGTGTGGGTTCATGGGAACGGTCCCAAGAATGCTGGGAACATCTCATTCAACATCTCTTTAGATTGCCAGACTTACGCTGAAAAAGTGTTTCATTTCAATCACGGAATTAGATGGTTCTGACTACGTCAATTTTTTTTGTATAAATAGTGATAAATAGTGACGTTTTTTACAGTCTGTCCGGACATGAACTAGCGATATTTTAAATACTTGTATATTTACTATTTTAAAACACAAATACACTTTAGGATTGGGTCCAACCCACTTCCCAATAATTTACTTATTTGCATAGTTATTTATGTATTTTTTTAACTTACACATTTTTTTTATGCTATGAAAATGTGAACACTTTATAATAATATGCAGATAGTAGATAATATTGTTGCCCTCCGAATAAGCCTATTTTTATCTCTGTAAGACCAAATTGTGCACACATAGAGAATATTTCAAAAAAAAAACAAAATGTCTGCTTTTAAGGGGGAAGTGGGTTGGACCCTATTCTAGAGTGTATTTGTGTTTTAAAATAGTTGTTATATAAGTATTTAAAATATCGCTACCTAGTTCATGTCCGGACAGACCGTATAGTTCGTAGTTTTTATTTATAACAAGCCCTACCACCGACCCGCTGTAAACCTATCTCCTTTCAAGGTTCGTAACCCTTAAAAGAAAATATTTGTTCAGGGAATGTATTCAATTAAAATGGAAATTCACTATAGCCATCAGCTACCAGGAGGCCTCCGCACTCGCAGTCACACGATATTCAATTTATATTTTCGTTTAGCGTAATTGGATCTTGGCTTGTGCATTTAAAATTCAATTTGCCTCCTCTCGCCGTAAGAGTACGCGGGATGATCTCGCCAATATCAATTACGATTGATGGAATGGAGTAACGATAGTATATCTTCTTTTGTTTTGAAGTTAAGCTGCCTTTACTTTTCGGTACTAGGTATAATAGTATAGCTCATATACGTCCGCACTGCTGGGGCACGAGCCTTCCCCATGGATTGATAGGGAGGAAGTGATCGACATTCGACCGATTCGTAACGGTCATAACGGTTCATAGAGAAGGCTCGTACCCAGCAGTGGGGACATAAAAGAGCTAGTGATGTTGTGATGTGATGTGATATTCACCTTAATCTTATTGTTTATATGGCCTCAATCCAGCAGTGGGAAGATTTTAAGCTGATGATGAATGATTGAAATCAGAAAACTTTTTTGTCCTAATGATTAACTATATTACTGTTATCATTATAGAGAAAAGGGATAAATCCTTCAACCGCCTAAGCGGTTTAGGCTACCCTGCTCAATTATAAGACCCAGTGGTGAAAGACCCTTCGATTCCCAGCGGAGTACATATTATTGTGCTTGGTGTGGTTAGTAGATTTATACTAAGTCCGGCACGCTTGTTGCCTCCGTCTTATAACTCTATATACAGTTACTATAGAGTAGCAATGTTTTCAACAGATAGCCTGACTGACTGTAATTTCGGCTATACCTATAGTTTACTACTTATTATCAGGTGAGGCTAAACGTTATACGTCGTAAGAAGAAAAAAAACCTTCGATCAAATTTTAATGTTGTAAATAGGTAAAGGATCCGAAACAAAAGCGCATTTCGAATGTGGTCCTGCTTGCTCATCTGTCATTCCTTGAATTGCAGTATTTGGTTTGCCCCCCGACCGCCTAACCGATCGCTTTGACTACGCGTATAGTTTGATGTTGCCTGCCCAGTAGTGAGACAGTGCATACAATTGGTAATTGTCATGCACTTCGGAGACCTACAGGCTCTTCGCTCTTAACCTTTTCACCGCCCAACTATCTTGCACGCGATGTCCCGCTGTACGCCAACGTATAAATGTATTTTAATAAAGTAGGTACAAAGAAGAACTTCTATAGAAGTGCTGGCGTGGACGGCACGAAAATCTCGAACTTCTATAGAAGTTGTTGGCGGTAAAAAGGTTAAAGACGTTGCCAAACTCATGGCATCAATCTTTACAGAGGAAGAATGACGTCATCTCGCCACCTCGCACCGCCTATGAAAGCTTACTTAGCGTACTTCATCGATTCACACCACGACTGGTTCGCACCACGGTGTGAATCGCAGAAGGACGCTTTTTGAATTGACTGTTTCGAACCATAGTAATATCAAAAGCTAAAGGCTATAGCTTTTGATATTGCTTTCATAGGCGGCACGAAACGACAAGATGACGTCATAAACCACACACGAAGTCAAAGCGATCGGTTAGGCGGTCGGGCCCCTGGTTAGAAGTTACGAAGAGTTTCTGGATTTTTGGAAAACGATCTCTTAAGTAGTGGATGACAATTTGTACAGGAGGTTTCAGAACGGACCAAAATTAGTTATACAGAGTGATCTTTATTACGCGGTTTTTACACTAACACTTTTTACTAATTCTAGCTCGCATGGATGGGCTTTTTAATGATACAAAATGAAAAACTTAATGTTGAAATGACGTGACATGTTTAGTTGTCTAACCCTTATTAATTATACCCTTAAGATATATATACCTTTAATAAGTTTGGCTTTTATTACGAACAAACACAAGTCATGTAGCCCACGTGAGCAAAGCCGCGAACAAAAGCTAGTACATTTAAACACACATTTAAATTTCGAATAACAAAATTTGTAAAAACACTGGATAGCATCGAGTTATTATCAGTTGGTTTAAGTAGCAACTGGTCTAAGTAGCAACTGGTCTAAGTAGCAACTGGTCTAAATAGCAACTGGTCTAAAACGCAACTGGTCTAAAATAACTTCCAAAAGCAAATATTGCCCTTTTAATATTTTTTTTTTGTTTTTCTTGGGTACGGAAAGGACACTCGTTAGATTACGATTTCATCAGATTAAAATATAGTAAAATATATTATATGGTTTTTTTTTCGTGAAAGAAAGTTTTTGAACACCTACCAACTTCAAATCTACAGCCTTAAATCTTAAACATAAAGATTAATTAAGGTTGCAAAATATATATATTGTTTTTTTTAATTGTAATTTCTTGAGGCAATAAATTATTTCATTATTCATTATTATTATTATATACTCATTGTCATTGCCACAAACTTCATTGTAGTCCCGTGGCCCCAAAGTCGTGTTTCGTTTTTCAATCGGTCATCGGGAATCTTTTAAATAAATGAATAAATAAATAAACTTTCCTACACTCACACCAAAAAAAAAAAATTACCTAAATGAAAAAAAATCAAAAAAAAATCAAACTAATGATTGAATAATGCAATTGATTGAAGATTGACTGAGATGTTGGAGGTGCGGTTTCGAGTAAGGGTTGAACCCACTGACATAACGGGTTAGTTCAAAACATTTTATTTAGATTACAATTCAAGTTTAACTATTAAAGCAAATAATAAGTAAGTACATGAATAAATTCAAAGCAATCCAAGAACATTAATTATTTATTGCTCCAGTTAAATGATTATGCAGATTATTATTCAAACATCAACTCGATGGCTCCTTGCCGCTGTCGTTCCCGCCACAGTTTGCTCGTCAAATACGCTAATGCATCAAACTTCTAATCGTTCTAAAGCGCAGGCTGTACTGAAAGCGAAGCGACACGAAGATTAATTTCTTTCGCTTTGCTCATGTTGCTACCTTATCTTTACATTTGGATAAACTATTTTGATTTAATTACTTATTTACAATTGTAATCTCTCGTACGTACGGTCTCTTGTACGGTCGCCCAAAAAATTGGTTTACCACACTAAGGTTGAATGTCGCATGGCAGATTCATAGGCGATAAAGATTAGTTCCGCTTGCAGATCGATCTGACAACTTCTATTGCCATCTTTATTCGATTAGATTACTGTTTGTTACGTGACAGCTGTTCTTAGTTTGAACTTGATGGAAACAAGAAACAATGACGTCGTAAAATCAATGGCCGGGGCTTAGATGAATGATTGGTCTCGCTGCACTCGAGCGCAGCGAGACCAATCAAGGGCCGGGGGATGATAAATAATTAATGCTCAAAATTGAATTGCCAATAATATTGTGTGTGTGCGGCTAGCCATGATTTTAGAACAAATTTTTTTTCTTATACATTCAAAAAAAGGAAGGCAAAGTAAAGACACGATATTATATTTATGAAGTGGTTTTGCGCCCTTTCTGCAATACTCAAGTTGGCAGGCATTGAAGATGTTATATTATTTATATATTTTATTTATGCAGTTGAGTAAATAAATAATACGGAAAATAAATCGATTTTTCTGGGAAAATAATAGAAATTACTAAAATATATTTGACAAAACGTCAATTGTCAGTTTTCTTTTATCAAATAAAATTTGGTTATATATATAAATAGTTTTTATTTCTCTTGTTTAGAAAATTTATATTTTCTTTAAAGTAATTAATGTCTTATCCTTTTGTAATAAAGGTTAAAATGTCATGCACTTATAAGTGACCTACGACGTATGAATACTTATCAATTAGGTGTACGTCATTATTATGCATCTCTTCCAGTGATATCTAGTATGAACGTTGTTGTAATTTTCGATGACTAGAAAACTAAATCAAAACTAGTACACCACATTCTTGGGCCACTGTACTCTAATTTGAAATTGAGTTTACATGAGACGGAAACATTTCAAGTAATAAGTATTCGCAGCTTATTCTCTGTTTATTTGTAAAACCCTTGGTGTTTATTCTAAATTCAATGTCAAATAAAATGATTTTATTTGCACATACCATAAAACCAACACAAGGTATTGCTATTACTTACAATAATCATTATTTTAATACAGGTTAGTGTTATAGATTTTACATGTCAACATCGATGAGGTGGCAACACCGATAAAATAAGACTGAGAGAGGACTTGTCAACTAGCTGCCAAGGTGGAGAGATGATCGTTGTTGGTCGTAATGGCAAAAAATTGTTAAAAGTAAGTTAAATTTTACTAGAAAAAATCAACCGGCCTCAGGAAACTCGAATAGGAATCGAACCCATGACCTTAGGATAACCAGTCCAATGCTCTGGTCACTGAGCTATCGAGGCCCCTCAGCCCAGCTCAGCGGTCAGAGCAATTAAAAATTTTATCTTGTAACTATATAAAAATTATGTCGGCGGCGAGGTTTGTAGGTAGGTACGGTTGAGCAAACTCGGATACGTCGATAACACTGTTCATCTTGGATCTTCAAAATAAAAACGCAGTCGTATTCCATAAAGTCACTTTAATGTTATTTAAACATCACAATTAAATAACTTAGAAACAGTTGCCCGATGCAAATGGATTTTAGAAACGAAGTGAGTTCTGTGCGTGCGTACTCTCCAACCACTCCCGTTCAAATGTGTCCAGTCCGTCCGTTGTCGCGCCAACTGACGTGGTTGACGTTTCGCGTACCATAGAGCATAAGCTGCACAGACCACACTCAAGTATAGATTATACTTGTCGTTTCTAAGCGATGCTTAGCGCAAAGTCTCCGAATTTTATAAATAAATAGCGGCCCGTCCCGGCTTCGCACGGGTGGACATTTCTTTTTAAATATAGCCTATGAGTTTAATTTCCATGAGAATATCGGGATAAAATCATAAGTGTTAATCCAGGTTATAAACTATCTGTATGCCGAATTTAATCCAAATGCATCCATTCATTGCAGCGTGAAAAAGCAACAAATATACACACATACACAAATTTTCGCATTTTGCTCGTGTTAGTGTGATATAGCATTGTGAATGCAAAAATCAAAATAGTAAAAGATGTTAAAAGTAAGTACACACGCCTGCACCTCAACCTACCACAAACTGTCAAATTTCCTCAATAGACTTTGAACTTTATACCTAAGTTATATGGGTAATGGTGTTTTGAAGAAATTTGACAGTTTAAGATAGGTTGATGTGCAGGCGTCTGTACATAATAAACTGTGATTTTGGAGAGTAATTGTTGTATCAGTCACTGCAAAGTGTCTATGCTTACAGCATGGAAAGTGGTGGTAGTGACATGAGCGAAGCGCTGCGAACTTATCATCGTTTCGCTTCGCTCCCAGTGTAGGCTGCACTTCACACAACGTCCTGTATGAGCGATTCTGACGCGAACACGAAGCGTCGTAGCGTGGCGGGAAAACAACAAACAGTTGATGCGTGGTTGATGCTATCGAAGTGCCAACACTCATGCCCGTTCATAAATGACAACCATGATGTTTCGGTCTCTGTCGATCCGCATACAAGCAGAAGGGATGCCAATAGTGCGTGATTCACTGATTTCCAGTCAAAAACGCTTTTGATTTACATAAAATCTAGATGTTTTATAAAAAAAACAATAGCGTTTTTTATTGAGTATCACGTATAAGTACACACGCCAGCACATCAACCTATCCAAAACTTTTCATCAAATTTCTCTAATCGATTTTGATCTTTATACCCAAACGCTAAGGTTCAAAATTTATTAAAGAAATTTGACATTTTGTGGTAGGTTGATCTGCTGTCGTCTGTACTATAACTAGTTTCATCGACGTAACTACTGTATTTAATGTCAAAGATAATGATGTAAATAGATACTGTTTAGAGAAGTGACTTATATTTTTTTTTCTATCACGGAAACTTTATAAATCTGCATTTCGGAAACAATAACATTGTAGCAAATACCCATATACGGGGTACTTCCGAGTAGTCTTTTAAAACATACATTTTATTTTTATAAACTATTTTTAGTTGTCTGGAAGAAATCGCTTTAAGCTTTAAAGACTATTAAGACCGCCAAATTGTAATTAGTAATCGTACCTATTTTATCTATACTGCTATATAAATCTGTAGGCTCTGTGTGTACTTGCAATTTTTCTGACAAATTTTGGGATAAATATTCATTTTATGAATCACTGACACTAATTCTACGATTTTTGAAATTTTTGTCTGCCTGTCTGTCTGTCTGTATGTCCACTTTTAACTAAAGAACGGCTTGACCGATCTTGATTAAAATTTGTATGTAGTAAGAACATGAGATTGTGCAAATGATAGGCTATTATGATGTTGGTAAACCTTTCGGTAATCATAATTTTTTTGAATTCCGTAAGTAGAAAAGTCATTTGTTTCATTCCATACGTTTGTATGTATGGCCGATTTGTGAAAAATATGGTAAAAGCTTGCCCATGCGCGATCTATACTACTATATAAATCTGTAGGCTCTGTCTGTACATGCAATTTTTCTGATAAATTTTGGGAAAAATATTCGTTTTAAGGCACACTGACACCAAATCTACGATTTTTGAATTTTTTGTCTGTCAGTCTGTCTGTCTGTTTGTCTGTATGTCCTCTTATAACTTGATTAAATTTTTTATTTAGTAAGAACATGCGATTGAGCAAATGATAGGCTAATATATGATGTTGGTAAATCTAATAATTATTTTGATTAGCATTCATTGATCCATTTTGATTAGATCCGAACCCCTTGGAGACAAGGGGTTCGGATCTGATCGGGCTCCCGCGTCTTTTAAACTACGCAACGGATTTTAATGCAGTTTTTCAGCTATAGATAGAGAGATTCAAAAGAAAGGTTTTACACATGCACTAGCCGTCACCCGTACGCTTCGCTGTGCGAAAATAATGGGTCAATGAATGCTAATCAAAATAATTATTAGGTTTACCAACATCATAATATATAGCCTATCATTTGCACAATCGCATGTTCTTACTACATACAAATTTTCGGTCAAGCCGTAGTTAAAAACGGACATACAGACAGACAGACAAACAGACAAAAATTTCAAAAATCCTAGAATTGGTGTCAGTGAGTCATAAAATTAATATTTATCCCCAAATTTTTTTAGAAAAATTGCATGTACACACAGAGCCTACAGATTTATAATAGTAGTATAGATATAATTGGACCCGGTAGGTGGTGCTGCTATAGGGTTCTATACGATATGGGTGTTCACTCAAGCGGACGAAGTCGCGAACGCGCCGCTAGTTTATAAATAAATGTGAGTTATCTCTTGGCTACAATAAAAAAGTATATTACCGCTTTAATTTATGTAAATATGAATATTTAACAATAGTCAATTCAATGCGGCTCGGCTCCTGGGAAGTTTTTATTCTTAAATAAAAATGCAAATGGAATTCTTTTCGGAGAGAAAGTATAATAGAAAATGAAAAATTAAGATTTCAGAGCAGTTTGCTGGACTCATCTGAAGTTCTAATATTATGAGCTAAGTAGGTACATAGCCCTTGCATAGCTAAAGTAAGGTTGAAGTTTTCGATAAATATAATTATTATGCCCCATAGCACTTATTACTGTAAGCTTAGTTAAGATTCAGAAGTTATTCAGGATGTTTATAATATACGTTCCACCGCTGGGCTCAAGTTATCCCACTAGAACAACAGCAAATGGAGATATATGGTTGTAACTTAACCTGTTGTAACCTATTGTAACCTTATTTTTTGTTTTTGGACAGTGGAAAACTTGTCATCCGAGTACCACGCGCCCGGGGAGGCGCGGATGGTTATGTAGGGTTCTCCCCTCTAGCTCCCACTTCCCTGCATAGGATAAAGTTGTAACCTACCACGCAGGACCAACGGCTTAACGTCCCTTTCAAAGCTCATAGTTCAATAAATATTACTTTCATCTAGCCGGAGCACCCAAGTACCAAATTCTTACTTAATTCCGTACAACGCTGGGTAGTTCGTATTGTTGACAATACTAAAATCACAGCCGGTTCTGGCCCTTCAGCCAGAGAAGAAACGTTGGGTCCCCGTGTGAGCTCTACCTTCTGTATAACGGGGAGCATTCAACTGAGAAACTGATCGAACTGGTGCCACCGTCGTCGTGTTTCTACCATCAGACCTCCCGCCAAAGAAGCAGAGCTCACCCCCTCTATCTTGACCGGCAGAGCTAGATGGCTAGCTTGCACCTACTTATCTAAATCTGCCGCCATATTAACCATGTAAGAAGCATTTTGAAAAAGAGATTAGAGATAGGATAAACAGTTCCTCAATAGTAGAGGGTTCCGGGTTCAACGTACTTCTGTCTTCGGCTATATCGTCACTTATCGTCAGAGGAGATGAATGCAAAGTGCTTGAAGGTATAAAAGAAAAATATAAATAATAAAGTGTAGAAGCGTCTATTGAATTACACACCATGAAGAAGAAGAAAAATAAACTATTTATTGACTATTACACAGACATTACAGAAAGATATAGGTACAAGGAATAAGAAAACATGTTTAAAATAATAATAATAATTAAACAACAAGGAAACATGAAAGTGTGTGAAGGTCAACTAGGACCCTGCCTCAGCTTGTGCCATTATAATGCTACAATCGTTTTTGAAAAAGTCAAGCATTCTTTTCTTTCTTCAGGCTGAACATGTAATAAATGAAATCCACTGAAGATGCTCAACAACATTAGCATAAAAGGAGCTGGCAGGAATATGTGCTTGATAACCTGCATAACCTCCTGCTGTAACGCCAGCTAAACGACCTTCGACTGTTAGGGGTCCACCAGAATCACCAGAGCCAGCCCTCACATACCCTGATGAGCACAGAAGCATACTTTTATACCCGCATACATGCACATAGGTGCTACCTTCTCTGGGTGTTGAATCTTGCTGTTCAGATAAACCATATCCAGCTATATTGGCTACTTTAGTCGCTTTAAACTCAGCAGTTGCAAGTGCAATTGATTGAACGTAATTGTCGAACGCTATTACTTCTGCAGTCTTAAGTAAAGCAATGTCTGCCGAAAAGTTATCTTCAGCACTTCTGTAATCTATCATTCCTGTATAAGCTTGATGTAGAAACCATTGCGCTCCATTAGCGAGGAATTCGTTTCTGCCATTTTTGAAATGACTAACGACAACTTTTCCCGCATTGATAAAGCAATGGGCAGCTGAAAGGATCCACTGTCTGTCTATGATAGAACCACTGCAAATTGTCCTCGCACCGTATTGATCATATATATCTAGTCGCACTAAGTACTTATGACTATTTTGGGTAATTCTTTTTCCACCAAATACACGAGGCTCCAAAGGAGAACTTAGTACACAAGCAAATAAAATAGGACACAAATAGAAATGCATTATTGAAACCATACTTAGTGTCTGTTTGAACGTAGGAACTGTAATAGCCACAAATTAACATAAACGTTAAAATGAAAGCTAGGTATTTATGTAAATATGACAATGAAAAGATAGGTAATAAAAAAAGGATTGTATATAATTTTGTTATATTGTTTCATAAAAATAATGTAGGTACGTTTGTTATCAAGAATAAGCCTTTAATTTATCTTTATAATTCGTTGGTGAATGTAAATGGTAATTTTTGGTCACATTTTGTTTCACCAAACCGATACCTAACTCGTTCAATTGATTCTTTCGTTCGACCGGTCCACGAGACATCCTCAGGAGCTATTGAGTGGTCGAAGGTACCAACAGCTGTTTGTTGAGCTTTCGGTTTGGTGTGCATGCATGCTTGGATTATTGTTCCTTCTGGTTTTGTATTTTTTTTTCTTTTAATACTTAGCACGGCAAATGACTCCATACCACTTGATGTTAAGTGGAAATGGAGCCCAGACGCGAATACAACTGGTACAGCGTGAAAACAACGCATCATCAGTTAACCTCACTCTGCCGGTCCACAAGGTGCTTCTTCACGCCTCGTTTGAAGGACCCCATAATTATCATAGGGCTGAAGAAAAACGTGTGCTGGTAGACTATTCCATCTTTTGGAGGTGCGACAAAGAAACGAGTCACCAAATTTCTTTGTGCGCGATGGGATATTTGTGACAGTGAAGCGATAACTCCGGAGAGCAGCTCGTGTACTCCTATGGAGGAAGGGAGAAAGTGGGATAAGGTCAAAGAGTTCTTCAGAGCACTTGCCGTGGTATAAGCGGTAGAAGACGCTGAATGACGCTATATCTCTACGCAATTTCAGGAGTTCGAGAGTGTTAGTGAGCTCTGCATTGCCGATAATGCGTACACCGCGACGCTGCAATCTGTTTAAGGCATCGAAAAGGTACTTTGCGAAACCGTTCCTGATGTGCGAGCAATACTTCACGCAAGACCGTATCTGTGTCTTGTACAAAAGACACAACTGGTTAGGCGTAAAGAATCGCCGCACTCTGTTCAGGACACCGAATTTTCGTGAGGCTGAGATTATTGGAACCCAATTAGATATGAGGTCTAATACCCGATTGAGCTCAATGACAAGATTCACTCGTTTCTCTTCAGTCTCGGGACCTTTTTGTAATTTTCTATAACTATTCTATTCTATATTATCTTTGCGGGTGGGAGGCGGTGCTTGCCGTACATCCAAGCGGAGTTACCACTACATATAATTTTATTTTGCATTTTGGTTTGCTGAAGATTTCCTCAAAGAAATCCCTGATTTCATTAATTATGATAATGACCCCGGAAACAAGCATACTGATTGAAGCGGCAACTACTGCCCATGGAAGTTTCGATGCCAAGGGTATCACGAGCTCGTCCGAGTTCGTGTTGCGATCTTACAAGTTAAGGCATTTTCCTGGTTCTAATAATAAATAATAAACATTTCGCGAACCGAAATATTGTTATGGATGTCCAAAATAAGAACTTAAGTGCTTAGTAAATGCTATGACTTAGTAACTTTTTTGCGCAACACTTTTTAACGCTCCGGCATGATGTGAAATACCGTTAGACGGTCACAGTATAGCATTGTACAGTAACTGTGTTTCATCTCTAAATAATGATTATGTTACATTGCTAGCAAAATCAACAGTAGATACAGTTGCAGAAATAAGTGATACATTTAAATGTACCTATTTGAAAGTGGAGTCGATACTTGAACTATGAGCTTGCTATTTAGAGGTCGGCTATTTCCTACAATTATCGCGGTGGAATCTTGACCTGCCCAAAGTGTGACCGCATTTTTCTCGCAAAAATTGCGAGCGCACGAAAGAGCAGATCTACAGAACCTCCGTGACAGCAGCCTATAATAGCGGTTGCTGTAGCCGGAAATGGCTAGGAGAGATAATATGAGCTTGCTAGTGACCGTCTTCGACATCCTTATCTTTAGAATAACTGGTAAAGTGAGCTTCTACCCGAGCCTAATCGTTACTATCATAAGCTGAAATGAATAACCAACGCTCATCAGTTGAGAAAAATATCGTCTCTCGAATGGATACTTCGCTATCCTACTGATCTACCTCAACATTCTCACCATTAATAAAGGTTCGCAGTCTTATTCTTCGACACCTACTGACGACTCCTCTCAACTGTGACAGCGTCGACCATTATACTTTTTGCGCTCACCCACCGTAACAGCACGAAGGCAATTATCATTTTCCACCAATCACAGATGCGGGCCTGAATCGCGGTAACAAAGTTTTTCCAGAACGTAGCTTATAAGCAATAGATCTGATTGTGAATTTGGGGAGTCCGGTGTTGCCGGGAAGACCGGCCGTGGCGAGGGGCCGGACTATAGCCTCGCCGTTAAAAATATTCAGATTGTAGAGTGGCCTCTGCTTCGTGTATCGTTTGTTAATATTAATCTTTGTTAAATTAACTGTATGTATGCGTTAAGATTAGGGTCCCTCTTCTTCACCGTTACCGGTCGGCAGCACGCTTGACTTCCTTTTTGATACTTTTTTATTTATACGAAACAATGTTTGATTTCTTCAGAACTGTTCACTTAAATTCTTAATACAACCATTTTGTCGCAATCAAATCTCTTTATAGTATGATAAAAACATTATTTACAAATAATTGTACCACACTTAAATATATTTCGCGGTTATTCTATGTATTACGTTATTCTCTAGAAATAATGTGTCTCAAAACAATCTTATGCATAGAATGTGTGTGATTTATTGATGTAATCTGTTCTGATTGTGATCTCTTTGGCTGTGGTATCCCTGCCTTCAAGAGGTCACTAATAGCAATACTATATACTAATTAAAACTTGTTTTGGTATTGTGTTTGCATATTTGTTTTGAGCTTAGTAATTTTATATTATTTTATTTGACTTCATTTTATGTTACCAAATTTTGTTTAACTAAATATTAATTGCTATTGTTATTGGGCTCGGATATACCTTGTTAACTTGCCTGTAATTGTGCATTAAATAAAAAAACATCATCATTTTCAGCCCGTATCTACCCACTGCTAAGCCTTCCAATCCCTTCTGTTTTTAGTGATCGCATCCAGGTTCTTTCAGCGACCAGCTCTATATCTCGGGCCCATCTAGCAGGTTCCAGCCAGCCAGCGAGCGCTCCGCTTGTACGTCCTCGGCAGCCATTCTGTGGGGGTTTCACTCGCCGGCCATCACTGGTTCAAATAATAAATTAAATTAAATAAATAAAGTATCCTGTATCAAAACGAATGTTCCTTTGTTTGTCCCATATGCGTTGCAATATCATTCATTAATCTGATTGCGATCAAACTTTGGTAAGTTTATGCCATTGGTTAGGTATGAAATATTCTACGAGTATGACGTCAGTTGCGCAGGCACAACTTCCTACGACGTCATATACCTTATCTGAAAACATGCCGTCAAGTAAATGCGTGGCTTTAAATATTTTGTTAATATGACAATAACAAAACTATAACTACCTTTCACTGTTAAAGGACATAAATCATCATTATTATGATGTTAATAAAAAAACACGTGTATCTTTTTAAATAAGCAGTCAACATCAAAACTTAACTTACGCACAATGATTCCGCAATACAGTTTTCCCTCAAATCGATCTTTTAACTGCTTTGTGATGGATGAGATAATAAAAACTTTTGTATTTTCATTACATTTTCCGAATATTTTCCCCAGTCATCACCATCATCATCTATAGCATAACTTCACCTACTTCTTCTGAAGACTCAAATCTACGGTAAAAATAAATCTGTAACCTTCTGTAATATAAAAATATGGTACTATTTTAGAGAAGGGGTTAGATGAAAAACTTGACACTTCATTTTATTGCTACGCTCTCTGATAACCATAACACAACATAATTTATGTAGCGTATCTTCTTACAAGGTGGACATAATCTTATAGGGACCGATGATCTGGTGAAGGTCGCGGGAAGCCGCTGGATGCGAACAGCACAAAACCGGTCGTTGTTGAGATCATTGGGGGAGGCTTTTGTCCAGCAGTGGACGTCTTTTGGCTGAGATGATGATGATGATGATGATGATGATGATGATCTTCTTGAAATAAAATTTGTGTAATTTAGATTTATGCCATTTAGGTATTTTCTGAGAGGTTCTTTAAGTAAATATAAATGTAAAGCATATTGTAAAATATCATTTGTGGGAATCCGTTTTTCGTCAATATATTCAGAACCCTAAACATTCCTAATAAGAAAAAAAAATTTAAGCTTATGACAGTAAAAAAATAGTAAGCGTTCCTATCAACAAGAAAAACAAATTGAATAGAAAATTACCTATATTTGCATTATCCATCGTACTAAGTGAACATGGATTTTATAATTTCAGCGCTATTATGGTACTTGTTCAAAAACGTAGTTCTAGATAATATTGTTATCTCACGCGTTTACAGTGGCGATAATATCAGGCCGAACGATCACAAACACTTGGTTAAACTTATCATTGAATCAAACAATTTGTGCAGTGGCAGTATTATAGACGCCAACTGGATTGTATCTTCGGCTCATTGTTTTTCTGAGGATGATGACAACGTTAAGGTACTGCAAGAAGTTTTTGGCAAAACGAATTTGATAGCGCAAGTCAATCGCGTGTATCTGCATCCTAAATATGTAAAGGGCATTCATGACCCTCTTTACGATATAGCTGTTCTGAAAACAAACGAGCCTATCAAGTTTACTGATAATGTACAGCCTATCAAATTGGCCAGGATGGATCCGAAGAAAGGACAATCAGCTATCATTGCCGGGTATGGGATGAGCGAGATTGAAAATAGAAAACCGAAAGAAGGCATGGTTACTGTCATAGGTTGTCCAGATAAACGAAATGTCTTGTGTACGAAAAATATTGTGCGAGCAGGGTCAGGAGATTCGGGGGGACCTTTGGTGGCGAGAGGGCGTCTCGTCGGAGTTATTTCTGGGAGTTGTGTAAATGTAGAACAGAAGAAGAACTGCCTCACGGTGTACACCAGTGTCGCCTTTAACTTTGATTGGATCATGAATGTGACAAGGATTTAAAAAGTTTTTATTTAGTTCTTTATGCTTTTTGTTTCTGAATCCTCCTCTCTCCTATGTATAACAGCCAAAGTGGAACAACATAACTTAACTTAACATAACTTAGGGCTCCAAATTTTTAACATAATAAATGTTAATAACACTACAAATGTTAATTATATTACAAATGTTTATAACATAATAAATGTTAAAAATATACCAACCACATTGAAGCTTATGTTGTATATATAGAGCACAAGCACTTGAAATAGAAATAGAAATAGAAAAAATCTTTATTTGGTATAATTACACATACACATTCAAAACACAGGAACATCATTCTTATTCCATTTGTCGCCGCCTCCTGGTGGCTGCTTTAATGCCATACGAATTCTCGTCTTCTTTAACGACATTTAAATGGTAAATAAAGCTCGCACTAGCATTATACATTGTTTAGGACAATTACCACTCAATCTAGATAGGTAATTATGATATGATCACCCCTCCAAGAAACAAATATTACGCAAGTTGCTTAGATTTTATGATGGGAACGTGACAGCCACTGCGATACAGCTAGGGAAGACCCTAACTCCAATGGAGACTTTCCCCAAAGCTCTCACAATCTGCAATTGATATTTATATTAAATTGTTATCATAACTCGGTATGGCCATGAGTATGAAAACATGTAAATAGCGGTACACGATTATTCTCTGCGGAGCAGTTGGTGCCAGGACAACTTTGTTGCGAGGTTCATTCTGTATGTATTTTGCCATCTAGTCCTAGTCTCATAATAATATGTACAATGTTTTAAAAGTTTTATTCTAATAGTACCTAGGGTGATGACCCTGTGTTCGACACTTTAAGCACAGTGCTAGACACTGTTTTGTCGTCAAATTAATAACAATACATGAAACAGTATTATTTTTCATTTTCCCATAAAGTTTTGGACTTCCCCATACTCACCCATAAGGATTGCTCACCCGTATACCAACCAGTGTAGTCATACATGTAACCGTCACAGACCACAGTAAACATGTCCGCCCTAATGTACCGTGAAACAGTCCCATGTTCATGCGATAAAACGCGTTGCACAATTCTAAAGGTGCGTTTCCACCAGACCTATGCGAGGTGGTAAGCGGTGTGTGAGAAAAAATCCACCAACGATTACGGACGATGGACTGTGATGTGAAATAAAGAGCTGGTTAGTGCGAAAATGGTTATTTATAATGGAAGCAAAGGAGGGAAACATACGATGACGATACAAACCAAAATGACTAATGAATGCAACTTTAAACGTCAATAGATAACAATACTATTATTTATAAAAACAGTGAAAAAATTAAATGCCTACCCGACCCAGCCAGGAATCGAACTGGGTCTTCCGCAATCCGGGCGGCTGCACTGACCATTATGCTACCGGGAGGGCTGACGTAAGCACTGAATTTTTACACTGCTTTTTAATTTTTGAGTGATTTTTGAACGGCACAGTGCCATCTATCCAACGGTTATTATTACAACCGATGGCTATGCAGATTCATTTTTACAGATGAAATACCACAAATTTGATAACACAACGCTTAAAAAAAAAACTTTATTTTTATTTTTAAGTGCTAATTGCTGCACTGAAGCTGAATTAAGTATTTATAAAAACAGTGAATAAATTAAATGCCTACCCGACCCAGCCAGGAATCGAACCTGGGTCTTCCGCAATTCCTTCCGGGCGGATGCACTGACCATGAATGACCATGGGTAGGCATTTAATTTTTTCACTGTTTTTATAAATATTTAATTCAGCTTCAGTGCAGCAATTAGCACTTAAAAATAAAAAAAAGTAAAACAATACTGATGTTATCTTTTCCACTTCGGAACCCTGCTTTGTTTACGCTAAATGTGACCTCGGGTCACTAATGGCAAGTATACTCAAAATTAATGATTTCGATGCTTTGTGGTAGATGTCCTTATCCCTTTTTGGGGTAAGGATGTGAGTTAGTATGTATGGTGTGTGTATGTATGTAGAAAATAAGAAAAAGAAATATGTAACGAAAGAGTTTCTGTAAAAGGGGAATACTTCTTGTTCCTTGCCTCGCTCGAAACGTACACCCACCCTAAGGGAAAATTCCTCCTAAGAAAAAAATACTTTATTTCACACCACAAGAGGGGCAAATAATGTGAAGTAATCCTATTGGTGGATTTGTTCCTCGCTCACTGCTTAGCTACCTCGCACAGCTCTAGTGGCAACGCACCCTTAGTACAGTTGCACCGAAAACCGCGAGCCGTAACGCCCGCCCCAATTTTTATGCACATAATTACGTATTAAGTTACGTGGTCAACGTACACGTAATATGGCTCGGACTGGAAAATTTATGGGCAAGTTATTTAATTAAAATTCTATCTATATACATATAATGACTTGTCCTGAACTCCTGACTGACTGATTCATCATCGCCGAGCCAAAACCACTAGAGCTAATTAGATTAAATTTGGACTGTAGATTTATTGAGTGACGTAAGCAGCCACTAAGAAAGGATTTTATGGAAATGAAACCCTAAAGGGGTCAAATAGGGGGTGAAAGTCTGTATTAAAGTCCGTCACTTTTGAAGTAAAATACATTGCTATCTGGCTGCTTGAAAAGAAATAAGGAATGACTTGTCTCAGGAATTTAGGTTAAATTATTATAAAAGAAAAAGGTTTTTTTTTGGGGAAATCGTTATTTTTAAAGTAAGAACTACAAAAATGACTATTTTAATCGATCTATAGATTTTTCAATAAAATAAAGAATGACGTGCATAGCATTATACATTGTTCAGGACAATAGCATTTTACATAGCATTTTTAGAAAATCCTTTCCTAGAGAGATTTAAACAGGGGGGGGGGGGGGGAAGATTAAAGTATCGAAATCCTTGAATTTCGGTATTTGTATATGTTTAACAATTATTTCTACAAATACTTACATTAATAAGTTTGACTTTTATTAAAAACAATCACAAGTTGTGTAGGCCACGTGAGCTAAACCGCGACCAAAAGCTAGTATAATATATTACTTAAATTAAAAAAGTTAGTTTGCCTAGACAAGAACAAAATGTGTTCTAATAATGATGAAGGCATTTGCCCGGCTGTGGGACAGTTATAGGCTATTAATTTACATACTTCTCCTACTTTTTAGGTGTGACGAGATTCTACTATGACGAATGTGGAACCCATGCAAAATAAAAAATAAAAATCTATATCAGTTTATAGAATAAAAAAAATATCTTTCCTGCGGTACACACTACCAAAAATATCTCCGAAACCGGTAATAATCGCCAGGAGAGATATCACCACGCGATAATAATGGCCCATCGAGTCGGAACGTCGGAACCGCTGGTGTTTCGTAACTTTTTATGGGAGCAACCACTTTTATCGGCGGCCATTGGGTTTCGGCATTTCTGCGCAAGATTTTGTCGGATTTGCAAGTGCTTCAGTTTTATTTTGCCATCATCATGCTGCTTTATTCGAGTGTTGTGTTCGCCGTTGTTTGTACGTTATGCGAGTTTACGTCGGGCAGAGGTGAGTTACAAGGGCCCTTACCATCAGATTTTATTACTACAACGTTACCGCCTCTATGGTCTAGCGTTGTTTCAGACCCAGAGATACCGGGTTCGATTCCCAGCTGGCGTACATGCTTGTGTACTCGGTTTGGTTAGTGCTAGGGTTGTAATCTAGATGTTAAGACCACCGTTCTGAGAAGAGGAAGGTATTCAAAATTAAAAATAATTAAATTCGAAATTCAAAATAATTTATTCAGTTTAGGCTACAAATAGCTCTTATGAACGTCATTATGCCATCGGTTCGTAAGTCTACTCTGGGTGGGAGATCTTGTACTGAGAAGAACCGGCAAGAAACTCAGCAAGTGTCCAGCTCTTTTCTCCCTTACAGCGTCAAAATTATTGGAAAGTGCCCCATCATAAAAGGACACTTTCCATCACAAATTAATACAAAAAAATAAAACAGGAAACTTAAAAAAGTAAAAACAGCTCTAAAAAGCAATTAATAATATTGAAATCATATTATTAATTACATAGATACGCATGTCAGTTATAAAAAATGTCTATTGAAGTCGGGTGGTTGGTGGTCGGCTGGGGGACAATTAAGTTTCATTTAAACTTTTGTAGTTATTCCATTATTTCCGCTTTTTTATTGTAAAAGCCCCACTTCTTCTTCTCTCTTCTTGACTTCAGTAGACATTTTTTTAAACTGACATGCGTACCTATGTAATTAATAATATGATTTCAATATTATTTATTGCTTTTTAGAGCTGTTTTTACTTTTTTAAGTTTCCTGTTTTTTGAAGTCGTTTTTTTTTTGTAAAAAAATATTTTATTTTACAATTTTTAGTGATGGGTAGACGTAGACCTAGCAAAGATGCTTCTCGGATGAGGAAACGATGGCCTAGTAGGTAGGTATTCCTATGTAAAACTTCAATCTTAATTAGGTATCATTTTTGTACGAACTAAACATTTTGGCATATTGAACCATATGAAGTAAGCATAACAAAAGGTAACTGCTGTAAATTGTTGAGGAATTCCCTCGAATGTCTATGGTCTCCATCATCAGACCTGAAATGGCACTTATAACCCATATGGGTGCAAAGTTCTTATCAGTTGAAATTAATTAAGACCAAACACTAGGTAGCTACTGTAAAACGATGAGGAGTTCCCTTGACTGTCCTTCGTCTTCATCATCAGACCCCTAATGGCAGTCACAACCCATCTAGGTGTAAAGTTCTCATCAATACAAATTAATCAAGCCCAAACACCATGTAATTGCTGTAAATCGTTGAAGAGTTCCCTCGAATGTCTTTCGATTCTATCATCAGATCGACTCCAGACCTTCATTAACAAACGTACCAGTCGCCCCTACAATTTTCGAAAGTTCTCCTCGATTTCTCTGGGATGCCATCATCAGATCCTGGTTTCCTTACCATGGTACCACCCTTAGGATATCTCCTTTCCAACAAAAAAGAAATCATCAAAATCGGTTCATAAACGACGAAGTTATCCGCGAACACACACATAAAAAAATATATATATATATACGAGTCGAATTGAGTAACCTTCTCCTTTTTTGAATTCGGTTAAAAATAAAGGACAATCACAACACACAAAAAAAAACCAAAATAAAAAATGTTTAAGTTTGCAAAAGTTACATCAGGTATCAATTTTGAATTTTCACAATGTCATACAGTACTAATCTAAGTCCGAAATTGTCTAAGAAAATCAAAGTTAAAGTATACGAGTATAATAATAATAAAATAAGTCGAATATAAATAATAATATATTATGTAGAATATTAATGTAAAAATAATGGTAATTATTAACCGTTAAGTATTTGTGAAAACTTTGCAACGGCACTTTTCAAATTCTCTCAAGAAGTCCGCGTGAGGACTTAGTAAAGCCCCACATCTTTACTGAGATACCTACTCGAGGGGTTGGAGGGGTATATCATTTCTTACGTTTCATTTCTATTATCATTCATCATCATACAGGAAGGAAATATTGTTTATTTATGTATTAAGTACTTGTAAGAAAAAATACTTTGAAACTGGCTAAATGTACTAATCGCACGAAGTCATCAACTAAAGGAAAAAAAAAGTTCGTAATAGGGACACAAATCGCTCAATGATCGCTCGCTTAGTGCATTTGCGATTAAAATGTATGTAATAGTTTACACGCATTGAGCGAATGTGTACAGACGCCTGCTAAATTTTCTACCATATGACTTAGTAATAAAGTTCAAGGTCTATTGAGGAAATTTGACAGTTTGTGGTGGGTTGTGTGTACATTAACAACTGGTTGCTTTTTTTCGGTAATAAGCCGGCCGGGTCTTGGTAGATTAGCGGTCAGAGCATAGGGCCGGTTATGCAAAGGTTCGATTCACATAACTAAAATATATGCACTTTTTTCTGTAATGTTAATTCTAAGTTAAATGCCTCACAAGTATTCTATGTCCGAAATGGGCACACTGTTATGTCCAAAAATACTATTTAAACCTCATGTACACAGTGAACAATAAACAATTATTCTATTCTATGATAAGAATAAGCTCATAATATACTTTTAGCAACCAGCAAACCAACAAACAACAGAATAAAACAAGCAGTTCTCGTAAAAAAGTCTATAATATGGAAGTGGCAAAAGTGCGCCTTAAGTGTGTCATTACAGGTGCCACTGAGGGCTTGTTATGGGCGGGCTTACGAGACGTGTCCCGGAAAATGAAAAAAAAAAAACAAAAAGCTTTTCCGCAAACAGTTGAAAGTCGCCGTGTTAATTTAACGTTTCGTTTGTTTTTTAATTCGCCACTTGAAAGTGGTCTCGAACTATGTTTTGATGGCCAAAAGAAGATTTACTTTAGAATACAAAAATTACTATTGTCTTCAACAAATCAAATTATTTAATAAATATAAACGTTCACAGGCACTTATTGACGTTAAAACTAAGTATAAAAAACCCAAATAAAAATAAAGTAAAATTTAGTTTACTCAATCCACCATCAGTCTTATGGTAGAACCGGGAAAACAGTCATAATGCAATAAATAACTACTAGTGTTCGCCCAGTGGTCAAACTTCGACCTGTTCATAAAAAAACTGTGTTACCTAAAAATTTCACGTGAAAATTCACGAGCGAAATTTTTACCGCCTTTTAACAAGCTTAAAAGGAAATTGTAGGTCAAAACCTATTTAGGGTTTTATTTTTAATTTATTCTTTGTTATATTTTCTTTCTTATTGCATGCATGCGGTGTTTACCTTAAATGTTTGTTACACTTAAACATTGTCAACATTTTTATTATGTTAACTATATTATGTAATAGTGTACATACATACTGATGTCCCTTAACAAAATAAATAAATAAATAGTCTTAGTCATAGAATAGCTATGTTATGAGCAAACTCACATTGCGCGCACCGAGGAGTGTAAGATTTAATATACCTAGATGATTTGGGATTATTAAAGCTTAAAGGTAGAGTCCCAATATATTCTTATTTTATATATTTTTTTCGATATAAAATTGCTCATATTTACATTTTAGATTAACCAACATGTGACATTCATTTACAATTATCATTAATTTACGGAGACTACGCAGAAATCGAACACCCGATGCTAGCAATAAATATTAATTAAAAAAAAGTTAAGCATAACCATAGAGAGTAACTCTAGTCAACAGAGATACCACGATAACACCATAAAATATTACGAGTCTAACTGTTGGCAAACCCCTAGACGCGTACTTTGAATTTCGTCGCGTTTTGGGAGAACATGTATGTAAAATCTCTAACGGAATCGGGCAACGTGCCAAGGCATTTTCGCACTGAAATGTTGTAAAATATAAATTTTTTTCATGTTTAAAGTCTCGCTATTTTCGATGGATTTAAAATTCAAATTTCAAATTATTCAGTTTAGGCCACAAGTACTTCTTAGCTCTTATGAAAGCAACTATGCCATCTGCTGATTTTGTCTGCTGATTCTGTCATTGAAATTAAACGCACCGCTACAAATGAAGGGTATTGGCTTAATTAAACACCATGCTTGCCGAATTGGTGATCGCAAACCCTGGGCTATTCATCAGGAAATCCGAAACAAATTTGTCTGACCATGGAATTGAATCTAGGACATTTGGTTATCGGATTAAGCATCGGAAGGTTGGTACTTTGGAAGGTTGGTTGCTTTGGAAGGTTGCTGATACTTATGGCTCAGGGTATCCTTTAGTAAGTCATCATCATCATCATCATCTCAGCCAAAAGACGTCCACTGCTGGACAACGGCCTCCCCCAAGGATCTCCACAACGACCGGTTTTGTGCTGCTCGCATCCAGCGGCTTCCCGCGACCTTCACCAGATCGTCGGTCCACCTTGTTGGGGGTTGCCCACACTGCGCTTTCCGGTACGCGGTCGCCACTCAAGGACTATTCCGCCACAGCGGCCATCAGTCCTTTAGTAAGTGTCAGCAGAAAAATATTATGTATTTTAAACCGTGTCAAGAACAATGAAATGTAAAAATGCTGTGTACTTTATTGTTACTTTTAAATAAATTCTTATCTTATCTTATCTCGGCCATTGAGGCGTTTTTATTTGTTATAATTTTTGATCAATTATGTACGTAGATGAGCGCTTGAAAAACGGTTCGCGACTTTGGTGCCACGGAGCGACAATGACGTTTGTGGCGATGAGACAATAATAATATTGAGTACAAATATTTTGCTGCCTTAATTTAATCTTTATTATTAAGATTTAAGGTTCACAGTAATTTGAAGTTTTGATGTTAACCAATGTTTTTTCACATTTTGTTATTCGAAATTCAAATGTTTATGTTTGAGCAAACAGGAACACTTTCGGGATGCATTTTTGTTCCAGATCTTTATCTGGTACATAATTGGTCGAAGGAGATAATGTACTGTATTATTCGGCTCTGTTAGGTATACAGGGTGGAAAAAAAGACCGCGGTTGGAAGAAAGGTACCCTTAATATTGATGATGGCAAATTTTACTGAGGGGAAACATTCCTTTATTTTTAAAAATAAATAAAACTGCATTTAAAGATTTTTAAAAAATCATAAGTTAAGTGAACTATTATCTTTAGATAGTAAGTAAGCTTTACAAAAAAAATATTTTTCTTAATCATTCTTTAATTTAAGATACTATGTTGTTTAAAAGGAATTGATCCTTATGAATGACTCTTTCAGTTGGTATCATAAAATACAGGATGTTTTTTTTTCACATTTCACCGGTTCTATTCTCGGCTCAAGCAGGTGATTTTTTTAAATCTTTAAATGCAGTTTTAATTATTTTTGAAAGTAAAGGAATGTTTCCGTTCAGTCAAATTTGCCATCATCAATAATAAGGGTACTTTTCCTCCAACCACGGTCTTTTTTTTCCACCCTGTATATGGCCCTGGCTATACGCAATTATGTACGTTTAGTTAGTACTGACACGTACTACTCAAAGTAACTTTGTTCCAAATTGGAAACCGCCAAAAGCCATTATTGGCGAATTTTATGGACTAACCCATAGATTACGACGCTGGAGTTAACGCAATATGCAATAGCTCTTCTAAATGTATGTTCAAAAGTTTGTCTACAAAGTATAAAATACGTCTTTTTACTAAACTTTGTTTTCTATGTTATTTTCAGTAAAGTTTATACGAATTCGACACATCGAAATAAAACTCCGGGTTTGCTTGCGTTTTTTCCCGCATGTCTGATTTATTAGCCTGGCGTTTTGAACTCTTTGCAGGATCGTAGTATTTTGTTTTTTATAATAATAAGAAAATATTTTTAATGTAATTAACAACATCCTAGCTAAGTCATGCCAATATCATAATATCTTGATTAGTATCGTAAGAAAAATATTAGTTAGCTTTTACTCTATAATCAAACAATCAAAACAGTCTGTTATGACCTCAGTTGTTATTTTATTTGAGAAATAAATTTATTTATTTTACCTATCCGGCATTTTTGGCTCTGTGGGTAAAAAAAACTATAATGATCTAAATTGTATTTTATAATAGGTATGACTAAGGTTTAATATACGCAATACTGCTATAAAAAGTGTGATGACCTAACTGACTAACCAGTATTTCAGGGATATAGGGATATAGTGTTACGAAATAGTTTAGTTTGATTAAAACAGCGTTTAGTAATCTGTGGTGATAGTAGGCCAGTAACGTCTATGACGCGCCGGTATACGCATGCACCGTAGTGCGTTTGCGTTCCCTTTCGATCCTTCGAAGTGTGAAGGTTTGAAATCCAAAGTTAGAATAAACCTACTGACATAGTGCTTTGTATATTAAAAGAGTTTCTTTTTAATTTAAATTAAATTTCTTTGTTATTTAAACTCTTTTAGACCCCTAAATAAATTATATAGTTTATTTTTAAATTAATGTTGTTCGGCCAGTGCACAGTGCTGAAATACAATAGTTCGTATTTAAAAATCGAAGTACTGCTTCACAGTGTTTAAAAGGTAAAGCCAAATCGTAGAATTTCAATGCAATGGTTTTTGCCTTGAATTAACAGCTAATTAAGTTTCTAATGAAGAGTGGATTTACAATGTTATAAGTATAAAATTAAATAATCAAATTAAAGGTTTAATGGAATGTTATTGCCTATTGCCAATTGCATGTCTTTTGAAGTGATTTACTATGTCGACATTCCTGTCATTATAATTAGTAAATGATTATGAAACGCAACCCCGACTGCGTTCAATGGATATGGTCAGTCGATCGTGGCTAACGAGAAAGGTCGTAGTGTTATGCGGTAATAGATAAATGAAACCGTTACACATTGCTAATTAATTGGAATAAAAACTTTTGATTTTATAAATAAAGAAGAGGAAAGTAAAAACTGTGCATCTGTTTTAAGTTAAAACCTTCAAGAAAAGAACCAAAAAAAAAGTGCGGCTGCCATAAAACCTTTATCAAAAACTTTTTTATCCCGGACTCAAATAAAGAATGACAATTTAAACTTCGAACAACAACGTTTTATCATAAAGTGTACTAATCTTTGTTTTTAAAAATGGAAGTCTTAAAGTTGTGTTACCTTTGGAGTCTGCTATCGATACTGCTATTCCAGTGCTTGATGGAAGGATCGGGTCAGCAGACCTCGTTCGAGCTGCCAGTCCAGCTGGTTGGGTTCCCGTTTATCATTGTGGCGGTTCGGCTCACCAATTTTGTTAAGAAACTATCTTACGCCATAAACCCAGGTACACCACATAATAATAAATTATACTCGTACTTATATTATTGTATCCGTCAGTTTAGATAAAGCCAGGGGGGTAACCACGAGCTCTTATAGCAGTATTATTGCAGTTGTGAAAACGAGACGCGTGTAGCGGCGAATATATTTGCGTCTCTTTTCCACAACTGCAATAATACTGCTATAAGAGCTCGTGGTCAGGGGGCAGGAAGCGCTTGCCTGTTAAGAAAAATAAACAAATTCAAGTAGCTATCATTTCCTGATGCTTACCTTCACATAAATCGCGCCCATCGCTCAGCCTACTATCTCCACTTAAATCTTCCTCCTTGCAGCACTAACATGTATGGCGATTCTTTTACTGTCCAAGCAGCAAAACTTTGGAATATGTTACCAATACCACTACGAGAATGTCGCACTGTGGGTACTTTTAAAAAACAACTAAAAAGTTATCTACTATCGGTTACTTGAGTGGCACTGAATCACGTTATGTTTTTAGAATATATATTAATATTTAGTAGTATATTCATATTTTTGTGTATATGTAGTTTAATGTGTGGTTGTCTTTATGTTATATAAATATTATATTTTCTTGATAGTTCTGTGCGCAGTTTGTCTGTCTTACTAGCTAGTTTCATACTATCCTGCCACCATGGTCTGCTGGAAGAAATCTTTTCTTAGAGATAAGCTTACCTGTACTATTGTGATCCAAAATTTTACCATTGTAAATTTTTATTTGTGTACGAATAAATAAATAAATAAATAAATCCGAATGTAGAAACGCATTTCGCCTGGAATCCTCGTCTATAGAGGACTACACTGACTACATACCTCCAACATAGCTGTAACACTTTGTTGTTATGTCGAATGATCTAGATTATATGGTGGTAGCGGTAGCTACGTAGGAGGGCAGAACAACCTCTACCACTAATCAAGTATAACATATAGCCCCACTGGGAATCGAACCGTGGTCTTACCCCTAAACAATAGTGGCGGTTTATCATATTGAAAACAGATTACGATGATGTAAATTTAGTGTGTAAAAGTGCATGTTACCTTGAAAAAAGTAACTTGAGATTTATAGACTTGCGCAAGTAAACATCTACGGGCACAGATTACTTAACAGTCCATCTGACCAACAGACAGGCAGAAGTCGGTCGCCGCGTGGTGTTGCATTACGTTCCCTGTCACGTAGGCACGGTTTTTGCAGTGCTCTCTGAGCCGCTCGATGAGAGAGTGCGCTAAACTCGTAAATATAGTTGTGAAACGGAACGTGCAAGCGGTATTCCGAATTTGAATTTTTGAAAATCTTTTATGATGTGATTTCTTTTTTATTGGTGATTAATTGTGGTGCTCGTCTGTTTTCTTTACAACCGAAGGGAGCGTTTGCTTTGTTCTAAATTTAAAAGCCGATTGACCTTTTTGTTTACAAACTTTTTTAAGAATATTATTTTATTACCTTTCATAGTTTTGCGCAACTGAATTCAACCGAATTTGGGTATACCGCGTCTCTGGTAGAGTTCAGACTTTTTCGACTATGGAGTTAACGAAGATATTCTATTTTTATTTTTTATCTGTGCTGCTTCTCTTGAATGTCAAGGAAGTGCATAGTGGGGAAACATTAGAGTTGCCGATCCAACTAGTAGGTTTCCCATTTATTATAACCAGTGTTAGATTGACGAACTTCCTGAAGAAACTTTCGTATTCTCTAAGTCCAGGTTGGTATTTTATATATTGTCATCAGTGGAGTTAATTAATCGCAAGGCGCCTATAAAATCATACTCAAATAATGTGTTTTTTTTAGTTTAGAAATTTTAAATGCGAGGCTACTTACAACTTATAGTCTTTCAAAAAGATAGTTTTTAAAGATGGAAAATCCAAATTTTGACGTAGGGTAATGGCACAAGTGTTTGATGCCAATTTTCGTCGCCAAAAAATTACACAGAATATTATTGAAATTTTATTGGATGGCAACTATTATAGAAGTAAGTGGTCTGTATGGCTTGTTGTATACTCACCACACTTGAAAATTCACCACATATTTTAACTCCATACATTTAGTGAAAACTCACCACACACCAGAAAAAATATGTGTAAATTCACCACAGGTACCTAAAGCTTGCTCTGTTTGTACAGATAGCAGGAAAATGAAATAGAAGATTACGATATAAATAAAACATTATAAAAGTTTAAGATCACGTCATATTTAATTTAAAAAATCGTAGGTATTCAACATTCAACTGTTGATATCTATTTATTTAATTATTTATTTATTTTTGGTACACATACAGAGATACACCAACAACACACAAAGCAAACGACAAAAACAAACACTATATGTTTCGGCTCCAAAACAATTGTTTACTCACATATGCTGAACAGAACAGTGATTAAAAAAAAAAGATAAAAAATTACAATTGATTGCTTCATTACATTCACAGGGCTACATTACAAATTAAATTATTATTTGCACTGAAATTACAAACAATTTATAAAAGAAAAACAATATAAATATACCTTTCAGCGAGAGCCTCTCTAGGTGTTGATCGAGGCTCTTAGCTAAAAGACCGTTTTATTATTATTTTACAGTTTACGTCTTCTTGTGTAAAGTGAGGATGATTCACTGAGACTATAGGTGCGAATCCCGTTCATAACATCAGTGTAGTCGGCAGTTGTTTTGAAGTCGATAGAAGGCACGTTTTACGCAGTAGCCTCGGTGGCCGAGTGGCAGAGCACTCGGCCCTATACCCGAAGGTCCCGGGTTCAATTCCCAGGTCTGGGAAAGTGTTTTTGATTTCTCGATGCCTAACCCGGATTTGTTATTCATGATCATCATCATCATCAGCTCATTTTATGTCCCCACTACTGGGGCACAAGCCTTCCCTATGGATGGATAGAGAGAACGGGGCCATAAACCACCACGCGGGCCCAGTGCGGCCCAGTGCTGCAGTAATGCAGCCGGGAGCAACGGTTTTACGTGCTTTTCGAGGAAGGTGCTCAAGATGATAAACTTTTGGTCACCCATCCGATGATTGGCCTTTGCGAAAGTTGCTTAACCTCAGCACTGGCAAACCGGGCGCGTTAACCACTGCGCCATCGAGCTCCTCAAAGATTTGTTATTACCAATTCGCATTTGTCAAAGCGTGGTGTTTAAGAGCGTTTACGCCGCACACTAGCGCCACTAATGAAAAAAAAAACATATCTAGTAATTGGAGATAGAAAATCAAATTATGCTCAACAAACTATTTGAATGAAGTAATTTAGCATTTTTACGGCACCTAATGAACACCTCACATGTTATGGTTTAGTTAAATAAGACGTTACGGCCACTTTTAACTATAACGCCATATTTAACTAAACCATAACATGTCAGGTGTTCATTAGGTGACGTAAAAATGCTAAATTACTTCTCTAATTACTAGATATGTTTTTATATTCATTGGCGGCGCTAGTGAGCGGCGTAAACGCTCTTAAGCCACTACCCATCAATTGTAATGATGACTTGATTTCAATGATGGAGGCCTTTGCCCAACAGTGGGACAGTCATAGGCTATTTACTAAGCAATATCTAGATTTAAATTCTGGTGCATAAAGCTAGCAAAATACGGCATGTCACATGTCATCACTCGTATTGGATGCTATTTATCTTGCGACCAGCCTTTGTTCAACTGCAGCTGCAGCAAAAATAAACGAATTTTTGCGCACTGCAGGTTCACAAGGATAGGACTTAACAGTTGTTTTTTGTATTTCCTTATTTTGGTTTAGTTGCTCGATGCTCTGGCCCGAAATCCTGGTAAATTCAAGTTAAAAGGAGTACAAGTCTATTTCGGTTAAAGGCATTTAATTCTCTAAATAATTTACAAAATCCACTTACAGAGAAAATACAATTTGCTAAAATTAAAAAGAAATGTTGCGAATTTGTTGATAATCACACTAATATTATAAATGTGAAAGTTTGTGTGTATGTATGTGTGTATATTTGTTGCTTCTTCACGCTGCAACGGATGGATGGATTTGGATGAAATTCGGCATACATATAGTTTATAACCTGGATTAAAACATAGGATACTTTTTATCCAGATATTCCCACAGGAACGGGAACCACGCGGGTGAAACCGCGAGCGGCTGCTAGTAAACCATTTTTTTTAAACCAGACTTTTTAATTGATTTGGTGTTGGATGCTTAATTATGGAAGAGGTTGCTTGCTCATACTTTTTGGATATTATTTTTGTTGACACCGGAGTTAACCTCATAACATTTACTTAAACTTTATTCTGATTCTACAGATTCTACAGATGTGAGTGCTTGTCTACCAATAATCGAACGCATCATTCGTACGTACGCCTTTCGTAACTAATCGTCAAAGTTAAATGACATGTACTTAATTAATTATTCACGGGATTCATCTCAGAACAACCATGTTTGTTGTCTTTGAGTATCATTACTTATTATCTGATAGCCTCCGTATATAGTCGAGTCTCCGGGATTGCACGCCGGTTTCTGGTGTAGCCATTTCCGAGACTTGGGTTTGATTCCCGGTCGGGTTAATCTAAATAAACTTTTTTTATATATTTTTTGGGGTCTGGGTGGTTGTGGTACCGTCGTTGTTCCTGATTTTAACAACACAAGTGCTTAGGATACTTTCTTTAGAGTCAGAGCAATCTTTTATAGCAATATTTATTTTAAGATTTACTTATTAACATATAAAAGTTTACAACCAAAAATAGTTAAATAACACAATTTTAACTAGATTGTAAACTTAAACTCTGTAGTATTATTTACTCTAAAGTTTCATAATATTGAGTTTATTTAAAAAACAAAAAACACTTTTTCATTTATTTCGGAAAATTTTAATAACCATGATTTTTGTTGTCATTCAGAATCTGATATGTCGGAATATATAAATATTGGACACCGAACACAACAAAAACATATGTAGTAAAAATCCCGTTTTTTATTACCTAAGTACTCTAAATGTCCATGATAGTTAATCACATACCTTACAGTCATATATTATGTGCATAAATCAGGAATGTATGTCAGTCTGTCACGTCAACAATGCAGGTTCTACCAGCTAAGAACCTGAATTAGATATTACGCGGTGTTACGTCGGTCGCCTTGTCATCGGTAAATTAATATTCATTAGATTAGTTGCAGTACAAAAAAGTGTTTGAACATTACACCGTGCGTGTTACACTGTTGCGTGTTACATTAGAAAAGTTAAGTGACGATTGCCATGGTCAGAGTTGGATGGGTGACCCATTTTATTAAGACCTCTTTTCTTGTCTAAATGTAAACTACTACAAAAGAAATAAATTTTAGACTAAGTTATAGTTTATAAATGTTTTGTATGCTAATATTACAATAACCGTATATTTTCAGTATTATTTCTTTTTTTCTATATAAAGCTGTATACATTTTCTTGCGTCTCTAATCTGTAGATAAAAAACCGCCTAATTGTGTGGTAGGTAAAAACTATTTATGATAAAAAAAATATAATTAAAATGAGCTTTAATAAATAAATTATTCTAGCTTTCAAAGTTTCAAGGGTGAATGCAGGTCCGTTTGCATGAGATGTTTTAATTTATTAATTTGTGAAAGTAACACTGAAGTAGTTGATGATCGATGACAAAAGCATACAAACATGTTCCAGATAAGACAAGGCAATAATCAAATCGTACATAGCAAATATCAATTTAACTGACGAAAATTATTTCTCTACATGCGGAATGAAAAGCAGTCTAATACGACAAAGCTTTTAAAGCAGATCCCTTCCTACTCGTATAGGTACTACGTCATGTCTTGTAGGTTACAATTTACAAGGAACTGACTCTAGGTCAAACTGTGGGATACTAACTTGATAAACAGCTTTATTTTGGAAAGCAATATCCGCATAGCATAAAACTGAATTAAAAGCTTTTTGAACGATGAATTGCAGTATAAGATTTCTATTGTTTTTTTGAGTTATTCGTATTACATTTTATGAATTTACGCCGCTTATAAAAACTTGACTAGAATCATAAATAGTGGACTTGAAAGACGACTTTTCTAGTTGCCCACCTACTTTTTCCTTTAATATATTATTTTTTCTTACAGCCTATGCTTTTCCGTAGCTGGTAAAAAATCCTCCAAGTACTTGAGTACTTCCACTTGTTTCTTTCTCCCGAACTACCTTATGCCAGACAGTCTGGTGTGTGACCAAGTCAACTCGCCACCTCTTTCTGGCCTTTTTAAATATAGCCTATAACATATTTTCTATTTTTTAAAACCATAACCTCATCACCAGATGACAACCAACTCATTTGGGATATGAGCCTTCCCCATGAATGGAAACACCATACTGCCGCACAATTTATGAATGCAGTAAGTACAACTTACTGTGTTTGTGATTGTGATATTTGAGGTGCTGACATTACGATCTATTTTCTCGAAACTGTTCACACGTTCTTTACTGCGTTCATAAATTGCGCGGCAGCATAGAGACAACATGGTGAAAAGGCCACAAAACTACCACGCGGGCTCAGTGTGGATTAGAGGTTGTTACAGCCAGGACCAACAGCAGCTTTTCGTGCATTCCGAGGCACGGAAGAGCTCGAGATGATACCGTTTTGGTACTTCCGATAACCGCGAAAATTGCTTAATTCAGCAATCGCAGACTGAATGCGTTAAACCCTAACCTAATAACCCTCTATATTTTTCCTCGTTCCAGAGACATACCGCTCAAGAACACGACGCGAGCTCACGTTCGCCGGTGACTCGATCGAGCCGTACGACGCGCTCGAAGTGGAGAAGTACATAGTGGGAGAGTTCGGCGCACGCGCATGCATTTTCGAGCGTGTATGCGCGCACTACGCGGCGCGAGCGAGGGCCCAACCGCGCCCGCAAATGGACTGGCCTGATGTGTTCAGGTACATTCCGTCAATCTTCTTTTATTGCACGACGTCATCGTCACTAAGCGAAACCTTCCATAGGGATGGAAATACCACAAGAATAACAGACCATAAACCACCACGCGGGCCAAGTGTTCATTGGAGGTTAACAACTGCTAATGCAGCCGGGACCAACGGCTTTACGTGCCTTCCGAAGCACGGAGGAGCTCGAGATAATACATTTTTGGTCACCCATCCGATGACCGGCCTTTGCGAAAGTTGTTTAACCTCAGCAATCGCAGACCAGGCCAGGACCAGGCGTTAACCACTGCACCATCGAGCTCCTCGATATGAAGCATAATTGTCGATAACTTTACCTATTACCTACAAGTTTTACAAATATCAAGGATATGTTGAGAGTAGCCATTTCTAATTTATAAAGTAATATTAACAAATGTTGAAAAAAGAAAAATTTTAATTGTCGTTATTTATCGCAAACAAATTTTAATTTATTTAAAGTGGTAATCGACACCATATCTTATTTTATTTTTACAATAATCAAGGTTCTGTTATGAAAATTAAGGCAAGCTTAGTTAAGCTTGCCTTAAGTCTTAAGTTTATAGATTCACTAAACAACTTTGCAATTTCATTTTAAAATTATAATCAGAAAAGTGGGGTTGTCTACAAAGTAAGTAAACGATGTTAATTTAATTTGCACGGGTCGGATAAAACGACACTCTAAAATTACCCTGACCCTGATAGAGGTGCAGTAGGCTTAGCCAAAGTAACATTAAGAAAACGATAGCGAAGTTCGAAAAGAATAAAATGTATGGGATTGACATAAGCCGCGCTAAATCACGTGGTCAATCTTATGTCAATCCCATACATTTTATTCTTTTCGAACTTCGCTATCGTTTTCTTAATGTTACTTTGGCTACACTGCCATGGTTCGATTCGGCGTGCCCTTGGAAATCACTTTTTTCAACTTAGATCATAGAGTCTAATCGGTAAAAACAAGCAAGTGACTTCCACAATCCCCAAAAATTTTGTCCAAATTAGCGTCAATGTGCCAAATTCCCTGTACTTACGCATTCACAGAGAGACGACGACGTCTTAAATAGTAAAGTTCAACGTTTGTGTTCTCTCAACTCGGATTCAGGTATGCCAATGTATCGCTCGCTTCAGTGACGCGTTCGTGTATTCTACAGTCAGTCTAGCTTGAACCGAACATCGTATCCTACTCCATGACGAAAGTTGTATTTTCCAGTTTTAAAATAGTTCGAGCAGGCGTTGAAGCGAATATTCAGAGCTCACTCGTATAGAAACAATATTTGTTGCTACGTATCACAGTTGGTATGTCCAGTTGAATGTAGCTTACAACTAGGGTTGTCAACTATTTTTCAGGAAATTAAAGTAAATCTATCACTAACTAGTTTCAAAAAAAGGGGTTTGAAGAAAAAATAAAGTATTTTCCAAAATTATTTATTTAAATGTTTAAAAACATATTTCTTTGTACCATACTCTTGGCACTATCTAATATTTTGTTATTGTTTTATAGCGCGTTTAGAAGTTAGCGTTGCGTTTCGTTTCACTTCACCGGAGTCTGAGTAGCATTCAGTAGTTCAGAAATTAAGTCAACAGGGATATTCCGTTCAAACGCACGCATTAGTCGGAAACAAAAGTATTTTCCATACTTTATTTTTATTAAAAATAATAAAGTATATGGGGATGGAAAATAACGTAGGATTTTTTATTTTAAAGTATGTGTACAAAGTACAATTTTATAATAATGTAACATAAGCAAAACAGCATTGCACAACGCGAGCAGTAATTAATTATTATATTTTTATTGAATACAGTTTAAAGCCGCCTTTCTTTGTGTGCACACATTACTTACATATTTCTATAATAAAACAAGAGTTTACTTTCGATTGTTGTTATTTTACAATCAAGTCCAAATCAAGATAAATCAATCAAGTCAGTGTACGAGTAAAGCAAGGGCTCGTACAGTATGGTTGGCAACCCTACTCACAACACCAGCTTTGATAATAAATGTTTGTTAGTTTAGTGAAGATGCTGTAGGTTCTTTTGTGATGGAAAGTGTCCTTCTATGACAGGGCGGACATTTGCCAATATGACGCTGTATACCGGGTTGACCGGGTCGTGGGAGTGGTAAAAACTATTTCCATTCAAAAAATTACAATCTCAATCGTGTGTAGGTAGATATAAACGAATATGCGCGAACATACCTACATAAAATTCCATCTCCTTTTTTAGGGTTCCGTAGTCAACAAGGAACCCTTATAGTTTCGCCATGTCCGTCTGTCTGTCTCAAGCCTAGCTCATAGACTCTTAGTACTAGAAAGCTATAATTTAGCATGGAATACATAGGTATTAATCAAGCCGACAAAGTGGTGAAGTAAAATTTTTAAAAATATTTTTTTTTAGGTTACCTCACACGTAAAATAGGGATGTAATTTTTTTTTCTTGTCTACCCCATAGTGTGGGGTGTCGTTGGATAGCAATTTTAAAAATATTGCGGATTTGTAGAAACAGTTTTTTTGATTGAGGCATCCGTTTGTAAACTATTAAGCTTTAAAGTGTAAAATTTTGTTAGAGTCAAGTCCCCCCCCCCCTGCCAGCCAAATGGTTGTTTTTGGATACATAAAAAAAATCACGGTAGTTGTTAAAAGGAAAACTATCACAGTTAGGTAGACTTCACAAGTTTACGAGTAACAGTCGACCAACTTACAAAATGTACTTGGCGCAGTACAAATTCCTCATTGGGAACTACTTAAATAACGTTGTCAGGTGTGTGAAACCGGTAGTATCGGCATTATTGAGATGGGCTACGGAAGCCTACACTGCGCGTGGCCTGACACGCACTTGGCCGGCTTTTTGAAATTCATCACATTAAAGAAAAATAAGGTTAAGTATAGGAAAGCATAACTACTTTTTTAATGTTGTAATGCTAGAGAAACATAGTCATACTATTAATTCCTTAATACACCCCTAATACCTTCATTCCCGATGATGCATCAATGGGGTGTTTGTAACAAAAACACAAACGGTAAACCATCACCAATATCTAAACCGGTATCTTACTAGAAACAAAACACTGTCACACAAAACCAGTAACGACCTTGACTCTTCCACCATCTCTTTCTAATACCCTTATATCTACCCCAAGGCACCTTAATTCATCAATGGGAACTTAATTATTAAGGCAGATGGTGCGAACGAAATTGAACCGGTAAACCACCACCCATAAACCGGTATCTGACTAAAACAAAACATTGTCCCACAAAACAAGTAACGACCTTGACTCTTCCATCGTTTCTATGAATATTTCATAACGAATTGGGGTTTTGAAGGTCAGCTGGTATTCGGGTCAGCCGCCGCGAATGCAGCGAGCGTACCGAAGTGGGACAGTAGTCGTAATAGTGGTCACGCAACGCGGGTCATCTGACTACTGACGCCCATCCATGTGGATTGCGTATTTGTGTGATAGGTACCTATTTTTTTTTTATATTCGGTGTGTTTAGTGTGAAATACGATTATTTCTGGATAGAGTCAATTAATTTTCACGAACATACACTCACGCACGTAGGTACTACTTGTAAATATATTTCATAATATTATCTACTCAAAAAAAAATCACATAAACTTAAAAACACACAAAACATTAATTTTATTACTTATAAGAAATATTTTTACTGAGTTGATCATGCTTAATCAAAAAATCCGAGAGAATTCTTGATACCTATCAAGAATTCTCTCGACCAAAGAACAGTTAAATTTATCTATTCCGTGCTCTCGACCTACCAGCGCATGTCCAATTTATTCTCAAAAAATGTAAATATATAGCTCGAAAACAATCATGATACAATGAAATGTATCTATTTGTTAAAAGATCAAAATATTAGAAATAAAATATATTTAGTATATTTGGGGTGAGTTTCTTGCGGCCTTTTATCGGTACAGGTCTCCACTGTTGGCTGATTTTGATTGAAAAACTTGATTTTTGAATTTTGCGCTTTTTTAATTACATGTTCGCTAAAACGTTGTCTGTTAATAGGCCCTTTGGTAATAGCTTAGAAAATAATGGTGGACACCAAAGTAATTAAGTGGGTAATAATCGCAAAGTTAATGGCAAGTAGCGAGCTAGCAATAAATAAATACGAGTACAAGCTCTAAACAACGCGCTCTCTCAAATTAAAGCTTTGAAATTGTATTTTATGTGAGCGCTTAAGTTAAGTAACGAGTACATCCACTCGAATAACCAAAAGTCAATTTGTAACTAATCGGTGTCTCCAAAAAATTCCTATACTTTTTTTAATGTAACTTTTTAATCTGTCATGGCCACTAACAAATAATAAAAAATTCCAACAATTTTTTTAAAATGTTTAACTTTTTAAATTACTAGTGTCACTTACATAAAAATAGTAGGTACCTAATGATTAACGGGATTATTACCATGTAATTTCTTGTTTATGAATACCTATCTGATAATATATTTATTTTATTGTTTACTAATTTTCGGCGCCTGTAGTCACTAGTACACAACGCCATCAGGGTGCTCATACGAGTCATCATCATCATCAGCTTATTTTATGTCCCCACTGCGGGGGCACGAGCCTTCCCTATGGACAGATAGGGAGAACGGGTCATAAACCACCACGCGGGCCCAGTGCGGATTGGTGGTTGTTAACGACTGCTAATGAAACCGGGACCAATGGCTTTACGTGCCTTCCGAAGCACGGAAGAGCTCGAGATGAAACACTTTTGGTCACCCATCCGATGAACAGCCATTGCGAAAATTGCTTAACCACAGCACTTGCAGACCGGGCGTGTACCACTGCGGCACCGAGCTCCACATACGAGTAATATTTGCCATTCAAATTAACAAATACAAGAATTTGTTTGGAAACATTTTTTTTAAACTCTTTTCGTTTGTCACTAGTGGCGCTGCTTCAACGCCTTAAATATTCTAGCTTTCGTTAATGTAATCGAATGGTTATTAAAACTCCCACTAAGCCACCTGTACGTAGGTAATTCGTATTTCCATGGCGGAAGACTGTGTGACGAGAAGAACCGGCCAACAACTAGCAAGGCCGTTTTCTATAACAACGTCAAAATATTGAAAAAACCGACTACTCTATCAGCAAGGAAATTCCAATACATACATTTTAAGAGAAGTGTTTTACTACATCACGTCTTAAAAATATGATAAACTAGCGGCCGCTCGCGGTTTCACCCGCGTAGTTCCCGTTCCCGTGGGAATAATCCAGGTTATAAACTATCTGTATGCCGAATTTCATCCAAATCCCTCCATCCGTTGCAGCGTGAAGAAGCAACAAATATACACACATATACACACAAACTTTCGCATTTATAATATTAGTGTGATTACTTATAACAAAATATAAATAAAGACTTAACATTTATAACGTAATACAATTCCCGAGCATAAAACACTGCTAACAGTAAAAAAAACAGTCTACAATGACAGTAACAGACAAAAAGTCAACAGTATATTGACGTAGGTTTTGTTGAAATGTCACATTAAGGTTAAATGTCACATTTCAGTGAAATATCCCAATGTGTTGGTGACTATAATTGCGACGTTCGACGTCCGAGGTGAACCACAGTTATGCAATACCGCAAGCACTTTCACTGTTCTAAGCTCTCAAAGTAATCAGACAAAACTATACCTTAATCAAATGTGGTTAAGATAACTATTACATTGATATAGCTTTGAACATTACTAAAGATTGTTACAACATTGTTTAATTAAAATTGAATTTTAATACGAAACAATAGGGTTTTGTTTTCAATGTGGACATGTATGAAAATAGTATTTGTCTTATTGTATTTGTGTGTTTTTATGAACTAAGATTGGTATGGGCGACAGTTCCGTATTGTTGTGTGTTTTGAGATTAAAGTACACACTTTTTCGAAGTTAATACAATTTATAAAATGTTTTTGTTTTGCTTATAAAATTTTTGACGCAAATTTTGTTGCGAACAAATTACAAAAACACAAATGTTGAAAAAAATTCCACGAGCAGGATTTGAACCTGCACCCTTCTGACATACCGGGTCAGGTGCTCTTCCAATTGAGCCATCGTGCTGCTCGTGGAAATTGTTTCAAAATTTGTATTTTTTTTAATACAATTTGTTAAAGTGCCCTACGGGTAAGCACAACGTTTTCATCTCACCTGATGTTATGTGATAATAAGGTCAAAGGTGGGAAGCGCACATAACCTACGAATGACCCTAAACCACTAAATTCAACAAATATAAATTACTAGCGGCCGCTCGCGGTTTCACTCGCGTGGTTCCTGTTCCCGTGGGAATATCGGGATAAAAGTATTCTATGTTTTAATCCAGGTTATAAACTATCTGTATGCCGAATTTCATCCAAATCCATCTATCCGTTGCAGCGTGAAATAGCAACAAATATACACGCGTATGTGTATACACAAACTTTCGCATTTATAATATTGTGTGATTGTACTAAAAACTAAAAAGTAACAAACATTAACAAACATACATGTACATACTAAAAACATTCATATATATTTTTTTGACAGTTTGTTGTTTTCCCTGGTGGCCTTTTTTACAGAACGTCACTTAACTTTTATTGACCTAAAAAATGTAATTTTGTACTATTTTTTTTTAATTTGTATTTTTTAATTATCTAATGAGGAATTTTATTTTTCTTTACAGCCAGTACAAGCGGTCAACAGAGCAGGCGAAAGAGTTTTACCTACTCAGCGTGTTTCTTGGTGACATAGTGGGGTCCCCGCAACTCTGTCACCAGATCGGCAAGAGGCGAGGCTGTGACGAGGCGCAGTTACTCTGAGTTTAGTTCAAACACAACGTCAATATCAACCAGTCATGGCACCAGAGTGGTCAATACTTTAAGGCCAAAGGAGATGTTTCAATTTGGGCCGAGTCTATGCACAGAAAAATAGAAATAAAATAATTTCTCTAGTAATTTTTTGGTTCATAAATGTTGTTGTGACGAATTTAGACCGTATTTAAAACATAACACGTTAGTAAATAGAAATAAAGATTAATTAAATTTTAGGTTCCCGCTAGCCGTGATTAGGACGTCAAACTCAAAATGTCATTGATTGATGTTCGACATTGTTGAATTTAAATGTCACATACTATTTTAAAATGATTTGAACCACAAAATAAAGCTAAATTATGAAAAATTTATGTTTGTAATTGATTATTTATTTTATTTCTTTGATTTATTTTACCTGTACAAAAATTTAACCCAGTGTCTATACAAACTTGAAACATCTCCTTTCGACAAAGTTTTCGTCGACACAAAATTATATATTTTTTTATTATGGGTGATTTTTAATGAGGATTTTCAATTATTAAAAGACAAAAATGACGATCACTGTTGCCTGTCGAACACTGGCGCCACTATCCTAGCTGGCTGAAAGGAGACTTTACTGTATCTGTCTACCTACCTTCTTAAAACAGTTTGAAAACCAACACTGGAACTTCTAAAAAATATGGAATAATCATACAAATCTGCCATCTGCCTGCCATTTTATGACAACAAGAGACCGTCGAGACCAAAGGCTTAATGTGCCCTGCAAAGCACGGAGCGGATCTAGGTACATTTGTTTGGTCACCCCATCCGGCTGCGCAGCATTGCGAAAATTGCATAACTTGTATGATCGCTACCTGAAAGCGAAAGCCACAGCAGCATTGAGCTGCTCATTAAAAATTATTAAACAGACATTTGTATAATATAGTGACCCAAAACAAATCTGCCTAAGCTAAGAATTTAACTCATATTTTGTGAACAGGGTGTTTGGTAATTGGTGGTTTGGTAAAGTATAAAAAACACCAGCAAAATAATTTTTACTTAGATTTTTCTTGTGCATACTGCTCAATTTTATATCATTATTTTTGTTCAACCCTGACATGTCTTGAATTTTTTTTGTTGGACCATGAGGTTGTCGACCAATAACAATGTATCGGCTGGGCCTAGGGTTGCCACTTTGCGATTTTCTTTTGAAACAAACAACCTCAATATCTCCACCATGTGGTGCTTTTCAGGTATGTTCACAAATTTCTGGTTAAATGGTGGTTAAACCGTTTAAATGCACGAATATGGCAGATAAGGTACATCTGCCATATTCGCCACTATACAGGTAACATAAAGCTATTACCAAACACTCTGTAAGTATAACATGTTAATTTTCTTAAATAGTTAATAGTTTTTTGTCTTTTATAGAAATGAGATAAATTTGTTACTAATAACATAATAAGTTTAACAAAAGAAGAAGAAATTAAAGGCGCATGATACATAGTTACCCTGCTTGTGATAGTTAATCCCAATAAGAATGTGTAGATTTATTAAAGTATATTTTTTTAATTAACCGTGAATTCTTCCATTTTAATGCCACAGTTGTTACTTTGATAGAATCATTTTGTTCAATCATTAACATTAGATTACTATTAAATATGATTATTAAATAACACGAACACTACCCATTGAAATGATTGAAACACTTTTTCTATATATAATTTGTTAAATATAGGTATAACACGAGTCAATTCGTAAAATGTGATTCATTTCAATTAGTAGTGCTCGTATATATTTTAACCAAATTGCGTTTTACGTAATATATTTCACATTTCATTATTAACGTCTTTTCATGTGTTTTCTTTTAATGTTCATTTTTTAATTTTTATATTTCTATTGTATTGTATAGTATCGAATGTACAAAATAGCTTCGCTGCAAATTGAAATTCAACAATGTACCTATATGGATTTTATATTATTTGTTTATTTTACGAAAAAATCCGATGTAAAATCCTTTAAGAAATATTCCTGTAAAAAAACAACTCATAAAAAATGTTTTAAAAATGACAATGTGATATAGTACTGTGACAGTCTCAAACAAGAGTGTTATATTTGTCAACCTTTTTTTTTTACAGAATTTAAACCTAAGAGTGATACCCCTATTAATAAGGATTACCGCACACGGGCGGCAGTATCCTGCGATTGTGTGACGACTTAAATAAATATAACTGCGTAGGTACTAATTAATCTTGTTTTTGGTTTTGTTCTTTTTATTTTGTGTTAGCTTGTGTCAAAAGTTTGACGTGGGTAGTAGCTGTGATATAAGTAGTAAATTAACTATACAGGACATTACAAATCGGTACTTACATTCACGGGTTCCATTTCTGCCCTCGTAATTGAAAATTCGGTAGGTAACTTCTTATTGTGTTGTTTACAATTAAACTGAAACTTGAATAACTTAAAGTTCAATTGTGATCAACACAGAAGCTTGAAGTTACTGTTTCAAATGCGAGGGCAGATTTAAGTTGTATTAGAATAATTAGTATAATTACTTCTTAATGAACTTGTAAATAAATAAATAACACCAATTTTGAAAATCAAGGTATAAATTTCTTACTTATAGATTAACTAAGGAAAAATCATTTATTTTTTCTGCTATTGAATCTAAATATAATCTAATAGTCTTTTACATAATAAATATAATGTCGTTCTTGTGTGGCTATCCTATATTAAATACGAAATCATTTTATTAAAATTGTTACCTTTGCTAAATCTAAGTAAGATTAAGTAGGTAGAATAAGTATCCATGTATATTTTTGATGGTAGAATTAATAAATTTGATTTAGTTTGACATTCAATTTTAATGGTTACGTTTAATACGATAAAGATTAAAGTTGTATTGTAAGTTACCTTTTTATAGTTTTTGTAGATTCATTGTTGCGTAGAAAGCTAGTCATAGAATAATAAAACATTATTAAATAACAAGTGTTTTTTATTTAGCAGTCATTAGTATTATTTTAAAAGTTAAACGCTAAATGTAATTTTTTACATATTTTTATATTTTATAAGTTTTCAACAATACCTAATCATTTAAGATTATTGTATTACATAAACCAAATCTCTCAACAGTCTCAGATCCAAACGCCCGAGGTTTGTTTCCCATATATAGTAAAATATGACTGTATTCGGTTAGGTTGTTGACGATATGGCTTTTTCTAAGTCCTCTTGACTAGCTGGCACCATCTTATTGAGGTTTTGGCATTTTGTAATGCCAAAAAGCAAAAGTTTTGTTCCAACAGTTAGCCGCTTAACAGAAAGGTCACTTTAGCTGAAAAAGCTTTCAACTTACATAGTTGAAAAACTTCAACTTTTTAAAGTTCTCGTTAATGGTTGCCAGTTGCAGCAACAGTTTACAGATGCTTAACGCAGCGGACGCCACTCACACCACTAATCATCACAGAGAAAGACCACCACCACTTCTTCACCATGAAGGCTTTTTTCTAAACCGCCTGTGTGGTCTAGTGGTCAAGACCACTGGCTCAGACCCAAAGGTCCCGGGTTCGATTCCCAGCGGTAGGTACATGTTTGTGTACTCGGTTTGGTTAGTTGTAGGTCTTGTTAATCCGCCTGGCGAGCTACCACCATCTTATCTATAAATATGACGCCATAACATAAATGTTTGTAGCATTGTAGTGTTCCGGCAGCTAGAGATAAGATAGCCAGTGCCCCAGTAGTTGAGGATTCCGGGCGAAGGGCGCTAACTTCTTCTTATCATCACTTAACATCAGGTGTGATGAAAGCCAGGTGCTTCCCTGTAAGATATAAAGAGAGGCCCGAGCGCTTCTAAGTTCTGTATAAAAAGCACTCAATGCTAAATTTACAGATTACTAAGGAAGCCTTGCATAGCAATTGTAACTTCACTGCTTGGCTGCTAACAATATACAATTTCACTAGAAAAAATCAACCAGACTCATGAAGCTCCAGTGGGAATCGAGCCCACGACCCTTGAATTACCGGTCCAATACTCTGACCGCTGAACTACCGAGGCCCCAGAAGAGTCGCTCAATTTTTCTAGTAGGTAGTTTTTATTATGTTAAATAAAAATATTATTATACTATTTTTTTTTTTCTTAAAACTAGATTTTTACAATATTTTTATATAAAAACAATAAAACATTATAAAAACCTAATCCTAGAGTACCGCCAGCAGCGAGGCAGGGCTCAAGCTACCGGTGGTCAGGGCTGCAGAGTGAGGAACCTCCTGACAATACGTGCCGTGTCAAGGAGCACTGCTTTCTGAATCTGACCCTTGATCCAACCATCAAGCGAAAGCCTCTTAAGGTGTTATTATTATTAATACTATTATTATTATTCAAATCATTTAAAACAAAGCCAGCGGCTTAAAAACGCCTCATTAAAAGGCAGTTAAATTTTAAATTGATTACCTAACCATTTGAACCATACGACAATGCCGAATGAAAACTCACTGAAATGTAAACCGTACTCCCTCTTGATAAGATTGAAAATCAGTGACACCTTCAACATATACCTATTGTGCCCATGAAAGAGGATTTCGTACCTACACCGGAAAGATAAACTTGTTTCCGTTAAACTCCCCAGCGCGAGCGTACCGGAAAATCCGGTCACAAATATTGAGAAGCGGTTGGTCAACGATGTTACCCTCAAAGGCAAAAGTTTAGGGCCAGTTACTACGCTATTACGCGCCAAAAAGTCTCTAATCTTTTTTATTTTTAATCGTTAAACAGAGATTAAAATTGAAAGACCTGACACACAAAAGATATTAAAGGTAAAAAAGATGCTCAACACCTTATTACCTAAGTACTTACCTACATTGTTTTTTTATATATATTATTAGAAGGAGGCAAACGAGCAGGCGCATCACCTGATGGAAAGCAATCACCGCCGCCCATGGACACCCGCAAAACCAGAGGAATCGCAGTTGCGTTGCCGGCCTTTAAAAGGTCGAAGCAAGCAATGAGACGAATATGAACAGGAACCTCTAATGATGTTATTATGACACGTGGAGGTACTTTAAAGTGTTACCGATCGTTGCTGACCGTGTATATCGTAGGTAGGTATAGCATAGCGCAGAAATTCAATAGGTATCCCTTTTAATTTATGTAACCATACATCAAAATTCACCAAATAATAATAACATTAGCCATTGTCATTTTACGATTGAAATAGGATAAGAAAATATGTATACGAGTCGAATTGAGAAACTTCCTTTTTTGAAGTCGGTTTATAAAAAGGAGGGATAGTAGCACCAGTTTTCGACAGGAACCAGTGATCAGGAACCAGCCTGCTACGCCGAATAATTTTTTTGAATTTGAATTTTAATTTTGATAAATATATTTTTCCTATAATCATTAAAAAAAGGGCAACAGATTTAAGTCTTTAGTAATAATTGGCTGCTTTGAACTCGATTGTAAAACGAGCTAAGAGACTCATTGGTGACCCTGCCCTGATAGACGCCAAGCTGCAAAGTCTAGAACATCGGCGTAGGGTGCGTCGTCTATCGGTCTTCTACAGAATTCATTTCGGGGAGTGCGCGAATGAGTTGCACGACATAATCCCACCATACACTTTCCGCTATCAGAGCGCACCTGCACAATATGCTGCGCGCCTGTACAATATATGGCGGAAGTAGATGTTTGCGTGCGCGTTTACGCTTCTTCCCGATAGATGGCTCTAAAAATATATACATTTACAAGAACTAGTTAACATTTTTTTTTGTGTATTATATTAATTGTAAGATTGATTTACTCTATTAAAAACTTATAAACGAACATAAAAAGCAAAAGTTATTAAAATGTTTTCGAAGGATCGACTTAGGATTTCTTCATCATTCACTACTATTGCACGATGCGTCGCCGTCGTCGCAGCCGCTCGACAAATGGGCTCTTTGAAGAGTTGACGAATGTTGTGGCTATAAGAAAGTTACTAGAAAATAACGTAATACGTAATACGTAAATACGTAACTTATTAATTTAAAATGCTATCTATAGTAGTATAATGTCACTAGATGCTTATATGGATAACCAGTTAGTAACTTGAGGTTCCTCTTACGGAAGATGGCGCTGCCGTATATGAAATTTTTGTAATTAATCAATGTATGGAAGATTCACCCCTCTAGTGAGAACTATGCTGCCGTGCTAATTTAAAACGCAGTAAGAAAGGTTACACAACTTTTGAGTAAATGGCGGATAAATATTTTTTAATATTTTAAATGCTATGTCGTTATTTTAAAGTTTAATTTTTTTTTACTGTTATTGTAAAGCTTGATATGCATAGTTTCATAAAAAAATATCTGAAATATCTCTTAAACTAACAATGCAATATTAATTTTTAAAAAAACATACTTTCTTAGCATGGTTTTGGTGAATAAAGCGAACTACTTATACAAAAAAATGCAGTAAGGACGGACTTGCTGCGCTCTTAACCAGTAATTGGGAGTTACAGCGTTTAATTCATTGTGACACTGAAAGCAGTAGGTAACACATGAAATTTATTGCTCTTCGGATTAGTATTACCTCTTCTTCCAAATGTCAAAACGACTAGTGAATAAAGTGCAGTACCTATCCTATATTACTGCAGTTCAAAGTTGTATTTATGATCACTTAACTAGTTTTGTTTCACAAGTTATAATATCAGTAAGCGAAGCTACTGCTTTTATTAATTTGTGTATTAAATCTCACCTTACAAAAGTTCCATCAACAAAAAGCAGTACTACACGCAACTGCGGTTCTTTTTAGTAATTATTTTTTTACGAAGAGATACTGAATTTATGCTATATGAAAGTATAACGTTCCGTATTGCTATAGAAATAAGAATCAAAGTGATGTAAAAAGCTTTTCGCGAGGATTCCGAATCTAAATGTAACTCAATAGGTAGGTACTGAAAAAATATTCCTTACTGCGTTTTTAATTAGGATTATTTGTAAAAAGTTAAAAAAAATATCTCGTTTTTTAACCTATGTTTCTTGGGGAAAGTTGTTCAGTTTTATGGTCCGATCTACCCACCTGCGGGAAAACAACCACTATAATGTCACGGTGTATAAGTCTTCATACTACTCGTATTATTGAATACCTATTTAATTGAGCGATATTGCAAAATGAGCATCATCATTTTGTGGCTTTTTATAAGAGAGATAGGTAGCTGTTGGCCGCCAATTTACAGCGTAACCAGACGTACAATTTTGTGGTAATAATATTTTTACAATTAAAACGACATCTGTACATTGTTTTCAAAACTAAGTAGGTAGTTAGTTTGTTGTGAGTGCTTTTCAAACATGGCTTGCTTGAACTCTCTGTAGCATGCTACACTTTCTCTCCCGCGCTAGTTCCTATTAGTTAAGACCACTGGCGCTAGATGGCGTTAACAAGCATTTTTACGCTTTGTATAGGATTACTGAATGAAAAAATGAATTAATAATTAAAGTAAAATAATAATATTTCATCGCTAATAAAGGACTCATTCACATTGGTTGCAGGTTGCAGGGAGTGAGTTTCATTTTTTTTTTATATGAACGGGTAAGCACAGTGCCTTGATCTTATCTCTAGCTGCCGAAACACAACAATGCTACAAACATTGATGTTATGGCGACATATTTAGATAAGATGGTGGTAGCTAGCCAGGCGGACAAATAAGCCCTACCACCAACCAAACCGAGTACACAAACATGTACCCCCCGCTGGGAAACGAACCCGGGACCTCTGGGTCTAAACCGGTGGTCTTAGCCACTAGACCACAGAGGCGGACATGTTTTTTTTTTTCTTTTATAGTTTAGAATGCTGATTGAGGCGGCATTTTCAGTGTCACCGGACTTTTTCAGGGAGCTGCGAGAAACTTAAAGGGTTCCTCAAGTCGTGAGAAACGAAACACCATCAGAGGTTTTCTAGAGGGAATGGCACCACTATTGCGTGTCCCCGTTTCCTCCTAGATTCTCCGAGGGGGTTTTTTTATATTAGAAGGAGGCAAATGAGTAGGCGGGTCACCTGATGGGAAGCAATCACCGCCGCCCATGGACACCCGCAAATTCAAAGGAATCGCAGATGCGTTGCCGGCCTTTAAGAAAGGAATAGGCTCGTTTCTTGAAGATCCCTAAGTCGTAATGGTCCGAAAATACCGCCGCTGAAAGCTGGTTCCACAGCGCTGTAGTTCGTGGTAAAAAATGATAATGTGATCGAATGTTAAAAATAACTCACACTATAGACCCTCAGGAGAATGACGAATACACGCACTAGGCACCGTAGAGATGAACGAGGGGAATTTTAATTTTGCCATAAAAATTCTTTACATTAACTTGATTGGATGGTGAACTAAAATCAATCATGTGAATAATATCATCATCACCGACTGATTTATATTTATCTATTTATTTATTATTTATTTTATTATTTGTTCATTTTTTTATTATTATTTATTAGGTATACTCAGAAGTCGCTCAGCACCCTACGTGTCCAATATAATAATATTTTCAGGATGATGTTGTCCCTCCTTCGCTTTTGTAGCGCCTCTGGAATGTTTGCGCAGACCAGAACGGACGGTTACCACGCTGTAATGCGTAAAAAAGTGGCCTCATTAATGGGAAGGACGATAGGGAGTGACAACAGCATCCTGAAAGCAGTGGCAGATGATTCGCATGCACCTTTGAGGAGACATTGCATGCGCGTGATGTCTGAAGTAGTGGATTGGAGTTCCTCAGTACGTCGGGCGCGTGCCATGCCTTTAAGGTTCATGGTTAATTAAGTTAATAATTATACCTAATACAGCATAGTAACTTACTAACATAGTCTTAAGCAATTGTACTAACACATTGGATCTGAGTTGTCTGAATAAAATAAAAATGTTATGTTATGTTATGTTATGTTAATGCCCATTGCTGGGGCACGAGCCTTCATATTGGATGGAAATCCTCTTGGTCCTCTCCTTTCCTCTCCCGGACTACACGTGCTGGTCTTAGGAACCACCATCATACTGTACAGACAATCAGTACTCGTACCAAAAAATTTGGCAAGTCGTTCCTCTGTAAGACTATTCGGCTTTGGAATTCTTTGCCGACGCATGTGTTTCCCAGGTCCCTATAGTCCCGGGTCTTTTAAGCGGGGCGTGAAACGGCATTTAAGTAGGCCATCATGAAAGTTCATCCAAGCTGGTCTAAGTTTGTGTCATCTCGAATTGCAGTCAGTCACAACATAGTGTAGAGGTACCTGTTCGACACGAACCAACAATCGATATTTTTTTCCATTAACCAAATAAGGGTCAACAACAGATTTAGTTATTAGCAACACCACCACAAAACTAAACGGAAACCTGCGTGATTTTTTGGGTTGAAGACTTGGCAGTGTCAAACACTACCCTACCTAGTTAAGATGAACAGGAATGTTGTAAGGTTGTTCCCCAATCTTTTCCGATTGCATGGTTTCCGTAAATAGTGTCGACATAATATTAATACGGGAAGCAACGGAACGCAATAATTGGTGGTTCTAAGTTATTACTTAACCGTAGCGTTCCGGTCAGTCAGGAAGGCGTTGCATAAAATGTACAGAGAAATGCATTTATGTGATAAATCGCGGTTAGTGGTTTAGGAAAGTTGTAGATATCTGGTAATATATTGATCCTACTATGAGTGGGATATCGTAAAAATCGTTAGATATCTCAAGATGCTTTGTACAGTCAACAGCAAAGGTTACTGATGATTAGTCAAGTTTCAAAATATGAAATTATTATGAAAATCAAAACTTTTTAAACGCATATCGAAAAACCTTCGAGTGTCTACTAGTACCTGCAGACTGACTGTAGTTATATAAAAAAAAAACTGACTTACACTATCGAATCTAATCTATTCTACTTTTGCTGTTGACTGTACCTGCTTACATAAGTAGGTACTAAGTAAAATACAGGGCAAACGTCAAAAACAATACCATTGTTACGAAAAAAATTTACTAGATAAAATACAGGGCAGGAAATGTTCATAGGTATAACATTTTTTGCATGCATGAGAAATCGTTGCAACACAGAATTCTCCAGTGTGTTAACGAAACTTAAGTTTGAAATTAAGTAAACATCATCTAAGTACTTTTCTGTTGACTGTACTTCTCGTTCGTTCTTTCCGCGGAGTTGGGTGCCTAGTGTTAGTTTCATATTGACATTCAAACGCGTTAACGACATAAAATTAGTATAGCATTGAAGCAGCGCCTGCTGCTTTAACTTAACCTAAGCTTCTCTTAAGCTTAACTTAAGAGAAGAATTAAATAAATAAAATAAATAGAAAAAATTAAAATAAAAAAAATAAAAAAATAAATAAAAAAATAATAAAAAATAATAATTTAAAAGGAAATATTTTGCCATACGAATTTTCGTTTTCGTATACCTACGTAATCAAATGTAGATATACGGATAGATAACAAAACTCACACTAGGCACTCTGCAGAATGTGGAACTGGCTCCCTTCAGTCTTCGGGGTGTTTCCCGTTCGCTTTAACATGAAGTTTTTCAAGAAGCGTGTAAAAATAGAAAAGAAAATTTGGCACTTAAAGTCGATAACGTTTATACTTCAGGAGGAGCTTCTTGAGGAGCTCGATCGCGCAGTGGTTAACGCGCCTGGTCTGCAAGTGCTAAGGTTAAGCAACTTTCGCAATGGCCGGTCATCGGATGGGTGACCAAAAATGTATCATCTTAAGCTCCTCCGTGCTTCGGAAGGCACGTAAAGCCGTTGGTCCCGGCTGCATCAGCAGTCGTTAACAACCACCAACCCGCACTGGGCCCGCGTGGTGGTTTATGGTCTGTTCTCCCTATACATCCATAGGGAAGGCTCGTGCCCCAGAAGTGAGGACATAAAATAAGCTGATGATGATATACTTCAGCATATGCTGATGCTGCAGATATTCATGACGGCGACGACCCCTTCCCATCAGGTGGCTTCTGCTCGTTTGCCGAATCTAAAAAATAAAATAAGCAATAAAATATTTCCTATATTCCAAATTGATGATAGGTAATTTTTTATTCGACTTTAAGTAGTCTGTGGATTAGAGGAAATAACGGCAACACATCAGCGATTCCTTTGGTTTTGCTAGTGTCCATGGGCAGCGGTGATTACTTCCCATCAGGTGACCCGCCTGCTCGTTTGCCTCCTTCTAATATAAAAAGAAAAAAAAATATATTGCTTATTTTATTTTTTAATACGCACAGTTCTCCTAGAGTCTAGGAGAACTCTCTGTCTAGGACCTAGACAGAGATCTAGGTTCCAAGTGTGAGTTTTGTTTACTATCCGTATTCATTCGGTTACGTTTCCGAAAACGAAAATTAGTAAGGCATTGAAGCAGCGCCTCCTGGCGACAAACGGGAAGAGTTAACATTTTGCCATACAATTTTTCGTTTCCGTTAACATGATCGAATGGCGAATGAAACTAGCACTAGGCGCCCCGAACAATAACTAAAACTATTCTTCTCTTCTCTTCCCAGTCGTTCACTCTTGACAGAGTGGTCGTGGTCACGTCTTGGTCACTTCCCCGTTCACCGCTTCCCTCGCGTTGCGTCGCCATGTGTCCCGATGCTTGGCAGAGTGAGAGCAAACGTTAATATTTGAGTTCGTTACAGATTTAATGAGGTCTGTCGACCGTGTCGAAGAGCGCCCGCGAGGTCTCTTGCCCTTAACTTTCCCCTGCACCACCAGCCGTTCCATGGAGTCTTCGTTAAGGGTGATGTGTCCGAAGAACTTGAGGAACTAAAACTTATTAGTTATTGCTAGGGGCCGCCATGTGATCTGAATTCGACCGATTAAACATACATACATTATGGGATTCCTTCTTCGTATAAACTTTATCTCACCTCCTCCGTGCGCTATGTGCTTAATTAGATAAGGGGTACGAACTTTTTGCACCACTCTTAGATAAATGATTGATCTCGCGCGCTCGACTAGATACCGCGCTACCTAAAAACAATCTTGTAGTGTGTGTAAGAACGGTGTCTTTCTTATTTCTTGTAGTATTATTTTTACACAGTTTCCGTTTTACACAGTTACAGTGATACCTCTGGTTTTGCGGGTGTCCATGGGCGGCGGTGATTGCTTTCCATCAGGTGACTGCCTGCTCGTTTGCCTCCTTCTAATATATATATATAAAAAAAAAAAGTTTAACTACGCAAACTGGCATTTTACTTTGGTTTATGACCAAAATTTAACAAAACATTCGGTACGCGCTCCTCACACACAGTTTGTAACGCGACTGAAAGCAGGCGACTGACTCGGGTACGCCGACTTCAGCGTAGTATTTTTTGCCGCATTTAACAAGTCGAGACCAATCATTTATCTAAGGTATAGACTGTATAGATTCTGAGGATCTAAACATACCTACCCTCGGAACAATAACTAAAGCTATAGAAGGATGGCTAAAATAAAAATCGTGCAACTATGTTTAGTTCCGTTCTATCTTATGGCTAGAAAAGGAGGTTGGAGTGCGACAAATGGTTGACACTTAGTTTTTTTTTTTGTATATCGATAATCGGTGATCAAAAAAAATCTTTGAGTCCTTTATAAAGTCACTCACTACATTACCTCAAATATGACGTCACAAATCTGGTGACACCTTCGAAATAACGAAAGAAAAGGGACAATCGATCTCTTTCCAATACATCAATTTAGGTTCATTAGTTAAAATAGTACGAACTGATGAATGAGTGTTGCTATTTTAGTCCGGTTTCTATAGCTTTAGTTATTATTCTGAGATCTAGACATACCTAGCATAATAGACGTTTAAAAAAAATCAAAATCAAGGCCTATGCAATAAACACTCTTTGCTTAAATAATGACGTCGTTATGTTAGATCTAACAATGTCCAAAACCGACAACTGCTTCCATTTCTTACAGCTTAATGACTTTATAATTAATCTAGATTCAGCTAGACAATATATTTCGCAACTAGCACCTTGACGCATAACTGAATTGTTTGACTAACTACATGTTGCGAGCCTAATAGAGGTTCGACTGAGTCTATTTCTGTCGTTAAAAATAGATTTAGGCAATACCACTGGTGTAAACTTGGGTTTAATTAATACTTGATGACTGTAGACAACTCTTATTTGGAAGGCAAGGCAGCTGGGGAGGTCAATGTCCAAATATATAATTCTGAAAAAAAGATAAAGATGCAACATAGAGCCCTCTCAATGGGAAGGTTTGGCAGCACAATGTCCTGAATGGCGCGGGATTGTGAAGAGGCGAGTCCGCGAGTTTGAGGAGCAGCGTAAAGCTGACCTCGACGCTAAGCGCGACGAGTTAAAGGCCCGTCCACCCGTAGTCATTAACTATAACTATGTAAGCGGTGTGCTCACGTGCCCTCATTGTGCACGAGAGTTTACTGCCAAGATCGGCTACATAAGCCATCTTGGGGCGCACCAGCGCCACCAAACCGACTAGGAGTCGAAGTGGTCGCCATGGCCGAAAACGGTCGGAATGATCATCATCATCATCATCATATAATTCTGATTTTATTTCTATAAAAATCAAAAATTTTGATATGTATTGAAACCTTGACAGCGTAACTAGACTTTTGTCGCGGCGAGAATCTCTTCTTCTTTCTCAACCGGTATCCACCCAATGTTGAGTGTAGGTCTCTTCTATGCACGCCATTCTCTTCGGTCTTGCGCCTTCCTCATCCAACTCTTCCCCGCCACCCTGACAAGGTCATCAGTCCATCGCATTGGTTGCTAATGCTATTCATCATCATCATCATTCCCTGTGTGGTGCCGGGGATAAAGAATTGCACCACCCCATCTCTTCCCGTGGGTGTCGTAAAAGCCGACTAAGGGACCATTCCAGAGGATGGGCAGCACCATCTCTCTGAGGTTACCCTCAACCTACTGCGATCGCCAACCCGCCTGCCAAGCGTGGCGATTACGGCAAATACCCCTCATATTCTTGGGGGAGGCCTTTGTCCAGCAGTAGACGTTTTTTGGCTGAGATAATGCTAATGCTTTTAGTCGGCGAGAAACTAAAGGTTCCTAAAGACATTGAGATCGAACATCCTTCCTCCCATCCTGGTCCCGCTTATCTCACTCCTCATTTTCAATACCTTTGCTCCTCTCATAGTAGGAATCTCCGATCTACTTATAATCTTCTCCTTCTCTGTCCTTCCCATAAATCTGGCGTTGTACACTCGTCCTTCCATACTCAGTCCATTCTCCTATGGAATGCGCTACCTCTTGAAATCAGGATGGCTACGAGTCGTGACGCTTTTAAAAAGAAAGTCCGTATGCTCTTTTTTGATAAAACCTTGGCAGAATCATCTCAGTAACGTCCTGTTTACAAATTATGTATTATACGTTTATTTTTGTTCTATATTTGTAAATGTAGTTTATGTAATAATATACATTATACTTGTTTATATAAGTATATTTATATAAATTGTATAGGTGTGGTCAAAATTAAAAGATCCAAAGTGTTACCCATCCAGAACTTGTTTGTGTTGTTATTAAGACATAATTAATTACTTAAATTTGTCGTGCAGTGGTAAATAAAATATTTATATTTGTGAAGTGATGCGCGTCAGGCGTGCATAAGCTAGCAGCAGTGATCATATATGTTAGTACACAGAGGTTACTAAACCACTAGGCTGAGACTTGTTTATTATGATGTGACGTCACAATAGAAATATTAAATTAAAAATTGCAATAACACATTAAAGTTAATAATTATGACTTGGTAACTCTGCATACAAGATCTAGATCGGATACACTTTGGATCTTTTCATTTTGACCACACCTTTCTGTTACACGTTGTATGTAAGTATATACTGTAGGCATATAATAAATTATTTTTATTTCTAAATTGTTGTCTTCACCCAATTGCACCTACCTTGTTATTTCTGCACCACCCTATGGTTGACTGGTAGAGAATGCCTCAGGCAATAAGTCCGCCCTGTAATATAATGTTGCAAAAGTTTTAAATAAATAAACAAATCTTTAGAGGGTTTCTAGAGGCGACAATGGCATTATGCAAACGGTTTAGTTTTAAATCAAATCAAATTAAATGGAATGGATGGAATGGTTTAAATGCAATCAAATCAGAAATTCAAGTTGTATTTGCCTGTTTTGCAATGTGCTTATTACAAGAAAACCTATTTTACAACGTTAGTCGGAACGGGAGTACTAAGCCGAAAGGAGGGTAAAGTATACATGATAGTAAATAACTATTTTTTTGAACTTTTTTTTTTACTTTTTTTTGTTTTTTTTTTTGTTTTTTTTTTTAATTGGTCTATAAAAATCTAGTAGGCTTTACCTAAAAGTCAGTAATTAATTAAAAGTAATGTGTAAAATAAAGGCGATTAGATCCGTAAAAGTTGTTTCATTTCAATACTACTCGTATACTATAATCAGCTGGTTTTGAGAATGTATTAGTAACGGAGCTCAACTTTGGCCTGACTCAGATGAAACATACCAAAACGATGACTGATAAATAAGCCGATCACACAGATTTACGATTCGACTGGATTCCAATCCGGCCAGATTGATTCTCAAATAGTTTCCGAATGAAGTTTTCTATTTTGTTTTCTATCTCTTGCCATCGGCGTTGTCGTTTGAATTTAGAAAAAACAAACCTTCTATTTCCGTAAAAAGTTTTTTAAAGGCTCTCGAGAACGCTTTGACTATGTATATTCTTGAATTTCACCGATGACTAATATTTTTATTCGTATCATTTTCACACGGGAATTTCATTACGTCAATGAACTAACAATCCTTTAGAAAACGATGGAATAGGTCGTTTACATGAAGTATAGTTGACATGTAGACATTTTCTCTACCAAGTGTACATTTTATTTGTGTAATGCAGTTACGTGATGTAATATTTAAAAAAAACCGGACAAGTGCGAGTCGGACTCGCCCACCGAGGGTTCCGTACAAATTTATGGGTACATATTATATAGTTCAGGAATCGAGTCTCGAACTTTTCCCGACTGCTAGGTACCACATACCTACACTAAAGTTATTAGGTACCAAAGTATACATATAAAAGAGGGAAAAGGTATTTCTTTTTTTCATTCTTCGTCATAAATCGAAAACTATACATCATAAAAATACTAAAAAATATGTTTAAGCTTATGCAAATTAAGTCCTTTCATACGATCCCCACATACATGACACGGTTAACTTTCTTAAAAATTTAGACCCCAGTTCCTTGCTTATAGACCCTGTTTTTTTGTTGTTTAATTAAATGTGTATAGTTTTCAGACTTTTCGCTGTACTTGTAGTATAAAACGATATTACTTGCCAAACTTCATAGTTCTATGTCAATGGCAAGTACCCTATGAATTTTGATTCCCTTTAGAGTGTCGAAATATACGTATTTAGCAACATACTATTACGTTATATATTACTATTATACATTGCGGCGAAAGGGCCGTATCTTTTTTTCGGTAACTTAGAAGTTTGATTTTTTCACAGCTTTAAGGGACCGCAGACCTGAGTATATAGTTTTAATTTCAACTCGATACCTCCACGCGTTCCCGAAATAAAGGGTCTTGACAAACAGACAGACAGACAGACAGACAGACAGACAAACAGATGGACAACAAAGTGATCTTATAAGGGTTCCGTTTTTCCTTTTGAGGTACGGAACCCTAAAAAACAAAACATGTTTCTTAAGTTTACGCGAACACTACACATTGAAATGAAACCACTTTTACGGATCTCCCTGTGACCACGGACCCTGCAAAAGTTCGAAACGTCAGGATGAACATTAATTAAAACTAATGTGTAAAATAAACGCGAGTAGATCCGTAATTTGTTTTAATCATTTCTCATCCCCCTTCTCCTTTCCTCCATAGGAGTACACGTGCTACTCTCCGGAGTCATCGCTTCACTGTCACACATATCCCATCGTGCACAAAGAAATTTGGTGACTCATTTCCTTGTCGCACCTCCAAAAGATGGAATAGTCTACCAGCACACGTTTTCCCTCCTTCCTGTGATATGGGGTTCTTCAAAAGAGGCGTGAAGAAGCACCTTGTGGGCTGGCAGAGTGAGGTTGACTGATGCTGCGTTGTTTTCACGCTGCACCAGTTGTCTTCGCGTCTGGACTCCATTTCCACTTAACATCAGGTGAAATTGGTATTAGAAACAATTAAATACAGACCACCTCTGTTAAAGTTTGTTGCTTGAAATATCTTAAATCTTCTAATATTTTTGTAAGGATCGTCAGAATAAATTGAGGCACATTTTTATCGTCCAGTTTTTTGTTCTCTTCTGACATCAAATCAATCAGTCAAGTTTTAGGCGACTGTAAAACCTTGACAGATGCGTTTGGATATACATCTATTCGGATGTTCAGATACACATTTATAGCTATTTAACAACCTTCTTCCTAGTTATCATCCCGTAAAGTTTCAATGACAATGTTTTATTTTTTGGCGACGAAAACTGTGTCAAAAACTGGGTTTAAAGTGTCGAACGCCTGTGCTACTATCCTACCTATAATGCGAATGATTGGTTTTCTTTTAATCTGTGTCAGTGTGTGGTGTGCAAAGCAAATAAGTTATTGATGTTCTGTAACTTAAGCGTGAGATGGAGAAGCAGGAGGAGTTCGATGGCACAGTTTTTATGGAGCTCTGCGCCATGGAACGCGCCCGGTCTAACAAAAGCTGGTCTTTGAATGGGTGCCCAAAAATTATCATCTCGAGCTCCTCCTTGCTTCAGAAGGCACGTAAAGCCATTGGTCCCGGCTGCATTAGTAGTCGTCGTGGTTGCTTGTGGTGTTAGGACTTTGAATAAAAAATGATCTTATTTAAGTTATGTATTGCGCTATAATTCTAGTTTTAGGTGAATAAAATGTTACAATACTAGATTGGCTTTTTCTAATAATCACACACACACACCAATAGCCATAAAGTAGAGCGAGGAGACAAAAGCATAGACAATGTTAATGTTACCAGCTAATAAGTGTTTAACTATTTCATTGTTCTTTTAACATGTGGCCTGTGTTCTCCCTATTCATTTGTAGGGAAGTCTCGTGCCCCAGCAGTGGGGACATAATTTTTCCGACTCATTTGTTTTTCTTTGAGTAGTATTTCATCGTCGGTCCACCTAGTTGGACACCTAGTTAGAAAAAAAATCAGGAACTGCCTTAAGCAATCACCGGAGGCTCTGCGATCTAAGCCTACAATATATACTACGTATTATATACTACTATATACTACGAATATAATTTTGTATATCTGTGCCTGGTATGGTTATATATATATTATGAAGGTGTATTTTAGTATCACCAGTGTTCAACACAGTAACCTGAATACACTTTTAAACTTTAACGTTCCATTCGACTCAGTCTTCGAAACCAAAAAATAACATAGATAGAATACAATTGTTTACTGGATAACAGCAGGGATGCTGTGGTCTGTTAGTCTGGTACTCAATTGTTGCTCTAATCCAAAATCAGTTACCTACTGACCCCATTTTTAGGGTTCCGTAGGATCCCTTATAGTTTCACCATGTCTGTCTGTCCGTCCCCAGCCTAGCTCATAGACTCTTAGTACTAGAAAGCTGTAATTTGGCATGGATATACATATTAATCACGCCGACAAAGTGGTGAAGTAAGATTATTTGAAAAATATTTTTTTTTACGTTACCTTCCCTCCACGTGAAGTGGGGATGTAATTTTTTTTCTTGTCTACCCCATAGTGTGGGGTGTCATTGGATAGCAATTTCAAAAATATTGCGGGTTTGTTGAAACCGATCCAATCCGATTGTGAACTATTAAGCTTTAAAGTGTAAAATTTTGTTAGAGGCAAGTGTCGTCGCCTCCCCCCCCCCTTCCCTATGCCAGCTAAATAGTTGTTTTTGGATACGTGAAAAAATTCACGGTAGTTGTATATATGACGAAGTTAAAAGGAAAACTGTCACAGCTAAGTAGGCTTTATAAGTTTGCGAGTAACAGTTGACCAACTTATAACACTTAACTTGGCGCAGTACAAATTCCTCATTGGGAACTACTTAAATAACGTTGTCAGGTGTGTGAAACCGGTAGTATTTACATTTAAGTATATGAGCCATCGTTAAATAAATGTTCATAAAAGCCCTCTTCGCAGAGTCCGCATTATTGAGATGGGCTACAGGACCCTACACTGCGCGTGGCCCGACACACACTCGGCCGGTTTTAATGATTGAAAGAAAAAAGGTCGATTACTGGATCATGTCGATTACTGGTTCATGTCGATTACTGGTTCATGTCGATTACTGGTTCATGTCGATTACTGGTACATGTCGATTACTGGTTCATGTCGATTACTGGTTCATGTCGATTACTGGTTCTTGTCGATTACTGGTTCATGTCGATTACTGGCTCATGTCGAGCACTGGTGCTACTACCACTACGTATATGAAGTTTGTTGACAACAAAATATATAGTAGGCGATCTTGATTTTAAGCGAAAGCGTTCTAATTTACGAGTATAAAGGTGTATAAAGATCTGTTACAAAAATTATGTAAAATAAAAAGTACAATTGAAAATTTTCGATGTGTCAACATTCGTGGGATCACAATCTAGCACCGATCTAAATGTAATTATGTTTTAATAACAGTTGTTATGTGTTTTGTCCTGTTTTTCCCTGTGTGGTGCCGGGGATAAAGAATGCACCACCCCATCTCTTCCTGTGGGTGTCGTAAAAGCCGACTAAGGGACCATTCCAGAGGATGGGCAGCAGCATCTCTCTGAGGTTACCCTCAACCTACTGCGATCGCCAACCCGCCTGCCAAGCGTGGCGATTACGGCAAATACCCCTCATATCCTTGGGGGAGGCCTTTGTCCAGCAGTGGACGTCTTTGGCTGAGATGATGATGTGTTTTGTTGTACAAATAAATAAAAAATGTCGTCATCATACTAATATTATAAAGAGGAAAGCTTTGTATTTTTGTATGTTTGCAACGAATAAACTCAAAAACTACTGGACCGATTTAAAAAAATATTTTACCATTAGAATGCTTCATTAGCGCTGAGTAACATAGGCTATATTAAACAAGAAATGTCCACCCGTGCGGAGCTGGGACGGGCCGCTAGTTTCTATATAAAATGGTTTGCTATACTTATCAACCAGCAACAAAATATGTAGTTGATTACTTTTCAAATAAGTACATCGAGGAGCCAAAATAAATGGCCGGTTGCAATCCCATTAACTTCTTTACCATAGTATAGGAGCTTAATTTTAAATTGATAGCTTCAAAACAACATTTCAATAAGAAGTTTAAAGAGGCTTTTACATACCATTTAGATACCATTTACTTAAACTTTTTAGTATAGGTTCATACTCGACGTTTCGACCGAGTTGCACCGACAGTGGTCACAAACAGACCTTAAAAAATACAACTCCAAGGATAACCTAATAGGAAACACACATTTCAGGAAGAGCGGAAACTCCTGAAACTGGTTTTTATAAAACTTAAAAGGAGTGTTCCTGTAATAACTATAATATGTTGATTGAGGAACTGAAATAAATTTTAATACACTTTTATATAATATTTATTTTATAGGGCAGAGGAGGAGAGTTTCTCATAACCCGCGGTCGCCCCTAGCCCTGGTGTTTGCGCAAAGCATTTTAGCTAGTTGAAAAAAAAGTTTAACTATACTAAGCACGATACTTAAAAAGGGACTTCTTGGCGGGAAAGTGAAGCGTCATGTCTGCGGTTTTTTTTTTTTTCAAAATTTGTGTTATGTCAAATATTAATGTGAAATAATGGTGGATTATTAACCGTTAAGTGTTCGTGAGTGTGCATAAGTGTTGGCAAATGAAACAAAACAGTGCAACGTCACTTTTCAAATTCTCTCAAGAAGCTCGCGTGAGGACTTAGTAAAGCCCCACATCTTTACTGAGATACTCGAGGGTTGGGGGTATATCATTTCTCACTTCCCATTTCAAATATCATTCATCATCATTTATGGAAATATTGTTTATTTATGTATTACTTGTACGAAAAATTACTTTGACACTGGCTAAATGTGCTAATCGCACGAAGCCATCAACTAAAAAAAAAAGTACTTAAAAAGGTTGGATACACATGCAAAGGAGTTTGCGTTAAATCTCATTTTTATTGAAAATGGAACGCAAAATCAAAAAAGTTTATTATGATTTTTCAATTAAAAGGTTGGTTGTAGGTACTCTGAATAAAGTTTTATATCACTCCTCCCTACTCCTACTCCTCCTCATCCTCAGCTACGGTCTTCTTTAGCTGCTTGAACACAACAAGGTTACTTACTAACATTTAACACACAAGCATGAACAAGCTGGGAATTGAGCTCGGGACCTCTGGATATGAACCGGTGGTCTTAACCACTACACCACAGAGGCGGAACAAATTCGCAATTGCAGTAGAGTAAACAGCCTATGAGGAGCTCGATGGCGCAGTGGTTAACGCGCCCGGTCTGCGAGTGCTGAGGTTAAGCAACTTTCGCAAAGGCCGGTCATCGGATGGGTGACCAAAAATTTATCATCTCGAGCTCCTCCGTGCTTCGGAAGGCACGTAAAGCCGTTGGTCCCGGCTGCATTAGCAGTCGTTAACAACCACCAATCCGCACTGGGCCCGCGTGGTGGTTTATGGCCCGTTCTCCCTATCCATCCATAGGGAAGGCTCGTGCCCCAGCAGTGGGGACATAAAAATGAGCTGATGATGATGAAACAGCCTAGTTATAGGCTGTTTCATCATCATCGTCCCACTGCTGGGCAAAGGTCATCATTGAAATCAAGTCATCGCTACAATTGATGGGGAATGGCTTAATCACCACGCTTGCCAAATGCGGGTTGGTGATCACAAACCAGTAGGCTTAGCCAAAGTAACATTAAGAAAACGATAGCGAAGTTCGAAAAAAATAAAATGTATGGGATTGACATAGCGGGGCTAAATCCCGTGGTCAATCTTATGTCAATCCCATACATTTTATTCTTTTCGATCTTCTTTATCGTTTTCTTAATGTTACTTTGGCTACCGCCACAGGGCTATGCATCGAAAAATCCGAAATACATTTTACCCGACCTGGGAATTGAACCCGGGACCTTCGGGTATCGGGCCGGTCTGCCACTCGGCCACCGAGGCGTTTTGACCGAGACAATTAGAGTAACCGACCCATATTTCTATAATCCCCAGTGTTTATCAACAGTCTCATTACTAAAACTACAGTTAACAGCAAAGGTAACTGATGATTGGCCAAGTTTCAAAATATGAAATCAGTATGAAAATATATATTTTTTTAAACGCATATCAAAAGTCCTTCGAGTGTCTACTAGTACCTGCAGACTTTGACTGTAGTTATATAGAAAATACCGACTTACACTATCGAAACTTAATTTTGAAATCTAGTAAAGATCGTCTACTTTTGCTGTTGACGTACCTGCTTACATAAGTAAGTACTAAGTAAAATACAGGGCAAACGTCAAAAAACAATACCATTGTTACGAAAAATACTTACTAGATAAAATACAGGGCAGGAAATGTCCATAGGTAAGTATAATATTTTTTTATATTTTTCGCTAACGACGAATGCATGAGAAATCGTTGCATAACAGAATTCTCCGGTGTGCCACGTACACAAAGTAAGGAGACTGCAGAAAGAAGGTAAGCTTCAAACAAGCGCGCTCGAGCAAAGCACACACACAGCAGACAACCCCCCGCCCGATCCTCTAAATGCCACTACAAGTTTACTGAATACACTAAACATGTAAACCAGTTTAGGCCCATGACACCGTACTCGTAGAACAAGGGTACGTAGAACCGGTTACACGCGCTCTATACCAGATACAGACATGTATAGTCGACCACGAAATTGCTTTATCACTTTTGACAAAAACTTCCATTACAATAAAATGTCTTTAAGGCTCATTGTCAATGATGACAACGTATCTGTCACTTGGTCTTTTAAACAAAAATATAACTTGTCATTTTATTAAATGCAAACAAAATTCACTTCTAAGGTGGTAAAGCAATTTCATTGTCGACTATACCTGGGCGCTTCTCTCCTCCTCCACGGCCCGGTCAACCGAGCCGTGGTCCGAGCCTTTAGAGGCGCCCTCGGGTTGCTCCGCTCCCCGATCCGATCCAAACCCTTCGGAGAATCTAGTAGGGCACGGAGTCACGCACTTTTAAGTGTGTGATGCCGTTCCCTCTAGATAACCTCCGAAGGTGATTCGTTTCACACGGCTCGAGGTACCCTTGACGAACCTCGCCGCCCCCAAAAAAGCCTGGTGACGCTGAAAATGGTGTTTGAGGAAATCAGCAATCTCTCTCAAAAAAAAAAACACATAGACAACCTGTCACGGTCACGGAATCTCGCACAGCTGCGTTTTTTTTTGGAGAGAGTTTGCTGATGGCCTCAAACGGCATTTACAGCTTCATTGGGCTTGTTTGGGGCGGTGAGAAACTTAAAAGGGCTCCTCAAGCGGTGTGAAACGAATCACTTTCGGAGGTTTCCTAGAGGGAACGGCATCACGCACTAGTGCGTGTCCCCGTGCCCTACTAGATTCTCCGAAGGGTTCGGATCGGATCGGGGCGCGGAACAACCCGAGGGCGTCTCTAAAGGCTCGTACTTCGGCTCGGGTTGACCGGGCCGTGGTGGAGGAGAGAAACGCCCAGGTACATGTGTGTACCTGGTATAGAGCGCGTGTGAACCGGATCGTCGTACCCTTGTTCTAAGAGTACGGAGTCTTGGGCCTAAACTAGTGTGCATGTTTAGTGTATTCTGTAAATGTGTAGTGGCATTTAGAGGATCGGGCGGGGGATACATCTGCGTGTCCGTGCAAGAGGTCTTTAGGTGCGTTGCGCGAGCGCAATATGTACACACGCCTGCACATCAACCTACCACAAACTGTCAAATTTCTGCAATAGACTTTGAACTTTATGCCTTAACAAAATGGTTGATAATGTATTGAAGAAATTTGACAATTTTGGATAGGTTGATGAGCAGGCGTCTGTACATATTAGGCTTACATTCTGGGTCTCCTTATTTTATGGACACGTTCACTTTGTTTTATCACCTAGAATTTAATAAAGCATAGCTACCATTTGGAGACGACGCGCGAATTTGGGTTGCTCTGTGAGAGCTTGGGAAATGATGAAATATTATTTTAGTTAAGTATATCGTTAAGTTTGCCAATCTCGGTTTGGCGCTTCCTACTCCTCATTTGTAACAGTCGGGCGTGTCACACAGGGTGCCTAGTGTAGCTTCATTCGACATTCGATCACGTTATGGAAAACGAAAACTTTTATAGCAATTTTAACATTATTAGCATTATTATTATTTTCTTTTTTTCAACGCCTCCATCTTATTTGTTATCAATCCTCTCCATCCCTAGGTTGCCTGGAAGATATCGCTTTTAGTGATAAGGTCGCCCTTTGTACGACTCCAATTTTAATTTTAAATTCTTTGTTAACATGTATGTTACGCCCTTCTCCAACTTGTTATCCAGGGGAAGATACAAGGACATCCCAGACCAGGCAAACGTAAAACCTCATGGCTCAAAAACCTCAGACAGTGGTACGGACTAAGCACAAATTCCTTGTTCCGAGCGGCAACTGACAAGGTCAGGATTGCCTTGATGATCGCCAATCTCCGGCAGGGGACAGCACTATAAGAAGAAGAGCTGGGGCACGAGCCTTACCTATGGATGGATAGGGAGAACAGACCATAAACCACCACGCGGGCCCAGTGCGGGTTGGTGGTTGTTAACGACTGCTAATGCAGCCAGGACCAACGGCTTTACGTGCCTTCCGAAGCACGGAAGAGCTCTAAATAAAAAAAATCGGATGACCAGTCTTTGCGAAAGTAGCTTAACCTCAGCACTCGCAGACCGGGCGCGTTAACCACTGCGCCAACGAGCTCCTCCAAGGCGGATTACATAGCTTACTTAAAACTACTGGTTTGTATATTTAAAAAATCTATAGTCTATTTATTTTTTTATTAACCTTTTCACCGCCCAACTATCCTGCACGCGATATCCCTCTTTACGCCAACGTATAAATGTATTTTAATAAAGTAGGTACAAAGAAGAACTTCTATAGAAGTGCTGGCGTGGACGGCACGAAAATCTCGAACTTCTATAGAAGTTGTTGGCGGTAAAAAGGTTAAGGGCAACCAACAAATCTTACACTATTTACATTGTTTAATCTTATGTACTATGTTTAAGATAAGTGCAGGTTCTCTTACAGGCTGCCACGACAAGCAAACATGAGCAAGACTAAGTATAAAATATAATATAAATATTTAACAGAATTAGGAGCACCAGAGCTACAACTTGAACGAATTAAGTGTAGCTCTCTATAGAGCTCTCTCGTCTATAGAGCAGTAGCATAATGAAGAAACTGTGGCGGACGGAGGCCTTTCGCAAAACCGTTTTGTCTTGTTTTTCTGAGCTAAAGATCACGATTACGTCCAAAAGCTATAAATTAATAGATCGCGGACCGATTAATAACGATTGAACTCTAAACAGATCACGTTTCTTAGCTCAATCGCTTACAACTATCTTATGGGACTGTTTACTAGATTTGTTATTACCAGTGATAAGAATAGAAATAGAAATATGAAAATAGAAATAAGAAATATAAATCTTTATTAAACATTAAGACTTTTATACTATTTGACAAGTAAATAACATAGGTATTGTGTTTACAAGACACCAAGAGCTAAAATAATAAAGTTGCCAGCGGTTTCCACACCAGGACGAATCTGACTTCAATGTGGCAAACCAACGTAAACATGACTATACGCTACATTTCTCGCCGGGCAAATAATTTATGTCAATTAACCCCATACCTTGACCTTTTTAAAAAAGGGCCATTCTATATGGCAGTCGTCTTATATAACCGCTTGCCTAACTCATTAAAAGCCCTCCAGGGAAGAAAATTTGATAATGATTTAAAAAAAACTTCTTCTTGATAAAGCTTACTATTCTATAAAGGAATATTTAGAAGTTAATTTAGAAACTTAAATATGTAAATATTTATTTATTTATTTCAAATATTTATGTACTTACCTAGTTCAAGTTTTTATGTTACATAAACAAATATCATATAATAATAATAAATGTCAGCGCCTGTTATATATGTTTAGTAAGTATCGTATATAAGTATTTTGCCGTGCCCTTACAGGGTTCTTGTTTGTGCGAAAAAATTTATGTAACACCTGTATACTTACAACAAGATGCAATAAATGAATATGAATATGAATATGAGTATGATGCGAAGAAAGAAAGTAACTAAAGAATGAAATAAAAAATTAAAAAATTAAAAATAATATTTATTCTTTTTCTTGGTAACTCATGCTTGTGTGTGTAATTTGTTAAAATGTGACATTTCAACAAATCCTCGGTTTCAATGTAGGATAGGGTTTAATAGCCACTTTAGAACACTCTTTTCAGCCTCAGTTGTTGAACAAGTCTCTATTTCACACACTCTAGCAATTAAGTATATTGTATAATATGGTAGCTTGAACAGGTATTGAAATTTAGCGTCATCGGTCTTTTTTAGGGGCAACGAGAAACTTAAAGGGTTTCTCAAGCTGTGTGAAATGAAGCACCGAGAAAGGTTTTCTAGAGGGAATAGCATCATGCACTAGTGTCCCCGTTCCCTACTAGATCCTCTGAGGGGTTCGCATCGGATCGGTCGTGTGATCGTTGTGGATGAAGTTGAAAGCGACCTATTTTAACGGATTTGAAAGTCCGCCTCAATAGTTCGTCGTCTGTGCAAACCCTTGGAGATAAATAAGTCCACCGAACATATAACCACAACATTCGTAAAAATCACCTAAGAATGCTTATTTTACTTATGATTACGAATAATATAAAAAATATATAAAAGTTTTTTTTACAATAACTTCAGCTTTATTGAAAATCAGCGCTAAAGCATATTTCTATGTTATAAGAGTAAGCTCAGTAGAGTCCATTTTGACGATCACTACACTGCATACGCCTCGGTGGCCAAGTGGCAGAGTGCTCGGTCCGATACCCGAAGGTCCCGGGTTCAATTCCCAAAAATGTCAGGCAAAATGTATTTCGGATTTTTCGATGCATAGCCCGGGTTTGTGATCACCAACCCGCACTTGGCAAGCGTGGTGATTAAGCCATTACCCATCAATTGTGGCGATGACTTGATTTCAATGATAGAGGCCTTTTCCCAGCAGTGGGACAGTTATAGGCTGTTTACTTACACTGCATACACACCAGCTCAATATATGTCCACACAACTGGGGCACGAGCCTTCCCTATCGATGGATAGGGAGAACGGGCCATTAACCACCACGCGGGCCCAGTGCGGATTAATAGTTGTTAACGACTGCTAATGCAGCCGGGACCAATGGCTTCAAGCGCCTTCCGAAGTACGGAGGAGGTCGAGATGATAAATATGGCATTAAGTTTAAATTGCGTGTCTCAAAAGCTTGCAGGACTATTGATCAACCATCCACCATCAACAACCGTCATCACCATCATCATCATTATATGTCCCCACTGCTGGGGCTCGAGCCTTCCGTATGGATGGATAGAGAGAACACCCAAGTTTAGGACAGCCCTATCTTTCGCGGTTGCTACCTATCCTACTAATATTATAAACGCTAAAGTTTGTAAGTATGGATGGATGTTTGTTACTCTTTCACGTAAAAACTACTGAATGGATTTGGATGAAATTTGACATACAGATAGTTTATAACTGGGAATAACACATAGGATACTTTATCCTGATATTCCCACGGGAACGGGAACCACGCGGGTGAAACCGGGAACAACGCGGGTGAAACCGCGAGCGGCTACTAGTATTGAATAATTGTGGCGCCAAAGTTAGTTATCGTTAACACACTTCATAATATTTAACTTATAAACCGATACTACGTTGAAACACATAAAATCGAGAATAACGCTTAACAAAATGTAATAATACCATCGCTGTTAACGAATTTTCTAGCACATAACTATACCTACGTAAGTAGTGAGGTAATATCCACTAACCAATGTGATGGGAATAGGTAGTGCGATTTCGCGAGTTTGAATTTCTACATATAAAAACGGGAAGGTTTATGGCGCAGTGTGCGATTGCTCAGGTTAAGCAACTTTCGCAAAGGCCGGGCATTAGATGGGTGACCAAAAATGTCATCTCGTGCTCCTCCGTGCTTCGGAAGGCACGTAAATCCGTTGGTCCAGGCTGCATTAGCAATCTTTAACAACCATCAATTTACACTGGGCCCGCGTGGTGGCTTATGGCCTGTTCTCCATAGGGAAGGCTCGTGCCCCAGCAGTGGGGATATGAAATGAGCTGATGATGTATGATGTATATGATAAAAACTGTGCGCTAAGTTTAAGTTATGAATTATTGAATAAATAATAATAATAATAAAATAAACTTTCCTACCCTCACACCAATTATCTAGCCCAAGAGAAGCTTCGTTATGAAACTCGTTAAATGGTTACTAGACAAGGGATAAACATATTTAAAATATTTAAATAGGTATATAGAAAACACCCAGACCCGAGACAATTTAGAAAAACAATAATTTCTAAATTGACCCGATCGGGGATCGAACCCGGGACCTCAGAGATGGCGACACCATGAAAACCGGTGTACAAACCACTCGACCAAGGAGGTCGTCAAAATAAAATAAAAAAATGTACTTGACAATAACACACTACGCCACGAGTACGTAATATAAAATACAGTAAACAAGACGCTAATAATAACAGAAAAATAATCCAATAAAAATAACTTGGATAAGTAAAGTTACACTTAAAAAGCGGCCAAGTGAGAGTTGGACTCGCACTTGGCCGTATGGGTTCCGTAGGAGCAAGTAACATAAATTATAAAAGTTCGTTTATGTTTATGAAATATTTTTTTATATATTTATTGTTTTTTTTTCTATTTTTGTGTGAAAATCTTAATGCGGTTCACAGAATACATCATCATCACAAAAACATGCAGTGATAGGAACATAAGCAACTTTTTCTAAAGCCGGTCATTCGATAAACGACCAAGCATTATGTATATAATACATGTGTTGGTCCAGATTTTGTAAATTTTTCTTTTATTTAATTGCAAAAATACCTATACTAACGGCGTGAATGTTACAAAACCATTTCTTTGCCATTTTCTCTAAGAAAGAGTTTTGTTTATCAAATTCTGGTATCATAGAGCAAGTTAGAATTCGCTCATTTTCTAGAAAAACCTGATGTTAAATGTCACTTTTACTCTCAACAGTGCTTGAAGAATAATTGCACTTTTGTTTTCACATTCCTGTTTTAAAGCAGTGGAAATATAAAGGTTACTTATTTTATATATAAATAAATGTAATTTTACTACAAATCAAAGTAATATTATAAAGAGGAAAGCTTTGTATTTTTGTGTTTTTGTTTGTAACGAATAAACTCAAAAAGTACTGGACCGATATAAAAAATATTTCACCATTAGAATGCTACATTAGCGCTGAGTAACATAAGCTATATTAAAAAAAATGTCTAGCCGTGCGAAGCCGGGACGGGGGCCGCTGGTATTATAAATTTAAAAAATTTAAATATTGATTTTTCTTTATTAAAAGTGTTCAAAGTTTTGTTTTTGTTGAATCCAGACTTTCTAGGATTATATGCCCACGAGACGATATACTCATATATCATCATCATCATCATCAGCTCATTCCCACTGCTGGAGCACGAGCCTTGCTATGGATGGATAGGAAGAACGAGCCATAAACCACCTTTCGAACCACAGAAGTGCTCGAGACGATAAATTCTTGGTCACCCATCCGATGACCGGCCTTTGCTAAAATAACTTAACCTTAGCAATCGTAGACCGGGCGCGTTAACCACAGCGCCATCGAGCTTCTCACTGTCCACATATTTGCAATAAAATGTTTAATATTGATTTAAATTAAACATTTTAAAAGGTCATGGTATCTTGAAGTGTTGCGGTGCCGCATTATCAGTTCTGATGCTTCTATGTCCTGTAATTGCACTCAATCTAAAACCCTGCAAAGCGGAACACAATGCAAACGATGCTGCTTGGCGTGTAGTGTATGATGTGTGATTTAAACTGTCAAAGTAATGCCTAGAGATACAACCAGGGGCAAGTGACTCGTACACTATAGGGCAAGTGACTCATACACTACAGGCGGTAGAAATAGGTTAACACCTATTTCTTACTTTTCTTACCATCCAGTTAGGATTCTGGGCACACCAACCATATTATATATAATAGGAAAGCATATTTTTAAATAACTACAAAAGCCTAGGGACGAATCGTAATATGATAAACGACGCATTACATAGTAATGAATGATGGGAATGAATGATTGCTATGAATGATTGGAATGAATGAATTTCTATCCGTTTGGTTTGGATGTGCTCTCAGAGTGTGAATAAACACCTACACACTGTGTCAATAGATAAGTACCTACCTATAATTAGTTTATTAATAAGTTAATTGTTGCAGACTCATTTTGAGCCGCCCTTTTTATGATATTTTGTATAGTTTTAAATATTATTCTTTTTAATTTGTCACTTGTGACTTTGATGTTTTATATGAATTATTGTTTTGCTTGTCTTTTGAGGTGGTAGAATTTATATTGTAAGTTATGATAATAAACCCACATTCCGTTTTATGAGAGCATTTTAATTCATCTTTTCCATTGCTATTTTCTCTTTTTCATTAATATTATGTCTCATACCTTTTTGCTCTAAGTTAAGTATAAGTAAGTTTAGTATTTAACGTGTTTCCACGTGAACGAAACTGTACCACAGTTCGGCAGAATGTAAGATCATATATTTTTGTAAAATTTCTAACAAATAAATTAAAAATAAAAACACTATTGAATTTAAATCACATTCAACTCAAACGCGCTCGCCATTTGCGTAAACTATAGAAAACATCTAAATATCATTCTGCAGTATACATACTAAAACAAGTAACAACGCGTAAACAATATTGTCCAACATAACTTTCGTAGCAGCCCAGATATAATCTTTGCAAGGTTTCTGTTTGCACTATTATACATAGTCTAGAGAGCGAGAATTATTTAAAACAAACACGCACTCGACTCTATAAAAACTTATAAATAAAAAAGAATCCTACTTCAAATCAGAGATTATCTATCCATTTCAGTTTAAAATTGCATCCTTTACTAATGTGTTTATTCCCAACATGACAGTTGTGCAATTAGCGAATCGCTCGATTATTAATACTTCGCGTTACAATGTCATCAAACCCTCCGCTTCCTAATCTTACATAGGGTCCTATCGACCCCACCACTCGTTTTCAACTGTAGAGTAAGACAACTCAATAGACATGTCAGTTTTTATGTTTTAAATGTGTGTGAGCGTGTTGTTGCCATTTCTCGTGTAGTTTCGTAGTGAGTTACTATGATAAGGTTGTGATGCCTGCTCGTACGAATATTGTACGCACACAATGAAACCTCGTGTCAAGTTAAAGCAAAGACGGTTTAGTTCTCTCACCACTGTGTAGAAAGTGAACGTGATAGCTACTGCTAGGAGTCGCGTGCGCACAGACCACACGCGTCTTGGCGGCAACGCGCGACGAACGCCGCACCAACGCGAGTAAAATTCGATTTTCAAAACAACAAACTTTTTTGTTTATTATTTTTTTGTTTTTTGTCTGTGACAGTGTTGGCCAGCGACACGTAACGAAAATGAAACTTTTGCTGATACTCGGTAAGTTTTATTTTCAGTAAAATTCAGAAAATTTTTCGTGATGACATGTTAACTTATTTTTCATACTTTTTGAATCCAAATTTTAATTTAATATATTTAAAATTTCCATTTTCATTACCAACTTTTTTATGTGATCATTACAAATTATACATTAACCGTTGTCGCTTGCGGCAGAACAATTACAATTTAGCATAATAAGCTATCATTACTTTGATAGTACTTCGACCATCGGTTTCAATATCGATAACCCTCTTAAATTTTGGGTTAGTGTAACAAAATGAAAGTGACAATAAAAACTTAACTAAATTTACTTAGCAATTAACCCCCTCATACATAAAAAACTATTTAAGTATTATTTAGTTAATTATTGTTTTGTCTCTTTTTCTCAAATTCAAAATGACGTTTATGTGACGTTAACAAAACAATATTTTACTTAAAAAATCTTAAATAGTTTTTTATGAATAAGGGGGTTAGTGTTAGGATCTTTAAAACTATCAAAAGTTGGGGCACAGTAAAAATTTATCACAGATTTCATGCTTCATATTTTTTTTTTGGTGAAAATTAGTCACAGGTTGCAAGGTTTGATTACAGGTCTCTGTTTAAAATATTTGAAGTTCATAGCTATTCAATAACCTATTTGGATTTTAAAATATTATAAATGAATAGGATTGTGACCAAATAACAGTATTTGAAATGCCTCATTATAATAATTAAATACAGTTCTGACCGAATTGCACTTAATATTTTTATGACCAAAATTGCTTAACTCTATAAAGTTTACCAAAAAGATTGCTTAAAAAAATCTCTAAAACAGTGCGATACGGGTTAAACAATTTCGCGTATAAGAGGTGAAACACGCATGGCATCGTTCTCATGAACCGCGCAAGGGAAACTCGTCGGTCCAAGAGACCCGTCAATTACACTCATTGTCTCGACAAGGAAGCATGGGGTCTACGCGTTGCGTGCGAAGATAGCCATTTCGGATATTTTTATTGTTTTCTTTTTTATCTCAACTATTGTTGTTTGCGGCGAAAGGGTTATAATTGATAAATGACGATCGCTAACGACATAATGTTGACATTATCTATCATTATGATAAAGATACAATTATACCTGTTACTTTGCTCAGAAGTTCGGTCTATTATTTGGTTTCGGTCGCAAACCAAACAATAGTAAAAAACAATATAATGGCTTTTGGTCCTACACTACAATAAGGTTTTAGTTTTGAGACGCATACAATACAATGACAATACAATAAAATACAATTACTTATGCATACCTATACCAATTTTGTATTTGCATAAGTGGTGTTCATGTGTTTTGAATTTATATGTGTGATGTTGATGTATGTACCAAATATATATTTTTCTATTTTTATTTGTACAATCAATAGAACATTTCTATCATCTTTACTTTGTCTATTTTATTTTTTATTTTTAAGTTCTAATTGCTGCACTAAAGCTGCATTAAATAATCAATGCAGCCGCCCGGATTGCGGAAGACCCAGGTTCGATTACTGGCTGGGTCAGGTAGGCATTTACTTTTTTCTCTATATTTATTAATTATTTACTTTGTCTGTTCACCGCCAAACTTTTTAACACTTTAAAATGGTCACTTAAGTACTTCCATTAGAGTAATGTTAACAAATTACACTAATTTAAGTTGTACATGTACGTGTATGTACATGTACGTGTATGTAAGCGTAATGTAATTACTCCTATTAAAATTTATTCAAATCCGATTATAAATTTTTAAATATTAATAATTTGATGACCTCCTTGGTCGAGTGGTTTGTACACCGGTTTTCATGGTGTCGCCATATCTGAGGTCCCGGGTTCGATCCCCGGTCGGGTCAATTTAGAAATTATTGTTTTTCTAAATTATCTCGGGTCTGGGTGTTATCTATGTATAACAAGTATGTATTTAAGTATTTTAAGTATGTTTATCCGCTGTCTAGTAACCATTTATCGAGTATCATAACGAAGCTTCTCTTAGGCTAGATAATTGGTGTGAGTGTAGGAAAGTTTATTATTTAAGTTAATATTTTTTGCATTAAAAAGGTTGCATGTATTCAAAACCAATTAAAGATGTTATCGTCTACTATACTATCAGTGGGTCACATTAATGTTCAGCTGAGGGGATATGATGATGGCGATTGAAGGGCGAAGTACTACTTACTAGATTGTGAAATGAAAGATTGGTAAATAGACCACGTTGTTAGAAGGTTCTTCTAATAATATAATGTATCTACCTACCTTGGTAATGTTAATTCCACGAACTTCTAATTAGTTTGAAGGGAACAATTAACGCTATTGGCAATACCTCTTAGTAAACTATACGCCATTGTATTTCCGATCCATTCAAGTGGTTCACATTGTACAGTCAACAACACATTTTTTAAATATTTCTCATTATGGATGCATGCACTCTGAATCATCATCATCATCATCTCAGCCAAAAGACGTCCACTGCTGGAAAAAGGCCTCCTCCAAGGATATGAGGGGTATTTGCCGTAATCGCCACGCTTGGCAGGCGGGTTGGCGATCGCAGTAGGTTGAGGGTAACCTCAGAGAGATGCTGCTGCCCATCCTCTGGAATGGTCCCTTAGTCGGCTTTTACGACACCCACGGGAAGAGATGGGGTGGTGCAATTCTTTATCCCCGGCACCACACAGGGGACTGCACTCTGAATGGTTGGTCGAAACTTCATATGATTGGCGAGCTGAATTCGTGTCACCTAGGCTGGCCGGAGAAAGATCGACAGAGGAAACGGAAGAGCTGGAGATGAAACATGTTTGGTCACCCATCCGATGACCGACTTTTGCGAAAGTTGCTTAACTTTAGCAATCGCATACCTGGCGCGTTAACCACTGCGCCATCGAGCTTCTTAAAAAATATACCTATATGCAAATTAATAATTTCAGGGAACAATTAATGTACAATTGCATAATCGTTAATTTACTTAGAGACTCATAATTAATTATATTAGATACCTTGCAGACTAACATACATACAAATTATATAAATATACTAATTAACACAGATTTTTGGTACTGTGTGGTGAAAAACTTTCATGAAGATCGACAGGAGTGCCTGGTGGTAGGGTTCTACCACCAGGCATAAACTAACCACCATAAACATTGAGAATAAAATATAATATTCAAATTATGATTAGTACCTCGGATAGCTACCTAGGATTAGGATGACCTGCTGGATTTTTTTTTGGTAATTTTCTAAAATTGAAACCTAGCTAGATCGATTTATCGGGTCCGAACCTCCCTGCATACTAAATTTGAAAAAAAATAGTTGGAGCCGTTTCCGAGATTCAGATTATATAAATATACACTAGCTGACCGGCGGACTTCGTACCACTTTGACAGTTTCCATGACAACAAAACAAACAAATCATTCGTCCGCTTAAGAACACCTGTGTCCCATGATGGACCCCTATAGCAGCGCCACCTACCGGGTCCAATTGTAAATCTAAACTATTCTCGAATCCACTTGAACGCACACTGAACATTTCATCCAAATCGGTCCAGCCGTTTAGAAGGAGTTCAGTCACAGATGGTTCAGAGAAGATTTATATAAAAAAATACAAGAATTGCTCGTTTAAAGGTAATTGTCTCTTGTCTGTGTTAAAATAAATGTTATTTCTACTTCTTCTTTTTAACAAATTAACTACAAAATAGAAATATAGTTGGCCTCAGCATAATGTTAGTTAGTTATTTCTGAGAAGATACCTCAGTTTGGATCCTGCAAATGATTCGAAACGTTGACATAACATAATGTACAAAAAACGCGCGTAAATTCAGATGACATGTTTCAATTCGCAGTTATGATATAGGTAATTAAACTCTTTTATAGGTTACGAGATCTACTTCGAAAAATACTTAACGAAGCGCCAACAGCATTGTGCAACGCTCTCCAGTCGTGCAACGTTCGACTTTATCGATACATGTTACTTATAAAATGAGTCTTCGCAATGCAGCGAGTGACGAAATAACAGCATTTTATTTGCATTTTAATAGATATGTATCTTTGCGAATCTTTAGTTACTTGGCACACACGTCTGCACATCAGAATAGAATAAAATACTTTATTGTACACATAAAAAAACACATACATGTTCACAGACAATTTAAAATTAAAATTGGAGTCGTACAAGGGGCGGCCTTATCACTAAAAGCGATATCTTCCAGGCAACCTAGGGATGGAGAGGATTGATAATAAATAAAAAATGGGGGCGTTGAAAAAAGAAAAAAAGTGTACAGTAATATGTATTTTATTAATACACATTATCAGATCTACTATAAACTGTCTTCTCAATAGACTTTGAACTTTATATTTGGTTTATATGAGAAAGGAGATGTTGCAATAAAACAACGCAATACGAGACTGACTTTATTTCCGTCATATACAGATACCCTCGAATAATTAATATCTAAAAGTACTATCGACAACAGGCTCCTTATGATGACAACTACTTTGCTAATACATACCAATATTTATTGAAGAAATTTGTCTGTTTTGCATAGTCTGATATGCCGGCGTCTGTACTTTCATTTACGTTTGATTTAAGATCGGTTATGTCAAAGTTTAACGAGCTTTGTGTTTTAATTAACGCAATCACTGCATAGGTATTGAAATAAAACAATGTAAACTTATATCATCATTAAGTCATTATGTCCCCACTGATGGGGCTCGAGCCTTCCTTATGGATGGAAAGTCCACAGGAAGATGGCCGTAAACTACCACGCGGGCTTAATTATGCGGTAAAGTTCTTTTGAATTGGCATAATCGATCCGAACCCTTCGGAGAATCTGTAGGGCACGGGGACACGCACTTTTAAGTGTGTGATGCCGTTCCCTCTAAAACCTCCGAAGGTGATTCGTTTCACACGGCTTGAGGTACCCTTTACGTACCGCCGCTCCCAAAAAAGCCCGGTGACGCTGAAAATGCAGTTTGAGGCAATCAGCAATCTCTCTAAAAAAAACACGCTTGCAAGTGGTGATAAAGAAAATACCCATTTGTAGTGATGACCTGATTTCAGCAGTGGGACAATATAGGATAATTCCATTACATTGGGACGTTATCCCTAAAGTGCGCTTCTGGCTTTTATTATCATTTTCGTATCACAAGCGTTATTAGAAATATTTTTTTTTATAACTTTTGTTTGACAAGTTTTTATTTTTATTTAATCTTTTGCAAAATATATTACATGGCGGATTTATTGCCGGAGGCATTCTCTACCAGTCAACCATAGGGTGGTGCAGAGATAACATTGGTAGGTGCAGTTTTGTGCGATGACTAAAGTGGATCTACCAAAAAGTTATATTGTTTTCTTTAAAGAGATTGCTGTTGCCCGCTTATAAACATAATAATAACAAATTGACATTTTTATATATTTTTTTACAATTCATTTTTATGACGAACTTTATTCTCTGAGGTGTACGGATCAGGTCGAGATTTCATTAATATGTTGGTTAGAGTAGTGCTATTAATTCGCATTGTAAATTAACCTGTCGCTATCGCTAGTGATAATTAATTGCATTCGATCACTATCAATCATGTCCGAGTTGAATTTAAAGCTGAGATATATTGTTAATGACTTTAACTGTTTACTAACTTTCGTAGGTTGTAAGGTTTATGTATGGTAACGGTTAGCATGACTACCAGTGTTACCTTAGATCAGATTAAAATACAAAAAATATATTATATTTTTTTTATGAAACGTATAATGCAAAATTATTAGATTATGAATTACTTACTTTCGTATGATACAGTCGAATGTAAATAATCTCTAGAAGGGAGTAATTAAAATTGACGACCTCCTTGGTCGAGTGGTTTGTACACCGGTTTTCATGGTGTCGCCATCTCTGAGGTCCCGGGTTCGAAACCCCGGTCGGGTCAATTTAGAAATTATTGTTTTTCTAAATTGTCTCGGGTCTGGGTGTTTTCTATGTATAATAAGTATGTATTTAAGTATTTTAAGTATGTTTATCCGTTGTCTAGTAAACATTTATCGAGTTTCATAACGAAGCTTCTCTTGGGCTAGATAATTAGTGTGAATGTAGGAAAGATTTATGTTAGATCAGAAGATTATTAATTAAAAATATTTATAAAATATGTTTTGGGTTCAATAATATATTAGATCACCTTACGAAGACGTCCCTAACGCAACTTCAGGATAAGCTTCAGGGGTTTTGCTTCAAAACTAAAGTGAGAATGATTATTATTCTGTTTCTGGTCTAATAACTATTTGACGTTGTGTCGACGGTCAAAGCTGTTCAGAACTTATTTCCTATTGTCCTTAATTTACTAAAGTTAAACATCTGTGAGCACCTAGCACATTACCCGTAATTAAAGCTGTAAGGTCAGGAAGGCAATACCAGCTTGAGATACTTACGTTACGTTAAATGAAATGTTCATTATTTTCATTTTTTTCATTATGTATTAATTTCTTGTTCATTATCGTGGTTTTTATATGCCTCATAATTGCTTTGAAACTTGTATTGTATGGGATAGAGTAAAGAAAGACTACGTCGTATGCTGATGATGCTGATGACAGCATCATCAGCTCATTTTATGTCCCCACTGCTGGGGCATGAGCCTTCCCTAAGGATGGATTGGAAGAACGGGCTATAAACAGTGGTTTGCGGCGGTGTTTACGGTGTGGTGACGCGGGCCCAGTGCGGGTTGGCCAATAAGCACGAAGGGGCTAGAGATGGTAAATTTTTGACCACCCATCCGTTGACCGGCCTTTTCGAAAGTGGCTTAACCTCAGCAATTGCAGACCGGGTGCGTTAACTACTGCGCTATCGAACGCCTCATTATATTACCTTATTACATTACCTGTAACCACCAACAACTACCAACCACCATTACCATATCCGGCTAAACAAATATAAAAAAACTTTAATAAACTTTAATCACACTTATATTATAAATGCGAAAGTTTGTGTGTATGTCTGTATATTTGTTCCTTCTTCACGCTGCAACGGATGAATGGATTTGGACGAAATTCGGCATAGGTACAGATAGTTCATAACCTGGATTAACACATAGGATAGTTTTTATCCCGACAATCCCACAGGAATCACACTATACATATACTAAAAACGACAATGTAATTTTTTAATACAAAATGATTTGTTTGTTTTGTTGTCATGGAAACCAAAGAGAATTTAATCAGTTGATGGAAACTGTCACAGGCGGTACGAAGTCCGCCGGGTCCACTAATATAAAATAATACTAAATTGCAAACTCTACATTTTCCCGCCAAGAAGCAGTTAAAATACTGCTTAGGGTTATTTATAAATGCTTTTGTTATTGTTCTGAGTCAAAACGTAAAAGAGCATGAAAACATATTAAGAGTATTTATTTATAATTGGTTTCCGAATAAAGGGCCGCCCCTTAATTTACAGATAAGTAACGTTCACAACGAGTTCTTTTACTAAATCGAAAACCTTTGTGGTACACATAACATTTTTTTTCATATTACGAACAATTTATTCGGCAACGCACACAAAGAACTATGCCTTGACTTTTAAAAATGAAGTTGTGGTCGATTTCGTTAATTGTTTCATAACTTGCGCCCTGAAGGAATTTGTGTAATGGATTTGCCGCGTTTTGAAGTCAATTTATAATTCAAACTATATAGTTAATAACTACGTTAATAACTTAAGAGATTTTTTTTGTTTCCGAGTTGAATATTTTTTCTTTATGTTTTACGTGTGGTACGTGAAGCTATTCGAAGCATTAAAAGGTTTAACAAAAAGGAAATAGATACTTACGTTGCTTTACATTTTGTGGTAGGTATCTAATTTTCACTGATAATTTTTTTTTAAACTATTCAAACTAACGTAGTCCTATGCTCAAAGTGCTGATTAATATTTTTAAAGTGCACTGTTAAACAACCCAATTTTTTTAAATAAACATACAATAAAAAAATCTTAATTCAAATAAAGAAAATTAAATTGGATTCCCTCCATTAACATTATCTTGATCGTATTTCAAATTCGTTCCAAAATCAAACTAGGGAATACACAGACAATTTATCACCATTCCATTCCATAGGCGTGACCATTTTCATTTTCAAGCTGTCGCGGCCACCAAGCTAATATATATTTTAACGTCATAATAATAAATAAGTTTGCGCCGCTTGACCCAAGACCTTGAAGCTAGACGTTGATTGCAGGCCCTTTCCTATTTGCACATCCGGATACATTATAGCACCTATAAATAATCCTAAGTATGTATTTAGTTTTCTAGATAACCATTATGAATATTAACTACACACGATAGAAAACAGCATCCTGTTTCGATTATAGATCAAAATCAAAGTCAAAGTCAAATATTGTTATTCAAATAAACTTTAGAAAAGTGATAATCGAATCATTAATGTATAAAAATGAGTACGCTAACTTCTTTCTTTTTTTATAGCTCGTTGTTGTTTATGTAGCCAATGTCAAAGCTAAAAACGAAAAAGACACTGTGGAGTTAAATGTTCAGTGTTGAAATAATAATGTACATCATCTCAGCCAAAAGACGTCCACTGCTGGACAAAGGCCTCCCCCAAGAGTATCATGGGGAGTATTTGCCGTAATCGCCACGCTTGGCAGGCGGGTTGGCGATCGCAGTAGGTTAAGGGTACCTAACCTCAGAAAGATGCTGCTGCCCATCCTCTGGAATGGTCCCTTAGTCGCCTTTTACGACACCCACGGGTTGAGATGGGGTGGTGCAATTCTTTATCCCTGGCACCACTCAGGGAAAATAATGTACGATGACGAGTAGTTATATTTTTTTATTAAAAACGATTTTCAAGTTTCGGTAAAGATGTAGCACTAAAAATAACTGAAGTAAGGCTTCACTCGGCATTTGGATTCGACAAAAAATTTAAGCAAATAGCAATAACTACCTACATCCACGATTGCTTTGCCATTTTATCGCTAAAGAAGATTTAAGTTCAATAAAACCTTTTTACTGTTATTTTTTTTAATTTGCATTTGTTTACAGCATTCCAGCCACATCCATTCTTCATTGTGAGTGTACAAATCTCCACCAAGGTATACCAAACCGCGCAATAGCCAGACTCCACATTCCACATAAAAATGTACCACATCTTGATAGTTAATATCAGATTGACACGGGGCATAATTCAAAAAAAGATCTTAATTAAAACGCAACGATTGCTACACAGATCTTCTGCGACAAACATGCAAATTACATTTGTAGATCGTTGGAGATAGCAATACAATCGAATAGCGTGAAGGCCTCATGGGAATCGATGTTTATCTCGTAATAGTTATTCCATTCCCAGTACACACCATTGTTTTGAGGAGCCAGAATAGCGCGAACTGTATGCAGATACAGAAACACTCGTATAACCTTCGCAGGTTTATAAGTTACCACTTATTCACGATAATGTGATGTCGTTAATAGGTGTAAATGATCATAATAATAGGTAGCTTTTAGTTGAATGATAAAATTAAAATGTACCTGTCAAAACAATAATAACAGAAAAGAAACATAACTTAACTTACTACATCAAAGAAAAAATAAACCAAAAGAAACATAACCTAATAAAAGACAAAAATAAAGTGTAATCAAATTGGTACATACCAACAATGAAATATTTAAATTATTTATTTATTGCATACATGGTATAGAAGCTTTATAACTAGTACCTATAATACATGAACCCTGCCCTACATTATAATATCACAGTAAAAGTATTAGGTGTAATTATTAGGTTTATGTTCTAATTTTTTTAAACACTGTTTACATTATGAGTTTTTTTTGTATTTATTACCCGTTAAATAGTTCATTTTTTAGGTATGAGAGAAGTATAATTTTATGTAGGTAGGTATATTTCGCGGGACCATCTTCATAGGTACAAACGAAACTGGCAAGACGTTGCATTGGACAGGAATATGTGGAAAAAGTGTGGGCCCTTCTTTGCCCAGAAGTGGGACACTTATCTTCTCTATATCTATACTATTAACATGGTCTAATCTATATATTAATACGTGAAGCAAAAACTTTGTACCCTTTTTTACGAAAATTGCGCGTACGGAGGAGTATGAAATTTCGCACACTTATAATTTAGTACAAAATGTTAATATTTTTTTTAAATTATGCATAAAAAATACATTAAATCAATGAAACAAACATTACACACACTACCATGTATTTGACACACACTCTTTTCAAAAATTTCAAAAATGGAAGAGGAGCGGCTGAAATCTGTATGCCAATCCAAACTCACATTCTATCTTTTTAAATTTTTCATTACTTAGGATACAATCCGTGCAGCCTTAATAAAATTACGGTCGAATTTCGACCACTGGGCGACCACTGGTAATAATTATTAGTCCATGCTATTAACAAAAAGGTAAAGTTTGAAACTTTGTTTATTTGAGGATAGGATCTCAGGAACAAACTGTTACACGCATAGAATGCTACATTTCTTGCGGGTAACATAAATTATTACTTTTTATTTTCAAGTGCTAATTGCTGCACTGAAGCTAAATTAAATATTTATAAAATTTACAAAATACAGTGAAAATATTAAACGCCTACCCGACCCAGCCAGGAATCGAACCTGGGTCTTCCGCAATCCGGGCGGCTGCACTGACCGCTATGCTACCGGGAAGGCTTCCCGGTAGCATAGCGTGGGTCGCGTAGGCGTTTAATTTTTTCGCTGTATTTTGTAAATTTTATAAATATTTAACATAAATTATAATATATTAATTTGATGAAAATTTCCTTGCAAAAACATCTGTTATATTTTAATTTAGTAAAAAAAGATTCTTTTTAATGTCTCAAATCCAACGCAGACGAAGACATGGGTAAAGTGCCAGTGGCTAATAATATCTAGTATGGCCCTTAAATATATTATATTTACATCAAAATGTTTCTAAAAACAAAATGATATTGTAAATAAAATAATTATATCTAACGTTTAATTTAGTTATAGTGCTAGTCATATATTAAGTATTATAAAATAGCAATATCTGTTAGCGTAACGTAACATGAACTCATCCATCACTTCCTACCCGCTCTCATTCCTAGCACAGTTCAAGAGAGATTATCGCTCTCCCAGGCCCTCCATTTTCGTTGTTATTTCAGTTGAATCGTGAAATTTTTATGGGGATTTATTACGTAAGCTTATTTATCTGCGAAGCTTTATTTCATTACGAATATGGAGATTGGACGGCATTTTTTAATCTGTGTAGTAATTTTTGTGACAGGTCCGCCATTTTGAAAGAAAACATAACCTAATTACCTAATTAGATTAAGTGGTCGTTGAGTAGGTAACATGGGAATATTCGAAACTGGAAATAGCACTTGAAAAAGAAGGGTGCAGCGCGGACGCAAAACTGTGAGGTTAGGCATATAGCTAGCGATCGGCGCGTGGATGAATTTGATTGCTTGATTGATGATGAATTGAACATGAATACGCACGCACACTAATAACTGTACAGAGTAGGCTGGTGATTTAATTGGAGCAATGTTTACTTTCGTAAAATCATAGGCGTTTGGGTAAAAAATAATAAAAGTCTTAATATTTTCATATTCATATTTTTTAAGTGAAAAATTAGACAACAGTGGCCTGCGGAATATCAATACAAACATTTTGATGTCGGATTATTGTATCATGTGCTATATTTACAATGTTTCTGAAGAAATAAGTTTTTAGATTATCATTACTTTTATGTATTGTTCATGCAGTTCCTGGGTATTTGTTTCAAATTCTAAGACAACAATATGACCTATTCAGCGCCTAGCACCAGTGACTTAAAAACACGTAAATTTTCGAAATTCCGCGCGGCACCCTCTTAAGTGAGCAAGACTAATGTCAACAACATAAAGAATTCCTTAATCGAGGGGTTGGAGGGTATATCATTTCTCACTTCTCATTCATCATCATCTAGGAAAGAAGGAAATATTGTTTATTTACATTTACTTGTAAGAAAAATTATTTTGACACTGGCTAAATGTGCTAATCGCACGAAGCCATCAACTAAAGAAAAAAAATCTCCCCCCCCCCCAGACAAGTGGGGTGAGATGAAACCTAAGCAATTTTATTACTTACTAAAATAGATCGTAATCGCTACAATTGATGGGTAATGGCTTAATCGCCACGCTTGCGAAATGCGGGTTTGTTATCACAAACCCGGGCTATGCAACGAAAAAACCGAAATACATTTTGCCCGACCTGGGAATTGAACCCGGGACCTTCGGGTATCGGGCCGAGCGCTCTACCACTCGGCCACCGAGGACTTACTAAAATAAAAGAAGTAAATTACATGAAATATTAAAGTTTGCCCTCAAGTATCTTTTATTATTTTAAGATTAGTTAAGTAATTAGAATGGGCTACTATAGTTAATATACCTGTTGAAATAGAACACCAACTTCAAGACATTGTTATAATTAATGCAGAATATTGTTCTCTCTATGAGTGAGGTTAATTGTAATTCCTTCTACCTAACTCACAACTCCTAGTTTAATAACAACACGAGATATGTCTTGTGACCTTTATCCTGAATGGCAATCTGGGATCTACGGAGACCAATATATTGTAGTGTTACCTAGGACAAATTTCACAACATTTATGGGTATCTTGTAGCTTTGATGTCGTGGCTAACATTAATCAAAGAGCAATTTCAATCTTGTTAAGATACTAGATCGTATAATAAGTCCCGAGACTTACTTGGACATAGCGCATATATTAAAAACTCTTTTGATTTTTAAAAAGTACTAACCATCAAATGATATTTTATTGAAAATCGAACAATTTAAATATTGAGTGACGCTACTTTTGTTAATTTCGAAAACAATGGAAAAAAACGAGTTTCGTGTGTTGATAAAACATTATTTTTTAATGTGAAAAAACACCGTTCAAGCACAGTAATGGCTTACAAAGTGTTATCCGGAATCTGCTACATCTAAACCAACCATTTGTCGGTGGTATGCCGATTTCAAACGCAGTCGTATGGACACAAAAGACCCTGAACGCTCCTGGTCGTCCAATTGAAGCAGTAACTCAACAAAACATCAACCAAGTCCTGAAAATCGTGAAGGAAGATTGAAAGGTAAAAGTGCGCGAGTTAGCTGAGATAGTGAAGAGTTCAGCTGGTAGTAGTGTTTTCAATATTTTACATCTAAATTTGGCCATGAAAAAGCTTTTTTCCAAGTGGGTGCCGCGCCTGCTAACAATTGATCAAAAGCGACAACGTATTAATGGTTCAGAACGCTGTTTGGCACTGTTTAATAGAAATAAAAATATTTTTTTTACGTCGGTATGTGTCAATGGATAAAACATGGATTCACCATTTCACTCCAGAATCCAAACGGCAGTCAGCAGAGTGGAGAGCAGCCGGTGAAAGCCGCCCGAAGCGGCCTAAGACACAACAATCTGCTGGGAAGGTTATGGCCTCTGTATTTTGGGATGTGCATGGAATACTCTTCATCGACTATCTTGATAGAGGGAAACATATAAATAGAGAATATAACATGGGATTACTGGAGCGATTAAAGTACGAAATCGCAGAAAAACGGCCTTAAATGAAGAAGAAAAGGTGATCTTTCACCAGGACAATGCGCCGTGTCACAAGTCCATGATAACGACGGCCAAACTAAACGAATTGGGCTTCGAATTACTTTCTCATCCACCGTATTCTCCAGATCTGGCCCCCAGTAATTACTGGCTGTTTGCAAACTTAAAAAAATGCTCCATGGCAAGAAATTTGACTCAAATGGTGAAAAGTAAGACGCAGCAACGAAGGCTTATTTTAAAGCGTTGGAGAGACTGTATTGCTGTTGAAAGACTATGTTGATGAATAAAAAATAATTTTGTTTTAGTCTCAGGACTTATTAAAACAAGTGTTATTCTATTAATGTCTAAGTACATTCTTAGATGTGTAACCAAGACCACCCAAAGCTCTTTATCTTTCTTTTTAGAGTAGTTTTCTTAAGTAGTACAATTGCTTGATAATAGCACAGTCTATCCAACCTCACAGTGTAGTGTTCAAATTTTCCAAAACTTCAACCTATCTTAAAATCGGAATTATAATTATATTACAGCAAGATAAAATTTAAATTTTTACTAGAAATACCAACCAGCCTCAGGTAGCTCGAGTAGGAATCGAACCTATATCCAATGCTCTGACAGCTGAGCTCTGACCCCAAAGGGCTCGTTGAATTTTCCTAGTAGTTTGTGATCTACGCTGGAGCTTTAGCTTTTAATTTTTCTAGTAAAATGTTATCTTGTATATCTACATAGCATATGTGAATGCAAAATTCAAAAATAATTAAAATATTACAGCAGCATATTAGGTATATGCATGATTATATTAGAATTAATTTTTTATCATTCATCCGGAAAACCGCCATTGTCTGTTTTCACTATCGTTACCCTCACCTAACTATTCTTTGCGTTACCCTTACGTCCTATTAAACATCATACTTCTTGTATTACAAATAATTAATTAACTACCTACCTTTATTCATCACCTTCCCTATGCTTCCCTATGGATGAATAGGGAACGGGCCGTAAACCACCGCGCGGGCCCAGTGCGGATTGGTGGTTGTTAACGAATGCTAATGCAGCTGGGAGCAACGGCTTTACGTATGTATGACCTACCTTATAATATGAGTAGTTAAAGTCACAAAAGATTGCGCAAATAATTTAAACATCTTTCATGTTAATCATGACTACAGAAAACCGTTCACCGCAAATTTTAAACAATGGCTTATTAAAAAAGCGAAAAAGATAAATCGATTAGATCAGATTAATCGTTACCCGGACATCAAAGGAATCCGCACCACAATCGTGATCGCGGCAACCTTGTAATCGTTTGTCCCAAATAAAAGTTATATTAAAAACAATAGATTTATAGAGCATTTGTTAAGTTAACCTTCAACTCGACTAATGAAGGTGGGATTATGAATTCAGTACATACAAATGGTAGGGGAAGGAGGGGCTTGCTCGTTAAGAAGTGTACCCACTTGGAGGTGTAATACGTACAGTACAGTATCAACCTTTAACTGTGAACGAGACTTTGCACACTGCAAGCGCCTTTGTGTTCGCACAAAAACCGCCAGCCGACGACAGGACGCTGTGTGCACGCTGCAATCCTCCCGCCCGACCCTTAAAATGGCATTACACATTTATATACACTAAACATGCACACTCGCGTAGACCTACGACAAAGTACTCGTGGTGGGTTATGGCCCAGTCCTAGCCTTTTTTTTTAATAATTTGATTGGCTTGCATTTGACTACTATATATCACCTATTGGTAAGTGATGATGTAGCCTACGATATAACATGCTTGCCTAGAGGCGCCCTTGGGTTGTTCCGCTGCCGTTTCGATCCGAACCCTCCAGAGAATCTAGTAGGGAAGGACATGCTTGTGTGGTGCACTTTCCCTCTAGAATGCTGCAGTTGTTTCGATCGCACGTCTCTAGGAACCCTTTTAGTTTCTCGCCGCCCCCAAAAGAGTTCTGAGACGGTTTAAAGATCAGTAAACTCTCTCCAAAATAAACGCTGCGATCCTCAGACGAGCGGCTCGTGCCGACGACGTACTCATTTGTTATAGTACCAGATACATTACGTGTAACACCTCCAAATGAGTAACCTGCTTAAAATTACACGACCTCGGTGCTTCATTGTTTCAACCGCTTTTGTTCGAATTTCTTCATTATTGTATAACAGTGGCACTTAGTTCTCGCCTAAATTGATATAATTGGGGCTGTGATAATGAGTTCGATGGGAATATTCTAGATGTGATAATAATAATGGCGCTCAGGTCACCAGATTGTATTATGTTCGTTATCTGAAAGGACATGTTGAAAGAAGAACTTTTGGGTCGGTTAGTCTGTTACCTTGCCTTGACTCTATTTCAAACTTATTTTCTTTAAATAAAATTTTAAATATCACTTGGTAGAATTCTACTTTTTTTAGCTGAAACTCCTAGCTAGCCTAGCCTGGCCTAGCTTTTCCAACTAAAATACCGAGACATTGATTTCCATATACAAAGAATTTAATGGAGTTTAACGCATTTTATCGTAGCTAATAAGATACATACATACTAGGATACCTAGGATACAACACATCTAGTTGTTCTTTTCCATGCGACACAATCAACAAAATACTTTAAACTGGCGTGTTACATAAAGTTTTGAGGTTGATTTATTTATTTATTTATTTATTTATTGGGAAATAAACAGCATTTTATAGTACAGAGGTAATAACTTAATCTATGTTTCACATTTGCCAAAGCAATTTCTACTTATAATTAAGATAACTACGTTAAATACATACTTACTTTAAAAATATATATTTCTTACATAAAAATATAACCTCAAATACAGAGTTTTTTTTTTGAGTCTACAATTAAATAAATAATACAACATACAAGATACTACTATAAAACTACAAACCTAAGATTTTTTATATCTGATTTGAATTTAGATAGTTTTAGATTGAAGATATCGATGTGACCATAACGCCCATTATAAATATTCAAAGTTCTGGCAATGAATCTATTTTTAGCAAAATTTGTGCGGTACCAAGGCACAGAAAAAGTGTAACTCGATCATAGGGTCGATCTGATCGTGAAAAAAGATAATAAGTGTGCCTTTTCAACCAGCCTAGTAAAAAAAATGTGATATGTCATGTAATTACTAGCTTTCAAGACAAATTAGCATACTGAAAAGGGTTAAACAACACTAAAGAAGCGTAACATATAATATAATGAGGGAAATTGCACAGACATTTAGCCGAATATGCCAAGTACTTGCTAAATACCTACGCTAAAGCCAACATTTTCCGAATAGATGGTTTGAACTGTAAATCTCGCTCAAACGTCCAATCATGACCCGATTTGAATTGGTCCGTCAATATGTACTTACAGTGACCAACATTTACCAGAAACGGCGGACAGTGGTCCCAAAATGGTAACCTAATTAGCAATTCCGTACGCATTACACGCCACGCCCGAAAAAAGGAATAAATCCCGAAGCCAATTTGGCCAACAAACGGATGGTAGCAAACGGGACTGGCTAATTTATAGCTGGATTAATCAAGTGGGGACCATTTGATTGGAGGCGCCATGAGGGAACCAATCAATTAACACCGAACCTCTACTGATTCTGATTTAGACGGATCGGAGTCTTCAACGGATCTCTCGTGATTGCGAAGAAAAATACGATACAATGTAATTAAAATGTTGAGTTCATTGTGTATATGAAGTAAGATGGCGCCAGAGGGATCCAATCAATTCAGTGATCCTCTACTGATTCTGATTTGGACGGATTGGAGTCTTCAATGGACCTAAAAATAGCTCGTCAAATGATTCTACTCCACCTGATGTTAAGTGGAAATGGAGTCCAGACGCGAAGATAACTGGTGCAGCGTGAAAACAACGTAGCATCAGTTAACCTCATTCTGCCGGCCCGCAAGGTGCTTCTTCACGCCTCTATTTGAAGGACCCCAATCATAGGAAGGAGGGAAAACGTGTGCTGGTAGATGATACAGCGTAATTAAAATGTTGTGTTGACTGAGTGAAGTTAGACGGTGCCAGAGGAATCCAATTAATTTATCTAACCTCGGTACTGTTTCTAATTTAGACGGATTTGAGTTTGGTTTTCAAGGGATATCACCGGTATTGCGATTATGACGAAAATTACGATAGGTACAATATTTTAAGTGTGCACGATACAATTAAAGTGTAAACGGCTTGAGTATTATGAAAATGGACCTAAAGAAAGATATTTACTGATAGACTGTTGTCGTTGTTACTAAAAACAGCCTTAATACCGTATCGTCCGTCAAAGTATCGTCGTAAATCAAAGAATATTCAAAAAAGCTTCGAACTTTTAACAGCGAACCTTTTTAAAATAATATGATAAGGTGTTTAATCCTCGTCTAGTCTCACCTTTATGGAATGGATAAAAGTCAAATCAGATTCTGGTCAATGATTTGAAAAACTTTTACGTAATAACATTTTATTTATTTTAATGTTGTCTAATATTATTATTTAAAGGCGACCTTTATATAGCTATAAGCTATTTGAATTATAGGATATTGCTCAGCTAAATTGATCAGGCAGCTATGACTCAGAGATGTGAAAGCGTGATAACGATGCCTAGTAAAGGTTCCATTTGACTATCGGCGCAGGCACTGGCATTTAATTTATACACCGTTTTCACACCGGCTGCTTTGATCGGATGCGGAAATAGAAAACTCATTGCAGTAAACCATGAAGGTCTGGTAAGAACAAAGTTCTTATTTAAACTAAATCCATAAAGTCCATGTAACCAAAAGGGAATAGTGAGGGGTAAGTGCTAGGTAGGACGTTATTATTTGTACAATTTTTCTAATGAAAAATCTATACATTTTTATAATTCATAAACTGGTTTTAAGTACACTTTTTACTTGGTGTTTTGCCAAAACTCGACATCTTTTTCTCTCTCATCTTCTCCTCCGTGGTGTAGAAAGCACGTTACGCCGTTATCGTAAGATAAGATAATTTTAAATCCATCAATAGACCAGTTTGGTAAGTTATGTCATGATTTCAACTAATTAAGGTTTAAGCTCTGGCCTAACCTTGTGGAAAAACCGTTTCAGAGGTACGTAAATAGGCTGAATAATGAAAGGAAAAAACAAAACAATTCATAAACACCGTCTCGTAAACTCATCAGGGCTCAGTTAATGTGATTGTAAACTGGGAGACATCGATTGCTCCCTCATAAAAGTTTATGGGGAAACTGGGTCAGTGAGAGATGCCATTAATGAGATGTGGGCTGCGGCGCTAAGTTGATTCCGTGAGCGAAGGGGACAATTTGTGAAGGGCCCTTTCTTATATTCTCGACATGGAAGAAATTTCATGCTGAAATGTCATAATTTCTTCGAATTAAGACTGACATAACAAGAGCCTTCGTAGTTGGCGATGCTAAATAGTTTTGTTAACGTTTTGTAAAAAAAACAGATAACTACATTTATAAATGTAAAGATTATTTTTTGTTTTTGCTATTTTCATTTTGGCGTTGGTCTTTTTTGAGAATAAACTCTAGAAAAAAATATCTGTGTCACTCTAAGTAACATTGTGTGAATTTTAATAAGTTTTAACTTTTTGCTTATCTAAAGATCTTCTACACATCTACACATCTTTAGATAAAAAAACTAATAAAAAAAAGTTAATAGTTGTTAATTACTTTTTAATAAAATCTATAAGCATCAACCATTGTGCAAAATAAAATAAAATAAATAATGTGTTTTAAGGTGCTAAGTGGCCATTCTCGTATTTATTAAAAAATTACAACGTTGCTATAAAAAATCTCAGATATATAATTACTTAAGTATAGACTAGAGTAAGGCTAGTTTTTAATGTGCTGTTTTTTCTCAGCGGAGAACCGCTTAGTCTTCATCAGACCTGATGGTAAATGATGGTAAGGCCGTAGGTGGCAGTGCACTTTGCTAGGAACCCTTATTGAAGAACTGACTATCTAAGCGCTATATATTAATCTATTTAGCAAAACTATTGAAGAACTGACTATCTAAGCGGTTATATTTATCTTTAATTGACATACAGAAAATTTAAAAAAACTGAACAAAGCAAGTGTCTATGAAATAACAGAGGAAAGAGGCATCTCAACGGAACTCATTGATGATATTAATGTCCAATTATCTAGCTTGATAATCGTATTGGAATGATAATAATCAGTATCAGTAGCATTAATTACATAAATTAACAGCTTAGAGCATTAACATTCCCCAGAAATACCTCAAAGAGTATTTAAAAAAAATGTGGGTAGCACTCAGTTCTTGGCGTTCGACGGCGCAGTGGTTAACGCGCCCGGTCTGGTTGCAAAGGCCGGTCATCGGATGGGTGACCAAAGATATATCATCTCGAGCTCTTCCGGGCTTTGGAAGGCACGTAAAGTAGTTCGGGACCAACTGCATTAGCAGTCGTTAACAACCACCAATCCGCATTGAACCCGCGTGATAGTCTTTGGCCCGTTCTCCCTATCCATCTCATTCATTTATGCCTCCAGTGGGGACATAAAATGAGCTGGTAATCTTGATGATGACTCAGTTCTTTTCGCAATTACCTTCGCACGATTTTTTGAGAATCTAACCGTGCTAGCTAGGGTTAGATTTCGGGTTAGAAAAAAATTGTTTTAGCTAAACGGTTTCATTGAAAATAAAGATTTAAAAAAATGATTTAGACAATGTACTAAAAAATAATTCGGTAGGTCCTAGGTACCAGTTATCACACCACTCCCCTCATCAATCTAGGGCATAGATCAGACAAAACAATTAAATCGTTGGACACACGCACGTAACCTGCGTAAATATGTAAAAAGCATTTTTATTATGATATAGCGGTTGACTTGATAGAAATTTCCAACGGTTTTATTTTTGACCCCAATTGGACCAACAATTTTTTTTAAACAAATAAATAAACAGGACAAGCTAAATAAAACCATTTGAAAACAATCTTGCCCTTGATCAAAGTCTTTGATCAGGGTAGAGCGGGATTGTTTTTGACGCCCTTTGGTCGACGCTTTCATATACTCCGACCTCCGGTTTGTGGTTTTTCGCATTTGACATTTTGGCGCCCCTTGCCAAACTAGTGAGTTTCCTAGAGCGACCGATACACTCACTCTACTCTAGAGCCGGCGCTAGCGACCGCTACTCTACTCTAGAGCCGGCGCTGTCTAACTAAAGAAATTAAGTAATTTTCTGAAATGAGATAATGCATGATTGTTGAGAGAGGTTGGTTGAGGTTGTCTGGGAGAGGCCCCTTTTAATGATAAGACCGTCCTTTGTTTCCCCACGCAACGTAGGTGAGCATTGAGGGGTGTATGGAGTTTCCTGTGTAGTCAATATAGAAGCTTTTCAGCGTCTGTCAAAACGACATTCTCTGTCTATAGAGATATTTTCCTTGTTATGTTTGATTCCTTGTATTATAACCTCCTTACAAATAAACAAAGAATAAGGTCCGAATAGTTATTCCGTGTTTTGTTCCTGTCATGTAAACGTCATTACAAATTCGAGTAAAAGATACAAAACACGGAATAACTATTCGGACCTTATTCTTTGTTTGATTGTAAGGGGTTAGTCTTTGTTAAAGAAAAAAATATTTTACGGGTTAGCAGGCCTTCATCTCATCTGATATCTGATGATGATGAAAAGGCCAGAAGGTGGAAGCGCACTTCACCCGGATTCCAAACCAGAACTAACTGAAATCTACTGGTTTTCGTTATACAAAATTCTGCATATTAAATATTTTACGTTTTTGAGTTTTAATGATCATCAATCAAGTATTTGTAGCATCATAAAAGTTATTGCAGGATATGCAAATCAATTCAAATTCAAATTCAAATTCAAAAATCATTTTTTCAGTTTAGGCTACAAGTAGCTCTTATGAATGTCGCTATGCCATCGGTTCGTAAGTCTACTCTGGGCGGGAGATCTTGCACTGAGAAGAACCGGCAAGAAACTCAGCAAGTGTCCAGCTCTTTTCTCCCTTACAGCGTCAAAAAAAATAAAAATTGAAAAATGCCCTATCATAGCAGGACACTTTCCATTACAAATAAACACAAAAAAATATAGAAGACAACCACAACGTAAAAAAAAAAAAATAATAATAATAAACAAATCTAATATATCAAATTTACATCTGGTATAAGTTTCAATTTCCACAATGTCATACAGTACTACAGTACTCTAATATTAAAATATCTGCAAAATCAAATAGTAAATCATCTTGTACTGTAGATTAATTGAAAAATCTCGTCAAACTTAATTCATTTAAGGCCATTAATGCTGCTAATTGTCACTAAGGAAGTAAGTAGTCTTACAATATTTTTATTAAGCAATAATTGACTAAGTCTAATAGCAAAAAATTCAAGGATTTAATTTAACTAGTGGTCGCCCAGTGGTCGAAATTCGACCATAATTTTATTAAGGCTGCACGGATTGTATCCTAAGCAAAGATAAATTTAAAAAGATAGAATGTGAGTGGATTTGGCATTGACAGATTTCGGCCGCTCCTCTTTCATTTTTGAAATTTTTGAAAAGAGTATAAGCGTGTGTGTCAAATAAATATGAGTGTGTGTAATATTTGTTTTATTAATTTAATGTATTTTTATGCATAATTTAAAAAAATACTAACCTCCTTACTCCTTCTTAATCTTACTCCTTCTCTTAATATATTCTCCACGTATTAGTATATTACGATTTGAGTAATATGAAACTTGATTGTACTAACTTTTTTATTTTACTTTACTAAGGATAAGCGTTTATATCAACTTCTCTTTATCGGGATAATACTTACTTACTTAAAAGAAGTAACTCTTATGGTATATATATAAATCTTCTATGCGTGTGTATGAAATTGAACTCCTTCTAAACGGCTGGACCGATTTGGTTCAAGTGGATTCGAGAATGGTTTAGATTTACAATTGGACCCGGTAGGTCCAAGGTAGGCTGTTATAGGGGTCCAGCATGTTATACGGGTGTTCTTATGCGGACGAATGATTTGTTTGTTTTGTTGTCATGGAAACTGTCAACGTTTTGTTTGCTTTGTTGTCATGGAAACTGTCAAAGCGTATTAATATATAGATTGGCGCTCATAAGCAAGCATAACAAATTAGTAACAACACATACAAGATCGAATCGGAAACACTTCGGATCTTTTCATTATAACTACAACTTTCTGTTACGCGTTTTTTAAAAACAAATGAATACTTTAATATTTACTTAGGTAAGAATAAATGAATAAGTGCTTAATGTAATTTCTCTAACCACAAAGAACTTTCTCCTAGAAGGCCATATTATGGTTATATCTCGCGGCTTACTCGGCTTACGTGAGGTCAATACGAATTAATTCAACCTTCCCTTTGATACTTTCCAGATTAATCTCGGAGTTGGGTTTCTTTTTAATACAAAAATATGTTTGTTCGAGTCAATGGTTCGGTAGAGAAAGCAATTATCCAAATCCTGAAAAGGACGCTTTGTACAAAATGAAATATCGTACAATTTGTAGATGATCCAATTTCTCTCAATTTCAATGAGAATTTCAGAAGACAATCTTTCAAGAAAGATAGTTATTTTAAACGTACATACCTAACAGATAGAGTTGGTACTAAGGCACAATCTTACAAGAAAGGTCGTTAACTTTAATGTTGCAAGCTTAAATAAACTTGACAGTTTATAAAATGAGACCATAAATGTCAATCCTAAAGTGGAAGATGAGATTATGGACGATCATACTGCTCATTAGACACGATGATGTTCAAAACTTTTTAAACTATTCATATTATTATAAAACTAGGTTCCATAGACATTCAATTGCGTAGTAGGTAAAAAGGAGTATTGTTATAAACGCATAGAATCCGTTTATGGTACCAATATAAACGCATATAAGTTTTATTTAAAATTCAAAAACTTATGTTTGAGATCGAATTTAAGATGAGAGTTTTAAGTTTTATGACTGTGAATTATATCCTCTACTTTGAGTTATCACACTTATCACTAAAGAGTTTAAGGTTTTGATAAGATAGGCTAAGGCTTAGTAAATAAATTTGACCTGATAAATTAACACAATTATTATAAGTTATATTATTAAACTAGCGGCCGCTCGCGGTTTCACCCGCGTGGTTCCCGTTCTCGTGGGAATATCTGAATAAAAAGTATTCTATGTGTTATTCCAGGTTATAAACTATCTGTATGCTGAATTTCATCCAAATCCATCCATCCGTTGCAGCGTGAAGAAGTAACAAATATACGAACATACATACACACAAACTTTCGCATTTATGATATTAGTAGGATAAGTTATTTTGTTTTTAGTTTTATTTTTTATGGCAAGAGGAAGGCCAGCAGTGTCCACTACAGACTTATAATAAAAAAATAATAATTTTAAGTTATTGCCAAAAATATAGTAGGTAGGTAAGTATTAAGCTTGTGTTATGTAGGTATAGGTTCTCGTAAGAAGTATGGCGTAGCTATAGAGAACTATTTATTTACTGAAAATAAGAATACAAACTTACAACTTTAAACAGCCAACATGCCTATATGCTTTGCTATTGAATTACGATTTCTCGCATCCAACCGAGCATCTCTACTGATTTTTTTAATGGTAGAAAATCAAGTTATACCTAAGTGAACAAAAACTAATTTATTATAAAAGGTGGCATTGAATCAAGTATTCAAAATAAATGAGCCCTGTCTAGAAGTGGTTTTATTACAATGTGTATGTTTCAAAACAAATTTTCACGAAAAGTGACCCTATATATTATGACATATTTTATTGTAGTTCTTTCAAGATTCCAGTGTATATGAACTGTAGGCTTAGCCAAAGTAAATAAATAAATAAATAAGCCGCGCTAAATCACGTGGCCAATCTTTTGAACTTCGCTATCGTTTTCTTAATGTTACTTTGGCTACCGCCACTGTACTTGTTATTGGAGACAAATGCCTTTAAACCGAAACCGAATGACTCTTCTTTCACGGTATGCTCTCCAGATCCGGAGCGTAATCTCGGCTATCAAGCGCACAGTGAGTGCCACAGCAAAAACGAATTAGAAGAAGACCGATCGTTAGTTGCATGACTTGAGCCGAGTTGCGTGCTCGAAACCAAGAGCCAACACTTATTTCGCATAACTTTCAATTAAGGAAGAATTCAGCAGAAACGCATAGCTTCCTCTGACAGCGAGTTGTATGTCTGTTGTGTTATTTGCGACATTATTGTCGTATATAATTCTAGCCTAGAGCGAGAAGATATGAAATGGTACGAACCGCGTCTGTTAGACACTGGTCTCATTTGCAAGGAATTGATTTTTCTATCGTAATTTTTTTTGCATATTTTTTATTTCATTACATACGGTATGTGAAATTTTAATGCTTTAATGACGCACAGTTAGAATACCTATTGCAACGATATATGTGATTAGAATTAACTTTAAAAATTCTTGATGTTTTTTATTTATTTATTGAGGAACAAACAATCATTCGCACAACAAATAAACATAATAAGATATATACTATGTATTAGGCACGGTGAGATTTAGCTTTCTAGCACTTGTCAGTCTGTAAATGACAGACAGAGGTCCATGACGTAACTGTGAAATAATAAGGGTGCCTGTTTACTCATCACAATCGACAATCTTGGCAGAGGGATCGTGGGTATCAATATAGATTATAAGATTGCACTGGTACCGCGTTTAAGAGGCGCCGCCATTTCCCTCTTAATGCTGTTTCTTTTGCATTAGGGGATCGTCAAGCCTTCAGCCGTAAAGCAGTACAAGTCTTCAATTGGTCGGTCTAGAAGAGCGTAGAGGTGATCCGCCACGTGCAGATTTGCCTTAAATTTCGCTGAGAAGAAGAGAGAAAGCAGTTCATAATTCGGGGCACATGATTGATCTCTGTCGTGGTCATCTCTGATTGTTGCTGAACATCAGGGGTGAATACTACGCTGAGCAACGACCCTTTTGAGATGCTGCGGCACACACGCATTTTTGTATTTTTTAATAATAGGTCCTTACCTATGAAATTGGAGTTTTGTTTAAAGATTTTTATAAAATTTTATTTTTTATACTAACGTTTTTTTTTTAATTTTCTTAACATCTATTTATTATAACACTATAAAAATTGAAGAGTATAGTGTGTTTGTTTAACTAGCTAAATATAGCAGACATTAAAAAGAAAAAAAAACCAAGTCCCTTCAAAGCTACAATGAAACAAAAGGACAATAACGCGAACAAAAAAGTTAGTCAATTTAAAAAAAAATATTGGGCGATAACACAAAATTATTAATCATTGTTATTACTCAAGCCTAAGTAACAGTCCTAATTAAAGGTGTATAATAATATTAACAACACGTATTGACTTTTAGAAATAATACACCTATTAATAAGTGAGAAAAAATCTCCAATTTCATAGGTAAGGACCTATTAGTTTACTGTGTCATGAAATATGTTTTTTTAGTTTCATTGTTGTTATTATATGATTGTATATTGTGTGAGTGTGTGTATAGTGTCCAAATAAAGATTTTATCTATCTAGATAGATATCTAATTTGAGCTTAAACGATGTAGAGCAGTAGGTTGCTTGACACTTGGTCTACTACGGAACCGGAAAATTAGACTTCTTTTAAAAACTGTCTTGAAAAACGGAAGATCTTGTTAATTCTTCGGATGACTATGATTACATACAAATAACGTCTGATATGCCGAAACGTGAATCCACGCGCTGAACAATTAGAATTAAACAGTGTCTGTATTTACGACAACCGACATGTTATCTCGATTCTTTAAGAACCCCTCGCAGTATCTAGTGTGTGATGCGATTTCCTCTAGAAAACCTCACACGGTGTTTCGTTTCACATGGCTTTAGGAACCCTTTAAGTTTCCCGCCGCCTCTAATAAAGTCAGGTAACGCTGAAAATGGCACCAAAGTCAATTACCAAACTCTCTACAAAGAAAGACGGACAGGTTAAAGATGATATTTTTAACTGTTCACACTATAATATAATTTATGTTGTAATCAGTAATCCAAACATGTTAATTTGCAATTCAACACAAACATTGCATAATAATCCATACGTGAATTGGGTAATTAATTCTAGACATCCTTATTATCTTTAAACAAATCTAGTTTTTGAGCCTTGACATGCATTGGAAATGAAGTTAATCGTATGTGAAAACTACCTACTTCTTAAAAAGATCAAGCCAGTTTCCCAATTGATTGTATCCAGATGATAATTAATATTATAAAAAAATATATAAAAATCTTATCTCTAGCTGCCGGAACACAACAATGCTACAAACATTGATGTTATAGTGACTAGCGGCCGCACGCGGTTTCACCTGCGTGGTTCCCGTTCCCGAGGGAATATCGGGATTAAAATATCCTATGTGTTAATCCAGGTTATAAACTATCTGTATGCCGAATTTCATCCAAATCCATTCAGTAGTTTTTATGTGAAAGAGTAACAAACATCCATCCATACTTACAAACTTTCGCGTTTATAATATTAGTAAGATAATGGTAGCTAGCCAGGCGGAGAAACAAGCCCCACCACCAACCAAACCGAGTACATAAAAATAATATAAAGTACATAAGCATGTCCCCCCCCCTGGGAATCAAACCCTGGACCTCTGGGTCGAAACCGGTGGTCTTAACCACTAGACCATAGAGACGGTTAAAAATCAGAAAAACAAAATAAAAACTCTCAAAAGGCAGTCTATGGATTGTGTAGAGTTAAGTTATCAATAATCATGAGTATAATATTGCAAAAGTTTTGTTGCGTGATCATTTTTTATAACTATTAATTTAATAAATTAGAAGGATATTATTTGTTAAATGGAGACAAGACATCATTCTAACTTTTAAACTTATTGATACAACTAAGATTGCTAAAGAATACTTGCATAACGTAATAAATCTATTTTATATAATGAATGCATAAAACATTCAACCTTGCACCTATTAAAGCCGATTCCTAATCATCATAATATAAAGTATAGATCGGACGAACCAGTTTTCTAATTTGGATGTTTATATCGTATTGGAATTGTGACTTTTATGTGTATTTTTAATTTATAGCGTAATCACTTTGAAACTAATTACAATTAAATGTACAAATCAGCAACACGTTTCGCTATCTGTCTAACTACATAAATCAAATGGAATTGCTGTTCGTTAGTAAACGCATCTTTGAAAACGGCTTAACGGATTTGGATGAAATTTTGCACATTGATAGACCACGACTCGGGCTAGGATATAGGATACATTTTATTCCGGTAACAGGGATAGTGAATTCATCTCTAACGAAGCCGCAGGCAACAGTTAGTTTTAACTATAAATGAAACATAAAAAATAGCAGTTTAGTAAAGACTGTGTGCCAAACCAACAGTTTGAATAATACTAGCGATGATTCCTGCCTAATAACCTAGGCAAATCCTTACTTTCATATTTTATTATTAATGGGCGAAAATAATTTTAAATACTTTTTAACTTTCACGTTCCATCTTCTTTATACAATAACAACTAAAGTAACCAACCAACCATTCCACCAACTATAGACAGAGCAGTTCTCTCGTAAGAGCTTGTATGTGTATTAATAATACTAATGCTAATATAGATATATGTATTTTTCGACAGCATCAATAGCATAAAAAAGGCGCTTACCGTTGTTGACGACTTATTGACGATTTAAAATTAATTTTATTATGTGAAGTTGAGTTTTACTATTACTGTAAGTAGATATCTTAGATGTGGTAGCTTGTCAATAGCTTATAGTTATAATTCTTGTTGTTATTTTTTTACTATTGCAAGCTGTTAAAATAAATAAATAAATAAAACTATTGGTAAGTTGCCGTGCGCACGCCCACGATCCCGGTCCGATCTGAACCCCTCGGAGAATCTAGTAGGGAATGGAAACACGTTGCGTGATACCATTACCTCTAGAGCCATCTGGCGTTGTTTCGATTACAGACCTTGAAACCTAAAACCTTTTTTTTCTCGCCACCACTAAAAATCCAGTGACGCTGACCGGTGACTGGCCGAAGGCTATCAGCGAAATCTCACTAAAAAAAGCGCCCGCAGTTCCGAGTTGATAAAACCACCACAGATTATACAAACTATAGTTTTTTTTTATATAAAATAGCTTGGTATTTCACCACAATCTTATTTGACTAACCGTCACCCGGCGCTTTGCTATGCGAAAATTTGTAAATATTTATTTTTTGTTTTTTTTTATAGCCTATCATTCGCTTACAACTTTACAAAGCACAGGTCAGGCCTCATATGGAATACTGTTCCCATCTTTGGGCTGGAGCGCCCCAGTACCAACTCCTCCCATTTGACCGCTTTCAACGCAGAGCTGTCGAGTTGTCGGCGACGTGGTAACCTCTGGTCGGCTCGATCCACTGACCCTCCGGAGAGACGTTGCGTCTCTCTGTATATTTTATCGCCTTTATCATGGGGAGTGCTCTGAGTTATTGTTCGGTTTGATCCCTGCCGCTGCTTTCCTTCACCGCACTTCACGCAATCGACTGTCTTTCCATCCACACCATCTTGATGGATGGCGGTCTACTACTGCTCGTTTCTCACGTAAATTTTTACCACAAACTACAGTGCTGTGGAACCATTAGGAATCTTCAAGAAACGAGCCTATTCCTTCCTTAAAGGCCGGCAACGCATCTGCCATTCCTCTGGTTTTGCGGATGTCCATGGGCGGCGGTGATTGCTTCATAACAGGTGACCCGCCTGCTCGTTTGCCTCCTTCTAATATAAAAAAAAACAATCTCATGATCTTACTACATACAAATTTTCATCAAGATCGGTCAAGCTGTTCTTGAGTTATAAGAGGACATACAGACAGACAGACAGACAGAAAGACAAAAATTTCAAAAATCGTAGAACTGGTGTCAGTAAGTCATAAAACGAATATTTATCCCAAAATTTGTCAGAAAAATTGTATGTACGGACAGAGCCTACAGATTTATACGAGTATAGTAGTATAGATAAATGTCTCCTACAGTGCAACATTCTTTGAACCACGAAGTCTCGCATTCAAACCGACCATCTTCCTGTTCGACCACCGATGCCTTAAAACTTTAAGAGCCTTACAAATATACAAAGTTCTCAGAATAGTTATTCCGTTTTTTGTCTCTTTGACACTAATTGAAATGACTAACTGAATAGTTATTCCGTGTTTTGTTCCTGTCACGTAAAAAAAAAACTCCAAATGGAGCTTATATTTTGTTTATTTTATGTTATGTAAAGCACATAATAAGTATGGCGCAATGCGATGATAGCTTTACTCAGCTCTATTAATATAATGTCGTATCGATTTGCATAACATTATGTCAATGTTAATGGCTAATTGAAACTACTTACTGGTTAATTAGTAAGGTCAATTTCCGGAAGTCGTGTGATGCCGTTAGTTGCGAAAAAAGATCCACCGGTCGACATTGGTCTTCTTCGGGTATGTCTATTAAGCAATGGATTACATCTGGCTGTGAAGGTTGTGATGATAAAATCAACTTATCTCCCTTGCTTCTACAATTTTTTTTCTATTATCGACTCTGTGGTCTTGTGGTTAAGACTCACCAGTCTCAGATACCAGCGGGGGCACATGTTTGTGTACTCGGTTTGGTTGGTGGTAGGGCTTGTTTGTCCGCCTGGCTAGCTAGTGGCTATATGTTTTTTTTTGGCAATTAAATATATACTTACTATTATTATTTCCTTTATTTATTTTGTTCACATATTACTTTACATTTTCAAATATTTTCTAAAAAAAACATTTAAAAATATAAAAAATAGGGGTCCGCCGGCATCGGGACCAGGGTCCAAACTACCGGTGGTTAGGGCTTCAGAGACAGGAACCTCCTCTTCCTTCCTTATTATTATTATTATTATATGTCGCCATAACATCAACGTTTATAGCATTCTTGTGTTCCGGCAGCTAGAGATAAGATAGCCAGTGCCTCGATATTTGAGGATTCCAGGTGAAGTACTTACGCTTCCAACTACCTGAATTCTCGCAAATTATTAATTGCACTTCATAAACTAAGTTATCACATTGTATAGTTAACCTAATGCCAATTACAGATCCTTACTTTGTAAAACTATATAATATGTCGCTTAAGCGAATTAGAAAGCAAAACAGACAGACAACACAATAATTTAAAACTGCATAAACAATTTAAAAAACAGATTAATTAAAAGGGCGGATTCAATACAAAAAAAAAATAGATGACCGGTCTTTGCGAAAATTGCATAACCTCAGCACTCGCAGAGCGGGAGCGGTAACCACTGCAGCATTAAGCTCATCAAGTGACGGTCACGGTCACGGAACAGATGCACTCTGCAGCTGCTGACTGGTTTGAGATGTTCCGAAATTCCGTGTCCGTGAGAGGGTCTATGTGTGCGTTGCTCCAGCGCGGTAAGTAGGGTAAAGCCACCAAAGAGCACGCACTACTAAAGAGTACCGCAGTGCTACTAATTGAATAGTTGTCCTTGCGTCTGGACTCCGTTTCCACTTAACATCAGGTGAAGTGGAGTCATTTGCCAAGTTTTGAATAAAAAAAATAAAAAGATAATTTAATATGTCAGCAACTATCTACTTGCCTTTAACATAACGTGTGCGTGGAGTCAATACAGTACGTAGTATTTATTAAACACATGAATGTGTAATTATCAATAGGATAGATAAATACTCTTTGGTAGTGCGTACTCTTTGGTGGCTTTTCTGGGTTCTCCATGTTTTGTGATTCGTATGTGGTGGTACATACGGACTTTTTACATAGAGTGATACTTACCACTTTTGAAACAAAAACGTTTTTCTAAAATGCATATTTTTCAAGAAAATAAAAATTTTAAGTTATGGTTAGGCTTCTTGGCGGGAAAGTGGAGCGTCATGTCTGCGGTTTTGTCTTATTTTCCAAAATTTGTTATGTCGAATATTAATATGAAATAATGGAGGATTATTAACCGTTAAGTGTTCGTGAGTGTGCATAAGTGTTGGCAAATGAAACAAAACAGTGTAACGTCACTTTTCAAATTCTCTCAAGAAGCTCGCGTGAGGACTTAGTAAAGCCCCACATCTTTACTGAGATACTCGAGGGGTTGGGGGGTATATCATTTCTCACTTCCCATTTCTAATATCATTCATCATCATTTAAGGAAATATTGTTTATTTATGTATTATTTGTACGAAAAATTACTTTGACACTGGCTAAATGTGCTAATCACACGAAGCCATCAACTAAAAGAAAAAAAAAAGTTATGGTTAGGATATGTTAGGTTTATGACATGTCCGTATAAGACCAATTTGGCATTTTCCACAAATTCCTTTGTAATAATTTTGTTGCATCTTTGGTGATACAATGTTGTCAGTATGAGCTACGATTAAAGTAGATCGTTTTATGAAAGGAAATCGTTTATGGCTCTTAAGATCTAACAAAATAGGTCATTAAAGGAAAGTAAGAAACTATAAGTTTCATGGCATTATGAGATAAAGTGTTCCAAAGCGTAGTAGATTTTAAAGTTAAGCAATACTGCAGTTTTGTTATTTTTCTCGTTCACAACCGGAAACCAAACGTATATCCTATTTAGAGCTTTCACACTCATAAATAAAAAGTGCGGCATAGACAAATATTGTATCTATAGACTGTGTGTCATCCGTCATTATTATTATGGATTAAGGCATATAACGAATTAAATGAATATTATTACGATTAGTCATGGTTAACTTTGTTTGCATTAATACTACATCCAACACCGAAGTACACAAACGAAAGATAATAAAAATAAAAAAGTTCTAATGTAATTTGTACGTAAGCATAGTTTCGCGCCATAAAAACTTTCATCGAGAAAATAAAGGTCCGCTTTATGATTGCCGAATATAATGTGGGCGAATATAAACTTTTTTGTTCCTAATGGGAAAAAAAGGAAGAACTTTATAGACCTTGTAGGTACAGGCGCGTAGACTAGCGATTAACCTTATCTACTTGTCTTTGGAAGATAATGTATCGGAGTGCCACAGTGTTTGACACAGGTAACCCAATGTTCGACACAAGTTTTCGTCGCCTAAAAGTAATATAGAAATTGATTGTAACATAACTGGATAACAACTACGAAACAGTTGGTCGGTACTAATTTGTTGCTAAAGTCAAAAGTCTTTCAACTCTCAATATTATATATTTTTTTAATTTTTTTTAGACAACATCACTTACATTGTTCTGATTCCAAGGTAAGTAGCTAAAGCACTCGTTTCATGGAAATCAGAAACAACGACGGTACCACAACCACCCAGACCCGACACAATATCGAAAAGTTCGTTTCGACATTGACCCAAAATCCGGTGTGCAAGCCACCGGCTACACCCATTATATTCTCTATCTAAATACTATTATTTACATATTATTGTTATTGTTATTACGCACTCTTTGGTAGTCCACACTTTAATGGCTTTATCTTTATATATCTTTATCTTTTTTAATTTAAGGGCTAATTGTTTTTGGCGTCATCAGACGGTAAAGGTAGTCCCAAATGCAATGATGGTATAACATTTCATTCGGCAAAAGAGCGGCACAACCTTTTTTTATATACCGTAACTACGTCGTCGATCGTACCTCGTTATGTAACTGTTACGGTCCATTCATAATGTTTTCATTCATTATTCGTTCCTTGTTTTTCTGTAACTGTTATGTAAAGGTGTAACGTAACAGCTGTATACATTTAATAGCATTGTATATTAATGTCAGAGCCTGTATCGCTTCCTGACAGCTTAACATGATCACTTCTTGCATTGCGTAGCTGATATTTATACACTTTTTATATCAACTAAGACCTTTTCTAGGCACGGCACGTAAAACCGTTGGTCCCGGCTTAACAACTGTCTTAACAACACTGTCAATACGCACTGGGCCCGCGTGGTGGTACATGGCTCGATCTCCCAGTGGTGTTTCTCCAAGACTAAGCTCTCGACCTTCATCATATCTGCAAGCAAGAGTTCAAAGACCTCTAATTAGTACGTTACTCATAATTATCAGTTAACAAACACTTTGCTATTTATTTTATGCCGAAAAATAGTAATGACACTTAAAGATAGAGCTCTATAAAGAAGAAGATAATTGTTATTTACGAGTCAAAAACAGTTAAACTGTACTGAGTATCCATTTTATATATATTATCTGTATTGTTCAAAGTTTATAATATCAAAGAACAGATCGACCTTAACCATTATTCTATCCACTAAAACCAATCACCAAGCCAATGGCTTATTCGTTGTAGCAAAAAAAAGCCCTTATTCAACCCTTTCCCTTATTCAATAAATAATTAAATGATTTGCATGGACCGTCCTTTGCTTATAAAAAAAGCTAATAAAAAGAAACAAAAAAAAGAAGTTTCAATCTCTACGGTCCAGTTCTAATTTCAAATTTCAAATTGGCGAGGGATCCTCTCTATCGAGCACAAATCGAAAGCTTAGGCATCGCATGACGGCTCCAGGCATTCGAGTGTGCTTCAATTCGATATTGGCATCGAATAAATGGGATCGATAGAAACAAAACATGATCGAACATCGAGCAGATGGGGGGAATTGTGGGTTACGGTCCTTTGATGCGGGAATATTTGAACGAGGCGAACCGCGTGCGTCAGAATCTACGAGTAGTAGAGGTACCGAGCTACCCCAATTTCAAATGCATTTAGAAGTAGGATAATTTAGTAACTAGAATCGTTAATATACCTACATGTTTGCGTTTCCGTTAAGGCAACACATTCCAGGAGTTTATATTATTTCGTTTTTATTTTTTGTTTTTATTTTGTCGTCATAACAACCGCAACTTAGTTAACTCGTTGGAACACAGAACTGATGGTTTCTAAATACCTTTCCAATCTGCATAAAAGCTTTGAATAAAGTCTGTCTGTTGTCACTTTTTAATCCAGACTTAACCCTCATGTGGTTTAGCAATTCAGAAAAGTATTTTCTCACTACTGACCAAAGACAAACTTATTTGTCTATGAAACGACTAATGGCTCCACACCGCAGCGGCACTAAATCAACAAATTACTAGTTTGCAAACTAATCGATAACCCATACCCATTGAGCGATCAATCAATCGCGCTAATTGAATCAGCACCAGATAATCCATAGTACATCAAACCTGAAACCGGCATACTAAACTTGACCCCTGACACAGTGCGCCGGATCGCGTGACCGCTAAATGATCGGCCATTGTTAGACAATGTACGTTTTAGGAAGTGCCAGTTACTTTTACTGCTCGGTGGAACGCAACGCACGCGATCACTTTCGACTTTCTGCGCGGATGGCGAGCTATTTTCCTACGTTTCACTAATTAATCATGTGTGGAGGTCCGAGGATAAAGTTGCTTCGCGCCATTAAACCAAAAAAAAAAAGTTGCTTTGTTTTTAATCCCATTGATTATGGTAGAGGGGATCAGCGTGATCTGTTTTTTTTACGATTTTTGATTAAGGAATGTTTTAATTGGCTGAGTGTGTCGTGCCTACCTCTTTTTAGTGACTTAACTATTCGGAATATAAAGTTAATATGGAACTAATGGAATATTTTAATTTAAATAATTTTTGATGGAATATTGTAGCTCGTGCGGTTACCATGGCAAATGCTGGATGCCTACTGTGAGTTTATTTTCCTTACTTATCCGTATTAATTCGATTACGTTAACGAAAACAAAAATTAGTATGGCATTGAAGCAGCGCCTCCTGGCGGCATACGAGAGAAGTTAGAATTTTGCCATACAAATTCTCGTTTTCATAAACGTTATCGAATGGCGCCTGAAACTCGCACTAGGTCTCTGAGCAGCAATCGAGATGTCATAAATTTTAAGACTATTTTCCCGTATACGAGTAATAATATTATTGAGTACGTCCCAACTTACTTTAAAAGATACTATCATATCATCAGCTAATATATAAGATTTGATAAAGTCATAAAACTAAATTTTGTTTAATGGTAACAGCCGAAGATAGGGCGCAGTGGCAAGCTTTAAGAGCCCAATGCCCAGCAGTTAACTAAAAGGTATTACAGTCTAATTAAAATTATGATATTGACTCGTAAAAGAACAAAGATATATCCTAGGATTTACGAGCGGTGTTTGTTATTAGAAAACATCCAAACCTTAGTAGAAAATAGCTGTAGTAAGGATTTATCACCTGCCTGAGATCGCATCATACAGGTTATTAAATTCCAGTCCCGAGACCATGTTTCAAGACTAAAAGATACTGTGAGCACATTTTGCGTGAAACGGAACGCACTCGATAAATTAATTTTGAGACGCCCAAAAGTCAGTATAACTGAGAGTAAGGAAAATTTGCAAGGTTTGAATACTTAGACGACCTCCTTGGTCGAGTGGTTTGTAGGTACACCGGTTTTCATGGTGTCGCCATCTCTGAGGTCCCGGGTCCGATACCCGGTCGGGTCAATTTAGAAATTATTGTTTTTCTATATTCTCTCGGGTCTGGGTGTTTTCTATGTATACAATAAAGTATGTATTTAAGTATTTTAAGTATGTTTATCCGTTGTCTAGTAACCATTTAACGAGTTTCATAACGAAGCTTCTCTTGGGCTAGATAATTGGTGTAAGTGTAGGAATGTTTATTTATTTGTTATTAAAATCTATCTACACATACCTACTTCGCTGGCTTAGCGACTCGTAGTGGATCTTCTCACAGCTCTTACAGCCATTCTGCCCTCTCCTTTCTATCTGTGTCTATTGTTAGGTAGGGAAGTAGAAGTGTGGAAGTGGAAGTGTGGAAGTGGAAGTGTGGAAGTGGAGGTGTGGAAGTGCCAGTGTTTGACAGAAACCAGTGATTGACCTTTTTCCCCTTTAATAAATAAGTTCGGGGTCAGCAACTAATGTTAGTCTCTAGCAACAGCTTAATACAGGCCACTTGCTTAGCTAACCCGTAAAATTTCAATGACTACCAATGTTATCTTTTGGGAACGAAAAATGTGTCGTACATCATCATCATCTCAGCCAAGAGACGTCCACTGCTGGTCAAAGGCCTCCCCCAAGGATGTCCACAACGATCATTTTAGTGCTGCTCGCATCCAGCGGCTTCCCACGACCTTTACCAGATCGTCGGTTCACCTTGTTGGACGTCTGCCCACACTGCGCTTTCTGGTACGCGGTCGCCACTCAAGGACTGTTCCGCCCCAGCGGCCATCAGTCCTGCGAGCAATGTGCTCTGCTCACTGCCACTTGAGCTTAGAAACTCTTCGGGCTATGTCGGTTACCTTAACCTTATGTGTCGTACACTGGGCTTAGAGTGTCGACCACGTTGCCTTTTTAATTACATATTCGATGATTCAAATAGTCATCCAGACTAAAGAGGTTTTCATACAAATAAATCAAACTAGCTTTTACTATGAGCTGCATATAAACTCCTTACAGTACCTAATATAGGGAATTAGAGCTGGTCTAACAGCTGCTTTCGTGGGTAGGCCTTCCTTCCCCCGTCGCCCTTTCGTGCATGGACGAGTAAAAAGAAGGACACTCGCCTTTTAACTCCTAAATCCTAACTTCTAACTCCGCCCGGCGTTCACGCAGACAGCAGGTCAAATAGTCAAAAAAGGTATCGTCAGCATCATCATCATCAGCTCATTTTTATATATCCCCACTGCTGGGGCACGAGCCTTCACTTCTTCATTTCATTAATTTCTTCTTCATTTCTTAATTTCATTTTATTTCATTTTCATTGAAGAACGATCAACATCTCCCACAAAGCCTTAATCCGCTGAACCTATAAAATTGACATTTTGCAGAAAATTTGCATCTCTTGCCTACGTCATGAAAGGGACTTGCCCTTTCATGACGTGCGTAGTCAAGAGATAAGACGGGATTTGCCGAAATTCCCCCGGGATCACGGGATTCGGGTGTTTACATGGAATAAGTCGCGATGTTCGCTAGTGATGTGTAAAGTTAGCTTTAACCTGCGGCTTTGCTCGCGTAGATACATGACTTAAGTTGTGTAAGTAAGTTCTGTATGGTGTAAAGAAAAAGGTAAAAAAGCACATTATTAATAGTCTTTTTTCGAGATTTTGAGGTAATGTTTTATTCATTTTGTTTACATATTTGTACCAATACTTATTTTACTTATACAATTTGTGGGACCCCGGCTTCCAAGTTAGTAAAAACCGTAATATCGTAAGTCTTGTTCGTACAGTTTATAATTTATTTATTCAACTCAACTCAACTCAACTCATTCAACAACTGGCAGAGGGCCGGCCATAATAGTCGCAGAACCGATAGCCATTCCCCAATGGTCAACAATCCGGCTTTACCCCTAAAGAAGCTGTCAAGTGGAGACCGCGTATCGGCAATCGTAGTGTAGGACGCCCTCATATTAGGTGGAGCGACGATCTTCGTAAGGTGGCTGGCAAGAGCTGGATGAGAGTAGCCGCGGATCGTGCTCGGTGACGTGAACTTGGAGAGGCCTAGCTATGTCCAGCAGTGGACTAGTATAGGCTGATGATGATGATGATGATGATGTTAATGAGGATTCGTTATATTCTAGCAACTTTTAATTAATTACCTACTTTTTTATGATTTCTTTACTTTTTAGACTTTTATTGAGATGCTGAAAATAAGTTTGTTTTTAGTGTAATTGTTGTTATTTTACGATTGTATATTGTGTGTGTGTGTTTCTATAGTGATTATTATTATTATTGTTTTTAAATTATATCCATTTTTAGTAAAATTGTTGTATTTACATATATAAGTGTTTGTTACACTCAGAAAATTTTTGCAATTGTAATGACTTTTTTTTTTACCAACCCGCACTGGGCCCGCGTGATGGTTTATGGCCCGTTCTCCCTAACCATCCATAGGGATGGCTCGTGCCCCAGCAGTGGGGACATAAAATGAGCTGATGATGATGAATGACTTTTTTAATGTAACTACTAGTGTAAACAAATGTTGGTGAATTAATTAATTAATAAAAAAATAGTTCTTTTTCTAAGCATATTTTTAAACAAATTGTTTTAGTCACCGATGACTTTTGCAGCGTAACCGGACTTTTGTTGGTTGTAAGAAATTAAAGGTTCCTTATGCCGTCGCGGTGATCCTCAGAGAACTTCTAGAAAGGAATGGAATAACGCAAGCTTGTCCCTGTCCCCCTTAGTAGATTCCCCGAAACGTTCGGATCCGATTCAATAGCTAAAAGTACACTCAAACGTTTAAAACGTGCGCATTGAAATTGAAATTGGAATCCTTCGGGGTGGCTCTCAGCTTTTTGAGATTCCTTTAAATCTAGTTTGTTGATTGGAGCTGCTCGGTTATTAAATAAAACTCCGAAATAACTGGATTGCGCACAAACGGACGGGCGGTATTAAACATTGCAAACGTGCACAGATTTTATTATGAAGACTAGCGTGCACTGTAAATGTTGCTTGCAATTGAAGTACTTACTATTTTTAAATTGAACTGGATTAGCTTTAACTCAATGTGTGAGCAAGCACAACAGGAGTAAGGGGCTTCGTCATTATTTGTACATGTTTTATGTTAATAAAGGTTTACTTATTTTTAATTAATTAATGATTTATTTATTAAAAAAATAGCTACTTCGGGGGTTTTTGGAATCGAGTTTTAGCCGGGGGTTTAGGTATACATAGCAATCGGTGTGGTTGGCTTAAAATCTCTATTTAGTATAACTGCAAAAAAAAACCTAAAAAAAGTTACATAACTCACGATTCGTAAAAGTGTACACATTTATTGCCCTTGACTGTACATCTAAACTAGGACGGTAAAAGGTGCGTTGGGTAAATACCCCATCATATTATAACGTAGGTATATTCACAGAAGATTCAATAGATATACCTACAATAATTGTTTAAAATCGCTTTGGTATGCAGTTTGCGTTTATACGTTGCCGTGGGAACTGGGCCAGTTGTGTACCGTCAACAAAACAGGTTACTTAATAATAGGCATTAATTTAATTTGAAACCAAAAGTGTTACAAGTTTTTAGTACTTGTATTCAAGTTTGCACGGGGTTTTTTAAATGGAATACATATTATTACATCATACACCATGAAATAATTCTAGGGCCGGCAGACTAAAACACATAAGTCACAAAAATCTTTTTATTTTTATTTTGCATAAATCTATTCATAGAACGATGCGTAGCCTGGCTTAATAATATAAGTCAAACAGAAGCGTATATCGCTTAAAAAAATGGTTATACTTTTTCATCTTCTTATTTTAAGGACTTACTTTTTTGATTCTTGTAAAGTTGGCATTTTTGACTTATATGCTTTAAGTCTGCCGGCCCTAGAATTAACATCTTATGTATTTTTTACGTTACTACTAATACAGGAGTCACTAACACCTTTTACTATCAAAATGAGTCTTTAAAACTTATATCAATGAAATAATAAGCTTCCGCTCTTCATAGGTTAGATTGTATTTATACAATAAGCAGCAAATAGCTGACAATGTTTTTAACATATTTGATATTGAGCTGTTATCAGCCAGGTAGATATTACATTAGTTTTCTTGTAAAGAGTTATTTTATAACACTTTGTTCAACGAAAAAAAAAAAAAATATCTGTCTCCTGCCGTGGGCACGTAAAACTGAGCTGGTTATGATTCTAAATATTAACTTAACCAATAAAAAGCGTATACAGCATTACAGTATTATAATTAGACGGCCTTTTATTTAAAAAAAACAAATCTAATTTTCCGACCCTACGCCTGCCTATAACCTTCGTTTAGAGAGGACACTGACCAACACTAGCAATGGTCAAGACGGTAGAATGTCGTCCGACTACCGATCCCACTAAATACCTCGAAAACCTACTAAATGAGCGTTACAATCCACTGATTCTACCAAATTGGTAGTTTCCATTTACTGAGCAATGTTGAACATACTCCCTTCGTAAATGGACAAATTGTTTAAATAAGTAAGTAGGTACTTAGTACAATCATTAACATGTTTTCACTTAACAAACTAATGAGTGAAGTTTGTTTTTTGTTAGAAAGTTAACTAATGCAAGTTTTTTAACTAAGACGTTTTCACTTTAATTTGACAATGCAGTTTGAACAACGAAGCAGTAATACTATACAATATTTTTTTATCGACGTTTAAATAACATAATAAAAAACGTCAATAAAAATGTTAGACGTACCTATATAAATAATAATAGAATCAAATAAAAAAAGTAACAGTAAAACAAAAGCCAACCGTGATACTATAAAATCCTCAGAATAATAACTAAAGCTATAGAAACCGGACTAAAATAGCAACACTCATTCATCAGTTCGTACTATTTTAACTAATAAACCTAAGTGATGTATTGGAAAGAGATCGATTGTCCCTTTTCTTTCGTTATTTCGAAGGTGTCACCAGATTTGTGACGTCATATTTGAGGTACTGTAGTGAGTGACTTTGTAAAGGACTCAAAGATTTATTTTGATCACCGATTATCTGATGACCGTTTGACATAACAATACAAAAAATAAAAACTAAGTGTCAACCATTTGTCGCACTCCAACCTCCTTTTCTAGCCATAAGATAGAACGGAACTAAACATAGTTGACTAAACATAGTTAACGCCTCGGTGGCCGAGTGGCATAGCGCTCGGCCCAATACCAAGGTCCCGGGTTCAATTCCCAGGTCGGGCAAAAAAAAATGTATTATCTCGGATTGTTTCCGATACATAGCCCGGATTTGGATCACCAACCCGCATTTGGCAAGCGTGGTGATTTTAAGCCATTACCCATCCATTGTAGCGATAATTTCAATGATGTGGAGGCCTTTGCCCAGCAGTGGGACAATTTATAGGCTGTATACTATACATAGTTGCACGATTTTTATTTTAGCCATCCTTCTATAGCTTTAGTTATTGTTCTGAGATAAAATCTGAAGGTAAAAAGGTCACCGACAAAATTAAAAATAAAATTATATTCCTGCCAAGGAGGTCGTAACACATGCGTAAAAACCTATTTTAAATATATGGCAATAAAATTAGGGCAGCATTTCTCTCCATAATCCGTGTTACCATGCAAACGTCTGACCCAGCAGAACCTTCTTGATCCAATTATCCCGAGATAAGTTGCAGACTTTTTCATACAGATAATTTTTTGGATGGACTCTGGTATAAAAAGGTCGGTCGGTTCGGTGCGAGACTGAATCACCGCCGGCATGTTATTACAACATAATTGAACTTTTTTCTTGCTCTGTTAAACGGTTTTTTTGATTAACGAGTAGGTACTTAGAATGATTCATTGGAATGAAATAAAATTTTGTCTACATGTTTTGTCAATCACATTGGTTATTTTATGAAAATAAAGTTAATTTAGTCCGGTTAACCCACCTAGAAAGCTAATACTTGCTTGTGTAAAATATAGGTTCATGGCAGTAGACTAACGTAGATTCAACCACGATTGTATACTACCACTGTCTATATCGCAACAGAAACTTTTAAAGCTCGTTTGATTTTTTTTTCTCTTTACTTGGATCAAAAAACAGTGAACACAGTAAATATTGTATATGATGTAACCTTAAAACAAGAGGTAACTGTGCCACAGATTACTCATAATTATAAAAGAAAAGTGAAGGTGTTACAAAACCTTATAACTAATAGATTACCTAATACAATATATTTATAAGATATATTATTATCATTTATATATTTTTATATTGCCAGCATTCTTGGGACCGTCCCCATGAGCCCACAGTTGGTGGACATCTTTTATTTATAGGTCTTTAGTTTTTAATTTCCTGATTATTTTTCTGTTTTTTTTTTCAAGTTAAGCTATGTAATGTTTCTTTTTGTTGTGTATTTATATGATTGTGTACTATTTTTAATCTAAAACTATCGCACGCAGAGACATTCAATGCAATCATATTTTTTTATTACAAAACAATTGTTAATAAAAAGGTCTACTTACTTTATAATAAAAAATTACGTTTTAAGTAATTATTAAAGGTATAATTGACATCTTATTAATTGAAATTAAATTTAAACGTACAGTACTAAGGAAAGCTCAAACCCTCGTCTAACCCTTTGGCTGTCAATGGCAAAATAAATTCCTTATTAGAATGAACCTCATTCAATTAATTATGATTGAAAATTAGGGTAGTGGCTAATATGTTCGACAGAAACCTGCGATCGAAATTTCTTCCTTTATTCATTAAAAATCAAAACAGAGGGTCGGCAACTGATTTGAGTCTTTAGCAACAATTAAATACAGAACACTTGCTTCCTAGGTCATCATTATCATCAGCTCATTTTATGTCCCCACTGCTGGGGCACGAGCCTTCCCTAGGATGGATAGGGAGAACGCGCCATATCCACCACCGCGGGTCCAATGCGAATTGGTGGTTTTAACGACTGCTAATGCAACCGGGACCAACGGCTTTACGTACCTTCCGAAGCACGGAGGAGCTCGAGATAATTAATTTTTGGTCACCCATCCGATGACCGGCCTTTGCGAAAGTTGCTCAAACCTAAGCACTCGCAGACCGGGCGCGTTAACCACTGCGCCATCGAGCTCCTCAAACCGCTTCCTAGGTGTCACCCCGTAAATTTTTAATGAAAATCTATGTTATTTCTGGCGACGAAAATTGTGTCGAAGGCTGGGCTTTAAGTGTCAACCACTGGCGCCACTATTTATTTTCTTTACAATGGCCCCACTTCAAACTCTAGGATAATTATGTACGTTCACTTCACCTAAAGTAAACTAGCCAACCCAAGTGTTTGCTACATAAATAAAATTATGCATTTAACTATCCCTAGACGACACCAAACAGTTTTCGTCTTGTAGTTGTATGCTAAATGTTGCCAGCCTAAATACATACTAGGGACCGGTAAATTATTACAGCTACAATAAAACAAAAATAAAATATAAAATGAAAACAACAGTTAAAATTAAAAAAAAAAACTGAACTTTATTTCTCAAACTAATTTGCGTAAAATTATATAAGTTTAGGCATATTCATAAAACATTTTTACCTATACCAAGTTTGTTTACAAAAATCTAATGATGCAGTTTTAGTTTTCATCAAAATCGACTTCCTTTGTATTATTTGCTATGTCATGCATGATACAGTTTCAGATTAGCCTAAACACGCAGATTTGAAAAAAGTCACCTTGTATATTATAATTAGCTAGATTAAAGACTTTTTAAATTACACCTTCATCAAATGGCAATTACTGTTAAAAAGTTTTTCGCTCCAAAAAGTTTAATCACAATTTCAGCAATTTGAAGCCAAATAATATAAAACTGTCGCCAGCCTCGTGTTTATTGGACTAAGAAATTGGCGTCTACAGGATATTTGGGACCGAGAACTTTCACCTCTTTTGCTCAATTGAATTCAATTTGGAATTTATTAAATGCCGCATCACAAGTATTTTTATTAAAGCTGAGATTAGTGATTGGTGATGAAATTCAAATGTTCTTAATCACCCATTACACTCAAGTAAAAAGTTTTGAGGAGCTCGACGGTTATCTGCGACTGCTGAAGGTAAGCAACTGTCGCAAAGGCCGGTCATCGGATGAGTGACCAAAAATTGTCTCGCTACACCGTGCTTCGGAGCCTTTGGTCCCGGATGCATTAACAGTCGTCACCAACCACCAAACTGGGCCCGCGTGGTGTTTTTGCTCTCATAGTGATGTTTCCATCGATTGGCTCGTGCCCCAGCAGTGGGCAAATAAAAATGAACCGTGATGATGATGATGTAAATCAAACTCAAAAAAGTCAAACTGTCATCTCTCTAAGAAAACTTCTGAGAATCGGTCACTACAGCATGAGGAGCTTTGTGTTTCTTGCCGTAAGTAAAAATCGGTTATGCTAACGCAAAAGGCTGAAGGCATCAAAATCATTAAAAGATTATAAAAACAAAACATTTGCAATCATTTAATATGTACCATATTTTTAACTAAACTAAATAGAATTCAAGAGCGTTTACGCCGCACACTAGCGCCGTCAATGAAAAAAAACATATCTAGTAATTAGAGACGTTACAGCTAAAAACAGCCACTTTTAACTAAACCATAACATGTCAGATGTTCAGTGACGTAAAAATGCTAAATTACTTCATTCAAATAGTTTGTTGAGCATAATTTGATTTTCTATCTCTAATTACTAGATATTATGTTTTCTTTTTCATTGGCGGCGATAGTGTGCAGCGTAAACGCTCTTAACAAATTTAACTACATAAACTCGTATCAGTGCAATAATTATGAGGATCTTTCGCAATCCGGGTCTAGTCTTACGCAACTGAGCTACCGAGAGTGTTGGAGCTGGCGATAGGACCATTTTTCTTTCTTTTTCAGTCTCAGTGTCACTCAGTAAGCTCGAGTGGTCTCAATAGCTCAGCGGTCAGAGCATGGAACCTGCAATCCAAGGGTCGTGCTTGGGTTTGATTCCCACTCGAGCCACCTAAGACTTGTTGATTTTTTTCTAGTCAAATTGTATCTTGTAAGTAGTTACAAGATACAATTTGACTAGAAAAGAATATATTATGTAGACATAGCGTTGTGAATGCTAAAATTCAAATAATAAAAATAACCTAAATCTGTTCTGGAACTTACAAAGTTCCAAAAAACCAATCTCAGTGCAGCCAAATTTTGTCTTAAAAAATTTTAAGCTCACATAACTATAGCAAACTGCAACATTTATATGAGCCCTATCCGGTGCCAGTGGCGCATTATCGAATCGTCCACGCCATATAATTTGACGCGGTACGCACCGACATTAGCACCGATTCGCTTTTACTCCATTCTGAACGCATTAATCAGCGTTAGATACACATACGATACAACTATCTAATGTCTAGATGGTCGTGACTGATGCTGCGATAAGTTTGGAGACAATTTAGGCTTTTTGTTGAGGACTGTCCGCGTTACAAGTAATTATGGTAGCCTGAGATTCGGCAATCCAGATATGAGGTAACGCTATGTAAGGGGTAGATTGGGGTAGTCCCTGGACCCCACTTCGCTTCAATCTAGTTTTCTGGATATGATCTACTCTGTTTTAGTAAATAAACCCTTGTATCAAACCATCTTGGGGGAGTGGGAGTCTCACCTAACCACCGTGTTTCCCCAGGGGCGGTGGTATGTAGAATGTTTTTTCTGAGGGTTTAAAAAAGGGAAACTAGCTAGTTTAAAGCTGTGAGTGATAGGACAATTTGTTTTATGGAACTATCCGTATGATGTCGACTTTATATTGAACCCCCTTATTCATAAAAACTATTTAAGCATTATTCAGTTAATCATTGTCTTGTCTCTTTTCATCAAATTCAAAATGACGTTTGTGTGACGTTGACAAAACAATATTTAACTAAATAATGCTCAATTTTTTTTTATGAATAGGGGGGTTAGTTACTTTTAAATCTGCATTCAAACAAGTGAGATGAAGCCAAGGGGCCAAGGGGTTACCATGTTGTTGTTTTTTAAACAAAAGTAAATTATTAATTATTTATAAACATTATCATCATCATCTCAGCCAAAAGACTTCCACTGCTTGACAAAGGCCTCCACGGAGGGTCTCCACAACGACCGGTTTTGTGCTGCTCGCATCCCGGCTACCCGCGACCTTCACCATAAACTTATCTAAGACCAATGTTGACCGTTAGCAACATGGACGATTAGGAAGTTTTACATAACGACATTTAACGCAATGTTTGTAGTTTTAGTGTCTCATCGAATACATTCTCGGAACATGCACATAAAATTTAAGAAAATCTTAAATGGAATATAGAGATGACAATTAATTTTCCTAACGATGTTCTTTTGTTTGTTACAGTTCTGGCGCTGTGCGCATACGCCGCAGAAGTGAAAGAGAAGAAAGATGAGGCAGAACCTGCACAGAACAAAGACAAAAGACAAACGCAAGACGAACAGGTGCTCGGCGATGTAGTGTACAGAATTCCCAGGAAACAGGTCAGTACTTAATTTGAACTGTGACTTTTGCTAGCCGGCTAAGTTTAAAGTTGTTACAATCGTGTTATGTACTTAAGCACGTGGATAGCTTTAAAACAGTTCAAAGGTAGCTAGTAAAACTTACAGAAAACCTTAACATTATAACTTAACTAAAACTTAAGCCTAAACCTAACCTAAATTGATTACCGACCTTCCGTCAACTTTAAAGGAACAAATTACTGAATTAAATATCAAAAATAAATTAAATGATTATTTTTTATCATTAATAGTAGCTAAGTAAGCTCTTAATATTTGGATGAAAAATAAACACTTTGTGTGTTTTTTTTTAAGTTCAGTTGAGTTATCAACTGAACTTAAAAAAAACAAAGAAAAAAAAGACGTTAAAAACTAAATACCTTTAAACAAAAGATGTCCTCCAACTGTGGGCTCATGGGAACGGTCCCAAGAATGCTGGCAACATTGCCCTCTGGATTGCCAAGCTATAATATGCTGGCAGAGGTAGCTGACAGCTGACAGCCTTCATGTCACCGGAGGCCTCTCAATAAGGCGAGCACTTAGCTCTTTAACAACCTTATGTTATGCATTATTTGCAATATGAAGGGTGACACGAATATCACAAATCCACTTCACATTTTTAGTCAGAAAGTTAAGTAAATTTACATAACATTTATTATACATAATTATAAATATTTATAGTTATATTGGTTAGCAAACAATTAAATAGGTTCTTTATAGGGAAAAATTCACACTTTCTTCATTAATATTTAAATATATTTGTAAATAATGACATCTTAATAGACTAATACCTACTAATATTTAAAAATAATAATTTTGTGTATATTGACCTAATCGGCTAGAATTAAAAGATATAAGCTTTATAACTCTTACATCTTTGATGCAATCGTTTTAATTACTAGGTATATTTTTCTTACAATTGAAATTAAATATATTTTACATGTTTAAAGTATTAGTATTAGTATTGTATTGTGAACAAAATTGACCACAAAGTTTTTAAAAGCTTATTAAGCATTCAGAGGTCATTCAAAACTTATTTCATTGACTTACAAAGTATTCGGTATTCATATTAATATTAAATTACTTCTATCAGCCCACTGTTTATATAGGGCATGTAGAAAGGAAACGGAGCCAATGCAGCACCTACAGTATGTCTGCGACTCTGGCTAGGAAAATAATGGGACTCCTGGGATCAACTTATCCGAAACCGGAGGACTTCAGGCTTTTCGCTCTGAAAGACGTTGCCAAACTTATGACATATATCTTTACACAGGACAAAAAAATGTGAAAGGATGGGGTTGCACAATAGATCCCGATGGGTCAAAGTGCTACGGCTAGAGGGAAACCTCAGCAGGTCCCACATAAATTACATAATTTTTTAGTTTTTTATTTTACTGTCTATTCTGAGGTGTTACAATTTCCACGCGGGTTTTTCCAAGCGTGAAAATGTTTATTACTTTGTAGTTTAGTATTCTTATAAAATCCTATTAATATTATAAACGCGAAAGTTTGTTTGGATGTTTGTTACTCTTTCACGTAAAAAATAACTGAATGGATTTGGATGAAATTCGGCATACAGATACTTTATAACCTGGAAAAACACATAGGACACTTTTTATCCCGATATTCCCACGGGAACGGGAACAACGCGGGTGAAACCGCGAGCGGCCACTAGTATAACATAACTATGACGACTAGGTAATTTTCTGTTTGTATACGTATATAATCCCTATTACCATCACTTTAAGCGCACACAGTTTACATTCCTTCCCACCGTTAGCTTATGTAGTTAAGCTAGCGTTACAAATTACTACGACAATATTAAATTGACTACTTCTATAGTAGATACGTACAGTCAGCATTACGTCGATTGAAGCATTTTATGGTTAAAAAGATCTTTAAATATAGGTATATAGAGAAGGGTTTAACACGTAATTTATTAACCCTCGACTGGTGGTGGATGGCGCAGTGGTTAACGCGCTTGGTTTACGTTTGCTGAAGTTTCGCAAATGCCGGTCAGCAGATGAGTGACCGAAACTCGAGTGCTTCGAAAGGCACGTAAAGCCGTTGGTCCCGGCTGCATTAGCAGTCGTTAACAACCACCAATCCGCACTGGGCCGGGGTGGTGGTTTATGGCCAGTTCTCCCTATCCATAAGGCTCGTGCCCCAGCAGTGAGAATATAAAATGAGCTGGTCTGTGAACCTGGTGGTATGATTCTGCACAGATGCCGACTGGATGACAATAACGAACACTCTAACTGGTCACTCTGCCGCAAAGCAGCATTTCGCAACAGCTTAGGTTTGAAGAATTCAGCATTTGATCGGTGATTGAAACAGTTTTAAATTGCCGCAACTGGCAACTGTCAAGTTTGTACTGGTTGTATCAAGTTGCTGGTTTCCCTAACTGGCAAACACTGACTGTTGACTATGGATGGATTAAAAAAGTTTATTTAAAATTGCGGCTGATAGTATCTTCAACTTCGCCTTCTTCAAAACCGCCTCTGTGGTCTAGTGCCTAAGACCACTGGTTTAGACCCAGAGGTCCCGGGTTCGATTCCCAGCAGGGGTACATGTTTGTGTACTCGGTTTAATTGGTGATAGGGCTTGTTAGTCCGCCTGGCTAGTTACACCATCTTATTTAGATATGTTGCCATAACATCAATGTTTGTAGCATTGTTGTGTTCCGGCAGCTAGAGATAAGATTGCCTCACTAGTTGAGGTTCCCGGGTGAAGTGCGCTTCCATCATTGGCTTTATCATCACTTTACATCAGGTGAGATAAGCCGCTGGATGCGAGCAGCACAAAACCGGTCGTTGTGGAGATCCTTGGGGGAGGCCTTTGTCCAGCAGTGGACGTCTTTTGGCTGAGGTTATGATGATGATGATGATGATGGTTTATAACAATAGGTCCGGCTAAATTTCGCCGGATGCACCGCCGCCTACCCTCAGCGCAACGGACAATGGCCCAGCGTAAAAAAAAAGCGGTCACTTATGCCAGTGTATTGGCGCGCGTCGACGCTGCCGGGGACGTATAGCCGGTTTTCAGTAAATTGAGCGCCGTGCTGTACTTGCGTTTTTAATTAAAATGGAAGATATTGACATGAACATTTCAAAACGCCTTAATTTCTTTTAAAGTTTATTATAAAATATTTCACTACTTACTAAATGTTTTTTTTAAGGGGGGACTACGGTAATTGGCACTCTCGCTTAGTTTTTCGCTTCTAGCTTCTTAATAGTGATCGTATTGCAATAACATTCCTCTTACCTTACCTGTAGGATATCTGTTTTTTGTTGGTCCGTTGTCCGGTGAAAAAAAACGGACGTGTACAAGCGGCCTAAAGTTGGACTAAATGTTTATTAGAAGAAAAAAATGCTTCTCAGTTACATCCACAAAACTGGCAACATTACATCTCTTTTTACCTTTTAAATAACAAGTTTCTTAATACTTACACTAGCTTTGATACTTTAGACCACGATCGTGTTTCGGCTATTCTGATGGCGACTGTACGTGCACTGATAATGTCCTGCGTAGCGCCCTTTCACTCAGTGCCCCAGATTTGGTCACGAACTGCCCGGACCTTAATGGTGTTTAGTCGACGTTAGATGTCTCCACTTAACAGATTCGAGAAGGTTGGAGACTCATCTTTATTTATATTTATGTCTAGTAAACCTTACCATTGGAACTGTATTTCTATGGTAAAGCATTAGTGATACCTTGTAGGTACCTAGGCGGATAAACAAGCCATAGCACCAACTAATCCGAGTATACAAACATGTATCCCCGCTATGAATCGAGTCAGTGGCGGTAGCCAAAGTAACATTAAGAAAACGATGGCGAAGTTCGAAAATAATAAAATGTATGGGATTGACATAAGATTGACCACGTGATTTAGCGCGGCTTATGTCAATTCCATACATTTTATTCTTTTCGAACTTCGCTATCGTTTTCTTAATGTTACTTTGGCTAAGCCTACTGGAACTTCGGACCGGTGGTAGTTAAAATAGCAAGCAAAGTGTATTAACACTTAGATACTATAGTTATATTTAATAATAATAAAAATATAACTTTTATTTCATTAATTGTGTTAGTAACAAATAAAACTTATTTAGTATTACATTGTTTTTTCATATGTTGACATGGGCAGTATTCCAGTGCCTCCAAATAGGGCAATCCGGTTTGTCTGTTAATGTTTATTTAATGTTTACAAGATAAAATTTTACTAGAAAAAAGCAACTAGTCTCAGGAAGTTACCGAGACCCTCGGTGCTCAGCGGTGAGAGCATTGGACCGGTCATCCAAAGATCGTGGGTTCGATTCCCACTCGAGCTTCCTGGGAGATGAGATTTTATCTAGTAAAATTTACCTTGGTAAACATTAATTTATCTTTAGTATTTATAAATACAGTGAAAAAATTAAACGCCCAGCCAGGAAACGAACCTAGGTCTTCCGCAATACGGGCGGTTGCACTGAGCGCTATGCTACCGGGAAGGCTGACTTTCCTGGCTGGATCGGGCAGGCGTTTAATTTTTTCAATGTATTTTATAAATTTTATAAATATTTAATTTAGCTTCAATGCAGCAATTATCACTTGAAAATAAAAAGTAAAAATTTATCTTTAGTATTTTTGTGTTGATTCACTTGCTTGCTGATTTTAACAACCGGTTAGAAGTTCCAGGTTGGATTCTCAGACGAGTTGTAAAGTCGTTTTAGTGTAGTTTAGTTCTATTTTTTTTTCGTCTATTTTTTAGCCATGGTTTAGTTCTTTTGTAAAATTTTATGTTGTAAATATATACAGCATTGTGAATACAAATTCAAATTTAAAAAATATAATATGTAAATGTTTTTCAAAAACTCTTTCCACTATTTCTCGTACTCCCATGTTTTTATACAATGAAAGGATATAACTTTATGTACATATATAGACATGTAAGCGGTGTAGTAAGCCTTTTACCTGCTATATAAACTGAAATGTTACGCCCCGCCTGCCACTTATCCTTCAAACGGAATATTATTCTAACATAAGTGAAGGGTATTAATGCTAGCTAAGGCAGAGCTTAATGCCACTTAATATCAGCCTTTAGGTTGCGTGTCGAAGTGGAACAATAGCGAATAAGTTCAAAGTCAATTCTGTATACAAATAACTTTAATAGATACAAACTCCTCAGTCTCCCTGTGACCACGGGCCCTGTAAAGGATAAGAAAGTCAAAGTCAAAGTCAAATATTTTTTATTCAAATAAACTTTAAAAAAGTGTTTTTAAATCGTCTAAAATTTTTTTTACCTACTACCCATTCAGGACGTCTATTTTTTAGCTGTGGAGAAGAATGGGCGCAAGAAACGCCACAGCTTTAATATAATATGTAACGACATTTTCAGACATTACATTTACTGACATTTATTTAAGAAACGTTAAGATAAAAAGAAGCACGAAGCTTTTATTGAAGTAACGATATTTACAAAATAAATATAATGTCGCTACCAAATCAAGCATAGAAAAATACTTGTTGAGAAGTTGAAACAGTTTGTTGAGGTGTTGATTACAAAAAGCGATGCAATAAATAAATTAAATACAGTATTGTTGGAACGAAGTTCCTTATCGCGCGTTGTGAAAGGGGGCTATACGGAAAAAATTCTTACGAAAAGTTGTCACGACACTTTTTGCTATAGTAAGCTATTGTAAGCTGTGCGGCGTCGCATGTTTCTCTGTCTGTCTCTCTCTCTCTTATAGAAAGCAAGCCAGATATTTTCATTTCTATTTCGCATTGAACGGTGTGGTGTCGCGACGATTATTTTTGTTGAGTGTATACAAGTTTTTTGTAAATAATAAATAATAAAAAATAATAATAATAATGAATCCTGACAGTGTTTCTGCACAAGTTCCGGATATTGCTGATGGAGTTAGGTAAGTAGAGATTATATACAGATAATAATAAATGCTTTTGTATTTTTAGCAAGTACGCACTATAACCTAAAAAAAAACAAAAAAAAAAAACAAAAAAAAAACAAAAAAAAAAACCTACTGATAAAGTTTATATAACATTATATTTGTTAATAATAAAAAAAATATTACTTAAAAAAAATAAAATTTTATTACACATTACTCCTTCACTAATTAATCGAAAGGAACTTCGTTCCATCCGGGTGTCCCTTGACACCTCTCAAGTTTTTTTAGACTTACTTACGTTATAAGGATCGTACAACATCGAATTTTCCTAATTAACTCTAAGGCTAAGCGTATGCTGAGACGCAGGTGACGCAGCACAGCGCAGCGCAGAGCAGCGCAGATTTTGTAGTACATGGTTGTGCCGAGAGCTGCGTACGCTGCGGCGCAGGTACGTGCGACGCAGACATGTGCCTGCCCTGCCTTGCGCCTCGTTGTAGTGCCGGCACAGATTTCTGCGCGACGCGTGCGTTTCGACACGTTTTTTTACCATTTAATTATAATTTTGTAATAATGACATAACAATTAACAGAACTCTCTCGATAGTACAAATTATCCATTAGTAGAACGTTTTTTTCTGATAATCACTTACAGCTTTCCAAGCAACAACTCATATTAACAGACTCTGACATTGACATCTGACAACTCACTGTCACTTACCTGCGTCGCAGCATGCGTTCGCGGCCTATGTCTGCCCTAACTGCCCTGCCCCGCAAAATCTGCACTGCGCTGTGCTGCGTCACCTGCGTCTCAGCATACGCTTAGCCTAATCGTCGTACCCTTTTCTCACTCAATACAAGATTGTAGCTGCAGGTGTTGTTCGCGAAAATTGTAGAAATGAATTATTTCGACTACTGTTTTTTAATTAAATAACGGTTTTCAGAATCCTTTTTACGTCGAATTTTCATTATAAACTCTGACGTGTTAGGTTGGTACCTTTCACAGTCAGTTCCGACGTCAATATTATTTGTAGCTAATCATAGGACGAATCTGCCAGTAATTTTATTTAATTACTACCTGCCCGTCCCGGCTTCGCACTGGTGGACATTTTTTTTTAATATAGCCTATGTTACTCAGCGCTAATGTAGCATTCTAATGGTGAAATATTTTTAAAATCGGTCCAGTAGTTTTTGAATTTACTCGTTACAAAAATACAAAAACACAAAAATACAAAGCCTTCCTCTTTATAATATTAGTACTTATAGATTAGTTTAGGTTGGTGGTAAGCTTGTTTTAAGGCCCCCTAGCTACTACCATATTGTCTAAGTCTGTCGCCATAGTAACAATGCCAGTAGCATTGCTATGTGGTGTTTGTTAGAGTATTGGAAGACCAGTTCCTCACTAGTTGAGGGTTTCAAGTGAAGTGCGCTTTTAACTTCAGTCTTATCGACACTTATCATCAAGTAGACGAAGGCCAAGTGCTTCCTCATATAAGATAATTATGTATCTTAACATATTCTATAAGTAAGTATTTAGTTCCATTATAGAAATGGAAAATTCACAAAATATCCCAGTTTGAAAAACAAGTGTTGAAAAAATTTCCACAGCACTACCAACTATGCTATTGTGCACCAGACCCGGCATGTCATTCGATTTCCGCTCATGAAGTTTTTTTCAACACTTGTTTTCAAATTATAATTTGTTAGCAACTAAATTTGCATTAAATTATATATAACATAAAATTACCCAGCACAACCACACACAAGACTTCAACACTTCAAGACTTCAAGGTGAAAGGGAGCAGCTTCTGTAAAATTTAATTCGTACCTAGATATAATATATGAGACTTACTTAAACGTTATCATCCGAATACGGCGTTATTAAAGGGTTTAAATATCGCGTGTCTCGAGGAGGCAATTTGAAGGGAGTAGGTACTTGAATTCGTTAAAGTGATGACGTAATTTCCTATTTCCTATTTTCACTCTGTCCCCAGCTGTCATTTGACGTCAATCAAAACAAAATAAAGGCGCGTTAGGATTATCTTTGGTATGCCTTCAAGTTGATTAGAGGTCAGATTTATTTGTTTACGCGCCAAGTAATCAAACAAAAAATATCGTGTACCAAGGCATTACAATAAAAATATCATCACATTAGATATTACTAAAGTCTTTCAATGTTATTTTATTACTATAAGACTGCGACAGGCCAATAACTTTTGACAGAACGAAATCTGTCGGGGCAGCTATTAACAAAGCTACATTGATTTTTTTTTGTACCTATTAGGTACTCTAAAACAAAGCTACATTGTTTTTTTTTTGGGAAGAACAAGGTCTGCCGGGGCATCTAGTTGAAAATAAAAATAACAAAAAATACGCTATTATTTTTCTATACTTACGCGTATAGTTACGTAAACATACGCCTCATTGATGAAGGCTTGAAGCTAATAGTAACTGGGCTGACTGTAAGAAAATGCCCGGATTTCCTGTTTTCGGTAACTTAACCTTCTACTAGTGCAGGTGTTAGTCTCAAGCTAATCAATGAACGTTCAATTTAAGTCAACCTATCTAAAATATATTTCCTCTACACAATTTTTAGTAGGTATTATTCCTTATTCACGTATAGTCACCGGTATAAAAATATAACTATGGACCAATCGAAAAAAATATCGTAATATACAATGTCTATAGCAGCTAAATTATAATTATGGATTATTAACTCTTAGGTAACTTAATCGTAGCATTAAAAATTACGTGACAACCGAATCATCATCATCATCATCTCAGCCATAAGACGTCCACTACTGGACAAAGGCCTCCCCCAAATCATAATGGGAGGTATTTGCCGTAATCGCCACGCTTGGCAGGCGGGTTGGCGATCGCAGTAGGTTGAGGGTAACCTCAGAGAGATGCTGCTGCCCATCCTCTGGAATGGTCCCTTAGTTGGCTTTTACGACACCCACGGGAAGAGATGGGGTGGTGCAATTCTTTATCCCCGGCACCACACAGGGAAGAGCTACTGATTGAAGTATGCATGCGGGATCTGCTCAACCTAGTGCTACGTCAAGTAAGAGAAGATAGACTGCCTTTGAACTCATTGTACGACAAGCTCAATACCCAGTTACGAGCTTTAGAGTCGTTGGGACTGACGCAGAACAAATACGCAGTATTGTTGTATCCCCTAGTCGAGTCAGCCCTTCCTGAAGAACTCCTCAAGACCTGGGAGAGAGAAAGGAGATCAATTAAAGACGGTACATCAAACGATTTATTGACACAACTGTTGGAGTTCCTAAAACAAGAAGTGGAGAGCACCCAACGCATTGACATGGCGAAGTCTTGCTTTGAAAAGTCAACTGATCCTACTCCTACCAAGTCTATGCCGACAACATCTTGTTTTGCAGTGACTCCTAAAACGAACGCAAAGGGTAAAGCTTCAGCAAATGAAAGAGACACCAGCTGCATCTTCTGCTCCAAAACAAATCACTCCAGCGCTCAATGCGTGAAAGCCGCAAACCTCACCATAGACCAGAGGCGTGAACATGTGAAGAAAGCCAAGGCTTGCACTGCCTGCCTCTTAAGAGGACATAATGCTTTCAAGTGCCGGATCGCTGCTAAATGTCTGGCGTGTTCCAAGCAACACAACGTTCTATTCTGCCCAGAACTGCAGAAAATTAAACAGACACCTGAAGAAGCAGCAACAAGCAAACCAGGCTCGTCGGTACCTGAAAACTACGAAAACAAACAAAACACAAACAAAGGCGAGAATAAACAAGTTTGTTTGACATGTCCTACAAATAATTGGACGCATGACTGCGCTGTCACTTTACTTCAAACTTTATTAGTCAAAATTCGAAACGGCAACAAGGAGTTTGTAGTGCGAGCTATGATTGACAGTGGAGCACAAAGGTCCTATATAAAAAAGGAGTTGGCCAAAGATCTCGGTCTGCCCGTAGCTGGCGAAACTAAACTGGGACACGTTGTCTTTGGTGGTGTAGTTACCGAACAAACTGCTCACAAAATCTACAGAATTAAAGTTTCTAACTTGGACGATACATTCACTCAAAAGTTAGAAGTATTGGACCAAAATCAAATATGTGGAATCATACCAAGAATCTATCACTGCAAGGTATTGGAAAGTCTATGGAGACACGGCGTTACACTTACCGACGTAGGGCATCAGATTCCAGAAATTACTCTGTTAATTGGCGCTGACTACTGTGGGAAGCTACTTACGTCACAAATTATCCAATTAGATGATGGGCTCACAGCTGTGAACACTAGACTAGGATGGACTTTACAAGGCCTCTTGAAGATGCCGCATGCCATCTATAGTAAAGCATTATCCACAAACCTAAACATCACAGATATCTGGAATCATGAAGCTCTGGGCATCAGAGATCCTGCTGAAACTAAGGCCCAAAGAGATCATGAAATAGAAGTGATGGAAAATTTTGAAAAGACCATAAAGCGAAATGAAGATATGCGCTATGAAGTAAACCTTTCGTGGAAAGAAGGTCACATGCCTCTGCAGACCAACAAAGAGCTTGCAGCGCGAAGATTACATTCAACTACCAAACGTCTGATAAAGATTGATAACTATGAATCGTACGAAAAAGTTTTTCATAGTTGGGAGAAGATGGGAATAATAGAAGAAGTTCTAGACGATGACGGAAGTGGGCATTACCTTTCCCATCACGCAGTTATTAAAGAATCCAGTCTAACTACCCGGGTCAGACCAGTATTTGATGCTTCGGCAAAGGATAGATCTGGAAACTCACTCAACAACTGCCTAGAGAAGAGTGTGAATCTACTAGAAGTAATTCCTAAACTCTTGACAAAATTTCGTATAAATCCTGTTGGTGTCACTGCAGACATTGAAAAGGCATTCCTACAAGTATCGCTTAACCCAGATGATCGAAATTTTTTGAAGTTTTTATGGTGGAAATCCAATAATATTTTTAATAGAGAAGAGATGAAAATCTACAGGCATTGTAGAGTTGTTTTTGGCCTAACCTGCAGCCCATTTTTGTTAGAAGCCACGATCAATCATCACTTACAAAAGGGTCCACCAGAGTTTATGAAAACGGCGACTAGATTGTTACACTCATTTTACGTAGATAACGTCGTTATCAGCTTAGAAGGGAAAGAAGTTGATCAATTCGTATCTGAATCCAAACAGTTGATGAACAATGGCAAATTCAATCTAAGGGAGTGGGTAATAGCTCCAATGGACGGATACACAACTGAAAAGGCTACTTTATCTATATTAGGAGCGATGTGGAATACCACAACAGATGAGATCTTCGTTAACGTCAATATTCCAGCTCAAATGCCGAAAAAAACTTACCAGAAGGGTCCTTTTATCAGTTGCACAAAGTGTTTTCGATCCTATTGGGTTCACAGCTCCAACTACACTTATCCCCAAATCATTAATTCAGATGTCATGGAATACCGAAGGGGCATCATGGGATGATGAGCTACCACAACACATATGTGACGTTTTCACAAAGTGGTGGGAACAAGTACATCTATTATCTGAATGCCGTATACCGCGAAGACTGATATCAGGGACGGTGTCTACGGCAATAATTTCTATACATGCTTTTAGTGATGCTAGTCAAAAATCTTTTGCATGTTGTATTTTCATTCGTTCAGAATTTGATGGCAAAATCAATGTTCAACTAGTGTTAGCTAAAGCTAGGGTTGCACCGACGAAGAAGAGGTTAACCATCCCAAGGCTAGAGTTGATGGCAGCGCTAATAGCTACCCGTTTATGCAACCAAGCCAAAGAGGCTTTGCACATTGACTGCCCTACATACATGTGGACAGATTCTACAGTTGTCCTAGCATGGATCAAAAATATACAAGGCCAATGGACAGTTTTTGTACAAAATAGAGTGAAAGAAATCCGTCGATCCTCAGACCTGAAATCATGGAAATTTGTACCAGGACAGATGAATCCAGCAATCGAATGCCGATTCGTATTCGACACATGGTTGTCTGGACAAAAAATGTTCTTAAGCGATACGGCCGTCATTTTTACCATTTATTGTACTGTCCTTTTTATGTTTTACTATGGTGCACAATAAAGAAAAAATTTTTTTTCATTTAAGACAACTTGAAGTCAAAATAAAGTGAGGATACAACTTGTATCCTCACTTTATTTTGACTTGTATTTATGCTCACGACTGTACAACCTCACCGATGCATATTCAAACTAAGTTCACACAATTTATCAAGTAGGTCTTATTCATGAACGTTTCATTATGTCATCCGAAATTCTTTCTTAATCTGTGTAAGTAAGGTTCGTATTTGAATAGCTAAAGAGACACTCTATTTGCTTTAGTACACGACAAATTACGATATTCTCAACTGCTTACATTGCCCAACATCCGTAGGTTTTAAGTGTACAAGTATAGTTTAAATGTCAGCTGACCAACACGGGCAGTGAATGCTGTACCGCCTTCCAGGCTTTGATAACCAACTATCAATCTTACGACCATAAAACCTTTTACTTTACCTACCTACACCGTTATTTTAGCATGTAAATTCTATGAAACTACTTTTGCGGATCTACTCGCGTTTATTTTATTCTTTACTTTTATTTAATGTTTATCCTGAATGACGTTTTGAACCCTTTGCAAGGTCCGTGGCCACAGGAAGACTCTCTGTAACGCGAGTAGATCCGTAAAAGTAGTTTCATTTTTATCTTTAGTGTTCGCGAAAACTATAGTTTAAAAAAAAAACAAGAAACCATATCATCAAATCACATAAGTAGGTAACCAAAATTTAGAATTCATTATTGTATTACAAAAACACAAATGTTGAAAAATTTCCACAAACAGGTCTTGAACCTGCACCCTTCTGACATACCGGGTAAGGTGCTCTCCCAATTGCTCAGGTTGCAATTGGTCAGGTGCTTTCAAAGTAAAAAGTAAATATTGTTGAATAATTTCGGCGGGCTGGTTAGAACCACGATAGCTCAATTGGGAGAGCACCTGACTCGGTATGTCAGAAGGGTGCAGGTTCAAATCCTGTTCGTGAAAATTTTTTCAACATTTGTGTTTTTGTAATTTGTTCGCAACAAATTTTGCGTTAAAAATTATATAAACAAAACAAAAACATTTCATTATTGTATACTAAATTTTGGTTACCTACTTGATCGAATGGAAAATTAACTCGCACTAAGATATCTTGAGATCACTTCAGTCTTAAGTTAGACTCGGTTATAGTCATCACATCAGTCACATCGAGTCTAAGAGACTCGAAAAGATAATAACTTAATCCATGTACAAAGTCTACTGATACGAATTGAAGTATTTTTTTATGTAGACACTTGATGGAAAGTGGTGATCGCCACCCATAGACAGTGCAAATGTTTACGGAGAGCTGCCTATGCATTACTAACTGAGAGCCATGTTTAAAAGCTTCTTGAAGAACATCATGTCGCATCATGTGTAATTTTTGCGCATGGGAAATACCTCTGAAGAGAGCCAGTTCCACATCTTGAAGGTTCGTGGAAGGAACGAACGGGAAGCCCGCATTTGTTTGTGCCTCAGACATCAAGTGAGGGGTGAGCTCTGCTTTTTTGGATATCATATAAATAACACTTTCGTCTGAGCAAAGGAGTAAATCCTTTTATACGTAAGTCGTATCTTTCTTCTACCATAACATAATGTGTTTGTAGCATTAATGTGTAGCAGCTAAGAGATAATACTGCCAAGGCTTCAGTAATTGAGGATTCTGAGTAAAATGCGCTTCTACCTACGGCCTTACCATGACTTAATAGCGAGACGAAGAAGTATGAAAAAGAAATCGAATATCTAATACGGTTGAATCGAGTTTTATTATTTTTTTTTTATTTTATTTTAAAGTAGCTGTCCCGGCAGACCTTGTTCTGCCCTATTGCTCTAAAACAAAGTTACATTGATTTTGTTATGTTAGTAGCTGCCCCGACAGATTTCGTTCTGTCAAAAGTTATTGTCATGTCGCAGTCTAATAGAAATAAAATAACATTGAAAGACTTTAGTATATCTATGTGATGATATTTTTATTGTAATGCGATATTTTTTGTTTGATTACTTTGCGCGTAAATAAATAATCTGACCTCTAATCAACTTGAAGGCATACCAAAAATAATCCTCGCCTTTGTTTTGTTTTGATTGACGTCAAATGTTTGACAGCTCGGGACAGTGGTTTGTATGGGAAAAGAAAATTGTTGTTTTTACTATTTTCCTCGTATTTTTTACGTTTTTTCTCTCCATAAGAACCTTCTTCAGACTTCATCAAACACAACAAAAAAGAAATCAGCCAAATCCGTTCAGCCGTTCTCGAGTTTTGCGATTAGCAACACATTTAGCGATTCATTTTGATTTATGTAGATTCAAGTCAATTGCTATAAATTGGTACATGCTGTGTTTACTTTTAGTTACAAGATTCTGGTTGTATTCAGTGAATGTTTTGATACAAACCGTGTTAGTGGTCCTAAAAACAATAAATAAATAAATACAGACATTAAGATCGCCCTTCTAACGCTATCCTAGCCGACCCTACGTCACCGCTCTCAGGCAACCAAAACGTAACTAAATTTGCCCACCTCTTCAGCCACATTAAGATTAGAAAACGAAAAAGGTAAACAACTGCACAAACGAATACCTTCTTAGTCAGAGGCGGCCAACCTACGCTGCGGTTAAGATTTCTCAAATTGAGCTATTATATGTCTTACGCCAGTTGGCCTCAGTTTGCGGTCGTAATTCATTATAGTTTCTTTTTTAGCTGGTTTGTTTACAATAATTATTGGCACTGCTGGGCTTGAGGGTGAGATATTTGGATTAGTTAGGTAAAATAACTCTTGCAATTTGATATTAATTAGGTATCCTTTGAAATGCGCGAGCGCTGATCAGCGCCGCCAAACAATAAAAAAATTATTGTGTCTGTATTCACGGCAGACGACGGATTTAAAGGTGCTAATACCACTCGTATTCGAAGTCATTGTAGACTAATTTGACGCAAAATGTTAAGCTACAAAATAAGAATTCAATGATTACTACCTATACGTAAAGTATGTGTTAAGTACGGTCATCATTGGAAGTCACTGACCAATATAATACCATGTCATATTAGCTTTACTAGATTGTCAAGTGTTCTTCTTTAGTTGGTTTGGCAAAGTACTAAAATGTTTAGCGTATTATGTTGCTGACTGTCCTATGTCACAAAAGAAGATGAAAATCGTGATATTTATAACCGTCGACGTTGAAAGTTATAACTCTCTCGTTTTCCGTGGGTACGGGTGAATAATTAATTTAACAAATTTTTTACTTTGCTCAAGACAGAAATTTTTTGAACTCACCCTTTTTAACCCTTGTCACGTAACCCAAGTCTTTCCTTTAATTTTTTTAATTTTCAGTATTTAATTTTTATCTTTTGACGTGTGTTCAAAATGATAACGTGAGATATTATATTTTTGTTACACACGAGAATTTTCACGGCTTTTAATTTTCTCTTTGATGGAGTGACATTAAGTTTAAATATTTATAAAGACTTAAATTGTTGAGTATAAATATTAAGTGGATACGATAAACTGGGGAAAATCAAAAGAAATTGAACCAAGTAGCGAAAGTGAGTAAGTAAGTAACAAAATAATGTATATTGACGTGGTATGCAATTTGATCAAAATATACTAAATCATTTTATTTGTATACACAGGTGAGTAAAAAAAATTTAATAAAAAGAAGTTTTTATCTAGAATCAAAAAACTTGACAATTAAAATATACGTACTCCAACTACGAGTACATAAAGAAAGGTCGGTTTTTGATTAATGCTACACTTATGTTGCATCCATCAATGTATCCATCAATCTGTCTATAACTCTATACTATATACCACAAACAGCTTTACCCGAAGACTATGCTCTCCACAGTTATAATTAAAAGTACACTGTCCTGCAAATTTTAAACACAATGCTACTTAATACTGTTTTGTCACTCCCATTGGTACATTCAGCGCCATAACGATTATCGTTATAATGAGTGCACGAAATAACAGTTCAACATAACATTTAGCGCGATATCGCAACTGTTATAATAATGCGTTGTCCAGACGGAGGAATGTCGTTTTACAATTGTCACAGATAGCAATAACGCGAACCATTGCGACGTTATTGCGAAAAACATTGTTTCATCGTTGCTTGTTAACCGTTCCGTCAGTTGCATGACAGTTAATTGGTCGTTTTGTTATCGACCGATCGCTCTAACACCAGTTGCAATCTCGTAACAGATAACGTTTCATTTACGACCGATTCATAACTATTAAACTTATTTATTCTTAAAAGTATCTTAAAATTTACACTGGCAGCTGTGACTTCAACCAAGTATCCGTATCCCGTAATTGCGATTTTTTGGGCATAGTTTGCTGATGACGGCATTTCAGCTTTACCGGACTTTTTTGGGGGCGGGTGGCGAGAAACTTTAAGTTTCTCCTCAAGCCGTGTGAAAAGAAACACAGTCAGTTTTCCGCTAAGGTGAACACTGGTGACTGCCAAACCGGTGATCCCAGTCATCCTAGCGGCACGTGAAGGGGATGTACAGTGGTTTTTAGTGAGTACGCCCCTCCTCTCGAACCCCTGTCGAGACCCTCGGGTCTGGGCAGGGAGGCGGGAGCTGGAGGGGAGAACCCCATATAACCATCCGCGCTTCCCCAGAACGCGGTGGTACTCGGCCGACGAGTATTCCACTGTCAAAAAAAAGAATGTTTTTTTCTGGAGAGAATGCATCACGCACTAGTGCGTGTCCCCATTCCCTACTAGATTCTTCGAGGGGTTCGAATTACGATCGCGATCACGTCTTTAGACTTCAGTCTCTTCGCTCTCAAAGACTTTGGCTAACTTATGGCATCTTTACACACGAAGAAGAGTGAAAGAATGGGGTTGCACGAAAGATTTCGATGGGTCAAAGTGCTAGTGGAGGGAAACTTAAGCAGACCCCACTATGATAAGAAAACATTAGAACTCTTTTATATGTCAGAATGTAAGTGCTCCTAGGTCTGGCGGTTAGGGTTGTGCGAGTTGGATCGTTTTTCAGACAGTCAGGACTTCTCTTCTTACATATACCTACAGATTTATTGTCGTTTAAGTTTCGGTTTTGACCGTTTTTGATAGGATTATTATTTTCTTGTGGGGACGTCGCTCGCCAGCCGAACGGACGATCCACCCGCGTTTTCTGCGGGCGGGCCACTTCATTCTTTTTCCCGTTCTCCCCTTTCAGGGAGTTAAGGTTAATCCAGCTTTCACGGCGCCCCGTCGAATCTTTTTGTTTCTATTTTTGATAGGATAGCCAATTCTTTCTATCAGCCGGGTTTTATGCTCGTACAGAGAGCAGAGAGAGGAGAAATAAGATAGTCAAAATTGTTCTAACTGGACTCATGAGAGAGATCATCAAAATACCAGTTTATCTTCCCTGTGACTGCAAGAACACAAAAATACTACCAATAATACAGTTGTGGCGATAGGCTTATATAATATACCAAGTGATAGCTAATAGCCAGACAAACATTATTACCATTTTCTGTATTTATTTATGATATACACTTATACTATATATTATATACTAGTTAAAAAGCACATAAACATTCAAAACACTAACCAAATATTCAACTGTTCAAATACATAGGAACTTGAGATGATGCCCTATATATTATTTATACTAGTTAAAGCACATAAACATTCAAAACACTAACCAAATATTCAACTGTTCAAATACATAGGTACTTGAGATGATGCCCTATATATTATTTTGGTCGTTATATCAGTTCCATGATGCAAATATGGTCGCCTAATCAGCATTTTTCCAGCTCACGCGAACGTGCTTACACATCTGAGAGAAGTAAAAGTACCACTCCATTGACTGCGTCAGCGACAAGAGGGGCTTTTATAATTGATATTGACGTTTGTTGCCCAGAATTAAAAGGGAAGTGGTAAAGATGGTCGGAGGCGTAGAGGTCGGCCTAGAAAGCGCATACTCTTACAAAAGAGACTGAACGGAAGTCTGTCAGAGACCGTGACCATGGATGGATTTACAAAGGTCTCCCCAAATTTTTCCATATGTCTGGTATTTCTGGTATCACCCACCAATTTCCCTGAAAGACCGTCCCTCCGACGTTTTTCCAGCCACCCGTTTTCGCCGGTATCCAGACAGACGCACGCTTTCCTTCAAAATGTGGGACTAAGTGACCGCTTATCACTAGCTATGTTGGAATCCCAAATGTTCTTTTCTTATCTCTCTTAATCTTGAACAGTTACGGTCCAAATACTGGCATAATCTGTCGCCGTCACAGGTCGTTGTCGCAATACACAGATTAGCACCTTAATATTACACGCTTCCATGGGCATTTGACTCGCAAAGCTGTGGTAGTCACGAACACAATTGGCGATGGGAATCATGGAAGTGCACTGCGTTCTATTATATGCATCTTGGAGTATAACCTTATACTTCTTAAGTAAAAATTATTGTGTCAATTTGAAGCAAACTTATATTTTTGATCTGAATGACGCGTTCTTAAACAAAAGACTACGTATTATGTGTACTGTAAAACCTTAGGGGCTCTACTTATAAATAAAAGGCGATAAAAACTTTAGTTATCTATTATTTTATAGCAAAAGAATAACAATAATCAACTACGCGTCTCGGCTGGTTAATCCCGAATCGCCGACCCTCTGTTGTTTCCTTCCATAAGCTTCTTGAGGTTCACTGTTTGAACTCAGGCCACGTCGTGTGCCATAGAGCTTGCCTGAGCAAGTAGTCCCGATCACCACAGTACCAACAAATTCATTTACTTTTAATAACATCATCACCTCATCACCAGCTCATTCTATGTCCCCACTGCTGGGGCACGAGCCTTCCCTATGGATGGATAGGGAGAACGGGCCACAAACCACCACACGGGCCCAGTGCGGATTGGTGGTTGTTTACATCATCATCGTCAGCTCATTTTAAGTCCCCACTGCTGGAGTACGAGCTTTCTCTATGGATGGATAGGACTTAGATTTGACGACCCGAGCAGTGGTATCTGCGAGTTGTACTCTTAGTGCAACGAGAAGTGAGCGAGCTTACAGCTCCGGTAACCAATCTGGATATTAGGTAGTGGACTATACGTGTCCACGGGGCAACTCGCTCGAGACAGTAGTCTTAAAAGTACCGGATGAAGGATGCGTACCGGCGTGTTCTGATCTGGCGTTATGACCTGACGTAGATGGTCCCTTGTGCTTGCGTAAGGATGTCTGACACCTAACTTTATAACCGTAAGGTTGGTGAGAGTGGGGGTGTCAGTATAAACTTTAAGTAGTGTGTAGCAGGGTTGGATTGGGAGAACAGGTCATAAACCACCACGCGGGCCCAGTGCGGATTGGTAGTAAGTAACATATTTTATATTTTTTTGTAAAATATCGCAAAGTACTCGCATGATCATGATGTGTGTGTGATGTGATTATTTACATATAATTTTACGCGAACATTGTTGCGGACAAATTACAATTTGAAAAAAGACAAATTGTTGAAAAAATTCCAAAAAAATCCGCTCGTGTAACTTTTTCAACACTTACAATTTTTTTCAAAATGTGTGCGATGTGTGGTACCAAATAAAGATTTTTTCTATTTCTATTTAAGTACACAATATCTAGTAATTAATCTTCGGTTTAATTTTGAAGCCGTCCAGATAGTATCTGATGCATTCACGCGATTTGAAGGCTGCTAGGTCAGTGTAGACGATCAATTAGTCACCAACACAAGCTTTTGTACGACGCGGGGCAATTTAATTCTCATCCCAATTTATCCCGTTCGAAGTCACACACGCGATTAATAAGTCAGATAAGCGTGTTGGAAAATAAACCAATACGTGAGAATATTGAACTAACTAGTTAAAAATTCTTATTAATTAATTGTCGACACAGAATAGGGCTCCTTTGGCTTACAGAGTAAGAGTAGATAGTGTTGATTAATTTCGGTGAGTTAGATTGAGCCACGATAGCATAGTTGGTAGTGCACCTGACTCGGCATGTCATTGGATGCGGGTTCGAATCCCGCTTGTGGAATTTTTCAACACTGACATTTTTCAAATTGTAACTAGTTCAGTAACCTAGTGTGGTGTATTATAGAAGGTATACTTACGAAAAGAGTTTCATCATCATCATCATCATCAGCCTATACCAGTCCACCACTACACGTGGGCCTCTTCAGATACTATTTCTTTCTTGCTATTCTTTTTTACCGCCTCTGTGGTCTAGTGGTTAAGACTACTGGTTTAGACCCAGAGGTCTCGGGTTTGATTCCCAGTGGGGGATACATCATTGTGTACTAGATTTGGTTGGTAGTAGAGCTTGTTTACACACCTGACTAGCTACCACCATCTTACCTAAATATGTCGTCCATAACTCCAATGTTCAAATCAAATCAAAATATTTATTTGCATAACTAAGTGTATCATACAGGTGGAATATAAATTTTGGTAGCTTAACAACTTAGTAACATGTTTGTAGCATTGTTGTTCCGGCAGCTAGAGATAAGATAGATTGAGGATTCCGGGTGAAATGCGCTTCCACCTTCGGCCAAGTGCTTACAAGTAAGATAAAAAAAATGAACTCCACTGAGCACGATCCACGGCTACTCTCATCCAGCTCGCGGCTACTCTCATCTTGTTCGGGGTAGTTTAACATTAATGACTCGGGATTATTAAAAGACAGCATTTTTTAATTGAAGGTTGGGCAAACAGTCATGAGGCCACTTGTGGGCTACCTGTGGGCCTAGCACGAACAAAATCGAATCAGTGTATGAAATCTCGTTAGCTTAGCAGATAGATATTGTATGGAAATTAGTACAGCGAGCGCCGCAATGTACACACGGCGGCAGATCAACCTACCCAAACCTGTCAATTTTCTCCAATGAATATTGATCCTTATAACCAAATCATAAAGTTCAAAATCGATTGTAGAAATTTGACAGTTTTGGGTAGGTCGATCTGCCGCCGCAATGTACCAACGTACTTAAATGGAGCTAATACTTAATTGGCAAACTCCATTTCGCAGAATCTGACTTTGAATGGAATAGAACACACATACGTTATAAATAAAGAGCAGTAAATATATATATTCATAGTGTGAGAATCATTTTCTTAGGTTCAAAAATAGAATTTTTATAGGCTCTCGAAGAGATTGTATATTAAGAGCGTTTACGCCGCACACTAGCGCCGCCAATAAAACAAACATATCTAGTAATTAAACATAGAAAATCAAATTATGCTCAACAAACTCAGATAGTTTGTTGAGTTAATGAAGTAATTTAGCATTTTTACGTCACCTAATGAACACCTGACATGTTATGGTTTACTTAAATATGGCGTTATAGTTAAAAGTGGCCGTAACGTCTTATTTATACACGTAAACGCTCTTAATCTCAGATAATCATCTATTTAGACGAGACTTTTTGTTTTTGATACGTAGAATTGCAAAATAGATCCATTTAATAGTTCCACTTTAAAAAGAAACGAGACAATTGACCATATTTCTTACCAAACAAAGAAGTATTATAAAAATCCTTTGTAACCGCCGAGTAAGCAGGTCCGATTGAGATTGCGACAAATACGCAATCCGCAGTAATGAGTAGCCGTTAAGCACTTATCGTTGAACGCAATGTTAGCAATGTGCAATCTGCGAACGTCCCATGTTTCGAAAATGGCCGCCGCGACCGACGACCGACGCGACGGCGATGTTCGCATTTCGCATTGTGTCAGTTTTCCTATGCTTTCACTGCGTCTAATGTAACACATAATTGTGGAGTATGTCTTATGGCATGTAACAATCTTGGTTCCGGTTCAAACGACGGACGATTGGCTTCTTAACTTCCAGACAATCGGTTTTTGTTTTACCTCTGTGGTGGGAAAACTTAAACCTTAGAATGGGCTACACGGTTTTTGGCGTTGCCGCTTCATGAAAAACGCTGGAGTTTTCCACACGGTCGGTTCAACATGTATTCGTTAGACATTTACACCCGTTTGCACTAAACTTATAAATCGTCTAAGTCTTTGCCTAACTACTACCCGGTCAAGTTAACTCGGCACCTGAGTGTAAGCGACGTTTTCGAGCCAGGTGCCGAGTTAACTTGGCCGGGTAGTAAGCCAAGGTTTAGGCGATTCATAAGTTTAGTGCAAACGGGTGTTAGTGCCCATTTGGCGACTAAGGAAAAATTACTAGGTATAAAAATAGCTGTAACGTGGTATTGTCAAGCTAGAAAATTGGAGAGATGTTTATATTAACTAAGTATAAAAATGCCGACATTTAAAAAAAGTCTAAGATGATTATTGCCTAAGTATATAAATGCCGCCTCTTACAAATAAACATAGAATAAGGTCCGAATAGCTATTCCGTGTTTTGTCTCTTTCACTCTAATTTGAAATGACGTTTACATGACAGGAACAAAACACGGAATAACTATTCGGAGTTTATTCTTTGCTTATTTATAAGGCACTTAGGTGCCTGTACATCAGACAATCCAAAACTGTCCAAATCTCTTCAATAAATAATCAACCGTATGCCATTGACATATAGTTATTATTATTATAACTTAATTAATGGCTTCGCGTTTAGCACTTAACCAATGTCAAGTGGTATATATTTTTAAAGTAGCTATATTTAGTATTGTACGGTAGATTGAATTAAAATGGAGTCTCACAACACGACCGTGTTGTTGTACAAAGCACGCAATGTTAGCACAATGTGCAATCTGCATATTGACGAAATTTGACAGTTTGTAGTAGCTGAAGCGCAGGCAGGTGAGAACCTCCTTCGTTATTTGAAGTCGGTTCGCTTGAAAATGGTTGCGCTTCGAGGAATACCTCAAAAATCCGCTTGTATTCCCAGAAGTCCCTTATAGTTGTCACGTGCCTGTAATAGGATTTTTCGTCCCAAAGGTCCCAACTGGAGTACCTACTGGAATCTTAATTCTCAGTAGCGTCGTACCTCGTAGGTGAAACACAAAGGCACAAAATGTGTAATTGACAAAATTATGGTGGTAAATATAAGTAGGTAACTGAAACAGAAATTTACAAATTGTAATTGAGATAATAAACACATAGGTAAATAGATTAATACATTTTCTTTTAGTATATAAGCAAACAAATCAAATGGGTATAAATACTAAAAATAAATAAAAATAAAAATAATTTATTTCGAGACTATCTCTCTGAGACTATCTCTATGAGACTTCTCGAGTTAGTAACAATTTCCTTATCCTATTGTTAGTAGGTATTATTTTTTTAACATACACAATACAAAACAAAACTCAGCCTGCTCATTCAACATATAGTTTGATGAACTGACCGAGCAGAGCAGAATCTAATTTCTCTCTAATCTCAATTTATAGCAAATCAAAGCAAAGAAAAGCAAGCAAAGAATCTTATTTATAGCAAATAAATATTTCATTTCATTTCATTTCATCTCATATCATATCATACACAGGACTCTGTAGGGCTTCCCCGTACCCGCTGCACCAATGACGCAACACTCCTACGCATAATAGCATAGAAGTCATCGCGGTGCTTGCGTCTGCAAACATATCAGACGCACTGCAATATTGTATATTATTTAGCCATACGCGGAGCTTAATAACTTACTTTAAATATGTGACGAAAGTAAGCTTTTTTTATAACAATTGAAACCGCGTTTTTAGTTAAGATGTTTTATTTCGTAGTAACAGCCAAAGGTACATACAACAATAATCAATGAAATTTGGCCACTGAACCGCTGCAAAATTTCTTCTCAAAAGCAAATCCTAGTATAGTCCTATCACGGAAAAATATATCGGTTTTAGGGCTAATAGTAATACACGAAAATTTTTAACGAGGACTTCGACTTACGTACTAACAACTAACTATACCTAACTACTTAGTCAAAAAAAAAGACAAAAGAAAAAAATACATATAGAGTAGAGCTCATGAAGCTCAAGTTTATTAACCTCTAAAAGAAAGGAAAAAAGAAAGTAAAAAACCACAAAAAGGCCTACCAAAAAGCGGGGAGCAGTTGCACAAAAAAAAACTATAACTAACAAAATATGGATCTCAGTTATCCGAAAAGAAGTGATTTTATTTTTTTTGTCAAAATCAAAGTAAAATTTTTTTATTCAAATAAACTTAAGAAAAGTGCTTTTGAATCGTCCAAACATTTTTTTACCTAACACCCATTCAGGACGTCTATTTTTTAGCTGTGCAGATGAATGGGCGCAAGCTGAACAATATATGTCGATACCAAATCATACAATATTTAATTTAATACATTTACAATTAAAAACTTTCTTGTGCCTGGAATTACAAAAAATGCTTACCTCTATACATTTACTTAAACATTACACTTGATTGTAAAATAACGTACTTGGGCAGTATGAGCAGTTTTATTAATTTAACTCAATCTTCGTGACCGTAGACGGTGCAACTCGGCCAAAGCGCCGGGTCCCTAAAACAAATTGGAAAAGCAATCGCTCGATTTTGGATATGTCATCCAAAATCGAGCGATTGCTTTTCCAATGAATTAACTAAGGCACTGCCCTCAGTCAACTATTTGAAGCACAGATTAAATATACCCCCTTAAAGTGCCTGCTTATCAAACTATAAGCAGGCGTATTTCCATCAATATTTGGTTCCTACGAAGGTTGTTAGATTTTGTCATAATTATGGATTTATGAAAAATATTGTATTATTTTGTGTCAACAGTTTAATTGTAATTGTTTCAGAAGCAAGTCGCACCGGTTGAGGAGCAGCAGGAGGACGACAAATTAAGGTTACTAAGAAATTACTTAATTTACAATAATTATAGATTTTATTATTATCAAAATTATTATTTTTCGTAAAATGGAACGCATGAAGAATAATAAGAGTAGATGAAGCGAAAGAAGTATCTAAGGATCGATGCAAGTGGCAAAAAGTGATCTCTGACTATAAGATAGAAGGGCGTGACTGTATATATGTAGTTATGTATGGAGTGCATCCGATTAAAAAACAACGGATGGTAGCATGTTCCAAAAACACTTTTTGGACGACCAACGTCCCAGGCTCTTAGTTCTGCTAATATGAAACGTCCACACCGTATCTCTGCCTAATTTAGACAACTGGAAAGAGGGAAACAATTCAAAATTTTCAATGATACGATTGTAAGCGTTTTAAAGTAACATAATGCAGCTTGGAACAACGCTTTACGGGCCTTCACAAGCACAGAGGAGCTCGAGCTGATACATTTTTGGTCACCCATCCGATGCGAAAGTTGCTTAATTTCAGCAATAAGCGCCATCGAGCTCCTGCGCCGTCTATCAAAATATAGCAATACTTCCTCAATAACAACGATAGTCACACTACAGTGCGTGTGTCACCTCAGCATTTCACGGTCATTGTCTGTGTGTTCCCATTAACAGTAGGTAGTTTTTCACTTGGATAACACAATCGATTCATAACGGCTAGGGTTGTCATGCTTAACAAATAGTAATAACAAGAAAAATAAGCTAACTTAAAAACAATTGGCAAACCAGAATATAAATGGAACCTACTTAAACTGAATCGGTCTTTCGACTACATATTTTTACTTAAGTCTACTATATTTTACAATTCGCATCTAGACTTCTGAAAAGGTTTGATGTTGCCACTGTAAAATTGTATTACCTAATATGGCGAGGGGGTTACCTAAAATTAAGGAGCTTTCAGTAAAAATTACCATTATTACCTCCAAGGCTAGCTACCACCATCTTTTAAGTCAGTCACCAGTATAGTTGTGTTCCGAAGTTAGAGTTAACATAGTCAGCTCCTTGTCAGTCCTCACTACTATGGTTATACGGCTATTGTATACCAAATGCAGTACGCTTCCTCTACGGTATTCTCATCACTTTTCTTACCATAAAGCTACACCTAATGGGTTATTTCAAAACAAAAAAAATACTGCATTTTACTATTCCACGCGGACGAAGTCGCGAGCACAGCTAGTAAAATATAATTACTTACATTTTTACATCAGACTTGTGGAAAATCTTGAAATGTGGAAAGTTTTATATATATTATTTATTTAATTCAGATCAGTTACAATCCATATTTTGTTAGTAAAGCAGTTTGTAACTATTAATTAATATGAATAAATTGATCTGAATTAAATAAATAATATATATAAAACTTTCCACATTTCAAGATTTTCCACAAGTCTGATGTAAAAATGTTAGTAATTAATTAATTGATTAATTAATAAATTGCTGATAAGGTGGATTGCCACATCCAGAAATACTGGGTGGGATTAATCATAGGTTTACACCTATGATTGATCTCACCCAGTATTCCAAGTATTTTTATGTTATTTTTATTTTTATTTTTATCTAATTAAATGCTTTACTAATATAGCCTGTAAGAATGTATTAACTAACACATGTATGGATACTCACTGTCTGAAATAAAGTTTATATTATTATTATTATTATTATTAATGTTTGAAAAACAGTTGGCAGCCCTTACTAGCACCGTCGACGCCATTGTCTACAAACCGGCAGTGCGTGCTGCAATGAAAGTTTATTAGCTATGATATTAACAAGCACGCTACTATCACGTTTGGTGGGCGTTGATGACTTACGATGCTAGCCGGAACCAAAGTATTGTCGTGCCTCTCTCTAAATATATTAGGCACTTCTCGGCTTTGGCAATATATTAGATACTACTTTTAACTTTATCCCCTTGCTATAAGGTTGAGTTTAAATAAAAATAATATATAATAAATATTGTGCTCGTTGAAGGTGACTATTAAAATAAGGAGGAACTAGACATCTGGCTAGCTAGATCAGAATAAGTATATGGTGTTGACTAGCCCATGTTGGACACAGCAATTGGTAGAGCGTCTGGCTCGCATTGTCAGAAGATGGGGGCTTAAATCTTGCTCGTGGTCGTATGAAATCAATGAAATAATTGGTTTTAATCACAGACCTATATTTGGTCTGTGGTTTTAATATTATTTTTTTAGGCTGGAACAGCACTCAAATATGATGAGTATAATGTTGCTACAATTGACCATATATTAGGTCCTTACCTATGAAATTGACGTTTTGTATGAACACTTTTTATAAAATTTTATTTATCATACTAACGTTTTTTTAATTTTCTTAGCATCTATTTATGTTAATACTATAAAAAAATGTAGAGTAGCGTGTTGTTTCACTAGCTACATATAGCAGAAATTAAAAAGAAAAAAATCAAGTCCTTTCAAAGCTACAATACAACATAAAGACAATTCTGCGAACAAAAAAAGTAGTCAATTTAAAAAAAAATTGGGCGATAAAAACACAGTAAGTGAGAAAAAAACGTCAATTTCATAGGTAAGGACCCAATACTATACCATTAACAGCTCTGAGACCTATGACCAGCCATATAGTACCTACATAATAGCTAGGAAATAAAATGTTAAGTTCTTTGCGTCAGAAGTGTTTTTATGTTCTTGTTTTATGAACCTTCTCCGTTTTAATAAAACGTTACGTAGTGCTTATATGAGCTTTATATAATATGGCTACCTCATATACATATTTACTGGATTTTTTTACCAGTGCACAAATTTTCTGGAGCGGTCGTTAGTAAGTCGGAGTCGTCGGTAAGTAAACAAGTTTCTCATAGTAACATGGGTCGAAATATAAAACGAAAATTTCTGGACTTCTCATACTTTAGCGAACAATTGATTAGCCTGATTTGTATGAAGTCTCAAAATTTTTGACATATTTCAACCCATGTTACTATAAGAAAGTTTTTAGTTACCGATTCTGAGTCGCTTCAAAAAATTTGTGCACTGGTAAAGCTTTTTTCCTGTATATCGAATTAATGACTTATCCTGACCGACTGATTCATCAACGCCGAGCCTAAACCGCTGAAGCTAAATAGATGAAATTCGTACTGTAGGTTAATTGATTGAGTGACGTAACCAACCACTAAGAAAGTATTTTACGGAAATCACACCCTAAGGGGGTCTAATAGGGGGTAAAGTTTGTATGAAAGTCCGTCAGTTTTGAAGTAAAATACATGAAAATTGGTATTTAAAAAGAAATAAAGAATGACAAGTCTCTGGAATTTTGTTTATTTTCCATTAGAGGAGTAGCAAAGGGAAGAAGTTTTTTTTTTTTGCGAAATCGTTATTGTTAAAGTAACAACTATAATGAGGAATAATTTAATCGATCTATAGATTCTTCAACAAAAATAAAGAATGACGTGTTTTAGCATTTTTTGAATAACCTCTCCATGAGGGGGAAGTTTGTATGGAAATATGTCATTCCTTAAATTTCGGTATTTGACCTGGTTAGAAATTATGAAGTGTTTCAGGATTTTTGGAAAATAATCCCTAAGTAAGTGATGGCAATAAGTACAGGATGTTTCAAAACGGACCAGAATTACTTATACAGAATGATCTTTCTTACGTTGTTGTTTTGTGTTAGACACTTTTTACTAATTCTAGCTCGCATGGACGGATTGAATAAAAATATTGATTAAAAATTAAAATCTTACGGTCTTACAAATAAACAAAGAATAAGGTCCAAATAGTTATTACGTGTTTTGTCTCTTTTACTCTAATTTGAAATGACGTTTACATGACAGGAACAAAGTCGCGAACAAAAGCTAGTAGCCTGTATACTTTTACAGTACTGGGCAAAAGCTTCCATCATTGAAATCAAATACAATAATAATTGATGGGTATTGGCTTAATCACCACGCTCTTGCCAAATGCGGGTTGGTGTTTACAAACCCGGGCTATGCATCGAAAAATCCGAAACGGTTCGTGATTGAACCTAGGGCCTTCGGGTATCGGGCCGACCACTTTGCCTTTTGGCCACCAAAGCGTTCTTTATATAGTACCTACTCGTATAGCTTTTTCATATTTTAAGTTACCTTCATACAATATTATTTTACTAGCGGCCGCTCGCGTTCCCGTAGGAATATCGGGATAAAAACTATTCTATGTGTTAATCCAGGTTATAAACTATCTGTATGCCGAATTTCATTCAAATCCATTTAGTAGTTTTGACGTGAAAGAGTAACAAACATCCATCCATACTTACAAACTTTCGCGTTTATAATATTAGTAGGATAACGTTAAGGGAAGCGTTTGGCCTTTATCTCACCTTATGATAAATGAGGATAATAACTCGCGTCGACCCTGATACCTTCGTTTTTATGCCTATATTTCCAGTATTTCCTGGATCTTATGCCTTCCAAACCGAAATACAAAGGCAGGATACTGCAAACGCAATGTTTTCTAATGGCAGAAATAGGTATAGTCTTATACCTGTTCCAAACCTAAAAAATTCAACGCAGTATACTGCAAATGCACTGCAGCTGTGGTTAGAATAGTTATAAGGATGGTAGCCATCTAGATTGGTTCTGTATTATCTTTCGTATGATATTTCTGTATGATATTTCGGCCTCACAGTGCGCAGAGGCGACGAAAGTTTGGAAAAACTGATTGTGGTTGGAAACACCGAAGGCAAAAGATCAAGCGGTCGTTCACCAACAAGATGGACCTATCAAGTAAAAGAATCGTCGTCCTCCATTACTGCATCCATTACTCCATTCTACGCGGTCGTAAGAGACGCACTGGACAGAAACCGGTGGAGAAAGATCATCCGCTCTGGAGCGGATGATCTTTCTCCACCGGTTTCTGTCATCTGGATGTAACTGTCTGTTCATCTGGATGCAACCCTGATGCTGATCAGACATGAGGGACTGACCCCAGAGAGAGAGACAGAAATGCCATGGAACTCTTTATAGCACCATGTAGATGTTTAGATTATTATGCTACATTTAAGTACGGCACAACTGCGTAATATCTCCTTTTTATTGTCAAAAATTTTCGGCTCAATTAAAAAAATAAGTAAACACATAAATATAGCTAAACACCGAAGTACTAAGTCATTATATTGACAATAGCCTGCCAGTAATCTTGTTTCCTTGCTTCCAGAAGGTACAGTCACGAGCGTAATCATATTAATTTAGACATATCGGCAACAATATACCCGCAACAAAAAAGTATTCACAATGTTTGTATACACGATTGCAGCTAATTAAATAATTCGTACATGCATGCATAGACGGCTTGTAATTAAAGCGTTAAAATATCAGACAAATTGAAGCGGAAACATAGAAGACTACTTGTCCATAATATGGTAACATGAACATGTTCGTGTCTGTTACTAAAGTTAATACTTGCATTTATATTGTTTTCAAAGTTTACGAGAACACTACACATTTAAATAAAACAACTTTTACGGATCTACTTGCGTTGCGCGATCTACCTCCTCAGGCCTCCAACAAGGTTGGCCAACGACGATCTGATAGAGTCGCGAGAAGCCGCTGGATGCGAGCAGCACAAAATCGGTCGTTGTGGCCTCCCGCAAGGATCTCCTTGCGGGAGGCCTTTTTCCAGCAGTGGGCGTTTTTTGTCTGAAATGATGACGATGAAAGGATGACACGCTTTTATTTTACACATTGATTTAGATTATATTATCCTGACGTTAGGAACCCTTTGCAGGGTCTATGGTCATAGGGAAAAATCATCAGCTAAGTTCTTAATATCTCTAACATGAAGTATTTACTGTCCTTCCAGCAGAAACGGCAACGACGAGTACCGGCCAGGCCAGGTGTTCTCCCTCAACGCTCAAGAGCTTCTGGAGCTGCAGCCGGAGCGGAAGGCGCCGGTGTCCAACGACCAACTCCTGCAACAACTGTATGGGCCGCAGCAACAGGAACAGAAGCAGAACCTGCAACAGGTGTACTACCTTGAGCCGCAGCAGCAAGTTGGACGCCAGGTAAGCCCGATGTCCTTAATTGTCCTCAAGTGTTCTAGTGGAAAGGCCTGAGCCCAGCTAATAATGATAATACAATAATGGAAGCCTTTGCCCAGCAGAGGGACAGTATATAGGCTATTTACTTACTTACTTAATAAGCCAATCATCGAAAGTATTGTAGGAAGCCCTCCAGCTAAGTAGAAGAGGAAAGCAAAGTACAGCCAGGAAAGACCAGAAGCAGAACTTGCAGTTGTACTACCTTGAGCCGCAGCAGCAAGTCAAACGCCAGGTTAGCTCGGAAAAAGTATTGTAGGACGCCTTTCAGCTTGGTGGAGCAACGATGTACGCAAAGTGGCAGCAGTTGAATGAAAAGAGCCGAAGATCGGGCTCAGCGCCATGCGTAGAGGAAAGCACTTTGTCGAAGGTGCCAGTGTCCAACGACCAACTCCTGCAAAAGCTGTGCGAACCAAAGGAGCAAAAGCAGAACTGCAGCACTATCTTAATCCGCAGCAGCAAGTAAGACGACAGGTTAGCTTTTAGAATGCGTATGTGTATGAGTGGGAGTATAAACCAAATTAAGATTAGGTAGTAAGAGTTTCATGAAAACATGTTTTCGACCGTCAGAATTAATGTGTTTACAGCAATCATCAGACAGTACTGAATATTGATGAATAAATTTTCTATGCAAGTGGTCACATCTAGCTGCTAAACAGGCGTTTCCCATAAACAGTCATGTATATGCAATAACATCGCAAGTCGCAACACATATACTTGCCAGTGTAAGATTGTTATTGTTTTGGTAAGAATCATTGTAATTACATTCAATCTACTAAATTCATAACGTTTACGGTCTAAAAGTTTTAAAGTTAAGTGGTGTAAGAAATCAAGTTAAAAATAAATAAGTTCAATTTCTCATTACAGGTATCCATCCAACCGTCTCATGCCGTCATAGCTCGTCCCCATTACTCCTTAAATGGCGGAGAAGCGTCAGTTGGTGCTGCCCTCTCTGTCAGCGACAGTGCAGCCAATCCACAGAGGGCCTTCGATCAAGAACTCCTGGACCTTCTCGGTCACCGGGTCAGGCAGGAGGAGGCGCGCCAGCAATACGCTCAGCAGCCTATACAGCAGACTTCAGCGCCTAACCTTGCAGCTCAACAGCATGTGCAGGTAATATACTCAACCCTTATTTTACTGTCTAGGGCAACCTGCGAGTGATGTAGGGCTCTTCCCATTGATCCCCCCACCCAACCCTGATATGTGTGACGGGGCGCAGGCTACCCACTAAAAATGCAGTATCATCCACTTGCAGGGGTAGCTTCAGACCACGGATAGCAGGCATTGAGTACCCCGCTCCGTTTACAAGGGAGGGATGCCCGGGAATGGTTTGGCCACCCTAATTTCCATAAGCCGTGTAATGCGGCTAAGTGGAATATACCCAAGCCTAAGGATATTGCAATAAAATATAAAGATCCTTATGATGAGTAACCAATTAAAAAATATTTCAAGCTCCACGTACGTCGGAAGACATACTACCATACCAGTATTGTCGTAAGAAGCGGTCGTTAATTAAACTAATCCTGGTAGGCTATGACATGGCATGATTTCAACTTGAACAATAAATAGCACACAAGAATTTTCTTATGAACCCAGCAATAGAGAGTATATAGGCTGGTAATGATAAGTGTACATTATAATTTAGAGCAATATTATTAACTATTACATACATACACAGTTCATTTTCATAAAACATATATTTTTTATCCCACAAATCTAGCTTAACAAAGCATGCAATCAAGTATGTTTCATTAATTGCAACGAACTCACACATATCCATGATTAATTTCAGGTTGACAGGTACATCACTAAACCTACGAAGAAGACGACGAAACTACGCAACAAGGTCCAAATAACTCCTCCACAGTCGTCTACAGCACCTCAGCAGTACCTGATCGAAACTACCAATGTTCAACCACAGCAGCAGCCGCAGCTGCAGCTGCAGCAGTACAGGCCTGCTTCTCAACCACAAAGACCCCTACAGTCTCTTCGTTACGTCCCAATCCAACAAGCCCAACCAGCAGTACAACAGATTTACTATGAACGTCCAGAAACACAAGGGCTCAAAGTGGTTCCTGCTCCAAAACTTCAGCAGCTTCAACAGCAGTCTCAACAACTTCGACAACCACTCGCTTACAGAATCATACCACAATACCAGCAGCCTGAAGCGACACCGAAACAGTATAGAATCGTCGAAGCTCCCAGACCACAGCCTGTAAGACAAGAGCCAAGACTCCATACGTCCAGCGTAGAGAGGCCTCTGACTTACTTGAAACGTTATCCTGAACCAGAGAAAATGCGCGCTGTAAAAATCTACGATCCTGTCGATCTGCCCGCTCCTCAACAACCAGCCCAAATCATTGGCGAGCAATATTACCTCCGTCCTATTTATAGACAGAGCGAGCCGAGAGCGAGGTACGATACTTTCGTGCCCTCGAGACAAGTGGAACAAGCACGACCTGCGGAAGCAACAAAAGCTCCATCCTCAGCGATATATATAAGCAAGAATATTGCTCCGAAGAAACTAAGGCCTCAACCTGTTAGGGCGGAACAGAACGTGAAGATTGAACAGCCCAGATATGAGCAGCAGAATCATGAGCTAGTAGATCAACATTCGCCGAGTTTGGAAGAACAGCGTGCCCACTTGCCTCCTCCAAGGAATAACAAAGCGTACACTCCTGAGGAGTTCGCAGCGTTAGTAGCTGCTGGTTACTCAGTGACGCCTATCCCAGTGAGCTCTAACCAAGCTCAGTCGAGATCCTCGATAGAGGCTGCTCCTCAACTCAAGCGGCGACCTATTTACCGACGACCACAGTACCTGCCAATAAGAGACGACGCACCATAACCCACTCAAACATTGTACATAATTTAGAATTATTTGTGAACTAAAGATAGTGATACTGAGCTGTTGTTGTTTTATTTGATAGCACTCACCATAAAAATAAAGAGGAGCTACGAGTAGTATTAGGGTCAATATGGAGCAGCGCTATAATAAAAACCTAAATAATAGGTAATAGATTGATATACATATTAACTAACTAACTCCAGTTGCATTTTTCACAATCATGGATTTTATAATCAGCATTATCTAGTGGGGCATCATCCATCCTATACGATTTAACGTTTATAACTATCAATAGGTCTAGTATGTATAAGTAGTTGAATGAAGTTCATATAATATACCAATCATATTTTTATATAGCCGTACGTTTTTTGAATATACTAGTACAACAATCATTACAAACATTGTTCTGATCTCAAGGTAAGTAGCTAAAGCACTCGTTTTTTTTTAAAATACTGTAGGTACGCTGATTTTCTGAAAACTTTAATATTAATGCGATCTATTGTCACTAAAACTGTACAAACTGTAATCAGACCTCTGAAATTAATGAGACCACCGCAAAATTAACTAAGATTTCCAATTTTACCAGAGATTTCAAACTTCGACTGAAACCTCAGGCCGGGCACAGTTATACACTAATTGCTATAATAATATGTAACATAAACCCTTTAGTTAGAAACAACGTAATGAACCCATATAAAGCCCACACATAACGTAACTTTGCAACAGAAACAGTTTCTGTTATGGTATAGTAAACAAATCGTAAACACTGAACTCATTTGTAAACATTTGGTAAACCTATCAAGTAATTATGTTTATACTGCTACATTTACTTTCATTCAAGTAGGGTAGTGGCTCCAGTGCTCGACAGGAACCAGTGCACTTGTTCTTTAATTACTAGAAATAAGAGTCAGCAACTGATTTGTGACTTTAACGACAGCTTAATACAGTCTACCTTTAATAATAAGTCCTTACCTATGAAATTGACGTTTTTTTCTCACTTATTAATAGGTGTATTACATATTGTTTTCTAAAGTTTACGCGAACACTACACATTGAAATGAAACAACTTTTACGGATCTACTCGCGTTTATTTACACATTACTTGTTTAAAGTTTATCCTGACGTTTCGTACCCTTTGCAGGTCTCCCTGTGACCACGGACCCTGCAAAGGGTTCGAAACGCGAGTAATACATCCGTAAAATTTGTTTCATTTCAGATGTAAGTATTACTTGTAAAAGTCAATACCAGTTGTTAATATTATAATACACTTTTAATTAGGACTATGTTCCTTAGGCTTTAGTAATAACAATGATTATTGATTTTGTGTCTTTGTCGGCCAATTTTTTATTTAAATTGACTCCTTTTTTTATTTGCGGAATTGACCTTTTATTTCATTGTAGCTTTGAAGAGTCTTGATTTTTTGATTTCTAATGTCTGCTATATTTAGCTAGTGAAACAAACACACTACTCTACAATTTTTATAGTACTAACATAAGTAGATGCTAAGAAAATTAAAAAAAACGTTAGTATAAAAAACATAATTTTATAAAAAATCTTCATACAAAACGTCAATTTCATGTTTCAAGGACCTAATAAAATTTCAATAAAATTATAATTATTTCTTTTTTGTGACGAAAGCAGTAATTGGTGTTGAACATTGGGCTAAAATTGTGCCACTACGACTAGCAGCTTTATTTGAGAGCCTTTATATATTTTGGAAAAAGACAAAGTGTTGAAAAATTCCACGAGCGGGATTCAAACCCGCACCCCATGACATGCCAGGTCAGGTGCACTGCCAACTATGCTATCGTGGCTCAATCTAACTCGCCGAAACTAATCAACACTATCTACTTTTACTTTTCAAATTGTAATTTGTTCGCAACAATCATCATCATCATCATCATCTCAGCCAAAAGACGTCCACTGCTGGACAAAGGCCTCCCCCAAGGATATGAGGGGTATTTGTATTTTTTTAATATTTACGTAAAATTATATGTCTTCATCATCATCAGCCATATGACGCCCACTGCTGGGCATAGGCCTAAATTATATGTAAATAATCATAAATATAGCTTGCCTAATTCTTAACTGATCTTTCAATATTTATAAAAATATTAAGATCGTATGTTGATGACGTAGTTGTCGACATTGAATAGGGCTCCTTTGGCTTTTAAAGTAAAAGTAGATAGTGTTGATTAATTTCGGCGAGGTGGATTGAGCCACAATAGCATAGTTGGCATTGTACCTGACCCGGCATGTCATGGGGTGCGGATTCGAATCCGAGTCGAGTATTGTATTGGTAGTGCGATATATCTACTCATGTAGCCCCAGCCAACTTTGTTTCGAATATCTTCCATGTACAGACTTTCGATTCTCTTTAGCTTTATTATATGTATAGATATACATATGTTTTGATTGTACATCTTACGGGTAAGCATTTGGCCTTCATCTTACGTGATGTTTATTGATTATATGGCCAATCGTGGAAGCGCACTTCACCCGGAATCATCAACTACTGTGGCACTAGCTATCTTATCTCTAGTTGCCGAAACACAACATTGCTACAAATATTGACGTTATGGCGGTATATGGTGGTAGCTAGCCAGGCGGACAACCAAGTCCTACCACCAACCAAACCGAGTACACAAACATGTACCCCCGCTGGGAATCGAACCCAGGACCTCTGGGTCTAAACCGGTGGTCTTAACCACTAGACCACAGAGACAGTTAATTTGACAGTTTTGGACATGGTTGACGTGCAGGCGTCTGTACTTAAAAAATATTTTTACACAAATCAAATGGCGCGGTAAAAAGATCTAGATAGGTATATAAAATAGATAGGATAAAAACTAGATTATTTTGTTGATATTGGTTGCTCAATAAAACTTAATTTGGTCACCTATCTCGATATAAGGCATTGCAACAGTTGCTTAGCTTTCACGATCGAAAACTAGGGCAAAGTTGGAAGCGCACTTCACCTGGAATCTTCAACGACTGAGGAACGACCTATATGTCTTATCACGAACTGTCTGTAATGCTACTAACAGAAAGTAGTAACTGTCAATAAAATTTTGGGTCTCCAATGTAAATTCGAAAGTCATCTCATCGATTTTTATTTCAACGATACATTATTACTACGAAGCTATAAATATCGATGTAACGATTCATCGAAAAACTAATAACCGACACTCATTTCAGCGACATATTATTACCGACAAATTATTTAGTTGATGTGCTTCGGAAGGCACGTAAAGCTGGTCCCGGCTGCATAAGCAGTCGTTAACAACCGTCAATCCGCACTGGGCCCACGTGGTGGTATATGGCCCGTTCTCCCTATCCACCCATAGGAAAGGCTCGTGCCCCAGCAGCGGGAACATAAAATAAGCTGATGATAGACAAAATGAAATTGTCATAGTGTCGCCACGTGAAAGCCCATCATGCAATCGGCAATACTGGGCAATACCATTATACTAACTGTTATTGAAACTAGTTGTCTCACGACCTATTTTAATTTTATTATTATCTATCTATTTATTTTTTTACATATTAATTTACATTTTTAAATATTTTCTAAAAAACAAAACAAACATTTAAAAATATAAAAAATAGGGGTCCACCGGCATCGAGACCAGGGTCCAAACTACCGGTGATTAGAGCTCCAGAGACAGGAACCTCCTCACAATGCGTGCCGTATCGAGGAGAACTATTATTATTATTATTATGAATTATTATTATTATTATAAATTATCAGGCAGGCAGTTGAAACAACTGATAAGTGCCTGTATTCTGCTATATACACCTCTAGTTATTATATTATCTTTTATTTTAATTTATTGAGAATATATTTGTCGAGTCTGTTTTTAAATTGGTTCAAGTTTTGGGCTGAGACCACTAGTTAATTAGTTCGATGTTTTTGATTCTCTATGGTTGAACGTCTATACTTTGGTTTAAAGTATAGACAGAACGGGGAACCAAGTTAAATCTAATTTAAAACGAGTATGTCTCTTTTTAGTTACCTACAAAATAGATAAACTTTAGTTTACTTTTTGAAAGATTTGGTCGGCGCCGATAATTATGCCCATTTTTCTTCAACTGCAGGCAATGCAAGTTCTTGTTTGGCTGTATAAGTTAGGTATTTGCCTTGCCTAGCGTGAGGAGAATGTAAATATATAGGTAAATTAAAACATTAAGACTAATAATACCCCTGTATGCAACGCTGATAATACCTATTTACTTCTATCTTAAAATGTCTGTTACAGAGGCGAAAGGCAAATAGAAATATGTTGTTTAAAAAAGAAATGACTACAGGCAAATAAACCGTAAACACGGGTACTTCCCGTTTATACAAGATCCCGTTTCGTAACCCTAGCTGATTACAAATAATAAAATGAGGTTAACACACCTTTTGCCACAAAACAAAAGACAGATGACAGATATTTTTTTTTAAATAAATATTTTTATTAAAAGAAAAAACAAAAATATGTCGAAAAGTATTTACTCCGTAATAAAATCCAAGGGTCTGACCACAGGCTATCAGATTAAAGGCGGTTTGATATCCACGACAGCGGTCGTTTTAATTTGTCAAATGTACGATCTCCAGCTTTAGTTGTCAATAAGGGTTTAATAACGGTCGGAGCCACAACCCACGCAAGCTACAGTAGCCACGGAAGCCGCACAGAATACAAAAATGCTCGCTAAAGGATGTTTATTTACGTCAACTGGGTTAATACAATCTATTTAAGAGTTACTAACTAACCTACTTTCATATGAATCTACGATTCTATAAATGAGGTTTAACAATAGTACCTACTAGATTCCCGATAATCGCTTTAAGAACAGTCCGACAAATTTAACAAATGCTCTTTTATGATCTTATTTCAAATTAGGAAGGTCGATGCATACATGCATAAATATTTGACAGTCTTAATTGTTGATGCTATATCCTATATGATATATGCTATATGATGCTATATAGTCTTTTTTACATTATGTAATAAGATATTATGTTATCTAAGTGAGCAAACTCGACCACTTTCGTGATGCTTTTTGTATCGGGTCCTTAATCTAGTACTTCGAGTATTTATTGATCGGAGTTGAAACCAAAGAAAACGTTCGGAATGAAAAGAAAATTGCCATAAAGACTCATATCATAGAAAATGCCATCAACGCTATTGTGGTGGCCAGTGAACGTCGGAAACCTTTTAACTCAGCTCCTAATGTCTCCGCAATAGCATGAGACGACTGTTGGCTTCATGTGAACTGCTGTGCGCTAAATCTATACAATAGAGATGTCTGTCCACGAGGTTGCCAGGCGAATTACTCAAATTACCCCGTACGGATAGTTTTTGTAATCAATACAATAGTTTTGATGAATTAAATTAATCAATAGATATGGATCTAAAAGCGTTTAGAATAATTGTTTAGTTGGCAGGCGCCAATGTTCAACAGGAACCAGTGATAACTACACTGACACGACACAACACGACACGACACGACACTGTTTTCCTTAGATAGATAGTAAACAGCCTATAATTGTCCCACTGCTGGGCAAAGGCCTCCATCATTGAAATCAAGTCATCGCTACAATTGATGGGTAATGGCTTAATCACCACGCTTGCCAAATGTGGATTGGTGATCACAAACCCGGGCTATGCATCAAAAATCCGAAATACATTTTGCCCGACCTGAGAACTGAATCCGGGACCTTAGGGTATCGGGCCGAGCGCTCTGCCACTCGACCACCGAGTCGTCTGTTTCCTTAAATCATTAGAAATAGGAGTCAGCCACTGATTTGAGACTTTTACCCTTTGGTACCATAATGTCCACTTCTTAAAATGACCACTTCTCAAAAGGACCACATCCCACAATCACTATTCCCAGATCGTCCACTTCCCGGAATGACTACTCTCTCAGATTGACCACTTCCCATAACGACCACTTCCCATTAAGTCCATTTCCCATGATGACCACTTAATAAAAACTATAAAACTTTGAGATTTTCATATAACAAAATAAAACAGACTGTGTCGAACGCTGGTATCACTACGATATCTAACGATTTACAACGTCTGTAGTCATGAAGGTCACATATAACATTTCTTTTAAATAATCTTTAAAACCATTTAGTTTTATTATTTAGTTAGCTGCAATAATGATAATATAGTACATTATATAGTGTTAATTGCTTACTTTTTGAAGCTTATTCAATTTCCTTTCCTTTTTAAGTTTCTTGAAATGTTCCCCAGAAACAATAATTTCCCCAGAATGACAGAAAAGTACTCTAACCGGTAACGCTATGAGTCCATAATTTCAACACTTAAATAGCTAAGTGGGAAATGTACTCACACAACGTGAGGGTGCCAAATAGTCGGCAGCAGATCAACCTACCCAAATCTGTCAAATTTCTCCAATTAATATTGATCCTTATAACCAAACGATAAAGTTCAAAATTGATTGTAGAAATTTGACAGTTTTGGGTAGGTTGATCTGCCGCTGTGTGTACTTGTAGTTTTTTTAGATTGTATGTATTATTTTCGCTTCTTTCAATAAATATGAAAATATTATTTCCAGATGGGTGATTTTTTTTTGTGTTATGCTTATACTTTTTAAAAAAGTGTTGAATAAATTTCCACAAGCGAGATTCGAACCCGCTCCCTATGACATGCCGGGTCAGGTGCACTTCCAACTATGCTATCGTGGCTCTATTTAACCCGTCGAAATTTATCAACACTTCTACTCTTACTTTTAGGAGCCCTACTTACTCAATGTCAACAACTAAATCATCAACATCACATTCTAATAATATTTCTTACTACCCAATGATATTATAAACTATAGATATGTTACGTTCATAGTAATTTGCGTTTTAAATCTGTTCCGAGCAATCCAAGCTTCACTGATAAGTAAAACAAAAGATACGAAATAGCACGCAAATGAAAGAGATAGCTATAATTTTAATGATTGCACTCTCTGTAGCTTGTTTGACGCAAACTGATTGCGACATGAGACAATTGGGCTATAAATGCTTCTCGTTTTATATAATATCATTGTTACTACCAAATATAAAAAAAATAAGATGTTCATTTTGCGGGAAACGGAACGCACCTGTTAATAACGAATATTGTTGAAACAACGAAAACACTATTATTAATCCTGTAAAGGGTTCAAGGGGAAAATATTGATATGAAACATTACGTTAGTCTTTCAGTTCCTATGAAATCGCCGTTTCTTTACAATTAACATTTGTGAAAAAATAATAATTTTCCCTTCAGCCATTTTCGAAACTTTGGTTACGGAACCAGATTCGTTTACCTGAACAAATAACCTGTAAACTCAGATTTAGGGAGCCAAAAGCTCCCGCTGACGAAGTTTCGAGTGTACGTCCAAGTTTTCTCGTTAAACTGAAGTTTTTCATATTCTGCAGCGCTCGCGTTAAATCTCTATTTGGTCTCGTCTGTGGAAAATTGGAGCCAAAATTTCAGTTGGGTAGTTACGAGTTTTTTTTTCAAATGTTTTTAGTGTTTGGATTTTATACGGTCAGCTACAAAAATATCTCAACATTTTGGTACCATGTCGTAATAATTTTGGTAGAAGTTCACAAGCCCCTGGTAGATTCTTTAGTTGCTTTGACGAAGCACGTTTGTTAGTAAGAGTTCAGCTACTTTTGTTGCTGACTGTAAAACGAAATTTAATAATAATATTATTATATAAACCCACTGGGAATCGAACCCGTGACCTCTGGTTTTATTACCGGTAGTATAACCACTAGACTATAGCAGCGTATAAAGTATTTTATATTTTATACATAACTAGTGGCCGCTCGCGGTTTCACCCGAGTGGTCCCGGTTATAAACTATCTATATGCCGAATTTCATCCAAATCCATTCAGTAGTTTTTAAGTGAAAGAGTAACAAACATACATACTTCAAACTTTCGCGTTTATAATATTATTAGTAGGATAAATAACCCATTTTGCAATGAAACCTAGGTATTTCCACAAAATACGGTGAAAATTAAAAATGCTAATTTTATTTTTATTAAATTAATAAGTACAGTAGCTCGTAAAAGTGTTTACGACATTTTTACGTTGTTCAGAAGTCGCAGTTTATAGCTTGGACGTTTAAGACTCATTAACAATATTTCACAATTAAGACACTCGGCATTATTTATTAAAAATAACAACATACTAGCGACCACACGCGACTTTAGTTTCTAATATTTATTATATACTGTGGAATGAGCTGCCATCCGAGGTTTTCCCATTGAGCTAAGACATGCACTCTTTCCAGAAAGAGTGTAAGGAGGTTTTTTTGCAGGTTGGCAACACAAAAGCAACATCTCTGATGTTGCTGATGCCCATGATGACCGCTCACCATGAGGAGTCCCGCCTCCTCGCTTGCAGATTATTTATAAAGAAAAAAATTTAAAAAAATATGCTAAAGACAAAAGTGAACTTTTTTGTACTCAAAATGGTTGCTTTATTTAACGTTACTTCCGCTGCTGTTACTATTAAATAGCCTATATACTATAGCCTATGTATTACTGCTAGGCAACGACCTTCATCATTAAAATCAAGTTTTCGGTGCAACTGAGGGGTGTTGGCGTAATCCTTCATAATAAGAACTCCTAACTTGTAAAACGCCTTTGTATGCTAATTACCACGCTTGTCAAATGCAGGTTGGTGGATCACTGATCACAAACCCGGACTGTGCGACAAAAATCCGCAACACACTTTGCCTGGGAATTGAACTCAGGATCTGCGGATATCAGGCTGAGCACTAAAGGCGACGCATCGCTGAACAATTAATCTAATACGGAGCGTCTGCTCGTTGCTGCGTTGAAAAAAACAGTTTTTCTTAAGATACGGGGCATCTTAAGAAAAACTGGTTTTTTTCAATTAAAAATACAAATAAGTTTAAAAAAATGAACTAGCATATTGAAGTGTGTATTATGACTAATCTACTAAGAAAATTTAGATGCTTAAATCGGTCTGGTTTGCCTGTAAAATGCAAATCTATGTTTTAAAAGAGTTTACTTTGATTTTTTTTCTCTGTTATAAAAGTTAACAAATCGTGTTTCTGCAACTAGCAAACTGAAGTCAATTAACCACTCGGTCACCGAGGCTTTGCCATTATTACTATAAAGTATGTGTTTGTTTCAATATTTCTAATCATATGTTTCTGTTATCCTTTATTGTATTGTGAAGTGCACACTAGCTAGTATTTCCATTCTTCGTGAACTTTCCTTTGTGAGGCTGCTGGATGAAATTGCATCTTAATATTATCAGCGCTCTTTTACTGGCTTCTGCATATAAGGATCCGTAGTAAGTATCCTTTATAGTTTCTTATATCCTACTAATATTATAAACGCGAAAGTTTGTTTGGATGTTTGTTACTCTTTCACGTAAAAACTACTGAATGGATTTAGATGAAATTCGGCATACAGATAGTTTATAACCTGGATTAACACATAGAATACTTTTTATCCTGATATTCTCACGAGAACGGGAACCACGCGGGTGAAACCGCGAGCGGCCACTAGTAATATCTCTAAAACTATTATACGTAAGAAATTGTAACTATAAAATAAAATATTTTAAATCCTTTATTGTACATGAAAATTAAAGTCTAAATTACATTATAAAAAACATATACAAGGGTGAGCTTATCTCTAAAAGAGATCTACATTTACATGTAAAGAGTTAATAATTAAAAATATATATCGACTCATCCGTAGAGTATAATCCGATCTGTAGGGTTGATAGTTTTCAGTAGAGGTTAGAGAAGTTGTTGACTTGTGTGACTCTTAAACGGTGAGACTTGATAGATTTTTTGGTATGTTGTTACAACGCCCCAGCCTAGTTAAATGCTCTGCAGTGTATATTCCTTATACTTTTGCTTCACAAGATAGTGGGTTTCATATCAACAGGACGTTTTATGGCGAAAGAGCGGGGGTCCGTAGTGAACGTTATACGTTCTTTTACGGAGATGTCTATATTAACTGACGTATAATATTAACATGGGTCGTTTTTTGTTGGAATTAGCTATCCTTTATGAGTCCTTTGTGAATAACCACCTAGAAATATTTAAACATAATGTTAGCCATATTATGACTACCCTCCCATAGAAGTAAAAAAAAAATGAAATTATTATTTAAAATCGTTTATTTATTTAAAATCTACAATAATGTTCTACTTAGTTATTGCTTGTATTTGTGTTTGTCTTGTTGGTTGTTCTTTAAATAAATAAATAAATAAATAAAATTCTCAAAATAGGTAGGTAACAAAACCATTAGATGGCTTCACTGAGAACAACAATCACACCACAGTTGGTACGGACTTAAAATTATCGTAGTAGAAAACTTACAGATCTTGAGATCTATCCTTCAGTGATTTTATTTCGTTATAACAATGCAGGAACACACATTTTTTCATAATAACATTCAGTCTTTATTATTTTACTAATCATCTTGACGTAGACGAGGTTCTTTATCTTATACCTAGCTCGGCAAATGACTCCACTCCACCTGATGTTAAGTGGAAACGGAGTCCAGACGCGAGGACAATTAGTGCAGCGCGAAAACAACACAGCATCAGTCACCCTCACCCTGCCGGCCCACTAGGTGCCTCTTCACACCTCGTTTGAAGGACCCATGTCATAGAAAGGAGGGAAAATGTGTGTTGGTAGACTATTCCATCTTTTGGAAGTGCGACAATGAAACGAGTCACCAAATTTCTTTGTGCGCGATGGAATGTTCGAGACAGTACAGCGGTGACTCCGGAGAGCAGCACGCGTACCCCTATTGGAGGAAGGGAGAACGTGGGATAAGGTCAAAAAGTTCTTCAGAGCACTCGCCGTGGTATAAGCGCTAGAAGACTATACTTAAAATCAATTAACCTGTACGTATACCTTTATAGGTATAACTGCCTTGCGCAATAGTTAACACTTAAAATAGTCATTAAATAGCATATCGTATCACAACATGGTAACTAGGTAACCTACAAGACTACGGCACGGACTTTAAGTCAGCAGTCTTAAACTTCTAAAAGTACGTAAATATTTATTAAAACAATGGAAAAGATGTATAATGAAGAAATGTAAACTCGCACTGTTTCTTAATTCAAAATAAATCATATAACAACCAGCATTTATAATATTATCAATCAGATCTTGACCTAGACAAGGGTGCACATTTAATGTAAATTACTTATCGGAATATTTGATGATGAAATTCCACTGCATGGCTCGATCTCCTAGTTGGCAAAATTTGGTGAAGCAGTCTAATCGCTGTGGTAGAGATATTTTATCAGGGCATTTGTAACGGCATTTCGTCTACGGCTTTTCCCTTTTTCGTTACCTACATATTTCTTACCTAAGTTCTTAAGGCATTTACGTTTAAGGTCTGTCCATTCTTTTGGGTGCCTCTGTCGTTTTCTAGTCGGTTTAGGAGTCACGGTGCGACCGCTTGAATGTGAAGTAGCAGGTGAATATGTGGTGCTAAATGACGACGAAGAAATCACAGAGAAACTGTCTTCATAGGGCAGAATGTGCTATCGCAGATAGAATGAACATTAGAAGGAGACGGCATAGGAGTTGGCACTGTCAGTTCCAAATTAACCGGGGTAGATCTGTGGTGAGAAACTTCTAACAACTCTTCAAGCTGTATAAATGGTGAATTTTCGAAACTAGAAGGCACTTCCAAACAAAACTAACTAGGTTGATTGTTGTAAACATCCTCGGCAGATGGATCACACATGATATTCGGTATTGAGCTGTCGCAGGTAACTTCCTTGGTTCCATCATCTTCATTCAGAATTTCTTCCCCCTTATACCAGCTAGTTCCCGACTGTTTTTTTCTGCACCAGTTGGCAAAGGTGACGTTTGTTGTGGCATGCCTTTGTCTTAAACACTCACAACTGAAATAAAAAATATATTATTATAGATTTTCATAAAATACTTATAATAGGTATGTATATTGTAAGACAACGTACCTAGCAGTTAATTTAACAAATCTTAAATAAAAATCGTCATATTTAACGATATTTTTAAATGAACAACGTCCTAACTGATTTCATTATCCCAGTAACAATGTTCCATCTTAATATCAAACCAACAAATCGTATCACAGATTACGTATTAAAACGTCATACATTCACATGAAACGCTTAGAAGTTCAATAATGTTCGTGTAAAATCGTACTAACATTTCATAAGACTTCTACTTTTTACTGTTTATTATTACAGAAAGAAAGATTACCCTGTGAAAATGCATTACGCCCATTGTATTTTCATATATTGTATTTTATAAACATGGACCACCCACAACTATTAATTAAGAGAAAAAAGCAATATAGACATAATGTTTATTAATTTAAGAACTTAATAGTGTGTATCACGACATAAAATAACTAAAAAATAGTAAACTTACCAGCTTTTACACTTTTCTTCATATAAACAGAACATTTGAAAATGATGAACAAGGCTCAGGCTCTTCTGTAACTTCTTTATGCTTATCCAACATTTTCCGTGATCGTGGCATCTCTAAAAATATGTTTTTCATGCAAAACACTTCTTAAATAATTTATTTTATCAAACCAAAAAAAAGGTAAGCGCATGACACAAAAACGCCCACAGAAAAACACAAACAGCGTCCGAACTGACGAACGAACGGGGCGCCCGCGCCGCCCCCGCTCCCCGCGCTCCGTCCCTTGATCACTCCGTGCGTTTTTATGTGGACCTTATGTCAGATTGAACGTTATTTGATTCTATATTTCCGAAACTAAATAAGATACGAAAATTCTAAAAACGTACGTCTGTAGAGTTCGTTTTGCTTATCTCGTCTAGCTATTTAACTCGTTTTTGCTCCATGATCACATCGGACTCTGTTCTACGGATAAGTCGATTTACACTTTTCTTCATATAAACAGCAAGAACATTTGAAAATGATGAACAAGGCTTAGGCTCTTCTGCAACTTCTTTATGCTTATCCAACATTTTCCGTGATCGTGGCATCTCTAAAAATATGTTTTTCATTCAAAACACTTCTTAAATAATTTATTTTATCAAACCAAAAAAAAAGTAAGCGCGTGACACAAAAACGCCCTTCCTCCAACAAACAGCGGCCGAACTGACAAACGAACGGGGCGCCCGCGCCGCCCCCGCTCCCCGCGGTCCGTCCCTTGATCACTCCGTGCGTTTTTATGTGGACCTTATGTCAGATTGAACGTTATTTGATTCTATATTTCCGAAACTAAATAAGATACGAAAATTCTAAAAACGTACGTCTGTAGAGTTCGTTTTGCTTATCTCGTCTAGCTATTTAACTCGTTTTTGCTCCATGATCACATCGCACTCTGTTCTACGGATAAGTCGATATAGTATATATATATATAAAAGACTTACCGACCGTTGTTTTATCAATAATACATTTTCATTCATATCCTTAACAAAACTGTGTTTAACTATCATATTATATTTTATTTATTTTATTACGTCTACATTAAAGTTTTATTTACCGTTTTTACTATAGAGCAAATTGTGTTGATTCGTTGCAGGTTTCTAGTATACTTTGCAACATTACTCATTCTATGACACTAACAAAGAGATCCTGAAAATCAAACTGCAACCCAAGATTTAGTGTTTATGTAGTATGTAAGTGTATGAAAATAAGTGGCATTATTGTAGATACAACGCTACCCTAGTCTAGACAATCTATAGTACTTGCACTGTAAGTACCTACTGCATTACTATCATTTTTATTAGTTGTATACAGTATTGCGTCGAGAGTTTATGTAAGTAGCAAAATTAACGTTGTTGTTTACCACGTAGGGCACAGTGTTGAATGCAACCTATTTCAGTATTTGCCCGAGTTAAGAACTTTTTTACGTTCCGGTATGCCTCACAAACTTTAAAGTTTAATTTTTTAATTTTATTTGTTTAAGCTCTCTATGGACTTTTCATTCTGCTTACAAAATGGCGCGAGCGTATTCTTGAAATAGTATCTTTTAGGGATGTAAATCCCTAAAGGATACTATTTGTAAGTAAGCTTAATTGTATGTACCTAAGCTTAATTTCAAAGAAGAGTTAAAAGAGACAAAACACGAAATATCTATTCGAAGCTTATACTTCGTTTTCTAGTACGGGGTCTTAAGTTATTAGGCACCTATTTTATAAGTATTATTTGCATTATCCGCACCTCCAATTTTATATCAGTGTCTAAGTTCTCTCCATCCATCTGGTTGTCAGTAAGAGATCGTTTTCAACTGGAAACAGTGTTTTATATGGGCCATCAATGTATGTAATAAATGTATTATCAGTAGCTGTAAACACAAAGTTGAGCCAGTTGCATCTAACTTTAAAAAGTTTACGTTGTATTGCCTCCAGTTGGACGGCAGCGACACGCGTGGCAAATTTGCAACGTGAGTACGTGACCACTCCGCTCCGTTGTAAAGTTTAACTGTACTCACATTCTTTAAATAAAGATACTTTTGCCGGTACCAAAGGTCCAAAGTTAGTGTTGAGAGCCAACTTGGAGGTTGCATGTTGAAGAACTCCATGGAGTTTTTATACTGTTTACAAAATGGCGCGAGTGGCTTCTTGAACTAGTACCTTTTAGGGCTTTAATATTAAACATAGTATAAACTTGGAGTTTATAGATTGAATATAATGTTTTGTTCTCGTCACGTAAGCTCAATTTCAAAGTAAAGTAAAAAAGACAAAACACGAAATAACTATTTCTCTGTTTCCAGCACGGTTCTTGTAGGGGAGTTACCTATCTATGTATATTATGTTTGTTTTATGATAACCCTTGTGTCTAAGTAAAGGGCGGGCCTGTGTGGTGGATTATAATAGCCTAATATGTTGCTAGTGACATTGTTCATGTGAGAAGACCTTAGCGATATTAGATAATGATAATATACTGTAAAAAATACCAATTATAGCAAATTGTGTTTACGACACTCGATTGAACGCAACTCCGTCCACGTAACATCCGTATCCCGACTTTTCCTATTTAACAACTTTCATTCTGCTAAACCAGAAATTTTTTTAGCCAAAAAAACACACCTCTATTAATTTTTTTTTCCGAAAACACACATTTATTTTATTTATTTGTGCTCCGATATGGCCCGCACAGTTTCGTGTAACGAAAACATTGAGTTTCCGGAAAAAAGGGCCACCTACTTAAAGTTAATACAAATTTTATATTGAGTTGGAGTTCGATTTATTGTTGCTTTACGGATTTAACAAGAATTTATTGCGTGTCAGTTATGTGTTTATAACCAAAACGGATGGGTCACTGTAAATTTTTTATTAGTCAACTTATGTTTTTTTAGTAGTTTCTCTTCTGACCTTACAGTTTGTTAGCTATCTTCATTTGGTTGACTGGTTGTCTTTATGAAATCGCTTTAAAACGATAAAAATGCCAAATTGCAACTTTGTAATTTATTATATTTTTTTGGTCATGTTCATTGTTTATGTTTCATGGTGTTGCAGCAATAAAAGTATTATTTATCTATCTACCTTATTTAGTCGATGTAACATATGAATTAAATCTGTATTTTTTCATAATTTATCTGCAGTAAAGAAAATACAATATTAATTTACACACAATCTGTAGGTTTATTATTGTATTTATTAATTAAATTGGCGAAAGGTAAGTGGAGCTCGTTAATGTTTTAAATAACTATAATATTTGTACAGTATTGTGGCCTGAAGGCCATTAAAAAGCTCAGGAATCCACAGTAAATATTCATTTAAGTAAAATTTATAATTTAAGCAGAAAAACCTGTTTATAGATACAGGTTTTCACATATAATATTATAAACATTAGTACTTGCACAATCGATGTTATTATAAAAGAATGTTATTAAACTGAAGAATTTAGAAAGACTGATCATATCAAAAATACAATAAAATTCCATGACAATGACATGACATTCAAAGTATTCTTTTTCAGAACCGTGCATATAAATTTGACAGATAATTTTTAAAACTACCAAGAAGGCTATAAAATGCATAGCATAATATAACGTGGAGTAAATTGCAACGACAACGTTACAGTATGTATCAAGATACATATAATCTTACTTGAAATAACGTTGAAGTGTAACATCAACTAAATAAGTTGATCATATGTATATTTCCTTGCAAAGTGCATCGGTAAGTTGCACTATCGATAAATAGTACAGTCGGCGGCAGATCAACCTACCCAAATTTGTCAAATTTCTCCAATGAATATTGATCCTTATAACCAAACTTTAAAGTTCAAAATTGATTGTAGAAATGTGACAGTTTTGGGTAGGTTGATCTGCCGCCGTGTGTACCAACGTTTAATGTACCAATGTTTAATTTAAAGCTTTGAAGCAATCGAACTCACATAGGTGACCCAAAACGGATACTTTTGAAATAATACAATTTACGTACCTAACAATATTTATGATATTTATTGACTAGACAACAAAGATCCAATAGTTTCGGAAAATAAAAATCAGCATAATACACCAATTAGTCCTGCGCAGATTTCCATATTTTTCCACTTTTCTGAATTACTTATAATTCTATAAAATAAGTACCAGTGAATTTTCATCAAAAAAGATTTGAGGCATAAAAATAATAAAAAAGTTATAATACATTCTTGTTTTTATTAAAATCAGTCGTCGCAAAAATAATAAAAAAGTTTTAATACATTTTTGTTTGTATTAAAATCAGTCGTCGCCAAAATATTAAAAAAGTTTTAATATTTTTTTTGTTTTTATTAAAATCAGTCGTCGCACCTAGTGTAAATCCTTAGGATCTTTGAACCTTTGTGCAGTGGAGGTCTTCTGACTCAAATAATGATTAAAAACAAGCCCAAGACTTTTTTGTGTATTTCTCTTTATTTTCTCATAGTTTCTGATTTGACCATCAGTGATACCTACTCTGTTTTTATTACGTACACTGTGTACGTTATAAAAACAGAGTAGGTTTCTCAAGCTAAATAACAAGTAGGTATCCGTCGACAAAACCAATATGGTAATCCGGTAATCAATGGACTCGGCCAACTCAATTTAAGTTGGACCAACTGGGCGTAGGTACAACCCTTCACCCATATGTTACACAGCAGTTACGAACATTATATTAAATATATTTATGAAATAACAATGTCGGGAAAACTCAAACACGCTCACGAACACTTAAAGCTTAAGGGTGTGCCGACCAAAAAATGCCAAAAATGCAGTTACGGTTAAGTAGATATAATTGAAAATACTATCGTATTAAAAGAACAAAATATATATTTAGTATCATAGGAAACGTGTTTACAATTTGTCAGAACCATAATGTCATAACACGCTATAGTTTTTTCTACAATATCATTTAAAGTTGGGCAATAATCATGAAAACGAGTGGCGGCGTTTAGTAGATTTCTTATAGTTTATCTAAATTATTGTACCTCTGATTCTGTCTAAACAATCATCAATGGATAAACTACAAATTGCTAGACTACATTTTCGATTCATCAAGTGGTTATTTAAATAATATTTTTTTATTAAGCACCTTAAATTCCCCATACAAAATTAGTATGGCCGCGCGGCATCAAATAAATATGGACGACGACATTTCAAATAAAACATATGACACTTGTCACTTACGGACGGCGCACCCTTAACAATACACCATTACTTCACATTGTACTCTATCAAACACACATTCGATAATAATACAGAACTTTAGAATGAGACTCATTCTATTTTCCGTCGAAAAATACAATTAATAGATATTTAAGATAAATGCATGACAATGTGTGCATGTGCATAGTTTTTTTTCTTTTAGTTGATGGCTTCGTGCGATTATCACATTTAGCCAGTGTCAAAGTAATTTTTCTTACAAGTAATACATAAATAAACAATATTTCCTTCCTGTATGATGATGATGAATGATAATAGAAATGAGAAGTGGGAAATGATATACCCCCCAAGTATCTCAGTAAAGATGTGGGGCTTTACTAAGTCCTCTGAATTTGAAAAGTGACGTTGCACTGTTTTGTTTCATTTGCCAACTCTCATGCCCACTCTAGAACACTTAACGGTTTATAATCCACCATTATTTCACATTAATATTCGACATAACACAAATTTTAGAAAACAAAACAAAACCGCAGACATGACTCTTCACTTTCCCGCCAAGAAAAAAAAAACAATTTGCATAGATATTGTTGTATATGCGTTTGCAAAACAAAAGTATTATAAAAGCAAGGAGTTTTTAATGCGTCAGCAACCAGGGTGAAACACTCCATCACCGCACCAGCAAAACGTACAACAAATTATTGGAAGAGTAATTCTGCTATAGGAGTTCAATTTTACTATTTAACCCGTCAATATAACCCCGAGCGCGATTCCCGAGCTCGTCAGTTTGCCTATTGATTGGGCCCTAACTAACCAATTTGGACGTAACCAGATAGATGGAGGATTCACGGATTCTGCCCCGAATTCGCTATCACGGTCAACGACTTAATTAATTGCTCGATTTCTACATACCTTCTTATTGGAACAGTCGTCTTGGTAAACCGATGGAAATAGTTATTAAAATAAAATACTAATGCAGGTATACTATGTTATTTATTTTCGATTTTTAATTCGTCGCATGTTGTTACAGTACATCAAAGATGAGTGATCCACAAAGAGTATATCATAATTATATAGTTTTACATGATACTTTATAAATGGTATTATAATAAAAAAATATACGAGGAAGTATGTACTTTTATACATGTATACTCTTATTCATACACCAATACTAACATACAGTACTCACCCAAAGTACCGATTATAACTCTTTTATTTTATAAAAATATTAATTTGTTTTATTATATTGAGCCAAGATTGTTGGTTGTGCACCTGACCCGACATGTCATGGGGTGCAGATTCGACTCCCGCTCGTGGAATTGTTTCTACACTTTGTCTTCTTTCTATTATTTTATTTATATTACTTTGATTTTATGGAAGTATACGATTGTCAATGTGTAAATTGTAATCTTTTAGATAAAATATTACTCAGAATATGATAAGAACACTGTCTCCTATATCACAGATTACTTGCTCAGCAGTGAGCAAGTAACCTAGGCCCTGTCAAAACATAGTGGCGTACCACAGAACGAAAATCAAACATTTAGTTTAGGGAAAGCGATTCCTGCGTAGGCGGTTATTATTCCGAACGTGAAATAATTGGACGTCGTTATACTCAGTCGAAAGAGCGGCTAGCGGTACCAAGAGCTATTGTCGTCTATCACAAAGGGTCGAAAAACCGAATATAACCACAATTTGATGGAGGTAATAGGATGTGTTTGCGTAGGACCGTGAAGGGTCGCTCTTGTTTCTTCACAAATCTTTTCATCGATATTGTCAAAGCAACTAGGAGTGCTGCTTTTATGCTTAAAAATCCTTAGGCTTAGGAGGCCAATTGAGGCTTAGTTTATTTGCTCTGTGCTTTGAAAGGCCTGTTTAACCGTTCTATCAAAAGATTGTAGTCGTATAAACATGCCATGCCCAAACCCTAAAAAACGGTTTCAAAAACTGTAATGTCACTCGGTGCAGTGCTTTTGAATCTTTCTTTCATCTGCCTTACCATCAGTTGAGGTGAAGGCCAAACCCTTCCCTATTGTAAAATCGCCTCTGTGGTCTAGTGGTTAAGACCACCGGTTTAGACCCAGAGGTCACGGGTTCGATTCCCAGCGGGGTACATGTTTGTGTACTTGGCTTGGTTGGTTTTAAGGTTCGTTTGTCCGCCTGGATAGCTACCAGCATCTTAACTAAATATGTCGCCTTATCATCAATATTTGTAGCATTGTTGTGTTTCGGCAGCTAGAGATAAGATAGCCAGTGCCTCACTAGGTGAGGATTCCGGGTGAAGTGCGCTTCCATCAATTGGCCTTATCATCACGTAACATCAGATGAGATCAAGGCACTGTGTTAAAAAAACAAAAACAATTTACGTACACGCCGGGTTTATAATAAAGCGGTTCAAAAAATTTGGAGCTTGACAATACTAAAACTGCATTTTGAATAAATTTCACGATTCCCTTGTCTAAAGTCATAGACAACAGAGCGCTCTGGTCTGTGTCTGAAATGCATAGCACCTTCACGCTCTAAAGAATATGAGAAAGAAAATGGTACGTAGCAAATTCTATTACCCAGCCTTTTTATTACAGCACAGCATTCGCGCGGCAAAATGAGATTTCATACTTATCCAACGTTTCATTTTCCCCGACATGACCCCTCGGCGTCTGATAATGTTACTTTATTTTTGTAACAACCAGGCAACAACTTCGGCGGTGTACGTACACCTTATTATAATTTCTGTGAAGATGTTATTATTATGAACGAAGGAACGTTATCGTATAGAAAGTGAGTTGGAAATTTTCCAATACCGAAAATTGTGTTTTATGTTCGTTTTTGTTGGGTAAACGTTGTTGCTATTATGAGTGTATAAGTAAAGTTTGCTAGCGTAAGCAAGATATTATTGCACAATGCGAGCTGTAATTAATTAAGCTTTTTTTAAATAAATAAAAATAAATAAATAAATCTTTATTTGCATAGAACATGGTATTAAAAGATGTTACAAGATTTAATGTGCTAAACATGAATTGCAAATTAATTTTGCATGCAAATTTTTGGGGTTAAAGTTACTCGCGTCCGTGGGTTTACCCTTGAGACCCTACACGTGACCCCTGGGTGGTGCTAAATGAGTAACACTGTCTGAGTGGTAGAGCCACGCTGCGTTGCAGCACGAAATGGGCCGGCTCGCCCGGCGTAACACCACCCTCTCACAGAATATCGGCGTGAAACAACGGCACTCGTTGCTGTTGTGTTTCGTTCGGTGAGTGAAAGTACCGGAGGCCCATCTCTCACCCCTCCCCCCTCCAATTCCTACTCCCTCCTCAAGATCGAACTCCTTCCTCAAGGTTGGCAACGCATCTGCGATAACTTTGGTTTTGCGGGTGTCCATGGGCGGCGGTGATTACTTTCCATCAGGTGACCCGCCTGCTCGTTTGCCTCCTTTTAACATTAAAGATTAAAGATATTAATATTTAACAAATCAAGAGTTTATCTCCCAAATGTTAATATTATTAATATTCATCAAGTTATATCAATCAAGTTAGTGCATGAACCAAAGCATGGGCTTACATTAGTGGTCCTTCGAGCCGGATATCTGCTTGCAGTATAGATAACGTTTACCAAAGTAAACCGGAACCTTAAATAGTTTAGTTTTTAAAAGGCCGTTGGTAAAAGAGCAAAGAAAGAAAATCTTTGTAGAAAAAGTAAAAAAGCTTTAATTAAATAATATGTGAAATGTTACAACTGAAATGTTTATAATAACGCCAACGCCCGTACATTTCTGCTGCCCTGAATCTGACGTTTGAAATAAATGCATCGGTGTGTCATAACAAACATAACTGAAGTTCACAAAAACAGACTTTAAGCCGTGGTAATACAATTCCGACTGCAGCTGTATCATTCTGTATTGTTGGACGCAAAGTAACGAGTGCACTTGAACATACAAGCTGCAATTTCTGTTTGAAATGTTCGTTCAAAATGTTCTGGAGCGTAGGTAGGTATCGTTTTTATTATTCTCGTAATAAGTTTTACTCTTACAAATGAGTTTTTATTATGATGACCGATATTGTTGGTTGGTGTTGTTCGACCTTTTGATAGTTAATACTTTAATACTTTGGCTGGTTTTGTTTAGTTATTGTTCTGAGGGTTTTGTGAAGGTAAAAAAACAAACAAACTGGAATATTATCAAAGAAAGAAAATATTATACAATAATATTGAAGTGGTACCACTGTTTGTCACTTTAAGCCTAGTCACTAAAAATATAATAAAAAATCATTTAAATTTTACGGAATGACAGGAAACAGGTGGTATGTATTCTAACTGGTGACTGCCGAACCGGTGATCCCAGTCATCCTAGCGGCACGTGAAGAGGATGTACAATGGTTTTTAGTCGGTAGGCCCCTCCTTTCGAATCCCTGTCGAGACCCTCGGGTCTGGGCAGGGAGGCGGGAGCTGGAGGGGAGAACCCCACATAACCATCCGCCCCGAGCGCGGTGGTACTCCGCCGACGAGTTTTCCACTGTCAAAAAAAAGGTGGTATGTATTCTTCTGTTGCTTTAGACTAAGAGCCTTACAAATAAACAGAGAATATGGTCGGAATAGTTATTCCGTGTTTTGTTCCCCTCATGTAAACGTTATTTCAAATTAGAGTAAAAGAGACAAAACACGGAATAACTATTCCGACCTTATTCTTTGTTTATTTGTAAGACCCCAAGATTAGTTGCCGACCTCTATTTTTAATGATTTAACGAATATAAACGAGCGAGCCATAAAGTAGTCGCATATGATGTGTAACATTTGACATCTCACCTTATTAATAAACAATTTTAACATTATATTCTGAAAAAAATGGGTCAGGTAATATTTGAAAAGATTTTTCATAAAAAAGAATAATTCTTTTTAATGAAAATTGTATTTTATTTTATTGACACTAAGAGTAATGCAATACCGCGCGCTCATTCGTCAAACCAAATGGCGCGCGCTTCACCGATTGGTTGGTACAGTCAACAGCAAAAGTAGATGATGTTTACTAGATTTCAAAATTAACTTTCGATAGTGTAAGTTGGTATTTTCTTTATAACTACAGTCAAAGTCTGCAGGTACTAGTAGACACTCTAAGGTTTTCGATATGCGTTTAAAAAGTTTTGATTTTCATACTGATTTCATATTTTGAAACTTTACCAATCATTAGTTACCTTTGCTGTTGACTGTACCATTCGACGGCCAACTCTACCACCGCGCGCTCATTTTTCAAATTAAATGGCGCGCGCTTGCGCGCTTCCGCCCCGACTTCCTGTTACACAATTCCGTCCCATTTCACGAAATCACTCCCACAAATTGCAAGAAAGCAAGAGGAAAGATGTTGCACATCAAAAATATCGATTTCTGATTCCTGTCGATCACAGGTGCCACATCCTTTTCTCACTAACTTTGACACTGGTTGAATATGCAATACGAAGCCATTGAATAAAGCTAAGAAACAAACTTAGGACCACATACCATTAAATATTTGTGCTTAGGACATGATTGTATTGCCGCTTAGAATCTGTCCCGGTCAGATCTACTTGTAAAGTAGTTAAAAGCTCCGAAGAAAAATATCGAATCTTCATAAAACCATAAGTTCATCTGCCCAACTATCATAGTGGCACGGTAATCGCAATTTGAGCCCAGTGTTTGTCATCAATTTTCTTCGCCAAAAAATTATGTCGAATTCCGACATAATTTTTTGGCGAAAAAAAAATGACGAATTTCATTAAAATTTTACTGGATGGCAGCTAGGATACAGGTGGCCGATATTCAAATGTCACAAATCAGTTGCTGACCCCTATTTCTATCACGAGAAATTCATTTTATAATTTTTTTTCTATAAACACTTATAGGAAAAAAATTTCGACCGCCAGTTACTATTGAGCACTGACCACTACCCAGTACAATAAAAAGATCAATAACAAAAAAAAAGAAGTACGATAACGAGAAAAAAAAGAATATTGTTTTCCTATAAAATGTTTTATCCAAGCTTCTATAAATAGATGCGACAAGACAGACAAGACTTGATAGCCGCAAATTATTAATCCATCAGACAAAACAATATTATTCCAGGAGATGATCCTTGAGAACCGCTGGCAACGTCTATCTTACAAAATTATTATTGAAACATAATCTGTACGTTACAAGCGTTATTTATAGAGTAAATGTATCACTAAGGGTGTCATTGAACCAAGGGTCAATGACCAACCAACCGACCGGCTAATAACTTACCTCCTTTTATACATATCTAGATCGGTATTTAATTTGAATTTGTTATATTTCCGTGTTTCAGAAGGCACGTAAAGCCGTTGGTCCCGGCTGCATTGACAGTCGTTAACAACCATGCGCCAATCAGCACTGGGCCCGTGTTGTACACTCAAGTATGATTTTAAATCGCATGAAGAAAAACAAAACACTGAATAACTTTTTTTTTTTTTTTAGTTGATGGCTTCGTGCGATTAGCACATTTAGCCAGTGTCAAAGTAATTTTTCTTACAAGTAATACATAAATATACAATATTTCCATATATGATGATGATGAATGATATTAGAAATGGGAAGTGAGAAATGATATACCCCCCAACCCCTCGAGTATCTCAGTAAAGATGTGGGACTTTACTAAGTCCTCACGCGAGCTTTTTGAGAGAAATTGAAAAGTAACGTTGCACTGTTCTGTTTCATTTGCCAACACTTATGCACACTCACGAACACTTAACGGTTAATAATCCACCATTATTTCACATTAATATTCGACATAACACAAATTTTAGAAAATAAAACAAAATCGCAGACATGACTCTTCACTTTCCCGCCAAGAAGTCCCACTGAATAATATAAAACTATATACCTACTTAAGGCGACGCATTGGAAATTTACGTGGCGGGGATCTTGATTTTTCCCAACAATTACAAAACATATGATAGTGATATTTGATGACATGATTTTTCATTTAATTGACTTCATTGTGCTAGTTGCAGAAACACGATTTGTTAACTTTTATAACAGACAAAAAATATCAAAGTAACCTCTTTCAAAACATAGATTTGCATTTTATAGGCAAACCAGACCGATTTAAGCATCTAAATTTTCTTAGTAGATTATTCTCAACACACACTTCAATATGCTAGATTATTTTAAAAACTTTTTGTAGTTTTAATTGGAAAAAATAACAGTTTTTCTTATGGTACGGGGCGCAAACGCTCCGTATTAGATTAATTGTTTAGCGATGCGTCGCCTTAAAACGCCTCGGTGGCCTAGTGGCAAAGCGCTTGGCCCGATAATCGAAGGTCCCGGGTTCATTCCCAGGTTGGGCAAAGTGTGTTTCGGATTTTTCGATGCCCATTTCGATTGCCCGGGTTCGTGATCACCAACCCGCATTTGGCAAGCGTGGTGATTAAGCCCAACAATTTTAGTGATGACTTGACTTCAATAATGGAAGCCTTTGCCCAGCAGTGGGACAGTATATAGACTATTTACTTTACTTTACTTTACTTAGATTATATAGACGTCTAGATAGACCATTGGCCGCACAAAAAAGCTGGATTACTGTCAAGTTAGACTTGATGACGTGTACATAAACTAAGGCTATATTATCATTACTCAGTATATTTATAAGAAGGTAAAACAATTGTTGTAAGTAAGAACCACGAAGAGGTGAGCAGAGGCGTGACGTCACGGGCAGCGTCTGTTCTGACGTCATTGCAACCACGGCATAGATAAATAAGGTGTTCTGTGATTGCCACCTAGTTTCAATCCACTTTTATTTTATACGTCTTCATTATCATTGTTTATTCAAGATTTTATGAACAGGTTGTTTAGAAAAATAAATGGTAGAGCTTGTTTTAAAGTTGGCTGACTGTCTAACTACCACCACTTAATTTAAATATGGCAATGTTAGTTTGAAAAAGTTAGTTATCTCCGAGAATGAATAAAGAATTTTGTATTTTCGTATTTGTATTGTTAGTAGCATTGCTGTGTTCCGACAGTTAGAGATAAGAAGCCAGTTCTTCCGTAGTTGAGGATCCCATGGAAGTGTGCTTCCACCTTCGTTATTATCATAACATATTATCATAACATAACAAAAATTGTTTTATATTGTATGTATGTTAGTCTATAAGGTATTTATTATATGGGCCCCTTTGTGTTTTTACCATCTTATACATTGTGTTGCCTGAAATAAATGATATATTATTATTATAGAATGGTAGTCATTGAAGTCCCGGCTGCATTAGCAGTCGTTTATCACCACCAATCCGCACTGGGCCCGAGTATTGGTAGACACATTCTTGCTGTGGTGTTCCCATCCATATGCCTTGCCCCAGCAGTGAGGACGTAGTAGGAAACTTACTGCTATTACACCATACGGTTTCCAAAATTGCTAATTAAATTGATGCTGGAAGCTAAGACAAGCAATCTCATAAATACAATGTCACCGGAATAAATTGCGGATTGCTCCTTAAAAATTTGTTGCTTCTACGTGACGTTAGATGTCTTTAAGTTTTGTAAGAGACTACGTTCCTTATTATTATTGTTCTAGTTACGAACAGTCAGTAAAATATGAACACTTTTGTTTGAATTGTAACTTATTCTATTTACAAATTTAGGTGCACGCAAATAGGGCTTAGTTTCTGCTAATTTAAAAACTTTGAATCTTAACCTGTCTCTGACTTTTTTCTACACACCAAATGTCAAAATTAGGCCACTGTTGATCCTCATTCCTTAACAGTATCTATGGTGTAATGGTTAATCCACCGGACTCAGATTCCGAGGTCATAGTTTTAATCCCAGTTACATATTACAGGTAAGTACTCGGTTTTGTTGGTGGTGACTAGGTTTGCAAGGTGTTCGGTTTTAACCGGAAATGTACGGTTTTCTAAGACCATTTTCGGCCAGTATTTTACGTCTCCGGCCTGTCCGGATTTTGTTAGGTTTTTTTCTGTGTATATAAATTATTCCGAAACCATCTTTGAATGTCCGGCTTTTAAGGTCAAAGTCCGGCTCAATGTGGCGTCGAGTCCGGGTTTTTAACTTTAGAAACTGGTAACCATTGACAGACATGTAGTGCCTATAAAGAGGTTGGCAACACGAAAAGTTAAAAACATTAGTTTGGGGATCAACCCCTCCCTCGTAGTTGGCACGTTCGGGCGATCACGCGGCCTGGCTTAGCCTTGATTGATCACATGCGTTTGTTTGTGTTACGTTGTACCGTTGTACGCTTAGGATAACAGCAGTATTAATAATATTGTTTTTTAAAATCAACACGTGTTTCAAATATTTTGACAAAAAAATATTTAAAAAAACAAAGATTTTGTTACACACTCCAGCCTATTGCCGTCTACTGCTGAACATAAAGGTGAGGGTGACCCGTTTAACGACTCATCTCAGCTCCACTCCAGTGTACGGTGCTTAGCGGAAAAGACATAAGCGGCGTAGTATTTCTAAGTAAAACTGTCACAAACACGAGCTGCGCAGAGCTGGGCAGAGCCGAGCAGTGCAGTTCGAGGTGGTACTGAGCTGAGGGGCTGTGTGGAGCCGGTCAGCACAGCACGCTCCAATTGAGTTAAGATGCGAATAAATCGCTCTGCCCAGCTTAGATCAGCTTTAATGGAGTGTCAGGGTGAGACTCCATTGCAGCGCGGAGCCAAGCGGGCCTGTGCGGAGCAGAACGGGGCTGTGCGGTGCCGAGAGGGGCTGTGGAGTCAAGTCGTAACACTACGTTTGCGTAAACGCGGTCTCCTCTAAGACATTTTTAAATTACAAGATAAAATTTTCCTAGAAAAAATCGACCAACCCCAGGAAGGTCGAGTAGGAATCGAACTCACGACCTTCGGATAACCGGTAAATCACAAATTACTAGAAAAATTCAAGGAGTCTTCTGGGGCCTCGGTAGCTCAGCGGTCAGAGCATTGGACCGGTTATCCAAGGGTCGTGAGTTCGATTCCCACTCGAGCTTCCTGAGGTTGGTCGATTTTTTCTAGTAAAATTTTATCTTGTAACATACATAGTTAGTCGGAACGGGGGGGGGGGGGGGGGGAAACCGAGTAAATATACATATAAGATAGTGAATAACTTTATTTTTAATTTACATTTGATTGCTCTACAAAAATCTAGTAGGCTACGGTTTTGACGTAGGTTCTCAGCAAATGGTTTACCTCCAATGTCAATGTACGGGCATTGTAAGGAGTCGAGTTTTCTATCCATAATTGATTGGACTAATGTATCCAATAATATTAACTTTTAATTTGTTTTTGTTTGTAACCGCCAGGGCTACCACAGCGTAATTTCTTTTGAAATTTATAAAAAAAAAGCTGGTAATCTAAATTTATCCATTTTATGGAAAAGTTCTTAGACAAAAGTTGTTTACTATCATGTATACTTTTACCCTCCTTTCGGCTTAGCCCCCGTTCCGCATTGTGAATCCAAAATTCAAAATAATAAAAATCCTTTTTTTAATGTTTTTATTTACATTTTCCTGCTAACTTGTCGATGGTCTCCCGGTATAAAGCCGCGAGACTGTTTACAGCCACGAGAATAACAGGATTTTTTTTTAATCACCATCTTAACTTCGACGATAAATACAATGTTCAACTAATGAAATGGAACAACTTTGTCAAATTAACAAGGGTCGAAATACGTCTAAATGTTTATACCCTCCATACAAAAAAGCTGACCAATTTAGAGGTTCATTTCTTGTCGTATTTCAACCCATATTCTTTGGAAAAAGTGGTTCCATCTCATAAATAGAACATCGTATTGAAAGGACTGTGATTTAAAAATCTTCTTGTATACTCGTATTACTATGAATGAATGGACAACAACGTCTGCATCAGAAAGTAACTATTCACAATGTTACGCACGATTACAGCTAAATTATATCGATACTTAAAATGTCAAAGGGCTTAAATGACATTTCGCTAAAATGGCCTTTATGCAGTATCGATGATAACTTCAGAATCAGAATCAGAATCATTTATTGGCCACATAACAAAACGTTACATCTAGCAAGTTACAAATCTACTTGTTAGGTAGTCTTGTAACTCAAGCGTTAAAACTATTTGACAACATGAGGCGAAAATATAAGGACAACTTGTCCGTATACGGTAACATATTTACTCAAGTGTACGTACAAACACACATTCAGTAATTATTTAAGCGAAATGCCTCGTAGTTCTTTCAATTTACCACTTCGCTGGCCCCGAACCCCGTTTCTCCAGCCTTCGAAGTGAATAATGCAAGCTTTGATATACTGTAAATTTTATGTCGCTCCTCGTAAAACGGCAAGATACTCTGCGACACGGTAACCCACCTGAGTTTTTTTTCTCTACCAGCAATTTATTGACGATTTTCAATGCTTGTAAACTCGTTTATGACGTATAAAAGATTTATTTCATGAACTCGACAGTTTTATGTGTTTTTCTGCAGTTAAATGTGTCTATGAGGATGACTTCTTGGCGGGCATAAGTGTACCTACTTACCATTTCTTTTTATTTCGTATCATCATCCAACTATATTAGTCCACTGCTTGACATACTTATGCCAAACCTATTCTTATCTATGCTTATGCCTCTCCAAGTGCACGCCACTGAGTATGAACCGCGGTTACTCTAGTCCAGCTGATTGTCATTTGTCGGATATTTAATTGTTTTATGAATGGATTGTTATTTTAGATTAAATCAATTTGATTTAATCTAAGATTGTTATTCTTAAAGTATCTATATATTAATACGTGAAGCAAAAACTTTGTACCCCTTTTTACGAAAATTGCGCGGACGGAGGAGTATGAAATTTCGCACACTTATAGTTTTTAAGAGAAGGAGTATAGAAAAAAATTAAAAAAATCTTTATTCATCAACTCGGTCTACATAAACTTTTACTGTGGCCGGAGCTTCCGTTTGAGCAAATAGTTACTCGTTTTGGGAAGCACCGCTCTTCCATTGAGAAATTTATAATCTTAAACTAAAATACAAAAATTACCTTAAGGCTAGTTATTATGTTTTTAAATGTGTGTATTATGGTATGTCGCAGTGAGTGTGTGGTATGTGTGCGGTGTGAGTGTGTGGTGTGGTGTGTGTGTTGTGGTGTGTAGTGTGTTTGTATGGGTGTGTGTGCAATAGTAACCATGAGTGTTTTTTTGATGTTAGAAGTTGTTAGAAGTTGGTACAATTATCTTGCTGTTGCTGTTGTTGTTGTTGTTAGCCCTACGACAGTGTCTTGGGATCGAAGGTTATCATGTTGAAGAAACATGGTAGCCTTCACCAAAACAACTGTGCAAGTAGAATGTTAATATATTTTTTAAATTATGCATAAAAATACATTAAATCAATAAAACAAACATTACACACTCTACCACGTATTTGACACACACGCATATAAGTACTAGAAGTTTTGAGTTTATAATCATTTTAATTTGTTATATTTAGAGGGTAATGATAAGCACACTATTGCTTAAACAAAGACTTGGTACGATTAGATTATACACTCTTTTTAAAAGACTCTTTTCAAAAGAAGGTATAATAAAAAAATAATAATTCAAAAATGGAAGAGAAGCGGCCGAAATCTGTCAATGCCTTAGTCAATGCCAATCCAAAATCATATTCTATTTTTTTAAATTTTTCATTGCTTAGGATACAATCCGTGGAACCTATGGTGCAACCTAAATAAAATTACGGTCAAATTTCGACCACTGGGCGACCACTAGTCCCTATTACTTAATAAGAAGATTTCACAAATGATTATTACTATTATTAATACAGTATTCGTCAAGACGAAGGAAGTGATTACAAATGGTGTTTCTAAAACAGTTTCAGAACAATTATATTTGTGAGAGCCTAGGTACTTTAAGTAGTAGTAGTAATAAATAGGTTTCCATAGCTACTTATGGTACTTATATTCTTTTATTGCCTGTTCATCTGTCCTAAAACTGAAATTAAATTCAATAATAATAACACTAATGTATTTAAGTCGCTCAACCAATTAAAGATAATTTCTAAATTTACTTGGCTTCACGCAATGCATCACCAATATAGTCAATAAGAAATATTTTCTAATGTACTTCAAGATTCAAGCCAATTGTGCACGTCTCAATGCCAAACATAATTAGATATTTATTGTGGAATGCTGGGAAGCACGGAGGAATCTTTAATAGCCCACTTTGGCGGTAGACGATAGTCTAGACAGGCTTGGCTCTACAGACATTCCTAGTACCAAGTACAAGGCCAAGTTTATTGAAGATAAGACGACGAGATTGCACATCCTATAATGCTTTCACTTTTTGTATTATTTATTAATCAAACAATAATATGCTGAACATACCTATGTAATTGTTAACGGCATCCTTAATATTTTTAATTTAATTATTTTGACACAATTTTGATGACTTTAATTTCAGCATATCACCAATTACATCGCCAGTTAGCTTTACTGCCGTATGGCGCAGAAAATAATTGCGGTGAGTGATAATTCAATAACTAATATTAGTACATAGAGCTTACTTACATAGAATAAGTAATACTAGTTAACACATTTAAGTTGATCACTTGAATATATAAATAATATTTTCTATTCTAATCTACATCTGTTGATCTTAAGCAAACTTGTTAGTTTACTAACCAACACCGGAAGAGCTTCCCAGACCAAATTATGATAATATTCAAAGCTCTGCAAATAGGCAATATCCTCTGTTGAAGATTACCGGCAGTTGTTAGCATTTACTTTTAGTTCAATGGAAATAGGAGCACCTGCTTTTCTCGCATATATAAATATACATACATATTAGGAGGCAACTATTTGGATAATTTTATCATTTGTGCTATTAATATGGGCACAATAAGTACTTTATAACTGTAATTTCGCTCGATTGTAATTGAGCTCGATGGCGCAGTGGTTAACGCGCCCGGTTTGCGAGTGCTGAGGTTAAGCAACTTTCGCAAAGGCCGGTCATCGGATGGGTCGATGGGTGACCAAAAATTTATCACCTCGATCTCCTCCGTGCTTCGGAAGGCACGTAAAACCGTTGGTCCCGACTGCATTAGCAGTCGTTAACAACTACCGATCCGTGCTGGGCCCGCGTGGTGGTTTATGGCCCGCTCTCCCTATTCAACCATAGGGAAGGCTCGTGCCCCAGCAGTGGGAACATAAAAATGAGCTGATGATGATGATGAATTGTAATTTAAAATTACGATATATATGGAAGAATGGGATCGAAGGATCAGATGTTGATGACCAGATTTGCTGGCATTGAATAGGGCTCCTTTGGCTTATAAAGTATGAGCAAATATGAGACATCTTGGCGGGAAAGTGAAGAGTCATTTCTGCGGTTTCGTTTTATTTTCTAAAATTTGTGTTATGTCGAATATTAATGTGAAATAATGGTTGAAACAAAACAGTGCAACGTCACTTTTCAAATTCGCTCAAGAAGTCCGCGTGAGGACCTAGTAAAGCCCCACATCTGTACTGAGATACTCGAGGGGTTGGGAGGTTATATCATTTCTCACGCTTCATTTCTATTATCAGTCATCATAATACAGGAAGGAAATATTGTTTATTTATGTATTACTTGTAAGAAAAATTACTTTGACATTGGCTAAATGTGCTAATCGCACGAAGCCATCAATTAAAGGAATAAAAAATAATACATATTGTTTCTAAATGTGCACGGATTGGATATAGTCACGATAGCTTAATTGAAAGTACATCTGACCCAATATGTCAGAGGGTAAGAATGCAAAACCCGCTCGTGGATTTTTAAAACTCTTTTCCAATTTGTAATTTGTATGCAACAAAACTTGCGTAATATTATATATAGATACTTATAATAATATGATGTATCTTTAAATTAGGTTATGATTGAAGATTAATTTTAAAAATAAAGCAAGAAAAATATTATTGTGTAGCTGACCTTATCTATTGTTACATGAAACATTTTTCAGAACAATTGTAGTAAGTAATTGTAGTTATTACGTTGCTGTTTCGACTTTTATGAATATCCTCCGCTTCAGGGCGTGGAAACACGTGCCAAAGTGTCTGTTTAACTAACGGCAGACTTAGCTTGGTTAATTTGCATGCAATTTGAGCAACCACGCAACCATGTGGAGGATGCAAGCTTAAATTATCACGGTAGACTTCCTTCTGTTTGAGCATTTGTTTTTCGCGTTGTAAAAAACATCGAACCTTATTGGTATACCTAAAGTTGTAAGTACCTAAAATGTTATATTTTGATGTACACATATGAAACATACGCCAATCGACAGATAATATAATTACAAACAACAAATACTCTTTGACAAAATGTCGTAAATGATATACTTTCTGAGATACTTCAGTTTGAAAATGTAAAATAAAATAATATATTTTTTCAAAAAATTATATTTTAATGATATATTATAGGTACTGAACAACTTATTATTAAAAATACAATAGATTGGCGTATGTTTCATAGGTGTACAACCAAATACGACATTTTAGATACGGTAGAACGGGGTTACTTTCGAATCAAGTTTAACATTGATCACAGCTCCTGTCCTCTACAGTTGTTTTCCACATGTCGTTTTACGGTATAAGTCTGGAGGAAATCGTACTAGAGACGCCTAGAACGCTAGGGATACCCATATTTGCAGCTACTTAAGGATTTATAGCTGCGATCAATTTTACACTTAGATCAAAAATAACCCCATTCTACGGAATATTTTGATAAAGCTGCACGGATTGTATCTAAGCAATGAATAATTAACCTTTTTACCGCCAACAACTTCTATAGAAGTTCGAGATGTTCGTGCCGCCCACGCCAGCACTTCTATAGAAGTTCTACTTTGTACCTACTTTATTAAAATACATTTATACGTTGGCGTACAGCGGGACATCGCGTGCAGGATAGTTGGGCGGTGAAAAGGTTAAAAAAGATAGAATGTGAGTTTGGATTATTGGCATTGATAGATAGGTACATGCAAATATCATTGACTTGCAACTTTAGGTATGCCAGGCTCCATACAAAAAAGTTCGAAGTCTTTTTAGTTTACTGAACTAATTGTTGAAATTCTTACGTTGCCGTCTTTACGTGTATCATAGTTTTTAATTTATATATTATTTGTACGTATGTTAGTCTGTATTTATTCTATGGGCCTCTTTGTATTGTACCATTTTGTACACTGTTTTTTGCCTGAAAGAAATAAATCTATCTTAGATCATGGCAAAGTGCTCAGTCCGTTACCCGAACGTCCTGGGTACAATTCCTAGGTCAGGCAAAGTGTGTTTCGCATTTTTCATTGCATAGTCATGCCCGGGTTTAAATATAATGAATAAAATAAATGTTTAGGACACTCACACCAATTATCTAGCTCAAAGAAAAGCTTCCTTAAAAAACTCGATAAATTTATAACTAGACAACGGATAAACATACTTAATATATTTAAATACATACTTATTAAACATAGGAAACTCCCAGACCCGTAACAATATCGAAAAACAGGTATTTCTAAATTTATCCGACCGGGGATCGAACCCGGGACCTCAGAGATAGCGACACCATGAAAACCGGTGTGCAAGCCACTCGACCAAGGAGGTCGTCGAACCACCAACCCGCATTTGGCAAGCGACCTATCAATTGTAGCGATGTCTTGATTTCAATGATGGAGGCCTTAGCTCTTCAGTGGGATATTATAATAAACTAGTGGACCCGGCGGACTTCGTACCGCTGACAGTTTCCATCAAGTGATTAAATTCTCTTTGGTTTCCATGACAACAAAACAAACAAATCATTTTGTTTTGGAAAATTTAATTGTCGTTTTTAGTATATTTATAGTGTGATTCCCGTGGGAATATCTGGATAATCAGTATCTTTTGTGTTATTCCAGGTTATAAACTGTCTGTATGCTGAATTTCATCCAAATCCATCCATCCGTTGCATTGCAGCGTGAAGAAGCAACAAATATACGAACATACACAAACTTTCGCATTTATAATAAGTAGGATAAAAGTATATCTGTTTATATTTCACTATTAAAAAAAAATTATAAATGTAGTTAAATATGTGACAATATGTGGCAACTTTTAATAAAGGTCATCATATTGATCGTTGGAAAGGTCAAAACATAATTGGTTAGAGTTGGATGTTAAACACAGAAACTATTGGATGAAATTTAATGAAATTCCCACGGAATATGAGTAACATGTATCAGAATAACAGTCAAGAAACTTTATTTATGAGAAAGGTAAGGGATTCCCATTGGAATGAAATTAAATAAAAGTTTTAGTAATATTAAGTCTTTAATCGCCGTGGTGGTCACCGGTGACCGACAAACAATAAATTTTCCATTGTGTCTGGTTTTGCGGCAGTCAACGTGTTAAACAAAAATTAGGTTGTAATGTTAAAATGGCTCCAATTATTACTCATAAAGGTACCTACTAATTCTTGTTTTTTATTATGTAGGAGTAAATAATATGAAAACGTAGAGGATGGCAAAAATAGAAATCAACAACTTTTTAAATGTAAAATTATGAAACAAGACCAAAAAGGTTGGTACTTTGTAGGTCGCCAACAAGGAGTCCTTTTGTTCTGTTTTCAAACATAATTTGAATACAGATGGTTCCTTTAAATTATGTCCGTGACTCCAGCGGGATAACCCCTTCAGATCGGCTTTAAATTTCGCCATGATTTAGTTGATATTATGTTTAAATTTGTTAGCAAATATCAAAATTTGTTGACCAATAGTTATCGAGATATCCCATGTTAAAGGGTATCCCGCTGGGGTCTCGGACATCTTTAAATTATATTAGACCGAGACATGAAGCTGTAGATATGACCGAGATAAGACCTTTTGTTTTATTTTGTTAGCAAAACCATGAGTGATGGATGTGCCAGTATTTTTAACCGACTTCAAAAAAAGGAGGAGGTTCTCAATTCGACTGTATTTTTTTTTGGTTTTTTTTTTTATGTTTGTTACCTCAGAACTTTCGACTGAGTGAACCGATTTTGATGATTCTTTCTTTATTTGAAAGCTGGCGCTTTCCGTGTGGTCCCATTTTAATTTGGTCCAGTTCTGATGATGGGATCCTCGAGGAATTGAGGGAACTCCTCGAATATTGTAAGCATACCTATCGCGATTTTGGTATTTTCAGAAATAAGTCAAGCATTTGCATTCAGAAAGTATCATTTGATGAAGTGTAACTGATGAAAAAGACCGGAGATTGCCATCGGAACTCCTCAATGATAAGTATTTCACGGGTGGCGATAAAATATCTCGATTAAGATAGTTAAGCGACTATGACGAAGCAAAAGAAGACAGGCACCGGAACTCAGTTTTTGATTTCCTACTTTGAGATAGGCGTTTCTCGTTTTCTTCGCTTGTCTCATTTAAACGGCGCTGTCTCATACAAGCAGCGTATTTAGTAGGTCTACCTATATTCGCTTTTGATAAATAGATCGAAACGAATCACTAAAAAGCGAGAAATAAACAAAAATTTTAACAAAAAAAAACAGACTCCAAAAAAGTTGACTGATAAAATTGCACTAAAAAGTGAAAAATAAGCGTTAGACTTATACAGACAATAACTTTATTAAGAAAAAATATAGGTACTATTATTGTTACTTTTGGAGTCGGTGCCAGCCAAGGTAACTTTAACATAAACATTTAACGACATACTATATTATAATCATAATAGTACATTCAATCATAAGCATGAAATTTTAACTACAAACGCGGACTGGCACCGGCTTCAAAAACTTCGTTGGCTGGCACCGGCCCCAAAAATAACAATAATTGTACCTATATTTTTTCTTAATAAAGTTATTGTTTGTATAAGTCTAACGCTTATTTTTCACTTTTTAGTGCAATTTTATCAGTCAACTCTTTTGGAGTCGGTTTTTTTTTGTTAAAATTTTTTTAGGAAATAAATGAGGTTATCTTGTAGCCTTAATATGGGAGCATCGCGCACCTTCCGGGTAATTAATTGTTAACTATCATATACTTTGTACTGCCTCGAGATTGGTCGTCAGTTCTGTTAAAGGTGTCATAAGCTCACTTAATGGCCTGTTTACCGCTTCTTAACGTTGTCCTTACATTGTATGGTAATTTTTAACAATTTTAAGTTTAACGTTCTAGAAATTTGTTCTTTGATGAAATCTGTGGCGCAGTAGCTTGCACGTTCGGGTTGAAATCTTGTAAATTAAGTAGGGAACTTTTGAAATGCCGGATTACCGCATGAGTAGTAAGTAATTAAATTGCTTATTTGAGATAAACAGCCTATATTCACAAATTAACTTTTAAGATAATCGACTTTTTTCTTTTTTTTTTTTCTTTTTTACTTAAAGGAACGATGTATTACTTTGAAACGAAACACATTTTTACAAATCAACTCTTAATTTATTTTACACTTTGTGAATGAGGAGTGATTATGGACTTAGTCGTTTCATAATTAATTTGTAATTTACATACCGTGAATTACTTTTATCTTTTGCGTTCCGTTTCACGTAAAATTAGCTTACAATATTTTTTTTACCGATGAATTCAGTTGGCAAGTGATTCCGCTCTACCTGATGTTAAGTAAAAGCGGAGTCCAGATACGAAAACAGCTAGTGGATCTTACGTTCTTAGTGTGTGGGTTTATTCAAAAAACTGTATGAAGAGATAAGCAGTGGGTTAACTGATTTTTATATGTGTTCGACACGTTAAGCCCAATGTTTGACTCAATTTTCTATGCCAAATGATAATAATAGATTTTCATTGAATTTTACGGGATGACAACTATGAAACAGGTTGGTCTTAGAAAAATGATTGTTCATCAATCATTCATCTAAGCGGTCGGTATTCAATTCAATTAACCATTAGGATTTTTCATTTTAAATTTCATTCATTTTATTCATTCATTCCTTCATTTCTTTTATTAATTTAATTCATTTCATTCATTTCACACATTTTTTTCATTTCATTCATTTTATTCAGCCTAGTATTTAGTCTGCCTATTTAGCGTATGTCACTCCTTACATTTTCCAATAAAAGTTACACTCTAGGTCGAGTAGTTGAAATACTACGTTTTATGATGAGCCCGTGAACAATTTTACTGTTGATTTTATGAAACATTGCTTTACGATGCATTTATAGTGCTGTGTGTACTCCGAAAAGTATTTTGACTGCGCCATAAAAGCGCCAGTGAGATGGCATCGACGAGTTGGGAAGTAGGTAATATAAATAAAGGGCGGATATGACGCTTTTCCTTTTTTTTAACGAACGGAAAGGAGGTAGTAACTTTTCGTCTCTTTTTTTAACAAACTAAATAAGGTTGTACACGACATGTGTATACTTTTTGTATTTTATCTATGTTTTTCTATATTTTTCCTTAGAATTGTCTTTTATTGATTATGTTTTGTTAAGTCACTTTGATTATAATTTTTCTTCAACGAAGTCACTGCGTTTTCTTTACCTACATGAATAATTAGGTTTTATAAGTAGGAAACTCTGCCAGTCGACTATAAGTGGTCCTTCTACCGAGGAACTAGTGTTTTCAGTTCACAGTTTTTCTCTTTTTTCTTTAAGTTTTGTTTTTTATTGATTATGTTTTGTTAAGTCACTTTGATTATAATTTTTCTTCAACGAAGTCACTGCGTTTTCTTTACCTACATGAATAATTAGGTTTTATAAGTAGGAAACTCTGCCAGTCGACTATAAAGGTTGTACTCGATAATATTTACTAATTACTACACTATGACGTGGTCGTGATTTTGAACCGTTTTATCAAATTTAAAACGAGTTTTAAGTCACAGATTTTGATTTAAAACGGTTTTTTTGCAACTATAGCCCTGCCGCATTATCTACCAGTCGACCCTTAAGAGTTTCACAAGAAAACAAAATACGAGTTAACTAAAAGAGCCTAATAACTAAATTATAGTAGCATATTCTATTTACCGAAAGATTACCGACTGTAACCTAACGTGCAACGGCTTAACGAGCCATCCGAATCACAGAAGCTCGTGATAATTTAACTTATTTACCCATCTGTTGACCCATCATTGCGAATGTTGCTTAACTTGCAAGATCGCAACTCGAAAGCGCTATCATCAAGCTCCTTTAATCTAAGCTTAACTTCTATTTCTATCTGTATTATATAATTGTGTAATATCCTACTTCGGGTTCAATCCTTAGAGTCGTCATTAATTAACCTCGTCTTAGATCAATCATTAAATAAGCCTTACTAAGAGTTTCCAAGTTAAACGAAAATCCGAAGTAATAACGAAGGGTATATATCGGGTGGCCTAATTTTTTGTACTTCTAATTGGCAATGGCACACAAACGATTAGCCTAATTTTTTTTCGCATAATTTCACTCTTCATAATCGTGTTTGGTCTAATTTCACTTCGCCTAACTTTTCATCGCCATATTGTTTTTTGTCTTTTGGCTAAGATGATGATTGTTATTTATCAAATTGCGACATTTGGCGGAACAATTCGTAATCCCTAAAGTTTGCAATTACTAAATATTAACTCAAACAAAATTAAAAATCAAAAAGTATAAGAGCTATAAAAAAAGATATTTTTGTAAGGAGCTAGATTTCTGTAGTCTAATAAAAAAAAATAGCCTCGAAATTCCAAAATAACGTTATTCTAATATATTTTAGGGTATTTCACATTATAGATCCTAAAATTAGGGCTTTCAATTCTTAGACCAATTTATAATGGTGGCAAAAAAATTGTTAGGCGAAACAATAATTGTTCGTTTTAAGTTTAGGCCAATACGGTTTGGCCATGTAATATTAGGACTAAAATTTTTAGGCGAACCCGAGGGCACCCAACAACGAATGTAGCTATTGGCGATCTGCAACGATATTTGGTATTTCTTTCAAGTAGCCTGTATACTGGGCCACTGCTGAGTAAAGCCTCCCCTTACTAAACGAATGAATGAATAAATGAATTTATTTCAACCAACTTGGATCATTGTCACAATAATTTATATAAAAATAAACAAATATTAAAATTAAATCAATTAAATTAAATTACACTCAATAAAATAAAACTAATAAAATTACAATCAATTAAATTAAATTAAATTCAACACAAATAAATCAAATTAAATTACACTAAGTCACATAAAATAAAATTCAAATTAAATTACATTACATTACATTACATCGGTTTGGTTGGTGGCCTACCAAACCGAACCGGGCAAACGAGCCCTAGCTTGTTTACCCGCCTGGCTAGTGTAACGAACTGAAGTTTGATAGCCTTTCTATTATTTATACTAAATTGTATGAAACACATTATTAATTTAATTCGTATTCTCTAATAAATTATATTTACTAAATTGTTAATATAGAAAAGAGTTTAATACTGCTTGGTAAAAATCTCATTATATTTTGGAATTCTATTAGTTAAACCTCTTTACATTAAATGAGATATTTAAAAGAAATAGAGAAAATGAATTTTGAAAGTCTGTCAGAAAAATATGATTTTGACGTAGTCAGAGATAAATTATGAATGAAGAAAGTTGTAGAAATTACGTGAGGATTAGATGAGAGTGATAACAGCCATCTTTAAAACAATAAGTGAATTGAAAAGAGCATGTTTGCTGGATGGAGGATTGTAGGCCTGATTATAACTCTTTAAGTGCCTTTTATGGTTTAATGGATCACTGAAGGGTTCCTAAAGCCTTTTTATTTATTATTTATTATTTTAATGGTTGATTTTAGAACTTATTAAGTATTTCATGTTGAGTTTAATGACCCTTTGCTAATGTCAATGATAGATAAATGGAAGAGAACAAACTAATACAAATTCTGAATTTTTGGTTCAGTTGATCAAATGAAATGATTGGAGACCAATTTAAATAAAATCTAATTCCAAGGAACAATAAATAATAAAGGATTACATGGTAAGAACAATAATATTCATTTGATTTACAAATAATAAACTAAATAATAAATACTTTCTATTCGGGTTGACCTTTTCCTTTATTAACTTTAATACCCGAACCTTGAACAAATCTTAATCACTTTATTTTGTACGGGACACACTCTTCGAGTCTACATGGAACTTTATGTGTGCTACGGGTTTGCTGAGTGACAAGGTCTGCTATTCATCAACGACTCTACGAGCAGGAGACTTCGGGGTTGCTGACGTCTGGAGACTGGTGTAAACATGAGTCAGGATTTATCGGTACAATTTTATTATTTATAACCAAGGTGACTTTGGAGTTACATTTATTGTGAGGATTTCTCAATATTTGTTAACTTTCAAACATCGATCTAGGTAAGTGTAATGATTATCGCTCTATTTAAAGGACGGTCATTTCTCATTTATCTCAATTATTAATAATAAAGATATAGACATTTTATTATAAAAATTATGACATTTCTTGAATATAAAAAAGGGAGATTTGAAGTTTAATGTCAACTTTCAACTATTTTAAAATAAAGTCATAATGTTCCTTTTGAATATTATTTGACATTAGAATAAAAAAATAAATAAACAAAACAAAATTGATAGGTTTTGATCACTCAAGTGGTGGTAGCTGAAGAGTGAGGAGTTCTAAAATTTTGGAATTGAACAATTGTGAGTTAAACAATTATAATTGATATTATAACTATTTCAAATTCAAACCTTACAAATAATAAATAAATTATTTTAATTATGTAAATTCAAACAGTAGTTTAAATTCTTTTCTTGCTAAACAAAAGTAGTACTTTTAATTTGAAATCTTTCTTTAATATTATTCTAAGGTTTATTCTTTCCTTTTAATCTCTTGAAATTCAAATAACGTAGTTTAGAAACCTAACTATTCAATCATGTTGAACCTTTTACCTTTACTCTGATTATTCTTTTAATTTAAACTCTAACTAGATTAATATATTATATTATACTTTCCTAAAGAAATCTTTTAATTACATAATTAGTCAGTCGAATTCATTTCATAAATCTGACGCTATCTTCTTCACTTCCGTTTACCATTTAATGATGAAATAATGCTTTTGGTGATTAGGTTACAATCTACAAACCCAAATCTATCTAATAAACGTAATCACCAAACAGCTCGCGTAAATCCAACAGAAATTAGAAATCTTATTAATATAAATTTAGGGATTTATCTTGTTTGAGAATATTTACAACTTAATAATTCAAAGAGTAATTATTTTCGAAAGGAAGTATGTAAACAGTATAAGTTTTCATAATCATAAATCCATTTAACAATTTATACTGACAACTTCCGAGGTTTAGAGACCTATGGACACTGGTATGGTTGTGTCCGTGTCAGTGAGGTCTACTAGGTGATACTCGGAGACAGGGGTTCAATTCCTCTTTGGTTTATAAAGACATCAAGAAGGAATGACCCGACGGTGCACAAGCCTGTAGAAACGCCCACTGTTCGAACCAACCATACAGTGTTCATTTCATTCCTCAAAAGCCTCTCGCGTTCTTTCATAGGATTAGAAATAGGAAAAGTATGAAAAGATGAATGTTTGTAATGTCCCTTTTATATTATTTTATTTGTTTATCTTTTGCTTTGTTAGTTCATCTCCAGGAGAGCTCCAGAATTATATATGTGGACCTTTCATCGCATCAGCCACTATATTTCTGGATGCTGTGTTGTCGTCTTTCGGGGCAGACGGGGCGGGACTCTACAGGGTCACGCTGGCACCACTCTGTATAAATGAGGTTACTAAGTAAAAGATATTCAAAGTCTTTTGTTATCGTTCTTTCCTTTCGCGTTAAATGTCTAACTTCATGATGATGGTTTGAGAGATAGAATTAGAATAGGGCCAGGTTTGTTTGGGTCCTGTGGGCCTGGTCGGGTGTTTGACCTAGAGGCAGCAGGATAGGTGCGTCCAAGGGAGGTCAGGAGGGGGCGCTTAGTTTAAATTCATTACTCTTCTATTAGAAACTGAGTTGTGCTCACACCCGAGGACTCAAATAAATTGCCAAATTCCGGCATTACCCCTGTAATTAATTATTTAGTAAATGAACAATATAAACTAGAGTTTGTCTGCCTAATAAAGATCTTGAGTTACTTATTTATAAAAAAATTACACAACGTAGAATGGTCCTACCCTAGACTTCACATGCCAATAACAAAGACTATCTTTGTTTTCCTAAACTCAAATATCCTTGTGGTCCCGACTTGAGATCGTCACAATGGTGCCGTTACCAGGATGAGTTAATTATTATTGGTCTAATTATCCTTTAATTGATCAAAAGATGAGATCGTCACACTAGCTACCACTATTTTATCTAAATATGTCGCCATAACATCAATGTTTGTAGCATTGTTGTGTTCCGGCAGCTAGAGATAAGATAGCCAGTGCCTCACTAGTTGAGGATTCCGGGTCAAGTGGGCTTCCACCAACTGGCCTTATCATCACTGAACATCAGGTGAGATCAAGGCACTGTGCTTACCCGAAAATATAAAAAAAAACATTAAGTACAAAATTTTAATGGCATAACACAGTAATTAAAAAATATTTTTTTGAAATCAGTCAGTAGGTACATGAACCATGTTGCAATGGTTCAAGTACTGAGAGTCAAAGCGCTGCGCGAAGGCCTGCAGGATAGCATTGCGTTGAAACCAAGTAATCGTAGCAATTGCATTGGCTTAATCATCACGCTTGCCAAATGCGGGTAGGTGATCATAAACACGGGCGGTACAGACTCCAGCCCCCTGACTATGATCTCTTATAGCAGTATTATTGCAGTTGTGGAAAAGAGACGCAAGTATATTCGCCGCTACACGCGTCTCGTTTTCACAACTGCAATAATACTGCTATAAGAGCTCGTGGTTACCCCCCTGCACGTCAACCTCTATAAAACTATCAAATGTCTTCAATAATTGTTCAACTGTATGCCATCATCAAAGTCTAGGATATTTCACAGTTCGTGGTGACCCGAACGCACTGTTAAGGGTGCGCCGACCAAAAAATGCCAAAAATGCAGTTACGGTTAAGTAGATATAATTGAAAATACTATCGTATTAAATGAACAAAATATATATTTAGCATCATAGGGAACGTGTTTACAATTTGTCAGAACCATAAATTCATAACACGCTATAGTTTTTTCTACAATATCATTTAAAGTTGGGCAAACATCATGAAAACGAGTGACGGCGTATATTAGATTTCTTATAGTTTATCTAAATTATTGTACCTCTGATTTTGTCTAAACAATCATCAATGGATAAACTACAAATTGCTAGACTACATTTTCGATTCATCAAGTGGTTATTTAAATAATTATTTTTTATTAAGCACCTTAAATTCCCCATACAAAATTAATATGGCCGCGCGGCATCAAATAAATATAGACGACGACATTTCAAATAAAACATATGACACTTGTCACTTACGGACGGCGCACCCTTAAAACTTTATAAAATACTAGCTGACCCGGCGAACTTCGTACCGCTTTGACAGTTTCCATGACAACAAAACAAACAAATAATTTTGTATTGGAAAATTTAATTGTCATTTTTAGTATTTTTGGTTACTTATTATTTATGTTTCTCACCGTTTAAACCTTCCCTAAGCTTCCACAAATATTTCAAAATCAAAATTAGCCAAATCGGTCCAGCCATTCTCGAGTTTTAGCGAGACAAACGAACAGCAATTGATTTTTATATAGAAAGAAAAAAGAAAGAAAAAGCATTTATTCAGTATCATAAAACAGTCAACAAGTAAAGCATTCATAATTTAGGATAGGTACATGGTATATGATACTGAAAAGGCATCTTCTCAGCATGTGTCATAGCACTGTAGTAATGCTGCGACGCTGGTCTTCCGAACATGCCCAGACTAGAAGTAAACTTAACTAAAACTAAGAATAGTAATAAAAATAAAACATGAAACACCGCTACTCACGCCACCAAAATGATAGTTCATACACTTTTGTATTGTTCATGGCAAACAATTTCTTATATTATATATTACGACATATAAATACTTATATAGACTAGTGGGCCACTAGTAGGGCTCGCGACTACGTCCGCTTAAGAACACCCATATCCCATGATGGACTCCTATAGCAGCGCCACCTACAGGGTCCAATAGTAAATCTAAACCATTCTCGAATCCACTTGAATACGCTCAAAAAATTTCATCCAAATCGGTCCAGCCGTTTAGAAGGAGTTCAATTACATACACACGCACAGAAGATTTATACAGATTTTAAACATTAGGAAAAATTATTTACTTTTCAGTTCTAGAACATTTTACAACTAAACATTTCATAATTATGCTAAATAAAATCCTAATTTCATTCACTATAACATTCAACAACACTGACAAAGCAAAAACATCACATACCATATCACACACAGCCTAAGCTCCAACAGCACCTTTTTGCTCCATTACATACCCAATTAATGTTCCAAAGACAAAAGACTAAACACGACGTACTTACCAACATAACCAACAAACATTATGACAAGTCACATTGGGGGTTCGCATTAACAAAGGAGTTCGGTAACAAGACTCAGCCACATCAATCACCAAATGATGTTACGGACAAACCGCGCGCACCCAGCAGCGTATCATTTTTCACACTCCAATATATTGGGGCATGATGAATCAAACACTTTGAGCGGGTAAGCAATTCCGGTAAGTACCTACCTGTATTTCGGGGAGCTTTATTTAGCTTTTCAGGGTAATTTTTGGGTATCCGTTTGTTTTATGCCTAGTGGTAGGTGAGCTTTATTTAGCTACTAGTTGACCCGGCGGAGGACTGTACTTTAAGAAGTACGAAATTGGGGTGCCGAAATGGGAAGGTGCCGAAACGAAACTAAGCCCGGACTTCGTACCACTTTGACAGTCTTTATGCCAACAAAACAAACAAATCGTTAAGTACTTAGTTTACGCGTGTGTTAGAAATGTGCTCTTTATTCGAAATAATTATTGTTTGATTTATTAATTAATAACTGAAAAAGTATTAGTAAATTATAAGAAAACAAATATTATTCAATTGATGACGAGTGTGATGGCCGCCCGCTGGCAACACTAGCGCGGTGGGGCGGCCATGACACTCGTCACTTTTGATTGCGGCAGCGTCGGTGCAAGGTGTATTACGATAATCTGAAAAAAAAGAATAAACGATTTTCAAGTGGATACTTCTGACGTTTTATTAGTTCAGAAGTGGGATCGTAATTGTACGCCCGCACAAGTGCGTTGTAACATTTGTAACGGAAAACAGGTAAGATGCATGTGTAATTTTGTTATTCACGGTGACCATTAGAAATTCGTCAAATTCATTAGTGTTATTGACACAAGGAAAGTGTGATGCAGACCTATAGATGTGAAGCTAGATACTAAGATTTCTAGCCTAGGGGCTAGAAACGGCCTATTTGGCTTATTATCGTTTCTAGCGATAACTAGCGGCTGGAAACGGCTGCTTACATTTCATTAATTGACATGATTATTTGTTTTGTTTTGTTACTTCTTTGCTGATTTATTTACTATAGGATACATTGAACAGAAATAGACTTAACAATGCCATTAGCATCTGTATTAAATCTTAAAAACTCAAAATTCTCATACAAAATGTGACACAGCAATGAAATAGGACTACTTTAATAATTTATTGGTCAGAGATGTTTTGGAAATATGTATTTATCCATGAAATAAGTGTGGACATATACCTAGTAATAGTAAGCATTTAGTTGTATTTCTTTGTTTGGTTTAGAATGATGATTAAATCCAAAGTAAACTAATTTAGCTACCTGTATTCTTATAACTTTCATACACCACCACCTAAACACAAACAGAACATAATAAGTACTACTGTATAACAACAATAAGATGTTTAAACAATTCCAATTATAGTACAATACTGAAGTATCAATGTAAAGCTAAAATTATACCATTTACAACGTGTCATACTGATTACATTTTGTTTATCTAACAAAGTTAGTAACGTTGGTACAACGCTTACACCTTATTAGTGTACAATCGAGTATACAAAATAGGTTAAGCGAGCTGAACACACAACATAATTTACACGATTGTTATAAATATGTTTATATTGTAAAGTAGTAAAACGAAAACAGCTAGGTGTGATAGATTTCACGGATTTACTTCATTTAAAAAAAAAAAATCTATATTGTTCTGATAGTTATTATTAGTCGTTGTATAAAAACTAAATAATTTTAGTAAAAAAAAAATGGTCGGCCGAGCTCTCGGGGATGTTGAACGCCAGCCGGTACCGGTCTATGTTGACCGCAAAAAAAAAAAAGCAAGTAACGAGATATCATTATTTACAGATGCTAATGACAATCGGTTTTCCTTATATCATTTTTGTGTTTATCCTGTAGTTATCCTCCTTATATCCAATACTTACACTTACTAAACGTTAGGTATGAGTTGTCAGTATGTCCGATCGTTGCTATACACCACCTCTAGATACTGGAAAGCATTATAATTCTTCTCGTATGGGTCGTAGTCGGAAACGGAAACGTTGCGATACCCGCACGATGTCACGATCAAATGACAATGAATCTGTCGATGACGGGCCATCACGGCGCTCGCGCCGTAACCACCGTGGTCGATCTCATGCTAAACGTCACTCATCGACTAGTATTACGGATCAAAGCTCATCTCGTGGACGCAGCAGAAGGCGGCGTAGATTTTATAGGAAATCTAGTTCTTGGAGTTCACGATCCCGCACACCTGTGCGACGACGTCGGCGTCGCCACAAGTATCGTAGTCGATCAACTATCGATTCTCCTTTATCAAAGCAAGGACATAGTAGTAGGCGTGACGCATACACTCGAAATAAAAATCATCGCGGCCCCATTGAAAATACTGTACAGTCACATTATAAACAACAAACTGTCCCTGAACCTAAACCTGAAGAATCACTTATACAGACATTAGTAACGGCTTTGAATAATAGAGGAAATACACCGGTTACTGTGAACACGCATATACAAGGCACTCAGAGTGTAATATCGGAATTTGATCCAAGTAGTAAATCGCAAACCATGAAAGACTGGCTTGCTAAAATAAATGAATCTGCTGTAGTGTATGGGTGGTCAGAGCAACAAACAATTTTTTACGCGACTCCTAAATTAAGAGGTTTGGCTAAGAAGTGGTACGATGGGCTCACTTCGGTTAATTTCAGTTGGACAGAATGGCAAGAAAAATTGTTAAAGGCTTTTCCATGTGATGAGAACTACGGAGATTTATTGTCTGAGATGTTAAACCGCAAAGTAGAAGAAATGAAACATTAGTTGAATACTATTTTGATAAAATCATGTTAATAAATCGTTGTCGATTACAAGGTAGGGACGCGGTAGATTGTATTACGCATGGCATTTACGATTACAATATCAGGTCAAATGTACAAGGGGCTCGCTATGATAACCCTGAACATGTCCTGAATTATTTTCGAAATCTCCCTATAAAAGCGAATTATGAATCAATTAATAATCGGCGACAACTGTCGGATGTGCAACACAATTCTGATCCATTAGTAAGAAGACCGACAGATTTATCTCAAGATCGTCGGAGCAAAAATAATGTAGATTCGTTATCCAATAAGAGGACTATTAATAATAGTGTTACTTGTTACAATTGCGGTGAAGTTGGACATACTGTGGTAAGATGTAATAAAGAGATTATTAGATGCAATAAATGTAAACGTCATGGTCATAAAGAAGCAAATTGTGCTTTTAATCCCAATAGGTCCAACGACACTAATATTGTATGAAGTACAGATAAACCCGCGGTGACTAAGTCAGTATTAAATATAAATGAAAGTATCGATAACAACAGAAAATATTATAAGCAAGTCCAGGTTAATAATGTTGAAGTATGCGGATATATCGATTTTGGTAGTGAGTCGGGTAAATTACCTGCTTTACGTGGGTTCGGTAATAGTACGATTACGCCAAGGGGTAAGACACAAATTCATATTGTAGTGGATTTAGTTGACGTCCAATAAGCTGCATATGCGGTACCCGCAGCTTTGTTACCAGCCGATATCTTAATTGGGCAATCGCTTACTGAAATCCCTTCAGTTAGGGCCTACAAGTCGGACAAGCAACTGACCTTATATCAGGTAACGGCAAACAAAGCATATACCGTTGTATTGAAACTGGCTAAAGACTATAAAATTCAAAAGGACACCATAGTTGAGGTTAATTGTACATCAAGTTATACCGGTTTTGTAAGTATTATTTCGGATAGTAGACAGCAAAATGGGTCGGAGTATTTAATTTTACCAGGTCTTTATCCATTTAATAATGGCACGGGGCGTATAGTTGTCATTAGCTTAAGTGATGGAGAAATACTTTTATCTAGGAATAATAATTTGGCTAGAGGAATAAGCGTACCACAGTCAGTATTACCTACGGAAAGTACAGACCAAAGTTATGTAATGAATGTCAGACGACTTGTTCCCGAACTTACCCCATTAAAGAGTGAAAATATAAATGTTGATTCTGACCTAGGTTTGGAGGTGAAGTCAAATTTGACGAATTTGTTAAATCAATATCGAGACTGTTTTGCATTAATACCTAGCGAGTTAGGCAAAACCAAGGTAATAGAAATGCGAATTAAATTAAGTGACCCTACTCCTGTAACGTACCGGCCTTATCGTCTTTCTCTTTCAGAAAGAGAAAATGTAAAACATATAATTAACGACCTTTTATCAAATAATATCATACGCGAATCGGACTCGGAATATTCCAGTCCAATCATACTTGTTGCTAAGAAAAACGGAGAGCAGCGTCTTTGTGTTGATTTTAGGGCGCTAAATAGGAAAACTATTAAAGACAAGTACCCAATGCCGATCATTGAAGATCAGATAGACAGTTTGCAAGGTCAGAGATTCTTCACAACATTGGATATGACCCAAGGTTACCATCAAATATCAATGGCTGAAGAGTCTAAGCATTTGACGGCGTTTGTCACGCCAGATGGGCACTTCGAATATAATCGAATGCCGTTTGGCTTGACGAACGCGCCGGCTGTTTTCCAAAGGATGGTTCATTCTTTGTTAAATAAAAATAAAGTGCCAGGGGTGGTCGCTTACATGGATGATATTGTTATAGGTTCGAAAACTATTGATGAAGGCATTGAAAAACTAGAGTGTGTTTTAAAACTACTTCGTGAGGCTAATTTAACTTTGAATGTCGCTAAATGTCATTTCTTTAAGACTAAAATAGAGTACTTAGGCTTTGAAATATCCGAAAATGGTGTACGACCAGGTGCCAGAAAGACTGATGCAGTAGCGGCTTTTCCAACCCCTCGAAACGTTCACGAGGTCAGACAATTCGTTGGACTGGCCAGCTTCTTTAGAAAGTTTGTTCAGAATTTTGCAGCTATAGCCCGACCATTAACTTCGTTGACCAAAGCTGATGTCAGCTGGAAGTGGGGAGATGAACAGGTTAACGCGTTCTCAAAAATTAAGGAAATACTCACTACAAGACCAGTTTTGATAATTTATAATCCAAATAATTTGACCGAGTTACATACGGATGCCAGTAAGTTAGGAATAGGTGGGGTGTTGTTACAGCGTGAACACGAAAAAGCACCATTAAGGGCAGTGGCGTATTTTAGTCGGCAAACGACTGCAGAAGAGCAGCACCTCCACTCATTTGAACTAGAGACGCTTGCGGTTGTAATGTCTTTAAATCGGTTCCGGGTGTATCTTTTGGGAGTTCCATTTAAGGTAGCCACCGACTGTAATGCGCTTAGGACAACATTGACGAAGCGCGATCTTGTACCGCGAATAGCTCGATGGTGGTTATTGGTTCAAGATTACAATTTTACTGTTATGTACCGTCCAGGTACCCAGTTGCAACACGCGGATTGTTTAAGCCGTAACCCATTACCATATACTAATGATGATCTTACTGAAAAAGCCATTTTGAGCATTCAGGACGAGAATTCACTGTCAACTGTCCAACTGAGTGACCCTCAACTAAAGCTAATAAAGTGTGTATTAGACAAGAACTGTAGCGAGACTAAAGACGTAAGCAACAATTTTGCCCTAAAGGAGGGAAAAATCTATAGAAAGGTGGGATCTGAGTTAAAATTTGCAATTCCACGTAACGCACGATGGAAAATTTGTCAACTTTGTCATGACGAAAGTGGTCATTTCTCTTTTGACAAAACAATAGAAAAGATGCGTAGAGACTACTGGTTCCCCGGGATGACGCATTTCGTTCGGAAGTATGTTCGTGCATGTATTCCTTGTGCCTATGCGAAGGAGCCGGCTGGAAGGAAACAAGGTTTCCTCCACCCAATTCCCAAACCGAGCGTACCTTTCGAATGTTTTCACATAGACCATTTAGGACCATTCGTCCGTAGCAAAGGTGGTAATTCATACATTTTAGAAGTCATCGATGCATTTACAAAATTTATAATTTTACGTGCTGTGCGGAATACGAAAACTAAGACAAGTATTCAAGTATTGAGTGAGGTTATTGCTCTATTTGGTTCACCTAAGGTGGTTATCTCTGACAGAGGAACCAGTTTTACATCCAGTGAGTTTGCAAAATTTATGGAATCTAACCAAATAAAACATATAAAGAACTCGGTGGCCACTCCTCGGGCCAATGGCCAAATTGAGCGATATAATCGCTCAATACTAGGTTCATTAAAAGCTTTAACTATTGATACCAATGACCGAAATTGGGATTCTAATCTAAATAAAGTGCAGTGGAGCTTAAACAATACCCTGAATAAATCGATAGGTAGGACACCAGCGCAGATTGTTTTCGGGAAAGAGACGGTTAACTTGGCCGAGAATCATTTACATGACATATCTTATAACTTAGCATTGACTGAAAATATCGACGATGTGCGTAGGGAAGCGTCAGCAAAAATAGATAAACAGCAACAGTCAATGAAGACTCGATTTGACAAAAAGAGATGCACTGCTAATTGTTACAAATTAGGAGAATTAGTCATGGTGTTGAAACACAATCACAACGTCGGTGATAGCAACAAATTGGTACCTCCGTATAGTGGACCGTATAAGGTATCCGCCGTGCTAGGGAACGACCGTTATGAAGTGACCAGTATTGACGGATTTTCAACTAGGAAATATAAAAATGTGTATTCAGCGGATAAAATGAAACGTTGGATACGGTTTAAAGCGCATTCAGAATCAGAAAGTATTAGTGACGTATCTGACGCGGAATACGTAAGCAATGTTGATTAGCACGAAGTCCTTACCCTTATGATTTATCCATACTTACCCACATGTAGATGTGTGTAACCTATTCCTATCCTATAATACAAACCGAAATAAGCAGGCAAACCATGCAGAGACTGATACACCCTGTGTGTGTACGCAGTAACCTGATTAATAATAATAAACAACACGGGATGAGGCTGATACACCCTGTGCGTGTACGCAGTAACCCGATCAGTAACCAACAACACGGGATGAGGCTGATACACCCTGTGTGTGTACGCAGTAACCCGATCAGTAACCAACAACACGGGATGAGGCTGATACACCTTGTGTGTGTACGCAGTAACCCGATCAGTAACCAACAACACGGGATGAGGCTGATACACCCTGTGTGTGTACGCAGTAACCCGATGCCTTAATATTATGTTGGGATGAGGCAGATACACCCTGTGTGTGTACTGCTATAAGAGCTTGTGGTTACCCCCCTGAAATCGTGCACAGCAATCCAATATGATTATCTTCAGTGTATATTACTTTAGTGAAAAATAAACTGTTCATCGTTTGAATAATTAAATTTAGTAAGAAATGTTTTGATGAAAATAAACCGACATAATTATGAATGTAGATATGTATATATATACATTCATAATTATGTATATATATATATTCTTTGTTTTTCTTTTATTTACTGTAATATGCATAATTGAAGACAGTTAAATGAGGCCATTTAACAATTAAGGATGGCCGAAATGTTTGATAAATTTCTAAGTATTACTGTAATAAGTGTATACTTCAATATTCTATTAAAACAAGTACCTAGTAAAAATATTATAATGTATGTGCAATCATGTAGTTAATAAAATTGGTATAAAATAATTATATAACTATAATATAACTAATTGTTGTTAATAATCAGACAACTATATTGCTTAATATTGTATTAATAATTCACTTAGATAAATTTACTATAGTATAATAAATGTTAGTAAGTAGTTAGTAAAATGTTAACACGTAAAAATCAAAATGATTAGCTAAGTGTATGCCTGTGGACAGGCATATGTCAGAATGGCCGACTGTTAGAAATGTGCTCTTTATTCGAAATAATTATTGTTTGATTTATTAATTAATAACTGAAAAAGTATTAGTAAATTATAAGAAAACAAATATTATTCAATTGATGACGAGTGTGATGGCCGCCCGCTGGCAACACTAGCGCGGTGGGGCAGCCATGACACTCGTCACTTTTGATTGCGGCAGCGTCGGTGCAAGGTGGATACTTCTGACGTTTTATTACGTGCAAGCGCATCAAACAAAGAAACAAATTACTTTTTTATATAATCTCGTCAAATTTGGGAAACAGCAGAAAATCTGGGCAATTTTTAAGATTTTAAAGGTTCATATATTTTTTAATAATTAATTTATGAAAAAAAGATAAACATAGGGACACAGCCAAAGCCTTTCTTTAACTTTAAATGAAAAAGTAATAAAATCGGTCCAGTTTTGGAGGAGGAATCAAGGGACTACGAAACGTTGATTTTGTCTAATTATTATGCATATTTTTCAATTCAGTCGACCTTAGCGTTTTCTCTTAAGCCCTAGGGCCTTACAAATAAACAAAGAATAAGCTCCGAATAGTTGTTCCGTGTTTTGTCTATTTTACTCTACATTGAAATGACGCTTACATGACAGGAACAAAACACGGAATACCTTTATGGAGCTTTATTTTTTTTCTTTAATTATTTGTAAGGCACTTAGTGTTCAAAACAATTTTCGTCTCCAAAAACTAACATAGCTTTTCATTGAAAATTTGCGGGATGCCAGCTAGGATGCCAATATTGTCAATTGTCAAAAGATTAAAATCAGATGCTGACCGCTATCTTTAATGATTAAAAAAAAACTTTCAATCATTGGTACCTGTCGAACATTGGTGCCCTACATCAAAATAAATCAATACAGACACATTTATAAATAATGACCTAACAAGTTTAAGATTTTGAAAACTATTTACTACCTCATACGACTACTTTACACCCATTCATAAATATATCACAGCACAACACTACACAAAACACTTTTAAATGAAAACTAAACTTCAAAACACGCGTAAGTATATGTCAAGCGCGCGCATGTGTGAAGCTTTGATTATAATAGTCAAAGGTGTGAAGCAACTGAGCGAATAATTAAGTCAATTATTATAATTCAATTTGACACGCATGTGACATTATTCCCCATCCTTGTTCTACTAACCATATTCTGTGAAAATTTGAGCGCGATCAAGTATTCACGCTACAATCGACCGATAAAGACGTACGGAAAAAAAGTGATCAGTGACAGGTCGCTGACACACAAGGGTATTTTGAAAGTGACCCGTGAGTCCGTGACCCCATAAAGAAAATTGTATATCTCGACACACAAGGGGTTTGTGTCATCATCATCATCATTAGCTCATTTATGTCCCCACTGCTGGGGCACAAGCCTTCCCTATGGATGGATAGGTAGATAAATCCATTCAGTAGTTTTTACGTGAAAGAGTAACAAACATCTATCCATACTTACAAACTTTCGCGTTTATAATATTAGTAGAATAGTAGCGATTAGAATTCTATTCAGTTCATTCTCAAATTGACTGTCTTGGAAAGCTTTCAAGTAATTTGGCTGATGGCTGTACACTCTACAGCCATATGGATCCATTCTACGATATTTATGACACTATAACACTATGCGAAACGAAACACACTTAAAGCTAATCTAATACCGAAATAAATATTTATCTTGATTTCAATATCTTTAAAATTACCTACGAGTATCCATAAAAACAAGTTTACGACTTATTTTACTGCGCTTGTCGAAGACGAAGTTTAATCGATAGTTCAATAAGAGTTATCCTTACTTACACTTAATTAACCTTTTATTATACAAAGAAATTACATTTAAACACACGTTACACAGGACATAATTATACATTCTACTTATTGATGCCAAAATCTGCCTGACTGAATGACGTAAAAACCTACTGAATCGACCACCAGTTCAGACTGACGACAGCGAGAGAGACGGTTTTCCTCAGAACAATAATAGCTTAACTTATTATTCTGAGGTTTATTCCACTTAGATTTTTCAGCTGCCACTTATTGTCATTGTCAGAAAAAAACAGAAAACACTGACCTACCTGGAAACCAGTGTTGACAGCATGCTGACAATTCAATCTAGAAAAGCTGACAAGAAATCAGTAAGTTCTTTTTTCATTGTCTTTTCTTTTGTGGTTAAGGGTGCGCCGACCAAAAAAAGCCAAAGTGCATTCACTGTTAGTGTAGGAACACACTATGCCAAAATTACGCGACCGAAGTTCCGCGGCTGATTTTACGTTCCGACGTATTCGGCTGATATGACACACCATAAGTGCCGAACTTACGGATCTTTGTAGGCAATCGAAACGAACTTCGGTCGCGTATTGCCGCTGAACTTACGCCCGACCGAAGTTCGGCTGTACGCTATAACGCAACGTAATTTCGGTATTATGTGTCGTCAGTAATTCAAATAGCATTGTAGGCGTAATCATGCCGAACTTCGGTCGCGTAATTTCGGCATAGTGTGTTCCTACACTTAAGTTGATATACCTAATTGAAAATACTATCGTATTACATTAACAAAATATATATTTAGTATCAAAGGAAACGTGTTTACAATTAGTCCGATCTATAAATTCATAACACACTATGGTTTTTTCTTTAAACAATATCATTTAAAGTTGGGCAAAAATCATGAAAACGAGTGGCCGGGTTTTAGTTGATATCGTATAGCTTATCTAAATCATTATACCTCTAGTTATGTCTAAACAATGTCTTAACTACAAATCGTCCGTCTTACATTTTTGATTTATCAAGTGGTTATTTAAATTATTATTTTTCACGTTAAATTCCCCATACAAAATTAGTATGGCCGCGCAGCATCAAATAAATATGGACGAAGACATTTCAAATAAAATATATGACACTTGTCACTTACGGACGGCGCAACCGGCCAGTCCAGTCTCCCGATTCCCATAACGAGAACCGTAGGCTTATTACCAAAAAAGCAACCAGTTGAACGCGACTGCTGTACTAGCGGTTGGGAAATTGGTATTGCGGACACAAATCGCTCAATGTAGGTAATAGGTTATGTAATAGGTTGGGGAAAAAGTTTCTTCGCATTTTTTAATAACATTCAAAACATTTTTTTATATAGTTTATTTACATTTAACTATAGTATGTAGGTGCCATTTTGTTCGATAACTTATTGCCATCTTGTAGGTAGGGACATGATCCCATTGCTATAGAAATTTTGGGGCTTCTGATCAAAATACCGCGACAAGTGGTTTTGGCAGTCCTCTCGTGATGTTAACCTGACACTGCCTAAAGAATTCTGAAGAGACCGAAACAAGTTTCCACCTGAGTCTGAAGGTGAAATCTGAAGGTGCAAGGTCAGGACTATACGGCGGATGCATTAACACCTCCCAGACAAACTCTCTTAATTTTGATGAGTGGCTAAAGATGTGTGAGGTCTAGCGTTATCATGATGAAAAACCACACCCCTTCTGTTGATTAATTCCGGCCACTTTCTCTCAACTTGTTGCTTTAATCTTATCAATTGTTCGCAGTAGAGTTCAGAACAGATGGTCCAGCTTGGTGGTAACAGCTCTTAATGAATAACGCCCTTCTAATCCCACCACACACACAGCATCACCTTGCTGCGAGTCAACCCGGGTTTCAACCTTTTTCGCACGCTCTTGTCGTACGTGATCCACTTTTCATCACCAGTTATCACCTTCTTCAAAAATGGTTCGGTTTCATTACGTCGTAATAAAGAATCACAAATGAGTACACGGTTCATTAGGTTTCATTCAGTGAGCTCGTAAGGTACCCAAATATCGAGCTTTTTTGTGTAGTTTTTTTCAAATGCGCCAAAACTATTTTGTGGTCAATTCGCAGTTCTTCAGCTTCGTCGTAACTACTGATAGGCCGATCTTGCTCCACTTTTTCAAAAATGGCATCCATTTTATCCGTAATAGGGCGACCAGAGCGTCGTGCATCTTTGACAACAAAATTTCCAGATTGAAAACGCTTAAACAAAATTTTTGCTACTCCACAGACACTGCACTAGGTCCAAAAACATCGGATAATTTTTACGCGGCTTGCGTTGCATTTTTACCGTTTTTGTAGTAAAATTTTAAAAAGTATCGAATTTTTCCGTTAGATTCACTAATCTTGACAGTAAGAAAAACAAATGAAAATCACACATTTTCTTAATTTAAAATTGGAATTATCTTCTTTAAAATTTGAACTTTTAATGATACCAAAACCAGCCAGATACAAATAGTATAGCCAAAGAGATTTTATTACAAATTCATACATACTATACGCGAAAAGAGTTTTTCCCCAACCTAATATGTAAACTCCTATTACATACATTTTAATCACAAATACACTAAGCGAGCGTTCATTGTAGGTATCCGTAATACCAATTTTCAACCGCAACTAGAGCAGTCGTGTTGCACTTGTACTCAATTAACAACCGGTTGGTTTTTTCGGTAATCAGTCTGCCGTAGCGATATCGTAGCGTCTCAGTCGTTGAACACATTTTCATACTCACATTCGATTGTCGCTAATGTCAAAAAAAAGAAAGTGTCGATCATTGGTTCCTGTCTAACACTGGTGCCTCTACCCTACTTTACGTATAAATCTCAGAATAATAACTAAAGCTATAGAAACCGGACTAAAATAGCAACACAAATTCAACTGTTCGCACTATTTTAACTAATGAACCTAGGTGATGTATTGGAAAGAGATCGATTGTCCCTTTTCTTTCGTTATTTCGAAGGTTTTAAATCAATGTACTTCTGATTGGCCGGGCAAAAGGACTCGAGATTTTATTTTTCTGATGACCGAATGACAACTACAAAAATAAAAACTAAGTGTCAACCATTTGTCGCACTCCAACCTCCTTTTCTAGCCATAAGATACAACGGAACTAAACATAGTTGCATGATTTTTATTTTAGCCATCCTTCTATAGCTTTAGTTATTGTTCTGAGGTATCACTAATCGCCGAAGAAAGAAAGTCGTCCCTTTCACTCACAGCTTCATACTATAGCGACGCGACTCAACAATACTTCGGCTAAGTTCTGCCTGAAGCGACACGATGCGAACTTCGGGCCCCAATAATTTCCTTTACATCAGCCTCCTGCAAAAACTTATCGCTCGAAAAACAAACACACAGAGGAAAAACGATTAGCTAAGTACTTACACGTTTCTGTGAGGTTTGTGAAAAAGGGAATCTAGAAAAGTTATGGGGCGTAAAGAAAAAAGCAAATTAAGTATTTGGACCTGTTTGTGAAACGTGGTGAGTTTGATTAAAGGTAGTTGATATAACTGTGTAGTGTAAGCTCGGATTTTGTATCTAGAGCACACACACTCGCTGTTTCCAGCTGACGCACATACTTAAGCATTAGCAATAATAAATAATAATAAAATAATAAACTTTCCTACACTCACACCAATTAAGTATCTAGCCCAAGAGAAGCTTCGCTATGAAACTCGTCAAATGGTTACTAGACAACGGATAAACATACTAAAAATACTTAAATGCATACTTATTATACATAGAAAACACCCAGACCCGAGACAATTTAGAAAAACAATAATTTCTAAATTGACCCGACCGGGGATCGAACCCGGGACCTCGGAGATGGCGACACCATAAAAACCGGTGTACAAACCACTCGACCAAGGAGGTCATCATACTACTACTAATTAGTATTTAACATTTAAACACAAATAAACAATCTCTTAGCTCTCAGCTCACGAATCTATAGACAACATACTGGCTGTTTGATTTATCTCCCGTAAGGACGAGGAACCTCCGTGTCTAATGCCTCTTGAAATTTCAATCGGTGAAATCCACTTGTGGAAGGCTGATTGAAATGTGCAATCACGGAGAAATCCTGCAGAACCTGGGTCACCAATTTAGCTCCTAGCGTGGGAGATAAATCAAACAGCCAGTAAGTATGTTGTCTATAGCTTCGTGAGCTGAGAGCTAAGAGATTGTTTATTTGTGTTTACATGAATACTAATAATTGCTAATGCTTAAGTATGTGCGTCAGCTGGAAACAGCGAGTGTGTCTGCTTTAGATACAAAGTCCGAGCTGACAATTCAACTGTTAGGTTAAAAAAAACTACAGATCTTTGCAAGAATGTAACTAGCCATCGCAATTGCTATTTTGACTTTTGTTATTACTGGTGAACGCCCAGTGGTCGAATTCGACCGTAATTTTGTTATGGCTGCACGGATTGTATCCTAAGCAATGAAAAATAAAAAAAAATCGATTGTGAGATTGGCATTGACAGATTTCGGCCGCACTTGCAGTTTTTAAATTTTTGAAAAGAGTTTAATATGTGTGTCAAAGACATGGAGCTCTATTTTTGATTCATTCGTTTCGAGTGATTTTCGTTCAACGAGTGATTTTCGTTCGACATTTTCATTTTCCGCATTTTTGAATCACTCGACCGGAACGAGTGCCCTCACCCGCTCGTAGCAGTTGAGCGATACCAAGCGATTGATAGAATAATTGTCAAATTAATGCGTTGTGTCAAAATTTTAACTGCCAAACGTAAATACAATTTCGTTCTGAGGAAAATAATTACTACTATTTTGAAAACCACTTGAATATGAATATAGAGGAATATTTAGTGCACCATAGTTATTTAAGCAGTAGAGAAGAAGATAGTGATGGGAGCGAAGAAGACCCTAGTTCCACTGGAGAAAGAAGCTACCCGTTGGCAATTTCAAATTTTCAGTTTAAATCTAATTATAGATCGATAAAGGAGCTCGCCAAACAATTAATAGAAACTCTTAGGCCTTTCATAGTCCCGAGCAGACGATTATCTGATTTGCCCATCGAAATTAAGGTTAGTCCTTATCTTACATATGTTGCTGACTATTGTCACACACATAGTTGATCTACGAAAAATCTAAAACCAAAAATATAATTTACAGGTACTCACAGCGTTAATTTTTTTTGCCAAAGGCTCATACCAAATCTCTATCGGAAACCATAAAAATTCGAGAAATGCTCAGGGTACTGTTTCAAAATGTATCACTGAAGTTGTGGAAGCCTTGAACCATCCTTCTGTTTTAAGTAATGGACTGCCTTTTCCGTCTTCGTATTCGACGACAATAGCGTCGGAGAAGTAAAAAAAGGAACAGCAGTAACAGTGTGTTAATCCAATATGGCTACAGAGGCTAATGAGCTAGTCACCCCCACGTTCAACGCGCGTCTGCAGCGCGACTGAAACGCGGCTGTCGCTGTAATGTGAAGGGATTTGCTGTGCCGCGCTGCAGCCGCGCGACTAAAACGCCTAATGATGATAACATTAATGATGATGGTTATTTCTTCCAGGTTCTAAGAACTTTATAGACTACCAGGGGTAGTCGGGTGTATAGACTGCACTCATGTTGCTATTCACACTCCACCAAATGATGTAAAAATCGCAATTAAAGAAAAGCTTTAAAAAAAAGCTTAATAAAAAGTGTCTGATTATATTGAAGACGAAACAGCATGTGTTTAAAATGCTCCTATCACTCCAACTGGTATTTCTGATTTAAAATATTGTTAAGATTTTTTTTAAACTTAATAACTTTGTAACGGCATATAATTTTGTAAATGTCGTTACATATATTAAAGCTAAATAAAAATATTTGACTTTGACTTTGAAATATATTTTTTTATATTTACGGGTAAGCACAGTGCCTTAATCTCACCTGATGTTAAGTAATGATAAGGCCAATTGGTGGAAGCGCACTTCACCCGGGATCCTCTACTAGTGAGGCACTGGTTATCTTAACACAACAATGCTACAAACATTGATGCTTTGGCGACACATTTAGATAAGATGGTGGTAGCTAGCCAGGCGGGCAAACAAGTCCTACCCCCAATCAAACCGAGTACACAAACATGTACCCCCCGCTGGGAATCGAACCCGGGACCTCTGGGTCTAAACCGGTGGTCTTAACCACAAGACTACAGAGGCGGTAAAAATAATATATTTTTCTTTTAAACATCTGGTTTGCTTTAACATAACACCATTATTTATATAATTTAATTTTTTGCATTTACAATGATATTTTGATACTTGAAAAAAGTCAACTAATCCATACTAACATCGCTAAGCCGGGACTTTTGGCGGTCCGTTCCAATGCTCTTCCAGTTGTGCTAACACGACTTGTGGGACGCATCGAAATAGTCGTACAGAATATACCTAGATAATTACGACAGGTCTCAGTAGCTCAATTTTAGAAGAGCATTGGACTGGACATTCAAAGTCTGCACTTATAAGTTACATAAAAAACAGTCTTTTGCTCATTGGTTTTTATCTTTTTCAACATTTTTATTTTTTTATTTTTTTATTTATGAAGCTGTTCACATTATCCCGCATCCGGAAAAAATACTGGGAACGCGGCCTTACTGCCAGCCTTTCCTTGGGATGAATGTACTTCCTCATTACTGAAAAGTGTGAATCGACATTTTATTTTATAGAATTTGAGAGGATACCATTTTAAGTCTGCATGTTTTATGTGAAACAGACCTTTGGTCAACCTTTGTGAATTGGGTGTGAAACCAGTGGGTGTACCCAGTATTCGCTATTATGATTGCGTCTCTTTCTTTTTTGTACGTGAAATATGCAACGAGTCGAATTCTCTGGGTCTCCATTTCCACTGACGTGCTCTTCCCTAGAACGAACTAACGAACGAAAATAGAGCTCATGGTAGTGTGTCTAATGTTTGTTTTATTGATTTAATGTATTTTTATGCATATATAAACTATTAAGTGTGCGAAATTTCATACTCCTCCATCCGCGCAATTTAGGTAAAAAAGGGGTACAAAATTTTTGCTTCACGTATTAATATATAGATCTCAGGCTGTTGCTTCGTAAACAGAAGACATACCTACACAAATAGGTAGCAGTCAAAACAGTGTCGCGGTAGCTATAGTTATTGTTTTGAGGTCACGATACTTACTAACGAGACAATAACACTAGACAGTGACACGAGACACGAGATAGAAACAGATACAGAGTGTTCATTGCGAGTTTAATTCGCTATGCAATCAAATCTTCTCGTATGTCACCAGAAGGCGCTGTTTCAATGCAATACTAATTTTCGTTTGCGTAAACATAATCGAATAAATACGGATAGTAACACTACGATTGAACACTTACACTAGGCACCCAAACCGTTGATTGACATTGATAGGTAAGGATTGTTTCAGTCCTATACTTTTTTCTTGGAAACAGTTCGTTGATTCTCTGTCGGAATTTTCGGCGTCCCCGCTTTTTTCGAGACGGCGAGCAAATTTAAAGGGTTCCCAACGCCGTGTAATGGAAACTCCGTCAAACCTTTTTCTAGAGGGAATGTCATCACATCACGCACTAGTATGTGTCCCTGTTCCCTACTAGATCCTCCGAGGGGTACGGATCGGATGGGGCAGTCTTATTAGTGAAGTGAATGCACTAGACCAGGGATGGGCAAACAACGGCCCGCGGGCCATCTCCGGCCCCCGATCCGATCCGAACCCTTCGGAGACTCTGGGAGGGCACGGGGACGCGCACTTTTAAGTGTGCGATGCCGTACCCCTCTAGAAATCCTCCGAAGGTGATTCGTTTCAACATGGCTTGAGGTGCCCTTTACGTACCTCGCCGCCCCTAAAACAAGCCCGGTGAAGCTGCCCCTCGGCAATCAGCACTCTCTCAAAAAAAAAATAATAATAATCTCCGGCCCGTGAATGATCGAAGTCTGACCCGCGACCATCATACAAAAATTCAAGTACGTGTGTGTTTCAGAAAATGCGTTGGTAGCTATTAATATTTTTATTTCACCAAAAAATATTTATTTATTGAAAAAATACATCAAAAAATTCAATAGCCTGGCCCGCCATAGATTTTGTTATTAAATATTGTCACGCGAATGAAAAAGATTGCCCATCCCTGCTCTAGACCCTTGGAATCGAGTGGTCTTGTGAACTTGTCCGGCAAATCGTCATAAGGCGCAACAGAAGGTAGAACTTCAGCAACCATCATTATCATAGCTTTATTTCCGTAATTTTAAAAGTACCTAGTACCTAAAAAGTTCTAGTGATAGGAACATTCGCAATACCAGGTCACCGTTTAGGATGCTGTAGTAGTAGTTGTAGTAAATAGCCTATATACTTACTGTCCCACTGTTGGGTAAAAAGTGGGACAGTATACAGGCCCACATAATTTAATCAAGTCATCAAGTAGGATGCTGAACAAATTAAAAATATATTTAGCTCCTGCTTGCTTTGGAAAACATTCGTTGGTTCTAGTTTTCGTCGTGGTACGGCAGCCAAAAACAATAGTAAATATAATTGGATTGTACTTTATTTAAATTAGCGGCGAAACCATGTTAATGTTAAAATAACAATAATATCAAAAAGTCAATAAAATATAGGTAAGTACTCAGCTTTGTTTCGGAACAACGCCGGAAGGTAACATAATACCGGGATCCGTTTTAATTGCAGGGATTTCTCGTCCAAAGGGCAGAGGTTAAATCTGCTAACAATATCTAGTTAGGCGAGTGTAATTATTTTCAGATCTCCGTTTCACCCATGGCTCGAGGCAAAGTTGGCCATTATTAAAAATGTTGTTAAATATAATTTCACTTGGGTATTCATTTCGGAATCCTGTAAAGTAATTTAATGGTAAATTGCGTGTGCCTGTAGCAGCCGACTTTTCAAAAGTGGAGTTATAACGAATAATTTTGTATGGAATGTTTTACCATTTCTGAAAAAACGCTTTATTATATATCTTTTACTTAACCTTTTATTACTAAAAGAGTTTATTTTTAATGACAAAAAATCAATTGTATTGACAAAAGACTTTAATAAAATGGTGGTAGCTTGTTAGATGGACTAAAATAAGTCGTAAATGCCCTCGACACCCAAAAAATGTAGGTTCGAAATCACTTACTGTACTTGAAAAAAATTTGAATGTGACTATATAATTTATACACCTCTATTTTTTGCCTACCTAAGAACCTTTAATGGTAGTCTCTGTCCAGGACTTCTTGGCGGGAAAGTGAAGCCTGTGAAAGTCTGCGGTTTTGTTTTATTTTCTAAAATTTGTGTTATGTCGAATATTAATGTGAAATAATGGTGGATTATTAACCGTTAAGTGTTCGTGAGTGTGCATAAGTGTTGGCAAATGAAACAAATCAGTGCAACGTTACTTTTCAAATTCTCTCAAGAAGCTCGCGTGAGGACTTAGTAAAGGCCCACATCTTTACTGAGATACTCGAGGGGTTGGGGGTTCATTTCTCTCTTCCCATTTCTAATATCATTCATCATCATCATATAAGGAAATATTGTTTATTTATGTATTACTTGTAAGAAAAATTACTTTGACACTGGCTAAATGTGCTAATAGAACGAAGCCATCAACTAAAAAAAAAAAGTCTCTGTCCATCATTTTGCAGAAGCAGTCCTTTTACGGGACTAACTCTAAAAACGTAAAAAAGCATCAGTTGATCCATACACCATGTAATACCTAACTCGATCAAAATGTAGTACATTTAAAATATTTTCTGGTAGTTATATAATAAGTTTATAATTTTACGTAAACGTTTTTGTTACGAACAAAATAACAAATTTACAAAAATTATGAAAAAATAATCCACGATTTAGATTCCACTACTTAGGCTATCGTATATAGTGCACCTAGCTAGTGTGTCAGACAGTGAGAGAATACGAACCTCACTCGTGAAAAGATTAACTTCCGTAGTAACATCGCTACATCACTGCTTCGACTATATCACTGCGACATACAATACAATGCTCCAGTTCAACAATACAGAGTGTGTTGTATTGGAAAACAATTCTACATTTTACTAAAAAGCGAAGCGAACGATATTGTTATCTCTTCGCCCAACGTGCCGTTATTTAAAGTTGTTGTTTTGCATTCACAATGGCGAAACTGAAAATATCACTCGAAATTAATGGGTTATTACTGATTCTCCCCGAAAATTTTTATGACTGCACTACGTTCTTTTCATTTAATAAAACGCGATTTTAAGTGAACTAGTGGTCGCCCAGTGGTCGAAATTCGACCGTAATTTTATTAAGACTGCACGGATTGTATCATAAGCAATGAAAAATTTAAAAATATAGAATGTGAGTTTGGATTGGCTTTGAAAGATATCGGCCGCACCTCTTCCATTTTTGAAATTTTTGAAAAGAGTTTATTATTATACCTATACGTGTGTGTTAAATACATGGTAGTGTGTGTAATGTTTGTTTTATTGATTTAATGTATTTTTATGCAAAATTTTAAAAAAAATAACATTCGGATAACCTTTTCTACATAAACTATAAGTGTGCGAAATTTCATACTCCTCCGTCCACGCAATTTTCGTAAAAAAGGGGTACAAAGTTTTTGCTTCACGTATTAATATTTTAAGTTAATAATTTTGCTGAGTTAGTGTAGGGTAGTGACACTTGTGTTCGGCAGGACCCAGTAATCGACTTTTTTCCTTTAATTATTAAAATAGGGGACAACAACTTTCTTCTTCTTCTTCAACCTATAGTCAACCACTGCTGAGTGTAGGCCTCCTCATATGCACGCCTTCTTGTCTTCTTTGTACTGTGCTTATGGGAATAAAACTATGAAACGCCGTGCTAGCCACTGCATGTTGGCGAGTCTACTCTTTCAGAGGGGATTTAGTACCTACCTCTGATGGCTTAGCCACAGTAACATTAAGAAAACGATAGTGAAGTTCGAAAAGAATAAAATGTATGAAATTGACATAATTAAGCCGCGCTAAATCACGTGGTCAATCTTATGTCAATTCCATACATTTTATTATTTTCGAACTTCGCTATCGTTTTCTTAATGTTACTTTGGGTACCGCCACAGGCCTGTAGTAGCCTCCTGCGTACACGGGTGATCAGGTTAATTGACCGCCGCCCGAGACTCGGCGTGGCTGCTCGTTTAACACCCCGGGGGGTACGTGTAGGGTATCTAGACGCGGACGCGAGCAACGTTCGCCCCCCTAAAAAACAACTTTTTCCTTTTTTCCCCAACAACTTTTTACTTTTTCTCCCAACAACTTTTTAATTTTTCCCCCAACAACTTTTTACTTTTTCCCCCAACAACTTTAACAACAATAAAAATCCGACCGCCTGCTTCCTCGCTGTCATCCTGTAACTTTTTTTATGGCGATGAAAAATGTGTCGAATTCTGGTGCCACTACTGACGTACCGTAATAAAAAAAAACATAAAATAAAAGTCCGATTGTCTCAGAAGATATTCAAACAAATGACTTTTGAAAATTCGGGAGACAGCTCTTAGGAAACCAAGTCATTGGTTTCCGTAGTGCTATTTTAAGGGTATTTTTACATTAGAATAGCTTCTTACTATACTAGCCGTTATATGTCGGTACATAATTTACCTTAAGCATACTCAAGAAACATGGCCTCCTAAAAGAAAAAAAAAACACTGAATGTATTTTCCTCTTGAGCATCCAAAAGAAATTATTTTTGCTCATATTACTAGTACTGGACTAACGTAAACGAAAAAACAGCGCGTGTCTATGTGTCCCGCGTCTTTTAGGGCCCTCTTTTAGACAAATAAGTTTTATTTTGTTTAAGAAAATTAGGGCCCCGATACTTGCAGTGCCTAGGGGCCTATACATGACTTAATCCAGGCCTGCTCATGTTTAACAACAGTCCACGTCCGATAATCGGTGACCGACTTTTTTCATCGGTGAAAATGAAACATATGAAGTTCTTTGTTGCTACGCATGTCCTACAAGAAGTCGGTCACAAAATCGGTCATAAAACGAAAAAATCGGTCCGATTTTCGGTCCTACAAAAAATAGGTCATGGGAGGGTGCGGCTAAATTGAAACAATATCTGGTATTTTTTTATTATTGTTTCGCGTTTACTATAATATATGTACCTATACTATTTGTGACTGTATTTATATGAACCTGAAAGTAGCCTACCTTGTTTTAAATTGTCTATAACTATTATGAGTTGCAAATGAATACACTTTCTCAGTTACGAAAATGTTTATTCATAATGATGATAAAAACATGACGTAACACACAATAAACTTAAACATAGGTTTTAAATAATGTTTAACATTAGAATCTCACAGCTCTAGTAAATAACTTGTACTTCAGTAACAATATAATATCACAAAACAAAAATAAATTAATAGAGATCATTTTCTTTACTAAAATTAAGTATATTTGTAAAAGTATCTCAAGAATTACCTACTACAACTAAAAATCTCAAATGTAGTATGATCAGATCATGAAGATATAAAGGTATCTAAACAAAATAAATTAAAGTCTGAATCGAATGTGTTACTATAAAAGTAACAATAACGATTTAGTATCATACAACAACAAAGTAACAAATAAATTTTATTTTTTTTATTGTTTATAGGCAGGCATTTGACTACACCTCACCTGATGTTAAGTGACGGTGAGGTCGAGGATGGAACATGCCTGCCTAGAAATAGCCTATTCACTCTAGCCTTGAAGAGGTCCAGATTATACCTTTCAGGGAACACATTCGCAGGCAGCGCGTTCCATTCCCTAGCTGTACGCACTAAGAAAGTTGAACCGCATCGGCTCGTGCGACAAGGTGGCATATCTACAACATAGAGATGGAACTCGCGCCTCGCGCTCCGATAGCGGAAAGTGGATGGTGGGATTAGGTCGTGCAACTCCTTCGCGCACTCCCCGAAATGAATCCTGTAGAAGACCGACAGACGAGCCACCCTACGCCGATGTTCTAGATTTTGCAGCTTGGCGTCTATCAAGGCAGGGTCACCAATGAGTCTCTTAGCTCGTTTTTCAATCGAGTCCAAAGCAGCCAGATGGTATTTGGCTGATCCATCCCAAAGGTGGCAGCAGTACTCCATACATGATCGAACTTGTGCTTGATAAAGTTGGAGCAGCTGTTCTGGCGTGAAGTACCGCCTGACCTTAGAGAGAACCCCCAGTTTTTTAGCTGCAGTCTTTGCTTTGGACTCGATGTACTGCCCGAAGTTGAGGTTGGACGAGAGCTCAACACCTAAGAGCTGTAGGCTGTCAGTCATAGCTACAGTCACATTCCGGAAAGTCGGAGCCAGGTGAAATGGGCTCCGCTTAGCTGAGAACAAACAAGCCTGTGTTTTGGCAGCGTTGAATGTGACCAAATTGGCATCGCCCCAATCGGATACTGCTTGGAGGGCTTCGTTCAAGCGGCTAACCATGGCCTCTCGACAAGAGGCGACATCTTGTCTGCCGCCCTTGCACTCGACATGTATCTATCCGCAACGGTGCTATCGTCTGCGTACCCAAAGGTACCGGGCACAAGCAGGTCGTTTATATGAAGCAGGAATAGGGTTGCGGATAGAACCGATCCCTGAGGCACACCGGCATCGATAGCCTTTTGGTCCGATGAGTAGCCGTCAAGGACAACGCGTATCGATCTTCCCTTCAGGAAATCAGATATCCAAGCGCAAAAGTTAGCAGGAAGACCAAATGATGGGAGCTTGCTTATAAGGCTCGCGTGCCAAACCCTGTCAAAGGCCTTTGAGATATCGAGGGACACCGCAAGGGCCTCTCCGTATTTCTCAATGGCCTCACTCCATAGATGTGTGGCATATATTACAAGGTCCCCAGTTGAGCGGCCTCGGCGGAATCGGCGGTCGCTGAGGAGATCGTTACCTTCCAAATGAGCCAGGAGTTTATTATTCAGTGCACGTTCCATAATCTTACAGAGTATGGACGTGACTGAGATGGGTCGATAATTAGCAGGGTCAGCTCGACTGCCTTTTTTGGGCACGGGTTGCACGTTAGCAAGCTTCCATGACTCCGGTACAATGCCTGTTTCAAGTGAGAGGCGGTACAGGCGTGTGAGGGGTGGAGACAACTCGGGAGCACATGAACGCAGAACTATTGCTGGTATGCCATCAGTTCCGTTCGCCTTGTTCACGTCCAGGGTCTGAAAGATTTTTAGGATCTCTTTCTGGTGAATGCGCACTTCTGCCATATAGCAGTCAGCACGAGATGAGATTGGTGGAGTTTTCCCAGCAGAGTCCAGACGCGAATTCTCCGCAAAAAGAGAGACAAATAAATTTGCTTTCTCTTCCGCAGAGTGGGCAAGAGAACCGTCAGGCTTCAGCAATGGTGGTAGGGATGGCCGACTGAAATTGGATTCGACCGCTTTTGCCAGGGACCAAAAAACCTTACTACCTGGGGGGTTAGAGGCTAATTTAGCCCCGATCCGGCTTATGTGGTTGAATCGAACTCTGCGTAGTGTCCTTTTACACGACTTGGCGGCTTGGTTAAAGGCTCTCTTCAGAAAACGAGTATTCGAAGACTTGCGTGCTCGAACTTCAGCCCATGCGGAATAAGCAGACAATTTCAGCGCCTCAGCACTACGACAGTCAGCATTAAACCACGGGCGAGCTTTGCCATGTGATGTTACGTCCGAGTACGGTATAAAATACTCCATACCCTGCCGTATCACCACGGTAACGGCTTCAGCACAGCTCGTCGGATCTCCTGAATTGAAGCAAACCCTCCGCCAAGGGTAGGACGAGAAAAAGTGACGCATTTCATCCCAATCTGCTGACCTGTATCGCCACACCCGTCTTGGGCCACAAGGGCCATTTTCAGGTGGGGAATAAACGGATACAGATTTAACCAGACAATGATCAGAAGTACCCAGTGGAGCAGAAACTGTTACTGAGTATCTGTCTGGATTTGTGGTCAGCAGAAGATCCAAGCAATTGGCAGTGTGTGAGTCGACATCCGGTACTCTCGTCGCACAGTTTACAAGCTGAGTGAGATCTAGTGACAATGCTAATTTACGCACCTCTCTCCCAGCATGGTCGGTCAGCTGGTATGGGAACAGCCACTCTTGGTGGTGGGCATTAAAGTCCCCTAGGATGACTAACTGAGCTGATGGATAACGCTCTCGACCCGCATCTGCCGCTTGACTAAGGTGGTCACACAATCGAGTTGTCTCATGGTCTCCACTATGCGAACGGTATACACAGGCATATAGGATTTGTTCATGGCCTGTGTCCACTAGGAGCCACAGGACAGAGAGACTGGACGTTTCAAGGTTCTTGAGACGCTTGATACAGATGTCATCACGAGCATACACACAGACTCCGGCACGAGATATAAACCTGTGCTCCAGAGAATACCTAGGGTAGCTGAGGTACGTCGTGTCAGCTGGACATCTGATCTGCGTCTCAGTAAGGAATAACAGCTGCGGTTTTTCTGTCTCAAGGTGGTGGTGGACAGGTTCGAGATTTGAGTGCAGTCCTCGGATGTTTGAGAGGTGCACTTTGAGTGGGAGGACGTGCAGCCGCTGTTTAACGTTTTTCCTTAATTTCTTTGACATAATTTTGTTTGGGAGAGTGAATAGGAGGAGAGTGGCAGTTGGGCGAGGAGGCATCCCGCCCATCAGATGTCAATCTCGCCACCACCGCACGGAAAGGAGCCTGACGCGGAGACCGCGGGGACGCCCGAACCCCCCCAGAATGGCTACCTGGTCCTCCCATCCGGTCGCCAACCGGCAAGGTAGAGCAATCTGGGATTTTTCGTGAGGTGGCGGGGCAGCCTTTCACAGGTGGCTAACCCGCTACTTGGGCCCCCAACTTCCAAATAAAAGACAAATAAAATATCGTAACCATTTTGGTTTTTAACCACACGACGCTTAATGCAACAAAATAAATGCAATAGTCTACCTATAATATAAATATAAGTGATTATAATTTAACCCGTATATCGTGTTAGTAAAATCTAATACATTTTAATGGTCTTAAAGATATTTTAACTTAAAACTAACTTTAACAAAGACTGATTGAATTAATATAATTCTGGTGTATCACGCACGACAGTAAGAAGTTTTTAAACAAAATTGGAAACAACACTTCTATTAGTCATTTAATACTTATTTCATTAACATCGAAATACAATTATTTATAATTAGCATTTATTTATAATTTAAAAACAGCCTAAGTGTACTCAAATAAGGACAATAATGGTGAAAGGTATATCTTAAGGATTTTATTCCACTAACTAGAAATACAATAGGTTAGAAAGGTACGGAAGTATAAAAGGTCAGTAAAAATACTACAGGGATCTAAAGTGTATAATACAATAGTTTTCCCTATAATTTTCTTATATCAACGTAATAGTCTCACTACGTCTTTCAAATAGAACGCGCGCTAGCGGCGGCGATCTTCGTTTTATTTCTAGAGTAGCCTTTTATGATCTCTTATTGCGATACAGTTAAGGCGGTTCACCGAATCGTTTCGATGCCATCTTTTAGATGAGGAATGAGATCAAACATGATCGCAATTATAAGATCGTAATAAGGCTGCAACATTATCTAAAAACATTGGAAAAATACAGATAAAATTCGGAGGGTATTTGGTCACCCACTTAAAACACTATAATATTGTGAAACACAAAATAAATTATACCGTTAAAATGTTAACACTATTGACTACAAAACAATGTATGTGCTTGGCACAGTACAGGGTTTACGTTTTAATAAAAACTCCTTTCTAGATTTTTAACCTCACTTTAGTTTAGCCCGGTCAGACAAAGACAATAAAACCTTGTTTTTCGTTCAGTCTTCTGTTTTCAAACTTTTCGCTTTCGTATTTTTGCTGGGAGCTTCGTTGGCAACGCAATTGTTGAATCTATTGACGACGTCCCGCACTTTACCTTTGCTAATGACCAATTCTTTATCGTAAGTGGGGGTTATCGAGCTTTTGGCTTTACCATTACAAACAGGCTTGACAAAGTTCGTGGTGGCACCAAAATTTGCACTTTGAGACTTTCTGAACTCTCTGACTGCATTATCTATGTTGTTGATGAGATCCTTAGCAACAAACGTTGCTATTTCATGCTTGATGCGGTCTCTTTCACTTTGAATCTCATATGCCGTATTATTGTTCGTAACTTTGGCATTGCTTACACATTCTGGGCTTTGGCTTTGGGTTTGTGTGAGTGAGTGAGACGCTGGACTGTCAGGACCTTGAAATGTGATGCTTGGGTTTTCAACGATACTTTGAGTGTGATTAGTAGGTTCAGGAGCAGTAACACAACTGCTTAATTTATCTCCAATCAGCCAGTATGTAGTCATCTTGCCTTTGCCCTTAATAAAATAAAAAACAGTTTTGAAAATAAATTAATTTTGAGCTTAATTAAATAAAATACGATAATTTATCTAAATGTGTGTGTACATTCTTGATTGTTCAGTTGGGCATCATTAATATGTTTTTGAGTCATTTGTTTGGTAAGACCAATTGTTAGACAGAAAAGAAAATGAAAAGCATGAAAGCCCCATTTACTACAGTCCCGACTTTGTTGAATGTTTATCTATTCAGTCTTTCGGACGATGTTTCCCTAATTGGAGAGAAGCTTCCCAATTACGTTAAATTACTTCCCAATTATTTTGATAAAGCACCTGAACACTATGTTACCATACAAACTTTATGCTCTAATAATAAATTGTAAGGTATATCAAGTTTCATTGAATATATTTCGTAGCAGTGACTGAAAGACAAAAAAAAACGGAAACAAAATTGGTATGGTTTCCATAACGATACAGGTGTTATCATCATTCAATGAGGTAATTTCACTACGTTGTCTGATTGCATAGATTCGTAAAAATCTATTAGTTTTGGGACAACACCTAAAATAAAAATGTTTAGAAAACAGTGACAGAGATAATGGTTTACCTTCATAATGATCTCCCCTCTGCATTCCAACTCGAAGCAATCATAAAGGTCTAGAACCTCCTTGGTTTTGGGGCTGACATGGATTTTAAGAGCTTCTCCGTGCGATTCCATCCGTGATGCAGTGTTCACTGTGTCTCCAAAGAGGCAGTATCGTGGCATCTTCAAGCCTACGACTCCTGCGACGCAAGGACCTAGAAAAACATGATTTGTTACGAAAACAGCCAAGTCCTTACTGATCTGCAGGTAGATAGCGTTTGATTGAAAGTTGTGATGAAAACAATTTCAAAACAAATTAAAACCCAGCAATTGCTAACAGGAAGGCCCATTGTGATACAATTGGCTTGTTTTAAGTCTGGTAAGCTCATATTTAAATGTGTTACTTATGTTAATGTTAATACAGCATGTTTTCCAACAGTCAAATATAAAGTTGCCTCCATTGAAACTCCTCAGTATCTGAGGATTCTGGGTGAAATGTGTTAAGCAACTAAATATAGATAGACAGAGTACAAACCTGAGTGCATTCCTATTCTTAGCAGCAGCTTCTCGCCCGGCCTGTGTGGGACTGTCTTCACGCGCACTGCTCTCAAGAGAGCGAGTGACATGCGCGCTATCTCTGCTGCGTGACGATTGCCATTCCTCATGGGTAGGCCGGATACCACCATGTACGCGTCGCCTATTGTCTCCACCTGGAATCACTCTTTTCATGTAAAAGACACCACGCTACATCACACGTCACCGTCAAAACTTGTCATCATCATCAGCAAGCTCATTTATGTCGCCACTGCTGGGGCACGAGCCTTCCTTATGGATGGATAGGGAGAACGGGGCATAAACCACACGCGCCCAAAGCAGTCGGGACCAACGCTTTACGTGCCTTCTTCCGAAGCACGGAGGAGCTCCCTAAACCTTGATCATTGATATTGGCGGCATGAAAATCGGCAGCGGCCTTTAAATACTTTTACTGAGTCGAAGCTAGAAAACCATTTTTAAGGTTTTCAAATCCTCGAAGGGTTTCTTTAATCTTATCTAAAAATCATATCATGTGACCTTTGTATTAAGGTTTTAATAATCATTAATATTTATTAGAAACTGTTAAGTAAGTAAAAAGGCAAAGCAATGTTTGAAATAAACCCCTACCGTTGTTAAAACTAAGCAGACTACTTAAATAGTGAACTGGCTTATCCACCCGCGCTACCCAACCCACGCTTACGCTGAGATTGATTACAAAGGCTAGATACGGCTACGTGGATTTACTAGAGGTTGCAGAAAGCCACGTTCCACAATGCAATGGTATACAGGGCGTCCCACGGCCATGCCACATGGAGGGAAAGTACCTTAATTATTGTAGATGGAACATTTTACTGAAAGAAGACTTTATTTTAATTTTAAAAACAATTTAAACTGCATTCATACATTTTTAAATAATTGCCTGGTTGAACCGGGAATCAAACCGGTACACGAGAAAAAAATCAACCCGTAGTTTTATCATACCGATCGGAAGGCTTCATCATAAGGATTATTTTTTGCTAATTAACATAGCATCAGAAATAAAAGGAAGACCATGAATTTAAACATTTAATGTAAAATTATGTTCAGAAAAATGAAAAGCTGACATTGCCGTAAGGACATAAACTAAGATTTATTTTAAAGTACCTATTACTAATGAGTACCCACTTGAAATAAAATAATAAAGAGATTAGTTTAGGTACCTGGTTGTATGCAACAGTTTTGTCCATCCTTATGGCAATGTCAGCTTTTCATTTTTCTGAACATAATTTTACATTAAATGTTAAAATTCATGGTCTTCCTTTTATTTCTGATGCTATGTTATTTAGCAAAAAATAATCCTTATGATGAAGCCTTCCGATCTGTATGATAAAACTGCAGGATGTTTTTTTTCTCGTGTACCGAGTTCGATTCCCGGTACAACCACGCAATTATTTAAAAATGTATGAATGCAGTTTAAATTGTTTTTAAAATTAAAATAAAGTCTGTCAGTAAAATGTTCCATCTACAATAATTAAGGTACTTTCCCTCCATGTGGCATGGCCGTGGGACGCCCTGTATAAGAATGCTGTTTCTTCAGTCTTAATAAACACAACAATACATTCGAAAACGATTAAGCTTTTTAGCGTTTTTTTTTGCCTTTAGTTGATGGCTTCGTGCGAGCCAGTGTCAAAGTATATTTCTTATAAGTTATACATTTAAATAAATAATATTTCCGTCCTGTATGATGATGATGAATGATAATTGATAATAGAAATGAGCAGTGATAAATGATATTCCCCCAGCCCCTTCAGTATCAATAATGATGAGGGGTTTTACTAAGACATCACGCAGACTTCTTGAGATAATTTGAAAAGCGACGTTACACTGTTTTTTTGCCATCACTCATGCACCACCACAAACACTTAACGGTAAATAATCAACTATTTATTTCACATTAATATTCGACATGACATAAATCTTAGAAAAAAAAAGAAAACCGCAGACATGACTCCACTTTCCCGCCAAGAAGTCCGTTATAAGGTTATCAACTAAAAACCCTAGTTATTTGTGTGTTTGAACATTAAATGTTATTCATGTTTTAAAAGACCTTAAACTGCCGTACTCAGTGATGTCAAATTTCCCTAATAATTACTCAACTTTGTGACGACACTATTAAAAACTTTTTTAGCACGCAAGCCATAAGAAATCATTCATTTTAATTAGTTTTTCTGATTGGTGCAGCAAATGTTAAAAATTAATGCCATTGTCATAATATTTTACAATATCGTTGTGAATTATACTTCGCGCCTCGTCCTCGAGATTAGTAGTTAATTATTTTATATTGTTACTTGTAGATGTCACCACTCCTGCACTATCGTTGAGATTAAGCTTTTTTTTTTTTTTATTGTTGTTGTGGGTATCCCTATCTTTCTCTATGGCGCCATTGCCTCGCGTTCGTCATTCGCATTTTAGTGCTCGACCACTCCAGTCACTTTAAATTTCTTCCGTATTCAATCGACTGTTTTCGTACGCAAAATGCCGTAACGTAAAAATCCTAAGACTTGTGAAGAAGAACTTGAACATATAATGAAAAAATGCGCAAGCTACAGCGCCAAATACGTGACAAAGGAAGCCCCGCGAGTGACTCGCCGCCGTTAACACACAACAACGGACTCGTAAACTCAGGTAACGAGTGTTTTATTAACTTATCAGTGTCTTAATTTTGGTACATACAGAATGCAACCAGATTTAGCCGTTGGGGCTTCTTCGACGCATTCAAAAGTAACGGTTGGCGTTGAATCCATTGGGGATTTTTACCTAACCTTGACAAGATAACAATCGTTATCTATTAAAAGTGCAATGCCATTATTTAATGTTTTCCAAATACGCACTTTTTGCTCGTACCTAGTTAAGTATAACGTATTAACGTTGTCTTATATGTATGTAACTGAACTAATTTTGGTACATACAGAATGCAACCAGATTTAGCCGTTGGGGCTTCTTCGACGCATTCAAAAGTAACGGTTGGCGTTGAATCCATTGGGGATTTTTACCTAACCTTGACAAGATAACAATCGTTATCTAATATAAGTGCAATGCCATTATTTAATGTTTTCCAAATACGCACTTTTTGCTCGTACCTAGTTAAGTATAACGTATTAACGTTGTCTTATATGTATGTAACTGAACTAATTTTGATACATACAGAATGCAACCAGATTTAGCCGTTGGGGCTTCTTCGACGCATTCAAAAGTAACGGTTGGCGTTGAATCCATTGGGGATTTTTACCTAACCTTGACAAGATAACAATCGTTATCTAATATAAGTGCAATGCCATTATTTAATGTTTTCCAAATACGCACTTTTTGCTTGTACCTAGCTAAGTATAACGTATTGACGTTGTCTTATATGTAACTGAACTAATTTTGGTACATACAAAATGCAACCAGAGTTAACCGTCGGGGCTTCTTCGACGCATTCAAAAGTAAACGGTTGGCGTTGAATCCATTGGGGATTTTTACCTAACTTTGACAAGATAACAATCGTTATCTAATATAAGTGCAATGCCATTATTTAATGTTTTCCAACTACGCACTTTTTGCTCGTACCTAGTTAGGTATAACGTATTAACGTTGTCTTATATCCACACCTATGCCGCAATTATCTGATTGATTGTCTGAAGAACTCGATAATGCTGAGCTAGTTGGCTTTACCCATGAGGTACAGGCGCCTGCTGACGATAGTCTTGTAGATGCAATGACTCCCCCAGAAGCGCCCTGTACGTCTTTGAGGGCTCCAGCCCTTGATACTACCAACAAAGATGGTAATTTGGACACTGATGTCCTTGAAATTCTGGGTGACGATCCGTTGCTCACAGAAAAACTTGGCAAAGACATTCGGCAAGAGCTTGCTTGCCGACTTGAACACACATCCACATAGGGTCTTAATAAAGAGGGTCGTAAAGAATTGATTTCGAAATACTCGATACCCGCCAATTGATTGCGTATTAACCCCCCAAAAATAAATACCAAAATCAAAGTGGCTATTCCTGAAAACACTGTTAAGCGAGATAAAGGTATAATAGCCAAACAAAAACAGATAGCAAGTGCTATTTCCTGCCTAGGAGAAATCATTACTGCCCAACTTACGTCAAAGGACATGGACAAAGAAACGCTTTAAAAGCTTATGGATCTCAGCCGATGGCTATGCGATATTCGTCATGGGGTCTTCTTAACAAGAAGAAACTTCATCCTTTTTTATTAAAAAAGGATCTTAAAGAACACCTTAGCAATACTAAGATTGACACCTTTTTATTTAGCGAAACGTTAGCTGAGACTAATAAAACAGCTAAATCGATTATTAAATCAGGAGACAAATTAAAGGCCCGCTTAAGTATATTTTTATGGTATGATGCATCATCATACCATAAAGATATACTTAAGCGGGCGAAGACACTAAACCAGAAGAATTTAAACCGCAAAGCTCCTGGTCCAGCATACAGGCAGCCGGGCCCACCGCCGAGGACCTACGAGCCTGTAGGCCCCCGCGCACCACCTCCGCCACCGCCGCCCGCGAACTCATGGAGACAGCCGTTGCGTCAGCAACAGCTGCCGGCACTGATGCAGACACAGGCACGTCGTCGCTACTAAATTCAGTTGAGTATGCCGGCCGTTTACATTACTTTAAAACACAATGGTTCCTTATTACGAAAGACAGAACAATTCTTTCTTGGATTGATGGTTATAAAAACCCTTTCTCGGCTCCAGCATTTTAAGATTTGATCCCACACACTCCGGTTAAAAGTAATGAAAATAATATTCTTTTTACGAAGCTATTGGTGATTACGTAGATATTGAACTGAATGCGAACCTTGTAAAAACCAGTTTATATCAAGTATATTCCTAACGCCGAAACCTAATGGTAAAATGCGGTTTATCTTTAACCTTAAAAAATTAAAACTACTAAGAACTGCAGGATTAATTTCCACACTTTATCTTGATGACTGGCTGCTATTCGGTCAAACTTACCAGCAATGTATAGCAAACATAAAAATTACTAAAACCCTATTAACTTCAATTGGGTTCATTATCAATGAGGAAAAGAGCGTTCTTAAACCTTCTGTAACTTGTAAATTTGGTACGATCATTCAATTCGCACGAAATTAATTTAAGCTTACCTTTAGATAAAAGATTGCAAATTATAACAGAATTAGAAAACTTTTTGAAGATAAGAAATTGTAAAGTCCAGAAGCTCGCCCAAGTCACTGGCTTGCTAGTATCAGCATGCCCAGCTGTATTGTATGGGCTACTTGACACTAAGGATTTAGAACGCTGTAAATTTCTTAACCTGAGAAATGACGACGACTATGATAAAACAATGAATATTCCTGTTACACTGTATCCGATATTCAATGATGGTTAAACAACATAGGTCACTCAGTGCGCCGCATTAGGAATGACGAGTATAGCACTGGAATTTATTCTGACGCCTCAACGAAGGGGTGGGGTGCGGCCTGTCAAGATGAAACAGCGAGTGGCCAATGTTCTAATGATGAGCGGTTAAAACATCTACATTATCTCGAACTCTTGGCTGCTTTTCATTGCGCTGAAAACGTTTGCAAAAGGCTTTCAAAATTGCCAAATTCTTCTGTTCATAGACAATTCTACTGCAATTGCCTACACAAATCGAATGGGTGGGATCCAATTCCCACACCTTACACAGATAACCAGGGAAATTTGGCAGTGGTGTGAAGATCGTAAGCTGTTCATTTTCGCATCTTATATCAAATCAAGCGATAACGTCATCGCAGATGCGGAATCACGCAAATCTCACCGGGACATTAAGGGAGTTAGCAAACTAGACTTTTCGATGCTTGATAGAATCATTTGGTATTGCTGATATTGACCTGTTCGCAAGCCGCATAAATAAAAAGTGTGAAATTATATCTCATGGCATACAGACCCTGATGCTATAAATATTGATTCTTTCACTATAACATAGAGTGGTTTGAATTTTTATGCGTTTCCTCCCTTCTCTATTATATTAATAGTAGTTTATGCAACTGTCATATAATGAAGGGTATTAAAACACGAGTGTAAGTTTATGAAACTCGCTGCGCTCGTTTCATAATAGTAACGAGTGTTTTAATACCCGTGTTATATGCAGTTGCATACACTACTTTATCTTCACTAATGCAATTAGTCAAACAACAAATGTAAAAGCTGACAATAGTTTTTTTTTTTTTTTTTTTTATTGTTAAAATTTTGGATGGTACAATTTTGAAAGTTAATGTTAATTATTGATCCAGCAGCTGTAGCGGTCGCAGGGCAAGCAGTAGAGCTCGTAGACGGAGTTGGAATATTTATAATTAATTCATTCGTCTTGTTTTCTATACTGTTCAAGATCGTATTTGAGACTTTTTTTATTTTTTTTTATTTATGAACATAGAATCAACAGCACTTTATAAACTAAGTTAGACTTGAATTTTATTCATTAAAGACTCATCAATGTAGCTTTCAGCCACAGTAGAAGACTTCCACCCCCCGTGTCGTTTCAGTGCGGTCAAATCACCACCGCTATCTATGAGAAGGGTCGCCGAGGTGCGCCGGAAGCAATGCCCCGTGTACAACGCTGGGTTAGGCAGATTCAAAAAACTTGCGATAGTTTTTCCCAGAGCACCAAATTTATTAATACCAGTTCTTTGATCGACGCACTTCCCCGATCTATAGCTCAAGAAAAAGGCAGGGTTTCGACAGGGGGTGGGTCGAAGTTCCATGTATTTTTTATATACGGCATAGCAGTTGCCCGTCACAACGAAAGAACGATCTATTTTCGTTTTTGTTTTCGAAACTTTCACCATGATTGTACTGTCGTCTATGTTAGAGACTTCATCGAACTGGATGTTGTATAGCTCTTGCCTTCGGCATGCCCCCATTATGCCGAAGATTAGTGCAACCTGTAACAATAAACGATATAATAAGCTTGAGGTACATAGCCAAGGCAAAAACTATGATTTATGAAGTAGTAAAGTGTAGGTACCTACTACCTAATTTATACACAAAGCGCTTAAACGGAGTGTCTAGATAACTTGCGAGTGTAGTACGTAAGTACTAGGTAGATTAAATAACAGAACTAAAATACACTTACCTTTTCAAAAAGATACAAAATATCTGGTGAATCTTTCAGGAACATCTTTATTTGACCTGATGTAAACGTCAAGGACTTTTTTTCCTTGTGTCCTTCTGAACTGCGTTTCAGGAACGCTATGACTTTTGAATACTTCGTGATATCAATATTGTTGTAGATACTCAGTGTGGACTTGAGCATAGAATATTTAGCCCACATAGAAGATGGCTTGAATTTGTCGGAGAGGTCTTTGAGATACACAAGAATGACATTTTCAGAAAATGATGTAGTTTTCTTTTCGATCTTCCATGCCAAAAAGTTATTATATTCTTTTTCATATAATTTTCTAGATTTTTCTGGCAAAAGATTGTGAGTTACTTTTGTTGCCAATTCTAGAATATCCGGAGGCGTACAAATATCATCGTCGCTGTCCATTTTTAACTTTTAATTTGTATTTTTAAAACAAAACACATTGCGAAACATTAAATTCACGCGTACGTGTATTGTCACAGTGAACTTGCCGCCATTAAAATCTAACCAATGAGAGCGCAGCTGCGCGCGCAGGGCCAATCAGGAGCGAGCGCGCGCTGTTCTTTTTTTATTTAATTGGCACAAGATCTTACCAAAGAGTTTTGTGTATGTAAGTTTAGTAGTTTCGACGAAGTTTTCAAAAGCCAGCCTAATATCAAAATTTTATACAACTTGTATGAGGATTTTGACATAAGGCTCGCCAGGTTAATTGGTCGCGTTTTATTGATGTTATAATGAGATTTTACGATATCGATGTGGATATTATACCATCATGTTAAATTGCTTAAATTGAGTGTTTTGTTGTCTGCGCTATAACAGTAGTAATTATAAGTCAAGTATTGGAAACATAAGTAGAATGTTACAACATTAGTGTAGATAAAAGTATTAAAGAAAATAATTTCTGACAAAGCAAAAGGTATCATGGTTGTTCCTTCGTGACCTACGCAAAATTCAAAATCATTTATTCAGTTTAGGCTACAAGTAGCTCTTGTGAATGTCACTATGCCATTATACGCAACCATGGTATCCCGTATTTAAAGCCCTTGTGGTCTCCAGAATTATAACATTTCCACCTCATAAACGCACGATAATTTCCCATTCCAGCTCTCGGTGGATACACTAATCCATTACCCTGGTGGCAGCAGTCTTATCCGAGACGCGCTATCAAAAATTTGCTTAAGTCCCTACTGTGGTATATTTTACCCAGTTATATAATGAAGCCTGTCAATATGGCACCCTGAACTCATGTCGATCAGCGTTGTCGCTGTTACTGGGTCCAAACATATCAAAAGACTGGGTGTATTTCGTCTCCGACCACCGTTACCAAAGTATAATGTTACCTGGGATACAAATTGCGTTTTGGATCAATTGAGTCAATGGTACCCCAATGAAGACCTAACATTGACCAAAAAGACAATAACATTACTGTCACTTACAACTGCCCATAGAGTTCAGACCTTGTCAAAAATAAATATTAAGAATATACATTCATCATCCAGCCGTATTACTATTACAATCTCCGATTTAATTAAAACATCAAAACCAGGCTGCAAACTGCCAATAACAAAATACCTTTTTTCAATAATAAACCCACTATATGTTCTGGTAAAACTTTGTTATGTTACTAAATCCGAAACACCGCGGGTTGGAGCGGCAACTCCACTGTGTTTGCACGGTTCTATAATAGACCTGTTTTGAACGACGATTGTACATCTTTACCTCATTCTATTTTGATGCTTAGGTATTTTATGTAGCAAATTACAATACTGATTGATTTGAAAAAATTAAATTAGGAACTGTTATGATTATTACAAGAATAATTATATATTAGTTAAATTACTGATCTACATAATGTTGTTTAATTAAGTATACAAATAAACCTACATTAATTCGAAAAGTATTTCCATTCATGATATTTCCCACATTATTACTACTCTCAAAGTCTACAAGTAACAATATAAAATAATTAACTACTAATCTCGAGGACGAGGCGCGAAGTATAATTGATGATTAAACGAACTTACCTGTAAGTGAAGTTCTATCATAATTATACGAAGCGCCTCGTCCGAAGAGATTAGTAACTCCCACCCACCCTTACTCTGCCATTATTCCCGTTACTAATCTCTAGGGAAATACATCAAAAAAAAAAAAAAAAAAAAAAAAACCTGAATTTCTAAACTAAATGACGAACGCGAGGCAATGGCGCCATAGAGAAAGATAGGGATACCCACAACAACAATAAAAAAAAAAAAAGCTTAATCTCAACGATAGTGCAGGAGTGGTGACATCTACAAGTAACAATATAAAATAATTAACTACTAATCTCTTCGGACGAGGCGCTTCGTATAATTATGATAGAACTTCACTTACAGGTAAGTTCGTTTAATCATCAATTATTGCTGAAACAGATGAATTATACTGCTTCTTTATCACTTTTGTATCACTTTTATGTCATTGAATCAATTTTTATTAAATCACTAGGAAACGTAGTTTCATCACATAGGAAATCCCTTTGTTGTATTGCTTAAAGTCAAAGTCAAAGTCAAAGTCAAATATTCTTTATTCAAATAAACTTTAGAAAAGTGCTTTTGAATCGTCCATAATTTTTTTACCTACTACCCATTCAGGACGTCTATTTTTAGCTGTGGAGAAGAATGGGCGCAAGAAACTCCACAGCTTTAATTCATTATGTAACGACATTTACAAAATTATATGCCGTTACGTTACCAAGTTATACAAGTTTAAAAAACCTTAACAATATATTGGATTAGAAATAGATTGGAGCATTTTAAACCCATGCTGTTTTGTCTTCAATGTAATCAGACACTTTATAATAAGCTTTTTTATAAAGCTTTTCTTTAATAGCGATTTTAAATTTATTAATATCTAGTTTTTGGATATTACTTGGAACTTTATTGTAAAAACGTACACACAGGCCTCTAAATGAATTATTTACTTTTTGGAGCCTAGTATTAGGTACTGCTAGTTTGTTTTTATTTCTAGTGTTTACATTGTGAATATCACTGTTTTTAGAAAAAGTTTCAATATTTTTATATACATACATTAGGTTCTCGTAAATATATTGTGATGCAACTGTCATTATATTAATATCTTTAAATCTCTCCCTAAGAGAATTACCAGCTTTTAGATTATAAATTGCTCGAATAGCCCGCTTCTGCAGCACAAAGATAGTTTGAATATCGGCAGCATTGCCCCACAGTAAAATGCCGTACGACATTACGCTATGGAAATAACTAAAGTAAACAAGTCTAGCTGTTTCAATGTCAGTGATCTGACGAATTTTCATTACTGCATAAGCCGCAGAGCTCAGTCTACTCGACAATTTATCTATATGTGGGCCCCACTGTAGCTTTGCATCCAACGTAATGCCTAGAAACACTGTGGTGTCCACAAGGTCCACATTCTTATCTTTAATTTTTACACTGGTTTTTACCTCCTTAACGTTGGGTAATACAAATCTTATACATTTGGTTTTTTGTTCATTTAATAGCAAATTGTTAACACTAAACCAATGAACTATCTTTGTGACAGCATTGTTCACATCGTCATCAATCGGCTGTCGTCGTTTCACTTTGAATAAAAGTGAGGTATCATCTGCAAACAATACTATCTCATGTTTGTCTTTTACAAAGTAAGGCAAGTCGTTAATATAAATTAAAAATAAGAAAGGACCAAGAATTGAACCCTGTGGAACACCCATTGTAACCACCGATCCCGGAGATCTTTTACCGTTAACATCAACCCTCTGAACCCTATCACTCAAATATGAGATAAGAAGATTCAGTGATGCATCTCTAATTCCATAGTGGTAGAGCTTCCTGACCAGGGTTTCATGTAAAACACAATCAAAGGCCTTGGATAAATCACAAAAAACCCCTACGGCATCGTGAGAATCCTCCCAGGCATTAAATATTTGAAGAATAAGCTCAACACCAGCGTCAGTAGTCGAGCGACCCCTAGTGAAACCATATTGTCTAGAATGTAAAAGTTTATTTCTATAAAAATGAACTTGAATTTGGTCTAGAATTATCTTTTCAAATATTTTACTAAATGTGGGTAACACAGAAATTGGTCTAAAGTTAGAGGGGTCACATGTGCTACCTGATTTGAATAATGGGATTACTTTACTGTGCTTCATTAGGTCAGGAAAAACACCACAGTCAATGCATTCATTAAATATGCAAGCTAAAACTGGAGCTATTGTCTCAATAACGGATTTAGTGACGTCGACGGAATTACCCCACAGATCAGCAGTTTTCTTTTTATTAAGAGTATTAAAAGTTTTAATTATATCTCTAAAATCAATTTTTTGAAAACTAAAATAGTTTTCACTAGGTTTGACATTTTCCTTTAGAACCGCTTCAGCTACAGTGGGGGAGGAGTCTAAAGCCTTTGTAGTTGAAACTGGAATATCAGTAAAAAACTTCTCAAATGCCGCAGCAACATCAGCATCGGAAGTTAAGGTTTGATTTTCGTAGCTCAATTTGTACTCATTGTTACGACTTTTGACATTTCCAGTTTCACTATTTATAATATTCCATGTCATTTTTATTTTGTTATCACTTAGCTTAATCTTTGAACTCAGGAACTTTGCCTTTGCTAATCGACATACTATTTTAAATAACTTAGAATAATTTTTGACATACAATTTAAAATCTTCACTAGTGTTATAGTTGCGTTCATCATATAGCTCATAAAGTCGCTTTCTACTTTTGTGGATACCAATTGTAGCCCATTCACTAAAAGTAACAGTACCACTAACCGAGATCCTTTTTGGAATAAAAGTTTTATTAAATTCTGTACAATATTTATGAAAGAAATTATTATAAAATTCATTTGGGTTATCATTATACTTTAAAAAACATATATTATCATAAAGATTGTTTTTAAACCGTTCCAGACGGCCTGCAGTTTTTGGTACAACAGTGATATTCTGTTTCTTCACTTGCTTACACTGATGTGGAAGGCTGACCATTTGGCCACAATGATCAGAGTCCAGTTTATTAATAATGAGTTTAGACAGTGGTACTAGATCGGTATATATGTTATCAATACAAGTGGCCGAAGTGGCAGTTATTCTAGTTGGCTCCATAAATAAATTATTTAAATTATACGATTGAAATAAATTTTTAATTTTGATAGAACCTGTAGACTTTTCTAACAAATTAATATTAAAATCACCGCAAATAACTATCTTTTTACCTACATTGCGGATTTGATATAATGCTTCATCCATTACTTTTTCAAAATAATCATACAATGCTGACGGAGGCCTGTATACACTTAATACAACAAGACGCTCCAGCTCCACACAAGCTATTTCTATTGTTCGCTCAACCGAGAGGCTCACTATGTCTTTTCGTTCCTTTAATTTTAATTTCTTATTAACTATAATTAAGGAGCCACCATGAATTGAATTTACTCGACTGAACGAACTACCTACCAAATGATTATTAAAATTGAACATGAACTGATGATCTTTAAGCCAGTGTTCAGTAATACATAAAATATCAACTTTATTATCGTTCATGAACAATTCAATCTCCAGATCTTTGCCTGTCATTCCTTGAATGTTCTGGTGAACTATATTAATTGAGTGAACATTTTTAATAATTGTAGGTTGGGACGGGCTTTTCTTAGAATTAATTTTACATTTATTTAAAATATTACCAAACATGTTGCAAGAGAATTCCTCTTTTGTCTTATGATTCAATTTAAATTATTGATTGGAATATCAGTAGAAACACTACTGACATTTATGTCTATTAAACATTGCTCAATAGGAGCAACTTGTTTAGCCAAGTTTTTGGCTGAGATGTGTAAAAAATATGATAGCGATGAAGCTATTTGTCGCTTGAAATAAATTGGCAGATAATAACTATCTTTTGTCAAATAAAAATTACTAACATAATTGTTAGTGTCAATTAAATGCAAATTTTCATTGTTGCAAAATGTATGTAATGTAAAATGTTAAAACACTATACTCGTGTTGTTTCGGTTATTTTGAGATTAGCTCTACAGTTTAAGTTTAATTTTACTGGATATATATTTTGTGTGAACTAATACGAGTATGATGTTAGTTTTATCCGGTTCTCAACCGGAACATTAAAGTTTACTCCAATGTTACAGCAAAACAGGCCAAACAACTTATACCCCGAAATTCATAATTATTAAATTCTGCATCATGTTATGACGTCACGCTACTATGCACCCGTCCGTTGAAGTTCATATTGTTAAGTTGGCAGTGCTGTTGGAAATTGAATCTCTCGCAAGCGAGAGCTGAATTTCAGACTTGCCAACTTTAATCATTTAGATTTAGTAATGTCATGGTCTAAGAAACTCTTGAGTCTGTTATGAATAATATCAGGTATAGGAAATCATATCTTTAGTTAGACTTTAAAGAACTATAAATTAGTGTATGACGATACTTTTACGTAGAGTTCTTACGGAGTTTCAATTCCGACTCCAACAGGTTGGAACTTCTGATTGATTTTACATCTCCGACTCTGACTTCGGCTCCAATAATTTCGGTGGCCACACCGAAGGTCGAAACACAGCAACATCGACCTGTGTGCATAATGCGAGTTTAATTCGCCATTCGAACACTTTAACTTAAACAAGAATATATTTTTTTTGTTTTGTTTAAGTATATAATTTTGAACGCAAATTTTGTTGCGAACATATTACAAAAACACAAATGTTGGAAAAATTTACCACGAGCAGGATTGGAACCTGCACCCTTCTGACATACCGGGTCAGGTGCTCTCCCAATTGAGCTATAGTGGTTCTAACCAGCCCGCCGAAATTATTCAACACTAAGTATTTACTTTTTTACTTTGAAAGCCAAAGGCGCCCATTCAATGTCAACAACTACCGTCATTAACATCCGATCATAATATTTTTACAAATACCAAAGATCAGTAATGAAGTAGGCAAGCTATTTAGAAAATGTTTTTGTTTTGTTTATATAATTTTTAACGCAAATTTTGTGGCGAACAAATTACAAAAACACAAATGTTGTATTTTTTTTTCTAAAACAAGAATTTTAACTCTTCTCGTATTCCACCAGGAGGTGATGCTTCAACGCCATACAACTTTGTTAACATGATCGAATGGCGAATGATGACGCACTTGGCACTCAGAGCGCGTTCAAGTTTCGACTTGTCAATCGTGAAATCCCCTAACGCTTCCCGCTTCTCGTCATTTCGTTCATTCGATTGTTCGTTTTGTGTGTCGGTTGCGATTCTATTGAACTAGGAAATCAGAACAGTGTAGAATTTTTGACGTGATAAGTTAAACCCATTTAGCCCGACAAGGCGTTTGTGTGTTGTTGTAAATGAGACTCTAAAAGTATCATATTAGGTTACATCTAGGTATATATATAACAGGTGTTATAACACCCTGTCGGGCTTAAGTGGGTAGAATGAACAATGATGCCAAAAACAAGTATTATATGGAGCTACTTTAGTGAAATAGAACTCCGACACCGAATCCGACTCTGATTCCGATACATCAAATTTAAAACTGCCGGTTCCAACTCCGGTTCCGGTAAAACCGTAACTTTTAAGTAAGTTACATTTTGTAATCTTATATAATTACTTTAAAAAAAACATGTAAGTAATTCTTTCATAAGTTTTTCCTTTCCTCCAAAAGGCACTTTCATTCCACGTCAATGAACATCAAATTACTAGATAGGTACCCACTATTTTTCCTCCGAACCGAACCTTTCGGAGAATCTAGTAGGGCACGGGGACACGCACTAGTGCGTGATGCCGTTCCCTCTAGAAAACCTCCGAAGGTGATTGGTTTCACACGGCTTGAGGAACCCTTTAAGTTTCTCGCCGCCCCCAAACAAGCCCGGTGAAGCTGAAAATGCCGTTTGTTGAAAAAAAACATTAGAAACTGATTTTTTTCGTAAGCATCTTATCTTACGAACGACGTTAATATTAGAGAATTACTTCCTTGACGTAATTCTAAATGCGGCACTTAAAAATAATTGCTTCAATAATTAAATTATTTATTAAATGACTAACTAAGCTTTTTCGCAATTATTGAAGGTACTAGCGGCCGCTCGCGGTTTCACCCGCGTGGTTCCCGTTCCCGTGGGAATAACGGGATAAAAACTATTCTATGTGTTAATCCAGGTTATAAACTATCTGTATGCCGAGTTTCATCCAAATCCATTCAGTAGTTTTTACGTGAAAGAGTAACAAACATCCATCCATACTTACAAACTTTTGCGTTTATAATATTAGTAGGATAAATTGTGTCGTTAGAATTAAAAGGCTTTGTGTTTTTGTAATTTGTTCGCAACAAAATTTGCGTAAAAATTATATAAACATTTTATAAATAGCTTGCCTACTTCTTAACTTATCTTTAGTATTTGTAAAAATATTATGATCGGATGTTAATGCCGCATGCCGGTAGTTGTTGACATTGAATGGGCGCCTTTGGCTTTCAATGTAAAAAAAAAGTAAACAGTGTTGAATAATTTCGGCGGGCTGGTTAGAAACACGATAGCTCAATTGGGAGAGCACCTGACCCGGTATGTCAGAAGGGTGCAGGTTCAAATCCTGCTCGTGGAAATTTTTTCAACATGTGTTTTTGTAATTTGTTCGCAACAAAATTTGCGTTAAAAAATATATTTCAACAATTTTTAAAAGGCACGGTGTAGCTCCAATGTTTTATTCGCTGTTTTATCGAGCTAATTACTATGAAGATATATCTTCATGATATATGAGTCTTCGCAAGAAACACGCAACGCTTCTGTATAATAATAAGAAATAGTAGCGCACGATCTACCCACAGAGTAACTGTTGTATAGAATAGAACCGGGCGACCTATCTACAGAAAGATGACTATATAGATTTAGAGCTGTAGCGCGCGATCTACCAACACAGTGTTAGCGCTACAGTGCTGACAGCACCAAGCCGCGATAACGCCCAGCGAATCAAGCGCGCAGTGAGTAACAAAGCCTTTAACCAACATTAATGAGGTACCTTGTAAACGTCAAAGTTTTCAATGATCGAGTCGAAGCTAGTGTACAGATCGTTGAGCAGGTCGACGACCTCCAGCGGCGTGGACTCCGCCGACAGCTGCGTGAAGCCGATGATGTCGCTGAAGTAGATGGTGACCTGGTCGTACGTCTCCGCCATGACGGGCTGGCCCATGATCAGCTGTGAGGCCACTGATCTGTAGAGAAACATTACGTTGAGTGAATATTTTTTTTGTAAATAACACACACACACACCCAGACTCACCTTTACACTCACGCTCACTATCACACTCACACTCACACTCGCACTCGAACTCGCACTCACACTCATACTAACAGTTACACACACACACACACACACACACACACACACACACACACACACACACATACCCTCTCACACACCCTAACCCACTCACACACTAACACACACTTTACAATAATACAATTACTAATCTAAGTTAGTACATATAAGGCTATCTTATATCAGATAGTGGGAGTTTATGGCTGCGCTGCTGCAGTTAATATTCAAATATTTAATTTAAAGTAAACTGACATATTCATAATATTGAGTTTACCTTTTATTGCTCCAAATAAAAGGTTTTATTAATGTTTTTATCATAATGTTGACTTAATCGCTCTTACATAATTTTTGCCAGTTCTTCTCAATACAAAATCTTCTACCCTGAATGACGAAGCTATGGCGTACAAACTATCATACTTACTCAAAATATGTAGCCAAAAACGTACAAAGAATTTCGAATATTACTCTCACAATTTAAATGAAAGGCTCCGCTGCCACATGCATGAAAGCTTCTGTGGGAAATGGCCGGTCGTAACCTGCATACTAAACTCGATAGCATGTGCATAGACGAGCAAACTGTGTTATCGACAGCTATATATGGATACGTTAGCCGATACTTAAGGTCGTCTACGATAGCGAAATAAACGCTTAGATAATAAGAGGCGTCAATCTAATATATAAAATTCTCGTGTCACAGTTTTCGTTGCCATACTCCTCCGAAACGGCTTGACCGATTTTGATGAAATTTTTTGTGCTTATCCGGTATCTATGAGAATCGGCCAACATCTATTTTTCATCCCCCTAAATGTTAGGGGTAGTCCACCCCTAAATTTTTATTTTTATTTTTTAGACAACATTTATAATTTCTATTTTTTTATGATACAACATACAAAAATACATACTATCCTCAATTTTCACTCTTCTACGATCATACGGTATTTATATGGCAAAACAACGTTTGCCGGGTCAGCTAGTATATTATGGTTGCATTTTGTATAAAACCTATTTAATTCGCATGTTACATTAGACTCATATGAAGTGCTTTATTTCAATGTGTAGTGGAACTATATATGATACATATACTCTTTTATAGCCAAATGCTGGACAAAGTTCCAGTTTCTCAAATAACAACCCTCACAAATATTTTCTGAGCAATCGTGTAGTGAGAGCGTGGAACAAGCTCCCGGAAGAAGTAGTCTCAGCCCAAAACTTAAACCAATTTAAAAACAGACTCGACAAATTATATTCTTAATAAATAAAATAAATGATAATATGATAACTAGTGGTGTATAGCAGAATACAGGCACTTATCAGTTGTTTCAACTGCCTACCTGATAATTTATAATAATAATAATAAAGTCCGCCATAACGAACTATTTCGAGTGTGAAGTTCTGAGAATGCACACACCATGCTTTCAAATGTATATCAAACTAGCTGTGCTCGCGACTACGTCCGCGTGGAATAGTGACTTTCGGCAGCATTTTTAATTTTTAGGCTCTTGTTCCCGTTTTTGCAACATTTTTCACTGATGCTTCGGTCCTATTAGTCGCAGCGTGATGTTATATAGCCTAAAGCCTTCCTCGATAAATGGACTATCCAACTCAAAAAGAATTTTTGAATTCGAACCAGTAGTTCCTGAGATTAGCGCGTTCAAACAAACAAACAAACAAACAAACAAACAAACAAACTCTTCAGCTTTATAATATTAGTATAGATGTAATCTACAATTTATAGTTAGTAGAGTACTTTATAAGACATGTGATGTAATTTTAGTTAGGCACCTAGTCAAGGTGTTATTTTTAGTTTAAATAAATTCAGCTATTTTCATTTTTCTTTCAATTTGTTTTATCAATGACTGTATCAAAGTATCAAAACAGTAAAGTGTCCAATAAGACATGTGCCGAATTCAAGAAAGTGTCGAATTAGGGAAAGTAGCGAATTATCTAAAGTAGCGAATTCGGGAAAGTGTCGACCCGTTACTGGACTCTGGGAATCAAGTCATCGCTACAATTAATGGGTAATGACATTATCATTTCTGTGGCTTAGTCACAAATGCGAGTGATTATAGTAGTGTCCACAAACCCGCAGGTATATTACCCAAAAAAGTAACCAGTGGCCCGACCGTCTAACCGATCGCTTTGACTTCGTGTGTGGTTTATGACGTCATCTTGTCGTTTCGTGCCGCCTATGAAAGCAATATTGAAAGCTATATAGCCTTTAGCTTTTGATATTGCTTTCATAGGCGGTGCGAGGTGGCAAGATGACGTCATAAACTATACGCGTAGTCAAAGCAATCGGTTAGGCGGTCGGGGGGCTGGTGTTAATTGTACAATTGCAAAGCGACCGCACTAGTTGCGATTGATACATAATTAATTAATAATGAATTTAAATGAAAGGATTTATAAAAGTGCAATGCGCGGTTAACGACTAATGTATTCTCAGAAGTCGGATTTGTGTGATTTTTTATTTACATACTTTCATCGAAGTCGGTTCGGTATTTTTCATTTTGGTCAAATAACTGTTAGGTTAACTAATTTTAGGAACTTTGTTCATAGGTATTTCAAGTTTTAGCTTTATGAACTTTAGTAATATAACCATTTGACATTTTAAACTTTAGGTATTTTGAATTTAAGTGAAACAACCATTAGGTATTTTGATTTTAGGTATTTTGAACGGAGGTATTTTAACGTTAGGTTTTTAATTTTAGACATTTAAATACGTACCCATTACGGACACAAATCGCTTAAATATCGCAAAAATGAATGTAATAGTATACACACATGTCCGTAATACCTATTTATCAACGCAACTAGAGCAGTCGCGTTGCAATTATACAAATAACAACTGGTTAAATATTTATAAAATACAGTGAAAAAATTAAATGCCTACCCGACCCAGCCAGGAATCGAACCTGGGTCTTCCGCAATCCGGAATCCGGGATCCTGCACTGATCATTAATGCTACCGGGAAGGCTGACGTAAACACTGATTTTTTTTACTGTTTTTTAGCGGCAGCAGTGCCATCTATTCAACGGTTATTACAACCGATTGGCTATGCAGATTCATCTTTGCAGATGAAATACCACAAAAACACAACGCTATAGTAAATTTTACTTTTTATTTTTAAGTGCAAATTTTTTAACAAAAATTGATTTTTACGTATTCTGCCGTTTTGATAATGCCTATCTACTTCACAATCGAGAACCTTTTTCAATTTCCCATCGTCTAGCTAGAGAAAACTTGCACGCAATGGCCATGAGATATTGCTCTGTCAAACTTTGTGATGTCTTTTTTTGTTTTGTCTTTCTTTTTGTTAGTTTATTTGTTGTTTGATGGACGTTTGTCTTCCGGTATATAAATACGATTATCAATCTATTGCACTTACAGGTTTTATAACATTATATAGAATAAGAGCCTTACAATTAATAAACAAAGAATAAACTCCGAATACTTATTCCGTGTTTTGTCTCTTTTACACTAATATGAAATGACGTTTACATGACCGGAACAAAACACGGAATAACTATTCGGAGGTTATTCTTTATTTATTTGTAAGGTACATAAGTATTAGGTCATTTATAAAACCCCCCTAATATTATATATATTAATAGTGTAAGCCGATTTTTGTTCCAATGATTATGGGACGATAGTTGCACATAAAAAATCGGTTATGGTCTCATTTTGAAGAGCTCCAGCCGTAGATGTGCAGAAAAATAAAGCGACCTGTCCTAGGTTTCGAAAGTCCTAAAAAATCTGTTAAGTAAACGCGAAGTTTTGCGGGTGACCCACTAGTTTTAATATAATACTCTACCGTAAGCTACCGTAATCTAGTTTTCGAAAGCTGACGACTTTAGAGTGAGTTTAATTTGCCATTTGATGACGTTTACGAAAACGAGAATTGGTATGGCAATATTAACATATTAACCCTTCTCGGGAGCGCTGCTTCAATGCCATGCCAATATTAAAACACAATAGATTATTTAAAAAAAAGTGTGGAAACCCACACCCCATAACATACTAGGTAAAATAAGGATGCTAATTAAGTTTTGTTTCACCTATATATAACCTTATAGCTATAGCGCTGTAAGCAAACAATAAATTTAAGTTTCCTTGTAGGGTACAAGTAAGCATAATTGTAACTTTTAGTCTGTGAAATCTGTAATGTAAACATAATACAATTGTATTAATTTAAGAGATATAAAATGTTAGTACATATACAGAATTGTAAAATTAAGTATTGTAAAATTATTTGTAAAACTATTTGTAAAGTTACTGTAAAATAAAAAAACTATGTTCCTTTTTCTGTTCCCAATAAGAGGACCAATAAAACATTAGTTAGTAAAAATAATAGAAAGATAGAATAGAGGCCAAAGCCTAGTATAGACGGGTATCCCACCCGCAAAAGTACAAAAGAGGATGTATGGAAGTACGAGAGGTATAAAAGCTGGTATGAAAGATAAAATTAGATAGAAATAGGCTCCGATTATTTTGGAGGTGCCAGAATTTAAAAAAAATACTAGGTCAGGTGCACTGGCAACTATGCTATCGTGGCTCTGTCCGACCCGCCGAAATTAATCAACACTAAAAAAAGTTATAAACAGGTAACATCAAAGTTACTTTCTTACTTACTTACTTACTCATGTAACATACTTGTAAGCTAAAGGAGCCTTATTCTGATCGTGGAAAAAGTTTCAAAACATTTTTCAATTAGTAATTTGTACGCAACAAAATTTGCGTAAATATTATAAATCACAATAGATAAGTTTAATTTGTTGGCTAGTTTTCGGAAGAGCGACGACTATAGATTAGTAACAAACATCATACTGTACAGTCACAAAGCAATAACATGTAAACAATCTAACTCTTAATACAATTGAATAAGACTCAAAACTAGTCAAAAGTCAAGAAAAGTTACCACTTTATACTCACTTTGGTAATAACTGGTAGAGAAGCTCCTCGCATTTCCTCTTTTCCTCGAGGTAGTCGGAGGTGCGTTCCTCGACCAGAGCCTCCAGGTTATTGGCGTACTGCTCCACTTGGGTTAGCAGCATATCCAGGCGAGTCGAAGTCTCGCAGTCCCTATAAAAGTCGGATCGTCAAGCATGTCAAATATATTTGGTCCTTACCTATGAAATTGTCGTTTTTTTCTCACTTATGAAAGGTCTAAAAGTTCTAAAAGTCAATACTGGTTGTTAATATTATTATATACCTTTAATTAGGACTATGTTACTTAGGCTTCAGTAATAACAATGATTATTAATTTTGTGTCTTTATCGCCTAATATTTTTTTTAAATTGACTTTTTATGTTCGTGGAATTGTCTTTTTGTTTCATTGTAGCTTTGAAGGGACTTGTTTTTTTTTTCTTTTTAATGTCTGCTATATTTAGCTTATTAAACAAACACACTATTATATTTTTATAGTGTTAACATAAATAGATGCTAAGAAAATTCAAAAAACGTTAGTATGAAAAATATTTTTTATAAAAAATCTTCATACAAAACATTAATTTCATAGGTAAGGACCTAATATTATAAATCCTAGAAATACACAAAAACCAAAATCACTAGAATTTTTATCGACATGTTAATATTGATAATTATTGGAATCAACCACCTGTGTGTTGACAACCTAGTTTCATGATCATCATTTTCAATGCCACTGAGTCCAATCTTCAACTCATCCAACTACTACATTTTTTTTTAATATCTTCGATACGCACCGGAGTGCGTTCTAAACTATCTTAACAATTTACTATTTTTACAGGATCTACTCGCGTTTTTTTCGGAGTTGATGATCACAGGGAGACTGTCCCCCTTTAACCACTATAAATAAAATTAATGTGTAAAATAAACGCGAGTAGATCCGCAAAAGTGTAGGGTTTGGGTAAACTTTAGAAAACAATAATACTAACTTGTTAATCTTGTGTATGTTCTCCTTGAGCGCTGAGAAGTCAGGCCGGTCATCGTCTGGTAGCGTCCAGGGAGGCTCGCCAGTCAACGACTGTCTTGGTGACACCGAGAGTGGGGATGTGCCACGGTTGCGCATCTCTGCACTGCCTGTTGGCAGACAAGGTAGTGGTTAGTCGAAAGTTTAGTCAATAGAAAACTGTTTAGCATCTATGAAAAAGGAGCTCGTGCATAGATATTATCGAAATATAGCAAATGGTTTTGTTTTGTTTATATAATTTTTAACGCAAATTTTGTTGCGAACAAATTACAAAAAAACAAATGTTGAAAAATCCTGCTCGTGGAAATTTTTTCAACATTTGTGTTTTTGTAAAATATTGCAAGTTATGACGTCACTATTCAGCTTCACCTTTGCCATCTCATTTTATGTCCCCACTGCTGGGGCCTAACGAATGCTAACGCAGTCGCAACCAACGGCTTTACGTGTCTTCCGAAGCATGGAAAGCACGGGATGTTAAATTTTTGGTCACCCATCCGCAGATCGCATTTGCGTAGGTCGCTTAACTTCAGCAAGCTCAGACCGAGCGGTTTTACCATCGAGCTTCTTACTACTACTTCTACCTCATCATCAGCTCATTTTTATGTCCTCACTGCTGGGGCACAAGCCTTCCCTATGGATGGATAGGGAGAACGGGCCATAAACCACCACGCGGGCCCAGTGCGGGTTGGTGGTTGTTAACGACTGCTAATGCAACCGGGACCAACGGCTTTACGTGCCTTCCGAAGCACGGAGGAGCTCGAGAAGATAAATTTTTGGTCACTCATCCGCTGTTGCTTAACCTCAGCACTCGCAGACCGGGCGCGTTAACCACTGCGCCATCGAGCTCCTCCTTCTACTACCTATTATGCCACTATTATATATAAGCATATATAATATGAGTATATGAAGCATCATATAGGTACTCACTTATATGCTCCATCAATTAAGATTTTTTTTTGGAAATAGTTTGCTGTTGGTCATAACCGGATTGTATAGGGGCAAGAAAGTCAGGGCTCCTAGCCATATTGATTTTTAAACAATACATGGAGGTTTCTAGATGGTATTGGTAGTACCAATAACCCTAGCTAGTTGCTAAACTACAAAGGCAGAGAAGATCAAGAGTCAAGACCAAATTTAGTCTAAGGGGCTTTCAACCCTTGTTGGAAGCCTTCCTTTGTATCAGGAAGAAACCATTTAATTACAGAGTGCCCAGTCCACGAGTATGAAAGAATGAAGTATGAAAGATAGATATGTATGAATGTAAATAAAGAAAATATTACAAAAAAATGTAATTTAAATAATATGTAGTGTTAATTCCGCTAACTCACTCGTTTATACAGCTTGGATGCAGTACGCATGCACCGCCCTCCCGCCCGCAAAAAGTATGCACATGCAGGAGAAACAATGCGTGCAAGCGAAAATGCACACCAACACCGATACCCGACACGTGTTTCGCCCCTCCACGGGGCATCCTCAGGAGCTGTTGACTGGTCGAGAGCTGCGCACCGACTGTTACGGCTACGCAACTCCCGGCCGCTTTTATAAAGCGCCATCGTTTGACATTTGTGACGTACTACCCGCGACAATACGTAATAATGGGGATGGAACTAAATTTGTTTGGTCATTCAACAGCGCATGACTGTCATTATTATGTTTCATTATTTCTAATTGCTCCAACACACACAACCGAAAACTTTTATTACAAACATGCAAAATATTATAGCTGTTATTGTCGCACAAAGAATGGCCGGTATCAATTAGATGTTTTGCGAAATGTGATTTATCTGGATGGCCATTCCTATACGCGGCAATATGTTCCTTATATCTAATGTCAAAATTTCGGCCTGTCTGACCTACATAGACCCCATCACAGTCGTTACAAATTAATTTATAAACACCGGATTTTTTTGAGTTTTCTAAACGATCTTTACCGTTACAAAGGTGACGTACATTTTGGTCTGTTCTAAAAGTAACGTAGATCTTGTTTTTCCTAAGGATATTAGCGATTTTATCTGAAATAGGGCCTACATAAGTCAGACTACCTACATATTTGTGGATGTGTTCTGGGGGACATGCATAAAGTAGTGAACGAACCCTTTTATTCTGCTTATTTTTAATCAAACTGTCAATAATTTGTTTTGAATAACCGTTAGAAATCGCGATTTGATAGATAATATTAAGTTCTTTGACGTAATTATCTGCGGACAGAGGTACCGACATTAATCTATGGACATAGCTGCGGAAGGCAGCTAGTTTCTGTTGTAATGGGTGACAAGAAGTAACGGGGATAGTTGTATCGGTATGTGTGGGTTTGCGATAGATTTGAAAATCTAGTTTATTATTAACTCTGGTAATGGTTAAATCTAAAAAGTTAAGTGATTTGTTGGACTCTAGTTCTAATTTAAATTAAATTTTTGGGTGGATCGTATTAACTTTTTTGACAAAGGTATCAATTTGACGTCTAGTACCGGTCCAGCAAATAATTACGTCATCGACATAACGATAATAGAACTGAATATTGGGTTCGTTCACTATATGTTTACGTTCAAAATAATCCATAAAAATATCCGCCATTAGTGGACTTAAAGGTGAACCCATTGCCAGACCTTCCTTTTGACGATAGTATTGGTTATTAAACCTAAAATAATTTTGTTCCATGCATATTCTAGTAAGGTTAAGTAAATCATATACTTCTCCAGGATGTAACCTTTGTCTCTCAAAATGGATACCCAACATACATAAACACTCTTCATAGGGAACGTTGGTAAATAAACTATCACCATCCAGAGAAAATAATTTGGAATAAGGGGAGATGTTGATGTCTTTAACTTTCTCAATTAAATCTAAACTATTTTTTAAACTATACTGAGGTTTAAAAGAGGACTTTGTTCGTAAAAGGTTGTTAAGGTATTTAGCTAATTCGTATGTTGGGGCACCAATATAAGAGACAACAGGGCGTATAGGAATGTTGTCTTTATGAGTTTTAGGTAAACCGTATAAAAAAGGTGATCGTGGATTCATAGGGATCTTGTACTTTAATTGTTCTGGAGAAATATATGTTGTATTTTTAATCGCGTCCTTCACCCGTAATGTACAATTTTTTGTTGGGTCAGAGTTCATCATCATCGGCCTATCTTAGTCCACTGCTGGACATAGGCCTCCCCTAATGAGCGCCATAGCGCCCTGTCCTCAGCTTGACGCATCCAGCATCTGCCTGCAGTCTTTCGCAGGTATTCATCCCACCTGGCCGGAGGGCGTCCTACACTACGTTTACCGAGTCGTGGTCTCCACTCAAGAACACGTTTACCCCAGCGGTTGTCGGTTCTTCGCCAGATATGGCCGGCCCACTGCCACTTCAACTTGCTAATTCTTAGAGCTATGTCGATGACTTTGGTTCTCTGTCGGATGTATTCGTTACGAATCCTATCCTTCAGAGAAACTCCGAGCATAGCTCTTTCCATAGCTCGCTGAGAGACTTTAAACTGGTGGACCAGCCCTACCGTGAGTGTCCACGTCTCAGCTCCGTAGGTCATGACGGGTAGGACGCACTGATTGAAAACTTTCGTTTTCAAGCATTGCGGTATGGATGACGAGAAGACTCGACGTAGTTTCCCAAACGCTGCCCAGCCCAGCTGGATCCTCCTCTTGGCCTCCTTCTCAAAATTGTTTTTACCTAATTGCAGAATCTGCCCGAGGTAAGTATATTCAGAAACGATTTCAAGAAGGTGGCCATGTACGACGACCGGTATCGGATCAATGTGGCCATTGATCATGACTTTGGTTTTGTCCAAATTCATGCCAAGACCGATGCGTCGCGAGGCTGAAGCTAGGCCGTCCAGCATCTGGTTCAGCTCCTCTAGCGACTCCGCCATTAGGACTATGTCATCAGCGAATCGCAGGTGTGAGATGTAGTCACCGTTTATGTTAATGCCCTTCCCTTTCCAGTCCAGCGTCTTAAACATATCTTCCAACGCGCTTGTGAACAGTTTCGGGGATATGACATCCCCCTGTCTCACTCCTCTGCGCAATTGGATGGGTTTAGACTGCTGGCCCTGTACTTGGACATTCATGGTGGCGCATTCGTAAAGACATCTCAACACCTTGATATAACGACAGTCCACTTGGCATCGCTGTAAGGATTCCAGAACAGCCCAGGTTTCGACAGAGTCAAAGGCCTTCCAATAGTCCACAAAAGCCAGACACAGGGGCTGATTATACTCTTCAGACTTCTGTATAATCTGCCTCACAGTGTGAATGTGGTCTATGGTACCATATCCTCCGCGAAACCCGGCCTGTTCCGGTGGCTGGAACTCGTCGAGTCTCCTGGCGAGACGATTCGTGACCACTCGTGAGAAAAGCTTATAGACATGGCTCAGGAGCGAGATGGGTCTGTAATTTTTAAGCAGAGTTTTATCGCCCTTCTTAAAAAAGAGCACCACCAAGCTCCCGCTCCACGCCTTTGGAGTTCTCCCACTGTGAAGGACGGCGTTGAAGAGCTTCTGCAATTCCTGTATAACAGGGGCTCCTCCAGCTTTCAGAAGCTCTGATGTAATTCCGTCCTCACCGGGGGCTTTTCCATTTTTAAGCTGTCTCAGAGCTAACACGATCTCGTCTTGACTGATGTCTGGCAGTTCGTCGGTGTAGTGGCGTGTCAAGGTGGCTCTGGAATCGTGGTCGTCTCGTCGGGGACGAGGGGCATGTGCAGCGTATAATCGGCCATAGAAATCCTCTATCTCGGCGGAGATCTCCGGCTTCGACAATACGGTCCTCCCGTCGTGCGTTTTAAGCTTCGTCAGGTGGCTCCTGCCAAGCTGCTGAGTGAATACTTTGGACCCTCGGTTTCGCTCTATCGCCTCTTCAATGAGGCGTGTGTTGGAGCTCCGAAGGTCGCGCCGTACCATCTTGGCAATTCGCTTGTTCAGGTCTGACCTCTCCGACGAAGTCACTTGGGTGGTTTTCCGTCTTCTTGTCATCAGCCCGAGAGTCTCAGCCGAGAGTTTGGATTTCTTGCCAGTACGCTGTTTTTTGCAGAACTGAATGCCCTCGTCCCTCAACGTTTCGACCAGATTGTGTAGGGTCTCGTTAGCGTCATCAGTGGGTTCCAAAGCAACAAATCTGTCCCCGAGAAGCTGCTGGAATTTCTCGGTGCCCGCCATGATTTGGATTGGGTTAGGACGGAGCGTGGACTTCATCAGACGGTTTCTTTCAAGCTTTAAGTTGATATTCAGAGAGCCTCGGAGGAGTCGGTGATCAGATCCGGTATTGAACCTGTTGATCACTGAGACATCTCTGAATATGTGCTTGCTATCCGTCATGATGAAGTCGATCTCATTTTTGGTCACTGTATCGGGACTTTGCCATGTCCACTTCCTTTGAGGCTGTTTTTTAAAGAAGGAGTTCATTAAGAACAGCCCCTCTTTCTCGAGGAAGTTGACAAGCATTTGCCCCCTGTGATTCCTAACTCCATAACCATGCGGTCCTATCCGGGATTCGTTGCCAGTCTGGGTTCCCACTTTGCCGTTAAAGTCTCCCATAACAACGTTGAAATGAGCCTTAGTGGTGTTATGCAAGGCTTTGGATATGTCTTCGTACATATCCTCCACTTCATCATCTGAGTGTGCCGAGGTCGGTGCGTATACCTGAATGACCTTCATGCTGTAACGCTTTGACAGCCGAATGATCAGGTACGCTACCCTGGTCGACACACTGGAGATTTCTTCGACGTTGTTAGAGAGGACCTTATTGACGAGGAAGACTACGCCGCCCTGGGATGTTTTATCACCCTCGCGAAAGTAGAGAAGATGGCCCGAGTCTAGGGTTACGGTGTCCTCCCCCTCTCTACGAACTTCACATAACCCTAGAACATGCCATTTAATGTTCTCTAACTCCACTTCCAACTGCGCTAGATGGTGGTCAAGCCTCAGAGTGCGTCCGTTAAACGTTGCCAGGGTCAGTTGTTTGTGGCAGCCTGAGGTAGCCCGGTGATTGTTAGCACCCCCTGCCCCGCCGTTACCATGGCCGCTGCCATGGCTAGGAATAGCGAGGCGGCCGGGAACTAGGGGCCGTTTCCTTTTTCGTACGATCATCATAAGGGGGGGGTAGTGCCCATAATCCCCACGCTGGGCATGCGGGTTGGGGATCGCAGTTCAGTGTGTGGTGATGGAGTTGTTCTACAGGGGGCGCTGCTGCCCGCCCCCCGGTTTTGTCCCTTTGTCGCCTCTTACGACACCCACGGGAAGAGTTGGGGTGGTGCAGTTCTAGGCCGGCACCACACGGCGGGTCAGAGTTAAGGCATTCAAAATCTTCCCCCTGGATGACGTCGTTAACCTTCTGGTTGTAAGCAGTTCGATCTAGAATGACTACGGAACTGCCTTTGTCCGCTTTTGTGATAATTAAATTGTTCTGACAAATTTTGTTTTGTAAAGATCGAAAAGTTTGAATTTCAGGAACGTTTTGAACAGTTGAGGAAGTAAAAGCTTTTTTAATGTGAACTGCTACCTGATGCTTAAAGGCGCCATCCTGTTTACTTTTAAAACAAGCTATTTCTGAATCCACCACCAAAGTTTCGAGAGATTTCTGGGACAGCCGAGTTTTTACGTTATAATTAAGTCCTTTCTCTAATAATGAATATTCTGACGTGGAAAGTTGGGTATTGGAATAATTCTTTACGCGAGGATAGAACGAATGAGCAGAATTTGAAGGAAATTCAGTATGTTCGCTAATATTGCTGCGGCTGTCCCTAGATAATCGCTCCAACTTTCTGCATTGTGTTAAATATTTATCATGCGCCAACCTGGAAGCTAAATCTCGAGCCTTGTTATCTAAAATATCAAACTCCACGTTATGTAAATTAAAACTCAACTCTGAGTACAATACCTTAAGGTGGAGCTTGATATTATCCCGCACCGAAAACCAATGTCTACATTCTTCATTCAACCATATCTGTTTAGCCTTCACCAAAGCTATACTACTAGCCCGGCTGTGTGTGTTGGTACGGATGTTAATATAATTAACATTTAACTGTTTACACCGTTGATTGAACCAAACGTTTTGAGACGCCAAACGATGGAGCTTTGTCAACTTAATGTATAATTTAGCCTGTTCAGCTATACCTGCTGACTTAAGATAATTAATGGAATCAGGCGTTATTTTGCGGAAATCCATAGTACAAAAAAATGTAATTTAAATAATATGTAGTGTTAATTCCGCTAACTCACTCGTTTATACAGCTTGGATGCAGTACGTATGCACCGCCCTCCCGCTCGCAAAAAGTATGCACATGCAGGAGAAACAATGCGTGCAAGCGAAAATGCACACCAACACCGATACCCGACACGTGTTTCGCCCCTCCACGGGGCATCCTCAGGAGCTGTTGACTGGTCGAGAGCTGCGCACCGACTGTTACGGCTACGCAACTCCCGGCCGCTTTTATAAAGCGCCATCGTTTGACATTTGTGACGTACTACCCGCGACAATACGTAATAATGGGGATGGAACTAAATTTGTTTGGTCATTCAACAGCGCATGACTGTCATTATTATGTTTAAGAATAAGAATAAGAATAAGAAACATTTATTGACCTGCACAAAAACAAATACAAACAGATGAGAAAAAATAAAAATAAAATAAAACAGAAGAACATCTTAAAACAATTAACACAATCACAAAAAAAAAAAAAAAAAATAGAAATAAAATAAAAGAGAAAGAACACTATAAATAACTATGATATGTGCAAGGCCAACGGGTAGCTGTCTCAGCAATGCTTTTGTGGCAATACACATAGTGCCACAGAAGCGCTGGTTTTCAGACAGCTCCCTGAAAGTGAAGTGGCGACGACTTGTGGTGTGACAAAAATAATATACTACATAAATACTAATAGGAAAATTATATACTTAAAAACACTTACACATACATTAAGAAAAAAATAAATAAAAATAAAATATACATATATATATATAGAATGGCTGCATGTTCACTATGCCCTTGCCTTTGCCTTCACCGAACAAAAGAAACAAGAAAAGAGAAAGAAAAAAATATATAAACCTACTTTAAAATCAACCAACAAAGAGAAGAAGAATATAACTCTACTCTTTGAAGAAGAAGAAAAATTAAAATTAATAATTTAACCATGCATGTCAAAGTCAAATCAAAAAGAAAGTTATCTATTGGTTTAATTAACCCTATGTCTTTGCCACGTGTGTTGGTCGTCGACGTGGCAATGGAAAAATAACTTATATTATGAAGTGCACAATGTTCACTCATGCGCAAATTCCACAACATGGCGAGAGACAAAAGAAATAAACCTTCCCTACAGCCGCATCAACCCTTGTCGTGAAGAAACCCTAAGTAAGTGTCCAGTCAACGAAGTTCTTTTTCTTTTTGTAATTTAAGAAAATGCATTTTAGTTTTAAGTTTGAATGTGTACTTTGTTTTTAGGTCACGTATCGGTGGTGGAAGGTCATTCCAGCACTGAGAGGCGGCATATCTAAAGGACCCTCTAAAAGCCATTGTTCGGTGTTTGGCAGTCACAAAGACGTGAGTACATGCTCTTTTCTGATATCTGATGCGATCTTGAACCCATACCAGTTTGTTGTAAAGATACTGTGGCCTCCCCGTGCTGATGACACCAAACAATAAGGTTGAAAGGTGGAGCCTTCTGCGTGCTTCCATTTTAAGGGAGTCGGCTGCATTAAGAAAGGGCGTGATGTGCGATCGAGGTGGGATGTGGTAGCAAAACCGAGCACAAGCATTTTGCACACGTTGGACAAGCCCAGCAGACCTGGACAGGAGGCATGGACCATAAACAACATCACAATAGTTGAGTTTGGAGAGAATAAGGGACTCACATAATTTAATTCTAAGTTCTATGCTAATATAAGGTCTTATTTTGTATAGTAATTTAAGTCTGTAAAAACAGTTTCGGGCGCAGTCCATGACATGACTTTCAAAGTTAAGGTGGCTGTCGAGGGTGATTCCCAGGTTTCGGGCTGTGTGTACACGTTCAATGGGTTCCCCTTGTATATAAATATTAAAAAGTGTGGCAGTATCATCAAATTTTAGTAAGTTACTTTTTGTACCTAGTAACATAAGCTTGGATTTAATAGGATTCAGAACAAGGCAGTTTGATTTGCACCAGTGGGCCAAGTTTTTCAGGTCATCATTAATACTAGCAGCAGCAACGGCATGATCTGTTGGTCTGAAGGACAAATACAACTGCAGATCATCTGCATATAAGTGGTGATGGCAATGGGTAATGCTCTGTATTATGTCTGCGCTGTAAAGTATGTACAGGATTGGACCAAGAATGGAACCTTGCGGGACACCCCGTGTGACCATTTGGGGGGGAGACCTCAGCCTTGATCCATCAGCCAATGTTAGCTCCACATACTGCTGTCTGCACGAGAGATAACTATCAAACCACCTTACCGCCCTGGCATCAGCTCCATAATAAGCTAACTTAGATAATAATAAATTTATATTTATAGAATCGAATGCGCGTGAAAAATCAAGTAGCAGCATTGCCGTCACCTTGCCCTGGTCCTGGGCAGCGAGGAGATTATCAACAACATCAGCAAGAGCAGTAGCAGTACTGCAGCCCTTGCGAAACCCAGACTGGTAGTTAGGAAGGATGTTGTGACATTCAAGGTATTTAGTGAACTGATTGCAAACTATCTTCTCCAAAACCTTGGAGATACATGGAAGTAAGCTAATAGGTCGAAGGTCCATCTCAGAAGAGGGCTGGCTATTCTTTGGAAGCGGCTTAACGACAGCAGTCTTCCAAATCCGTGGAAAAGTGCATTCCTCCATAGACCGGTTGATCATGCTAGTGATGATGCCCAGCGACTGAGGCAAAGTAAGCAGCAACATATCCAAAGACACACCGTCATCACCCTGTGCATTGGATCTGAGCCCTCTAATAGTTTTCAAGACCAAATCTTCACCCACTGGCTGAAGTGTGAAAGTAGCTGAGCAGCCCCTATGGTATTCCAAGTAGGTCAGCTGAGATATGGACACTTTATTTTCACCAGGGACGTTCAAGAAATGCTCGTTTATTACCCTGGGCTCGTCGAAGCAAGGTGGCAGTTCAGAAACAGCCTTTGTGTCGGGTAGCACACTGTTTTTGAGATTCCGCCATAGTTGCTTAGAATTTTTTAACTGCGCGTTTATATGTTTATCAAAGTAACATGCCTTTTCCCTTTCAATAGCTGCAACCACAAGGTGCTTCATTGTTTTATAACTTTCTTTATGAGCTATGGTACTACTTAACTTGGATTTTTTATGGTAATCATCTCTGATACGCATCATACATCTGACGGTGTCTGTAATCCATGGGTGAGGAGGGTGTCTAAAAATACGCTTTCTAACTGGAGCATGTAAGTCAAATAATGTGCATACACAGATGGTAAAAGCCTCAGCCAGGGAGTCGACATTATCGATTTTGCAGAGATTACTCCAATCTATAGCGTCAAGGTCGCCATTAAACCGCTCCAAAACAATGTCCCTCAAAGGCCTATAGGTAACCCAGCGGGGACATGGCTTGGGTCCCTTAATTTTGAATTCGGCTGTTACCATAGCATGCTTACCAAGGTCTGGAGAATACTTGACCTGAACATGAAGAGCTCGAATATCAGCACAAATCACATCTATAAGAGTGCTACTGTGATCCGTGAAATGAGTAGGCTCTGTTACTATTTGGGTCAAGCCGGTACTGTGCAATAGTTCTATTAGTAGTTTGAATTTTCTGCTGCCACAATCTAAACAGTCGATGTTAAAGTCACCCACTAAGATTACACCGTCGCGGTCATTAAAAGAGGTAATGGTATCCATAAGTGCATCAAAAAATAAGTTTACATCAAGCCACGGTGGCCTATAGGCTGTCCCTATCATGATGACCCGATTCTGCAGGCGAACACTTAACCACATTTGTTCCACTGCCGCTGTGCAGGGATGCCGATATATCCGCGCGTTGACACCCTTCCGTATATAGAAGCCAACCCCACCCCCCCTCCCGTCCCGAACGTGACCAGGTCTTGGGTTATGACGTAGGCGGTAACCCAAGAGCCTAGGTGCCCTGTCATCGTGTCCTGATCTCAGCCAAGTTTCATTTATTGCCAAAATGTCCGGGGAAACCTCCTCCGCAGCCACAATGAAGTTGTCATGCCCTGTGTTTAGCGACCCTGCATTAAAAATACTAACCTTAAGGTTTTTTAAATTATTCATTTGGAAAGTTATTGTGTTTCATCATGTAAACATTAAAAATTAAAAACATATTATGTATAAAAATAGTGATACCAGCACCAAACACAACCTTGCCAGGCATACGCATCTGCTTATTCATTATTGATATCATGCAACAGAAATTGGAAATAATGGTATATTGTAAGATATATGTATCAATACATAGTTCCCTATAATAAATGTAATATTGTAAGTTATATATATGAATAGATAGTTCTCTACAGATTATTGATAATGTGACAATATGTATTAAATAAATATAACACTTTGAACAAATTGTGAGTATTTTTTGTGGCCTTGCACAGGAATATTTATAAAACAAAATGGCGAAAAACAAAGTGGTGATCGCAGGCCACCACATACAGCATATAAGGCAGTAAAATATTGGAAAACAGGATGAGTTATTATATGTAATGTAAGTCACATGATTAAGACGAGCCAGATACATAGTTAAATTAAAATTAACTAATATAAACAATAAATATAAATACAAAGGCATAGCAAGATAGCTTTTACTACAGTGAAAATTATATATTAATGTAAAGTTAATGTCGCAGGTCGCCATGGGGCCGCTCAAGGACTGGGCTGGGCTGGATCCGCGGACCAAACGCCCGAGCGAGGTCCCCGTCCGAGCGGAACTGAAAGACCGGCTTCCCATCCCCCTGCCGAGCGAATATGCGGCCGCGTCTCGTCCAAGAGTAGCGCCACTGCAGCCTGCGACATTCCTCGCGCACACAATGAAAAAGCTGGCGGTTCGCACGAGTCAGCCGCTCATTGAGGAAAACGCGAGGGCCCGTAGCGGACGCGGCGCCGGCGCGTCGCACGCGCGCGGCGCGCAGCAGCTCGTCGCGCAGGTGGCGGCGCGCTAGTCGCACCACCATGCGGCGAGGGCGGCCCCCCGCCTCGGCCGGTGGCGCTCCCACGCGCTCCGCGAACACCACGTCCCGCTCCTCCAGTGTGACTCCCAGCCGCGCGGCCAGCACGGTGACCGTCTGGACGGCGCTCACCCCCTTCTCCTCCGGAAGCTGCCCGATCTCCAGATCGGAAAGGAGAGCCTCCTGGTCGCGATCATTGAGCTCTTGCTTGAGCTCGACTATGGTGCGTTCCAGCTCCGCAGTCCCTCCCGATCCGACGGCGTCCGGCTGACGCTGCTCCAGCACATCCAGGCGCTGCTCGATGGTGTCCAGCCGCGCCGACAAGGAATCCCGCAGCAGAACCATCTCTTTGCGAAACTCGCGCATTTCCGCCATGAACTGACCAAGCTCACGGTCAAAAAGAACCTGCCTGCCGTCAGACGCATCGCCAGCATCGGGCTGAAGGGATACTGAGGCTTCTTCGTGAGGTGGAGGCGAAGCACAGACGCTCTTTACTGGAGTCAGACTATTGTCGCCTCTACGAGTATTCCTTTTACAACTCGGACAGGCCCAGTCTCTGCTTACATTAGATTTGTCCGAAATGGCCAGGCAGGCTTTATGGTATTTCATCGGACACATAGTACAAGCAGCGGCACCTACCGGAGACAGAAATTTCCCGCAAGCACCGCAGTGAACCATGATTGATATTTATTTGGCTGCTGTTTGACTGTTTGTTTACTTAGCGGTTCGCTTGCTCGCCGCTAGGTGGCGTACTGTGATGCTTCCAATAGCGCGCTTTCTCGAATAGCACAACCCCAGTTGTTAATATCGTATCTAATCTATAGATGGCGTGTTGAAGTTATCAATTTGGAATTTTGGAGGCACGTAAAGATAATTTTTAAAACCGATTACCTTCTTCAGAGAATTAATCTCAATAATTATTTGATTAATTGTCCAATATCTCTTCACAGCCGAAGACAATTGAATTGCCCACACTACCACAACTTAATTAACACTGTTCAAGTAAAATTACTATTACTTCGAAGCACTAAGACGCGTGTAAGTATTTTTAACACAGAAAAAATCGGACACAGTGACTTGTCGTATCAACGTCACCGACGACCTCATATGTTTCATTATTTCTAATTGCTCCAACACACACAACCGAAAACTTTTATTACAAACATGCAAAATATTATAGCTGTTATTGTCGCACAAAGAATGGCCGGTATCAATTAGATGTTTTGCGAAATGTGATTTATCTGGATGGCCATTCCTATACGCGGCAATATGTTCCTTATATCTAATGTCAAAATTTCGGCCTGTCTGACCTACATAGACCCCATCACAGTCGTTACAAATTAATTTATAAACACCGGATTTTTTTGAGTTTTCAAAACGATCTTTACCGTTACAAAGGTGACGTACATTTTGGTCTGTTCTAAAAGTAACGTAGATCTTGTTTTTCCTAAGGATATTAGCGATTTTATCTGAAATAGGGCCTACATAAGTCAGACTACCTACATATTTGTGGATGTGTTCTGGGGGACATGCATAAAGTAGTGAACGAACCCTTTTATTCTGCTTATTTTTAATTAAACTGTCAATAATTTGTTTTGAATAACCGTTAGAAATCGCGATTTGATAGATAATATTAAGTTCTTTGACGTAATTATCTGCGGACAGAGGTACCGACATTAATCTATGGACATAGCTGCGGAAGGCAGCTAGTTTCTGTTGTAATGGGTGACAAGAAGTAAGGGGGATAGTTGTATCGGTATGTGTGGGTTTGCGATAGATTTGAAAATCTAGTTTATTATTAACTCTGGTAATGGTTATTCCAAATTATTTTCTCTGGATGTTGATAGTTTATTTACCAACGTTCTCTATGAAGAGTGTTTAAGTATGTTGGGTATCCATTTTGAGAGACAAAGGTTACATCCTGGAGAAGTATATGATTTACTTAACCTTACTAGAATATGCATAGAACAAAATTATTTTAGGTTTAATAACCAATACTATCGTCAAAAGGAAGGTCTGGCAATGGGTTCACCTTTAAGTCCACTAATGGCGGATATTTTTATGGATTATTTTGAACGTAAACATATAGTGAACGAACCCAATATTCAGTTCTATTATCGTTATGTCGATGACGTAATTATTTGCTGGACCGGTACTAGACGTCAAATTGATACCTTTGTCAAAAAAGTTAATACGATCCACCCAAAAATTTAATTTAAATTAGAACTAGAGTCCAACAAATCACTTAACTTTTTAGATTTAACCATTACCAGAGTTAATAATAAACTAGATTTTCAAATCTATCGCAAACCCACACATACCGATACAACTATCCCCGTTACTTCTTGTCACCCATTACAACAGAAACTAGCTGCCTTCCGCAGCTATGTCCATAGATTAATGTCGGTACCTCTGTCCGCAGATAATTACGTCAAAGAACTTAATATTATCTATCAAATCGCGATTTCTAACGGTTATTCAAAACAAATTATTGACAGTTTGATTAAAAATAAGCAGAATAAAAGGGTTCGTTCACTACTTTATGCATGTCCCCCAGAACACATCCACAAATATGTAGGTAGTCTGACTTATGTAGGCCCTATTTCAGATAAAATCGCTAATATCCTTAGGAAAAACAAGATCTACGTTACTTTTAGAACAGACCAAAATGTACGTCACCTTTGTAACGGTAAAGATCGTTTAGAAAACTCAAAAAAATCCGGTGTTTATAAATTAATTTGTAACGACTGTGATGGGGTCTATGTAGGTCAGACAGGCCGAAATTTTGACATTAGATATAAGGAACATATTGCCGCGTATAGGAATGGCCATCCAGATAAATCACATTTCGCAAAACATCTAATTGATACCGGCCATTCTTTGTGCGACAATAACAGCTATAATATTTTGCATGTTTGTAATAAAAGTTTTCGGTTGTGTGTGTTGGAGCAATTAGAAATAATGAAACATAATAATGACAGTCATGCGCTGTTGAATGACCAAACAAATTTAGTTCCATCCCCATTATTACGTATTGTCGCGGGTAGTACGTCACAAATGTCAAACGATGGCGCTTTATAAAAGCGGCCGGGAGTTGCGTAGCCGTAACAGTCGGTGCGCAGCTCTCGACCAGTCAACAGCTCCTGAGGATGCCCCGTGGAGGGGCGAAACACGTGTCGGGTATCGGTGTTGGTGTGCATTTTCGCTTGCACGCATTGTTTCTCCTGCATGTGCATACTTTTTGCGGGCGGGAGGGCGGTGCATGCGTACTGCATCCAAGCTGTATAAACGAGTGAGTTAGCGGAATTAACACTACATATTATTTAAATTACATTTTTTTGTACTATGGATTTCCGCAAAATAACGCCTGATTCCATTAATTAAAGAAAATATTGCCAAAATTTTAGGCAATAAATACACTTGGCAATCATTTTTGGAATTTTGTACAAATATCGCTTTAAAAGCAATTGCAAGGAACAAGACTTAGCCAAATACTCATGTTTTCACCCTTATAATGGTTTATACTAGGATTAACATACTAGGAAAAGAACAGTAATCTTGTAAAAATAGTCAAAATTACATTAGCATTAAGATTTATAGAAATAAGAATGTGATATTTTATGTGTAAAATAAGTGTAAATGTATATGTGGACGTCAAGTTGTAATAGAATATAAGTAATAGTTAATAAGAAGCAGGGCATTTAAAATGCAATAAAAATGGAACCGAGGTATCGGACACCATACTGCCAGACCAAAAGATACTGTAAGCTCTTTCTGCGTAAAACGGAACGCACCTGATTAAATTTAAATGAGGTATACAAGCTACCAACTAATTATGAGATGACCAACACCTCAGTCTCCCTTTGACCACGGACCCTGCAAAGGGTTCGAAACGTCAGGATAAACATTAAATAAGCAATGTGTAAAATAAACGCGAGTAGATCCGTAAAAGTTGTTTCATTTCAATTATCGGAAAGTATAAGAATAGTCAGAAAATAACGTAGGCATAACACTGCAACGAAAATGTAAATAGAGATAAGTAGGAATAGAATAAGGAAAGAGTAGATGGGGCACAAAGCGTGTGATAAAAATGGAAATAGTTTTGAGAAAAGTATATAGTTTTAGCATAGGATAGTATCAGTAGATAGGGCACAAACGTGCCAAGGAAATGTAGGCATAACGCCACTCCTAGCATAGGAAAGCCGAATCAGAACGACATAAATTAGATGTAAAAGACGTCGACACAGACCTACGTCGGGGGACAAGTTTAAAAAAAAACCCTTGTTGGAGTCCAGCCGCGCCGCCCGCCGCAATGTGAATATTAATTCATTTGTGGTGAGAGTACCGACTGACAATCTGTCGACCTTCATGTAAGGAGAGTTTTGGCCGAATAGTGTCATGTTCCGGCAGTTCCGAGGATAGCTGAGGATACCACGCTACGTCACACGTCGCCGTCCATCCGTAAAACTAAATTTAAAGAATTATATTTGTTATTGTACAGACATTTTCAACCATATCACTTAGCGATAAAGTTTAAGGTCTATTGAGAAAATATGACAGATTGTGGTAGGTTGATGTGAGTGAAGGCGTGTGTACGTACCTTAGTCTGTAAGATATTTACGTTTCTATAAGTAAAGGAATAAGGGTCAATATTGACTGATTAAAAAAAATCTTCTTTCTATCTGGTATTGTGCAAATTATCGCCCATCACCAATAATAGAAATGGATCCACATCAATCCACACTCGATTTTCTCACAGCAGGGTTGCAAGATGTCATGATCATACAAAGTCACTTTGAATTTTTATCAAAAATAAATTATTTAATTCCGCCCCAGCCTAAAGACAAGCCAGATAGTTACTTGTAGATACTGGAGGGTTGTTGTGATGAAATTCGACTCGATATATTTTTAATTTAAATAGGTGTGACGATAGAGACCCATTTATAGTTAAGTGGTCGCCCAGTGGTCGAAATTCGACCGTAATTTTATTAAGGCTGCACGGATTGTATCCTAAGCAATGAAAAATTAAAAAAGATAGAATGTGAGTTTGGATTGGCATTAACAGATTTCGGCCGCTCCTTTATGAAATTTTTGAAAAGAGTATCTAAACGTGTTGTGTCAAATACATATGCGTGTGTGTCAAATACATGGTAGAGTGTGTGTAATGTTTGTTTTATTGATTTAATGTATTTTATGCATAATTTAAAAAAATATTAACATTCGGATAACCTTCTCTATATAAACAATATGTGTGCAAAATTTCATACTCCTCCGTCCGCGCAATTTTTGTAAAAAAGGGGTACAAAGTTTTGCTTCACGTATTAATATATAGATGAAGAGATTCTACTATGACGAATGTGGAACAACCCATAGATTTGTGTATACCGCTATCCAACATATTTCAATTTATTAAAGTTATTATTTTAATGTAATCATGGTGTTGAGGAGATCGATGGTGGCGCAATGGTTAGCGCGCTCGGTATGTGAGTGCCAAAGTTAAGGCGACGCACCGCTAAACAATTAATCTAATACGGACCGTTAGCCCCGTACCATAAGAAAAACTGTTTTTTTTTCTTTCCAGTTAAAACTACAAATAAGTTTTAAAAAATGAACTAGCATATTGAAGTGTGTGTTAAGACTAATCTACTAAGAAAATTTATATGCCTCGAAGACTCGTGCACTATCAGCGGGGACTTAAAACGAGCTGATGATGATGATGAATCGTGTTGAAAATTTTAATACACTCTGTTATAAGATGCATAAAGTTATTAAAGTTTACTTTACGTTTCCTTAAGATGTTCGGAAAACCTTCAAGTCAAAGCTATTAGAGAATCAAACATCCACTTCTCCGTATTCAAATTACTTCATCTCCAATCTCGTTACAAGTACGAGACACTTAACTTTCGCGGAGTGTAATCACTACGCAACATAGAAAATCTTTTTAATTAGAAGCTAGGATTCAATGTTGTAATCGTAATTACTGTTTTATAAAATTTGCAACTATTGAGTGGCAGTTTAGGTTGATTTTATTAAAGATCTTCGAAGTCTCTTAAGTTGTGTTTTGTTATTGAACATATAATAACGTGAAGTGATGATTTGAAACATTGTGAGGAACATTGGTAAAGCCTGTTATATTAAACCTGATGATAATAATAATAATAATAACGGTATTTTAGCCACGAGCCTTGATCAACACCTAGAGAGCTCAGTAAGTACCTTGACTTGGCTCATGGAGTTACCGCCATGTGGGATGTGGATTCAACCATTATTGTACCGATAGTCGTTACGGCAAACGTTGTTTTAGCCAAGAGCCTCGATCAACACCTAGAGAGGCTCTCGCTGAAAAGTTGGGTCAAGGGTCAGATGCAAAAGGCAGTACTCCTTGACACGGCATAGGACATAAGCTAAGATTAATTTTAAAGTACCTATTACTAATGAGTACCCACTTGAAATAAAATAATAAAGAGATTAGTAGGTACCTGGTTGTATGCAACAGTTTTGTCCATCCTTACGGCAATGTCAGCTTTTCATTTTTCTGAACATAATTTTACATTAAATGTTAAAATTCATGGTCTTCCTTTTATTTCTGATGCTATGTTATTTAGCAAAAAATAATCCTTATGATGAAGCCTTCCGATCTGTATGATAAAACTGCAGGATGATTTTTTTCTCGTGTACCGAGTTCGATTCCCGGTTCAACCACGCAATTACTTAAAAATGTATGAGTGCAGTTTAAATTGTTTTTAAAATTAAAATAAAGTCTTCTATCAGTAAAATGTTCCATCTACAATAATTAAGGTACTTTCCTTCCATGTGGCATGGCCGTGGGACGCCCTGTATATGGTAGTGAAGTGGATATCAAAAAAAATATATAATCGTAAGTAGTTATTGATATTGAGCACACGATAAAGATAACATGTAGAAGTAATCGGTAGATGTTTGCCTAACAGTAGGACGCTATATGTTACAACATAACATGTTTAATAACATAATTAATGTCCCACTGCCCGTTTCCATCATTGAAATTAAATTATCACTATATGGACGGGTAATGATCTACCTAATCGCCACGGTTCCCAGATTCAGGTTGGTGATCGCAAATCTTTGCTATGTATTGAAAAATCTGAAACTCATTGCCCAACCCGGGAATCCAACCCAGGACCTGCGGATATCGAAGCGAACACTTAGCCACTCGGCTAGCGGATACGTGTCACTTAATAAGAATTTATTGATTTACGTAAAGTGGTTAAAGATGCTTGTTAGAATTAAAGGGCAATATAAAAAAATATATATATTATGCTTTTATTAAATATATTATATTATATATTATATTGTACGAAAATTAGTAGGTAAAGCTTAATGCTTTAGTTATTGTAGCAAAATCGCGTCAAAGGGGAAAATTGTACGGAATTGTTATTGCTATAACGTCCGAAAACAGAACTAACAATAAACGTAATTTCACAGATTAAATAATTACTTGACGCCGCATATGTGTCTAAAGTCGCAAACATTTCTAAGAATAACGAAATCTGATCTCTCTTTTATTTCATTCCAATCACGTGTCGTACATACAAATGAGACCAACGCAAATTCCCAAAATGCCGACAGCGAGCGAATTCCTAATCTCGAAGTATTCCTTCGCATACCTATTTGACATCGTAAAATCTTGTGGAAACAATTTTTCGTAGTCCCAACTCGAGGCACTTTATTACGAGAATTCGGTTCTAACATAAACATGCCAGTTCTGAACGTAACCCAAATCAGACGGAGACGTTTTGAAATGATCAATATTGCCGCAATTTATTCTGGTATATCGTCATATTACGCTGTTTGGGTAAAATGAATACTACCCTTGTATCCTCAATGAGAATTTGTAGGAGTCTAAATAATAAATCGGATTTACTAGAAACTCGTTTTATTTAAAAAATTTATACGCACGTAAATTTACACGTCTTGTTTTAATGGCTCCAGCGCAGGGAGAGAGCGAGTGAGACCACGAGACTCATCCCCCTACTAATTCACACAATCCTTCGTTCAAAAACTGATAAGTAATAAAATAATGAAATTAAAATCCTAATCAAGCGAGTGAATTAGCGACAAGAAATCGACAGTTATGCACAGCACTATATTTCTTGATTGGATTAACCGCATCACTAGCGTTAGCTGTCAGTTTGTCATTCTGTGGTTGGCGCGCCAAAAGGACATCTTGTATTTGTATAGATAGTTAATGCTTAGAGCATTAAACCAACAGTTAATGTAATAAAATATTGGAAGCGAATTATGTGTTTAATAATAGACTGTGGTATTATTATAAATAATGATGTAAGTTTATTTTAGTTAGTACAGGAGGGCATTAATTCTACTACTATTAAACTTAAGTAATGTTTCCTATATTGCGGGCCTGTCGTAAGATATTTCAGACTGAAATAAGCGTCGCCCTTGTAGTACGTTTACCTGTTAAACTTTATTTTTATAACCCTTGTAGGTGAATACATGAACTTTTATATAATTGGATACCTAGTTGAATGGTTAGTCAATAGAGAGACTTTTAACAACTGTAGAAATAGAAATAGAAATATATTTATTCCGTATTAAGTGTACATAAAGATCTTATTCTAGGTAAAATGTAGGTGGCTTATAAACTTAATTACCCTTTTCAGGTATTGCAATTTACTTAAATTAACATTAACAATTCAAATCATGAAAAGTCTAAACATTACGTGAAATATGGGTCAAAATATTCTGTTAAATTATAGAAGGTTTTTCTCATCAACCAGGTTTTTAATTTGATTTTAAACAATTTGGAGTTTAATTCTTTCAGTTGTAAGGGTAAATGATTGAAAACTTTTATTCCTGTAACAAATGCACTTTTGTAATACATATTGTTATTGATCATTGGTATACATAAGTTATGTCTATATCTGCTACGAACATTTGGACGATCAGACACCTTATTTTTAAAATACTCCATATTATTCTTAATAAAGCTAGATATTTCCAGAATATAAATACTGACCAAAGTAAGATAACCTTTTTCTCTAAAAATGTTTCGAACAGTTTCATTTTAATTTTCTGCCAAATTTTTTTTTTTTTTTTTTAATTTATTTTATAGAAAATTGTATAATTGCAAACAATGATGTCACCATTGTGTTCTATCAATTGAGTGTTTATGAAAAACTTATTAGGTCATAGAAATTGATGTCAGGTAAAAAAATAGGTAAATTTTTTGAAGAAATGTACTTGATGAATGACTTTTGCTGTATACTTTCGTATTACTTATTATAATACTTACGTTTGAACTTGTCCTCTAGTATGGCGGCGCAGTAGTCGCATGCCAGGGTGCAGTGAGGCCTCCTCATCTCCAGCAGCGGGCTCACAGCTCGGCGGGGGCTGGGAGAGTCGGACCCCCCTGGTGGCACCAGCGACATGACTCTGGGGGCAAGAGAGAAATAATTGCATTTTTTTAAATTTTTTTAAATAAAATGAAATAACTTATACGGATCCACCCGCGTTTATTTTATACATTAGTTTTAATTAATGTTCATCATCATAATTAGTTGGTAGCTTGTATACCCTCATTTTTTTATCAGCTGCATTCCGTTTTACGCAGAAAGAGCTTACAGTATCTTTTGGTCTGGCCGTATGGTGTTGAGGCTGGGATTTAATATTTTGTATGATGGGATGGCTGGTGGTAAATTCCAACCGTCTTCTCTATTGAAATTAGGATGTTTTTTAATTTCAATAGCCTCGCGTATCATCCTAGGGATGAATCGTTGTTCTCTATCGAGTATTTGAGGTTAATCATATCTGATGTACTGTTTGGGCCCCTCTAGATGTTCGCATACTGCAAACTTATTTTCGCGCCTATGCTTGACGTCGGCTATGTGTTCTTTAACGCGGGTTCCTACACCTCCCTTTGTTTGCCCGATGTAAGAGATTTTCTTAATTAGTAAAACTTGTAGTCTCGTTTTCAATAAAAGTGTTTTACAACGAGGTTGTAAGCACTTTCTCATATATCTTTGTAATGTTTGCGTGATAGTCATTAAATGTTTACATATTCTTATTCCTACTTAAATACAGTAAGTAGACTACTTATCCATCTCAAATTCAAAGGATTCGTACAGTGTGTTGTGCTTGTGCCTGAGCTTGCTTATGGCACAGAAACCATGATACTCGCAAAAAAGTCGGCCGAGAAATTCAGGATCGCGCAGAGGGGAATGAAGAGACTGTGCTCGGTATACTCTACGTGACTGCAAGCGAAATTAGTTCTTACAGAGTAAAACTTAACTTAATGGTTGCAATAGCAAAGAGAAAGTGTGTGAAACTTAAATTTAAATTCAAATAATTTATTGCACACATGTGCAACATACATCCTACTAATAATATAAACGCGAAAGTTTGTAAGTATGGATGGATGTTTGTTACTCTTTCACGTAAAAACTACTGAATGGATTTGGATGAAGTTCGGCATACAGATAGTTTATAGCTTGGATTAACACATAGGATACTTTTTATCCCGATATTTTCACGGGCACGGGAACCACTCGAGGGAAACCGTGAGCGGCCGCTAGTACATACATACATACATACATACATACGCTCACAACCTTCTCCCAAAAAGGGGTAGACAGGGCATCGAAAATGCCAATTTTGAGTTAAGTCGCCTTTAGTGTCCCCCGATGCCAGAATAATCAAACTGTACCGAATTGGAATAGATAACATCAGCGATAGGTTGCTAATCGATCGCCTTATATAAGCGAGCAACTTGGAATCCTTGTATCTTAGTCGGCTCTTACGACATGCACGGTAATAAAGGTAGCTGGTACATTACGTCCCAGACCAGCATGGGATAAATAACATAGCTAATTCAAATTTAACTAACAACACGAACAAGTAATTTTTAGGTGACTATGAAAGGTTCAACGCCTCCTCTTTGTTAGATAAATACAGGAGATCGAACGGTTTAGAAAAATCGTCACGAAAGCTATTTGACCGAGTGAATGTTAGATAAAAGGAGGGTCCTTAAACAAAAGAGCACTTTCTATCACAGCGCCACTCCAAAGGCTACCGACAACCATTTGCGATTTTGATTTGATTTGATTACAAACAAAAACTACTTTTAATAGGGAGCTTTACCCGAGTTCTTCCTGTAACATACCTACGTGTTGTTTGACTCCATTTTAATTTCTATGTACCTTACAATTATACCTTTACGCCATTTTCGAGTAGTAATAGTAAACGCTAAGCCATTACTTAAGATATAATAATAATTTTAATAGGTAAATTATTGTCGCATTCGCATTATACATTTAACCCTGGTTTTTTTTAATTGAAAATGATATTTGAATATACTTATATAACATTTTAATATTCCCTTATGGCATTGCTTATCAATTTAGTGTTATAAGATAAGATCATAGAAAACTTAGTCTAAATACATCAAAATTGTATAAATGGTTTTTATAATATATTACGGGCACTTGTCCTTTACCTCGCTTCATGTTAAGTGCTTATAAGGCCAAATGTGGAAGCGCACTTCACCCGGAATCCTCAACTACTGAGGCACTGGCTATCTTATATCTAGCTGCCGGAACACAACAAGGCTACTTAGTGTATACGTAGTAAAAATTAAGGGTATATTATTGCGAGTAAAAATACCTAAACTGAACAAAATTGATAGCAGGCGTTGTTTTGTGGAAATCCATGATACAAAAAATGTAATTTAAATAATATGTAGTGTTAATTCCGCTAACTCACTCGTTTATCCAGCTTGGATGCAGTACGCATGCATCGCCCTCCAACCCGCATAAGGTATGCACATGCAGTAGAAACAATGGGTGCAAGCGAAAATGCACACCAATAGATAGATGGATAGAGTATCGGTGTTGGTGTGCATTTTCGCTTTCGCATATTATTTAAATTACATTTTTTTCTGAACAAAATAGTTTATCTGTGTCACGTTATTTTTGTATAAAGAAATTTAAGAAAGTACCGTTTTCTCAAGAAATCTCCATATTTTACTGTAAAGAAAGAAACCCTAACTTTTATATTCTTGGTAATGTAGCTCCTTTAGAAACTTCGACTCCACGAAAGCAAATTGCTGCAATTTGTCAAAAACTGAATTATCTTCATGCAGCACATTCATCTGATTGCCAGTGCTTTGTAAAATACTAAAGCTACGCAGATTACACTGTTTATATATGCGATTCGGTAGAATACTAAATTTCAAGAAAATTTTCTTTGGTTTTGTGTCTATTTCACGTCTCGATGCTGCAACCTTTATTTGAAATAGGCTATCAACATGCTCATTAGTTTTTTGAACTTTTGTTTTATTGTTTCGATTTCGATGGCGCAGTAGTAAACGCGCCCGGTCTTCGATTGATGAGGTTAAGCAACTTTCGCAAAGGCCAGTTATCGGACGGGTGACCAAAAGTTTTTCATCTCCGTGCTTCTAAAGGCACGTAAAACTGTTGGTCCCGGCTTCCATAAATCCATAGGTTCGTGCTTCATTAGAAGGGACATAAAATGAGCTGATAACGGTAATTATAAAAACCCATAAATTCGCTTGTACAAAGAAATATTTTTAAAATTTTTTCAGCCAGTTTTCTAAATCGCTGTACTTAAGCATGGACTTTTTCATTTTAATTGCCTTATGGTTTCTAATCCTTAATGTATAAGAACTCTTTACAGGAACTTACGTCGTTCAGCGTAACACTTTTTTTTATATTTTCCGTGCACCACCGCTAAGCTGTGTGCAGACCCTTGACAACGAAGTGGGTCCTCAAGTGTCGGCACAGCGCAAACATACCGCATCCCCCCTTACCCTCCTGCCCTCTGTCTGGCCTGATACTTCCATTCGGGGTAAATGCTTGGGCCCAATGTAATTGTCGGCCATTAGTGATTTTACTGCAAATAAAAAATTATTTGATTTATTTTTTCAAAATTTTATTTTACAATTTGGAACGACCTTTGTTCAGACTGATGGTAAGAGCAGATGAGGCCAAAAGTGAAGCGCACTTCACCTGAAATCGACAAGTATAAATGCTTACAACAATAAAATAGTATTGTAACTAAGTACATTGTAACATTGTTGTTATGACGTCAGGCTCAGTTAAGAGCAGTAGCTATCCAGGCAGCTAACAAACTATACATACAACTAACCGAACCTAGTACAATAATGTGTCCCCACGGGGAAGCGAACCTGGGGAACCAGTTTGAGACCGATCGTCTAACCACGTTGACCTAGTGGTCAACGCAATTCTTGCTTTTATAACAAAAGGTTTTTACGCAAAATAAAAATGGAAGACATCTTTTAATACAAAAAATACAACATGAACTATGCTGAAAACTGTCTACATTATCACGGCTATAAATTCTATGAATCACCTAGAACCCCATAAAACTGAGCAAACTGCAACGTAGAAAAGCATTTGCCCTGTCTGTCTAGACAACAAGCAAGTTCTTAAAAACAAAATAAACCGACCAGCACGTTGGGAGATTTATTCCTTTTAGCGGAAACGTCTGGAACTCTTCAGCCAGCTTCGATTTCACGCTATTAAGGCAGTCTCGGATGTCGCCTGCCTGCAAGCCTTAAAAGCATTTAAAAACGGGAAAGCTGTTATTATAAATATGAAGCGTCGTTATCCGAACGGGTAGTTTTAGGTTGAATGCGAGAAATCATAGTTTTTATCATAGTAAAGTTGAAAAGTTCTAATAATGCTACGCCTATTTACCTCATCATCATCAAGAATCCACCAGAGAACATGAAAACCCAGATAAACCCTACACTAACGTTTCTAGGTTTTTATCTTCCCAGAAGAGTATGGTGCTAACCGAAGGCTGAAAACCGGTTGTGACTGAATCCGGGCATTTATGTATTTATGTTAGAATCTTATTCGCAGAGCGTTGAACATGTCCTCAATGTTTGCCCGCTAACGAAGTGGCAGATTTGTTCACATGATGATGTGACAGCTCATTTTTATGTCCCTACTTCTGGGACACGAGCTTTCCCTATAGATGAAAACACCACAAGAAGAAAGGTCAGCACGCAAATCCGAACTGGGATTGGTGGTTGTTAACGACTATTAATGCAGCCGGGACCAACCGCTTTACTTTCCTTCTGAAGCACAGAGGAGTTCGAGATGAAAAGTTTTTGGTAATTAATCCGATGACCGGCTTTTGCAAAAGTTTCATAACTTCAGCAATCGCAGACCCAGCGCTTTAATTACTGCGCCCCATCGAGCTCCCCTGCTTTAGACCCCTCACGCGATCAGTGTACATACGTTTGTATTGACAAATCAGCGCACTTTCGAATACAAACGATCAAATCGCGCGGGGGAAATCTTGTGTACAGATGTAGGTACTATGTATGTACACGAATCGTGCAGGGGAGCAAAAGCATAGACAGCTAAAGAATTATGCCTCACCAGCCACCCGTCCTCACCTTGCCGACCCGCGATATAATAACTTACGTGGGTTAAGTACCATTGTGTGAGTTGAAGGGGTTTTGAGTTAAAAGTCAAAGGAAAACCAACCTAATTATAGGTCAGTAATAAAGCTGTCTGAGGAGCTCGATGGCGCAGCGGTTATCGCGTTCGGCTTGCGGTCTTGCCCGCTAAGCAACTTTCGCAATGCTGGGTCGCCTGATGGGTGACCAATTAAAAAACATCTCGAGCTCCTTTACGATTCGGAAGGCACGTTAGGCCGTTGGTCTTGGTTGTTGTCGTAAGACGGCAGCCGTTAAAACCCACCAACCCGCATTGGGCCAGCGTGGTGTGTTATGGCCCAATATCCCCACGTGCTTTTGTTCACGTGGGAGGCCTGTGCCCAGCAGTGGGACGTTTATAGGCTGATGATGAATAAAGATGTTTTATCGCATTCCATCAGCGGTTTCTATAACCTCTCTGTTCCTCCTTTTTATTCGTCAACATTATTCTGTTTGCTACAAGGTAAAACACTTTTTTTTTCAATGTAGCCCTTCCAAATTATGCAAACGGGTCCATGGAAAAAATTGAATGTAAAGTACAGAGAGGTTCACATGAAATTGCATTAAGTCCGCCGATGGGGCGCGTACACTTGAATTATTCATTTGGTCCGTGGACCCAGGGCCCAAGTGAATTGTGTCTCCATTGAGGATTAGGTGGTACTTAAAAGAAACGGCACTTATAATGAATACTTTAGTAGGTCACAAAAGCATTTTAAATGTAGTACCTAAAGCAAGTATTAATTCTGGTAGAATAGGAGAAATAATATCTGAAGAGTCTCACGAAGGATTGCGATTTTTTTATATTTCATATAAAGAAAGCGATTGCCTAATGGTAAGTTAAGATAAGGCCTAAGATGGAATCGCAGTTCTATCAAAATCCTCAGCTTTTGAGGAACTGACTTTATCTCTTACAAAATACAAAATATGCCGCGATCATTGTTGTTATGACGGCAGACTTAGGATCTTAAACAAATAAACAAAAAATAATCTCCGAATAGTTATTCCGTGCTATGTTGTCTCTTTTACTCTAATTTGAAATGACGTTTCCATGACAGAAACAAAACACGAACAACTGTTCGGACCTTATTCTTTGTTTAGATGGTGGTAACTAGCCAGGCGGGCTTAAAAAAACCAAACCGAATACAATAAACAAATACCGTACGTACCGTACTAGTACAAAATTATAGGAATTTACAAAGTGGTCGTTCAGGGAATTGGCCGCAAGTGACCGGATTGATTTGATGCCGTGTAATTACTGAGAATAGTTTTTATTTTTTAAAAAAATCGCGTTTTTGCAAAGAAATAAACGCAGCCTTTAAAACGTATTTTATCTAAAATTAAAAGAACTGAATATTGCCATATTCTATCATATTTTACGCTCTTTTCACATAGTAATAAAATGCTTTCATTGATTTAGAAATAAATCGCGTAATTAACGTAAAACGTGAATACTAATTGTTACATTAATTTTCGTTTAGGCTGCTTTTTTCAACCATTGACCAGTAATTAAGCTATAATAAATTTCCAATGGCCTATATAATGTCAGAACAACGTAATATTCTTTGTTCGCTGCGCACAGGGTGTTTAATTTTAATTATGATTTTTTTGGTGGCTCAGTGGCCGAAGATTAACGTGCTCGGCCTTTTATTCGAAGTCCCTGGGTTCGATTCCCAGGTTACGGATATTAGATGCATTTGCATTTGGCAAGCGTGCAATATTGGTTAAGCCAAAACACATCAATTGTAGCGATGATTAAATTTCAATGATGGATGCTTTTGCCTGACAGTACAGGCTAATTAATTACATCATTATATCATATATCATTATGTCATATTATTATCATACTAATATTATAAAGAGGAAAGTGTGTTTTTGTATGTTTGCAACGAATAAACTCAAAAACTACTGGACCGATTTATAAAATTCTTTCACCATTAGAATGCTACATTAGGGCTGAGTAACATAGGCTATATTTAAAAAAATGTCCACCCGTGCGAAGCCGGACGCCGCTAGTTATTAATATAATATGATTAGTCCATGCTTACATTATAAGCTAAACACAAGAAAACATGAAACATAGCATTACACCTCATATTCTAACACTACTTTTTGATTGTAAAAAAATGAATGTCAATTTGAAATGTAATATTTCACTTAATCTTGATTATACCAAGGATAATGGCACCAGTATTATAATTAACAGGAGCTAGTTTTTTTTCCTTTATTTGATGGCTTCGTGCGATTAGCACATTTAGCCAGTGTCAAAGTAATTTTCTTACAAGTAATATATAAATAAACAATATTTCTTTCTTGTATAGATGATGATAAATGATAATAGAAATGAGAAGTGAGAAATGATATACCCTCCAACCCCTCGAGTATCTCAGTAAAGATGTGGGGCTTTACTAAGTCCTCTCGGCTTATAGTGGCGAACGCTGGCGCCACTACATACATTCTTTATAGCTTAGATGAATGATTAGTCTCGCTGCGATCGACTAGATACCGCGCTACCTAAAAACAATAGCTCCGTGAATGCGGCAACTCAATATTGTAGTGTGTGTAAGGAGGAGGTCCTTCTTATTTCTTGTAGTATTATTTTTAAACAGTTTAACTACGCAAACTGGCATTTTATTTCGGTTTATGACCAACATTTAACAAGACATTCGGTACGCGCACCTCACACACAGTTTGCAACGCGACTGACAGCAGGCGACTGACTCGGGTACGCCGACTTCGGTGTAGTATTTTTTGCCGCATTTCACAACCCGCCCGCCGGCGCCGGCGCCGGCGGTATCAGTCGAGCGCAGCGACCAATCATTCATCTAAGCTTTATGGTAATGATTAATAAAAAAACCGATCAAGTGTGAGTCGGATTCGCGCACGAAGGGTCCGTACCATTATCTATAGCAACGAGCAAAAATGAGCAAAAAAGATCACGTTTGTTGTATGGGAGCCCCTTCAATCGAATAAACAAGAGTTCAAAAATGTCAACTACGACTTGTTTGCTGAAATTTCGTAGTCTTGCCCCAATTAAAAGTTTTCCATTTGTCATGAAGTGGCTCCAAACCAACTTCGACGTTCTGGAGATCTTGAAATCGCCAAAACTCTTCGGCTTTCTTGTGACGTTGGAGTTAACAACTTATTCTAATAACATCTTGTTATTACTTGACGACTTGGTTGTGTACCTGACTTCAATTTTGAGAATATTGTTATACACCTCTTTCTACACAACTGGAATATGCCTGGCAATCATGTCACATGATAATAATTGATACCCTTTGAGAAATTTATGTAAGAAAACCCCCGATCCCTGTGGATCTGGCTATCTTACCTCTAACTCACGGTATTAGGGTCATTCTCTAATGCCGTTAACACTGTTTTTATGTCGACATACTTAGATAACGTTCTCAATACTTTATTGCATTCTCAAATTTTTACCCAATAGATGGTAGGTTTTTTTCAATGGGATCAAGCATGGACCCTGTCGGGTAAAGGACAGCTTTGCGGTATAGAAGTCAAGGGATTATTATAATGTTTATTTGATAATAGTTAAGATTATCATGATCTCTCGTGGTGGATAGGGTAAAGCCACTAAAGAGTACGCTCTACCAAAGAGTACGCAGTGCCAATAATTTAAAATCTGTTAGAAACTTGTCTGTCAATAAATTTTTGTTACTTAACGTTTTTGTCGGCGTGTCTGCCAATTTTAAAGTTACTCTTTATTAAGTAGTTTATACTCTTGGTAGTACATTCTCTTTGGTATTGCAAACTCCCTGGTGGCTTTATCCTACTAGCCGGGCCGACTTAGCACAAACCTTATGACCAGCCAAACCGAGAAAGCAAACGGATACACGACCCGATGCTTAGAACGAAAAATGTAATTAAATGTTCCGACATGGATAACACGCTTGCACGAGATGCTATTCACACCATGCTCGTAAAAGGCGATTAACGAGAACGACGCCTGGTTCTGAGAACCTCCACAAGGGTTGCCATACGTCAAATTATATAACTTTATATATAACTAGCGGCCCGTCCCGGCTTCGCACGGGTGGACATTTCTTTTTTAATATAGCCTATGTTACTCAGCGGTAATGTAGCATTCTAATGGTGAAAGAGTTTTTTAAATCGGTCCAGTAGTTTTTGAGTTTATTCGTTGCAAACATACAAAAATACAAAGCTTTCCTCTTTATAATATTATTATCATAATAGACGAATCGGTCATACCACAAACAGATTAAGACACTAGTTACTGGATATCAGATACATTACTTCCATATAAAAGCAACATTTGTATAATATTCCCTGGTGTTAGATGCAAGCAGAAATATACCTTGACAATGCATGACAAGAGTTGAAGACGCTTTACCCACGCTCATACGCTGCAATTGAGGAAAAAATACTAAAATCGACGCAAAAAGTTTCGGATGGTAGGTGCAACTTAATTCTTCATAGGTTCTACTTCGTTATCGTCTGAGCGGATTACCGCTAATGTCGTTGTGGCTTTGATCACATCACACTACATTAGAAACTTTAAAATCGTATTCTGTTAAACGTTTTTTTTGCGTATGTGCCTTTGTTGCAGCGATTGTTATAATTCTAATTACGAAACAGTGGTGCCGTTTTAAAGTTTTCAAATACTTGAATAATAAAATATTAGTTTAATCTATTTTGCCTTTTGACAAGCCTATGTTAGCCAGCAAGAATGCACAAATTTTACCCTAATACTTTCTATTACCCTCTTGCTCTGGTCCTAATTCGATTTAAATGAGTGCAGATAACCGGGATGCCGGAAAGCGCAGTGTGGGCAGGCCTCCAACAAGGTGGACCGACGATCTGGTGAAGGTCGCAGGAAGCCGCTGGATGCGAGCAGCACAAAACCGGTCGTGGTGGAGAACCTTGGGGGAGGCCTTTGTCCAGCAGTGGACGTCTTTTGGCTGAGATGATGAGTGCAGATCGTCTTTTGTCATATATAGGATACCATTTTGAGGGTTCCGTACCAACCGATGAGGAGCATAACTTTTATGGATCACTCTCGTATTTTCTGGAAAACTACTTTGCGGATAAACTTGAAACTTTGTACAGAGACAAAATTTGGTGACCCATATATGGACATGCTGTATAATTAGTAGAATTTTATTTTGGTACTTATACATTGAAAGATAAGTGGTAAAGTGCATTAGAAGAAACATTTTTTAGGTGAATCTTGTAAATCCGTGAATCGAATAAATTGCTCGTGCAAGAGGAATACCAAAAACAATCCTTTTATAAAAATGTAGTTATAAAAATTACCGAAGATAATTTTTTCTTGTTGTGTTAAAAATCTTTCACAAAACTATTTTTAACGAGTCGACAGCCCTACTTAATACCATAAAAAGCATGTGGAAGTGATTCTCTAGCGTTTAATTAAGTTTGTGGGCGCAGGGAGAGATTTTTTGGAATAGGACGAGGGCTTTATTAAATTTACTTTGTCCTCCACTAAGCTCTCAAAGTAACAATGTAATGAACGACCGATTGATTTTATTTTAATTTTATGTAACTAGGTACAATTGGCCTTTATTGTCCCTTAAGTTTCATGTTAAAAGTAGCATTTTAACCGCCTCTGTGGTCTAGTGGCTAAGACCACCGGTTTAACCCAGAGGTCCCGGGTTCGATCCCCAGCGTTTGTGTACTCGGTTTGGTTGGTGGTAGAGCTTGGTAGTCCGCTGGGTAACTACCACCATCTTATCTAAATATGTCGCCATAACATCAATGTTTGTAACATTGTTGTGTTCCGGCATCTAGAGATAAGATAGCCAGTGTCTCACTAGTTGAGGTTCCCGGGTGAAGTGCGCTCCCATCATTGGCCTTATCATCACTTTAGCATCAGGTGAGGTCAAAATTAGGTGATTCTATACCTATTTAAGATCTGGTAGTAGAACTTAGATACTTTTTGCATGGCTGTGTCCCTTTTCTCTATAGTCATTCTGACGCGAATGCAACTGGTGCTGCGTAGAAACAACGCAGCATCAGTCGCCCTCACTCTACCGGCTCACAATGTGCCTCGTTTGAAGGTCTCCATATCATAGAAAGAAGAGAAAACGTGTGCTATTAGAATATTCCATCTTCTTGAAGTGCGTTTTGATACTTAGATCCAGTAAAAGTACAGAGCAAAGAAACTTATTGATAAAAATATGCACAAAACTAAGTTGATTCAAAAGTAATGAAGTATTTTATATAATAAAATTCAAAATTCAAAATTCAAAATCTAAATTCAAAATCATTTATTCAGTTTAGGCTACGAATAGCTCTTATGAACGTCATTATGCCATCGGTTCGTCTACTCTGGGCGGGAGATCTTGTACTGAGAAGAACCGGCAAGAAACTCAGCAAGTGTCCAGCTTTTTTCTCCCTTACTGCGTCATAAATATTGGAAAATATCCTAAAAATATCATAAAAGGACACTTTCCATCACAAATAAAAACACAAAATATAAAAGACACTCACAACATGTAAAAAAAACCATTAAAAAAAAAATATTATGAACTCTCCCGTGGACTTTTCGTGCATCATCAAAACGAAATCTGGTGAATCTGGCGAATATTTCCCGCTCTTCATTTCAGGGAAAGGGGGAACGGCTGAAAAAATCTCAGTGGAAGCTGAGCCATTCCCTTTTGCCTCTGACCTTGTGTTACTTTTTAATGTGTTTTTTTTTAAATTGTAATTTCTTGAGGCAATAAATTATTTCATTATTCATTATTATTTCATTATTTATCTTTTCTTTGTCATCACTAAAGAATGGAATTCCTTTCCAGCACACGTATTTCCTCCTTCTTACAACAAGGTGTGAAGAAGCAACTTGCATGTTGGCAAGGTGAGGACTGCTGGTGAGGCAGAATCTACTCTACTCGCTGTCCTGCATCTGGACTCTGCTTGTGATTAGGCACTAGTTTTTTTTTTTGAGAGAGATTGCTGATTGCCTCTAACGGCATTTTCAACGTCACCGGGCTTACCACTAGAGGAGTAAAAGTAACGAAAAAGAGCGTACCCGTATGCTTTTTTTCGTTACTTTTACACCTCTAGTAAAAGTAACGAAAAAAAGCATACGGGTACACTTTTTTTCGTATGCTTTTTTCGTTACCACCACCACGCAGAGCAGACAGCCTAACCTTCTATGTAAAAAAATACATTTATATATCTTTCACTAAAAATCCGTACAGTCCACTGAATTTATGTATAACTAAATCAATTTCAACGAAATCGTATCACCTTAATTTAACTTGCTCGCGACTGAATTTTCAGGAATATTCCGCCTCAGCGATTCTCAGCTTGAACCTCCGAACTGAAACACTCTCAAAGGCGAATTCCTTTGAATCTACCTATTCTGTATACGTAAGCATTTCTAGCAAATATCTTTGACTGTATCCAATGGTACATACATTTCAATATATTTTTCCAACTTAGTTCTTACAATCGAAATCGGAATATTTGTTTCCTAGAATATTGTTAGTATTACAATTAGTTGGTTGAAATATTGTTTATAGTTTATAATATTCTGCCATTTATGTCACGATTTTAAAAACCAACGCAGGCTGTTGTTTTTCAATTTTTTGATCAAATTAAATCTTAGAGGAAAGGTCCATAGACATTTTCATTTTAAATAATTTCTTATAAGGTCTTATTATAAACTAGCGGCCGCTCGCGGTTTCACCCGCGTGGTTCCCGTTCCCGTGGGAATATCTGGATAAAAAGTATCCTATGTGTTATTCCAGGTTATAAACTATCTGTATGCCGAATTTCATCCAAATCCATCCATCCGTTGCAGCGTGAAGAAGCAACAAATATACGAACATACATACACACAAACTTTCGCATTTATAATGTTAGTAGGATATGGATCTCGGTAATTTTCTGAAGTTAAATATTTGAACTTTGAAGTGTAGATATCGTAGAAAGGCTTATGATAATTAAATACATGTAGTGAATGTTACATCATCAGCTCATTTTATGTCCCCACTGCTGGAGCACGAGCCTTCCATATGGATTGGTAGGGAGACCGGGCCATAAACCACCACGCGGGCACAGTGCGGATTGGTGGTTGTTTACGACTGCTAATGCAGCTGGGACCAACGGCTTAACGTGCCTTCCGAAGCACGGAGGAGCTCGAGATAATTACTTTTTGGTCACCCATCCGATGACCAGCCTTTGCGAAAGTTGCTTAACCTCAGCACAGCGCTCGCAGACCGAGCGCGTTAACCACTGCGCCATCGAGCTCCTTAGGATATTTATATGTGATGAATGATGAAAGATACACTTGATTCAAAAGCAACCCCGTTCTACGTTACGTTTCTCATTTGACCTTAATAAACTCCATTCAAGTGTGAATTTCACCTTATTCAATCACAAACAACTAAATCCTACTAATATTATTAACGCAAAAGTTTGTAAATATGGATGGATGTTTGTTACTCTTTCACGTAAAAACTACTGAATGGATTTGGATGAAAGTCGGCATCCAGATAGTTTATAATCTGGATTAAAACATAAAAAACTTTTTATCCCGAAATTCTCACGGGAACGGGAACCACGCGGGTGAAACCGCAAGCGGCCGCTAGAAAATAAATAAATAAACTTTCCTACACTCACACCAATTATCTAGCCCAAGAGAAGCTTCGTTATGAAACTCGTTAAATGGTTACTAGACAACGTATAAACATACATAAAATACTTAAATACATACTTATTATACATAGAAAACACCCAGACCCGAGACAATTTAGAAAAACAATAATTTCTAAATTGACCCGACCGGGGATCGAATCCGGGACCTCAGAGATGGCGACACTATGAAAACCGGTGTACAAACCACTCGACCAAGGAGGTCATCCAAACAAAATAAATATTATAATGATTTAATATTGGCTTTTTCTTCTATTTAGTGACTTAGTAAGAAAACTTAATTTTTACGACTTTGTTTTAGATTTTTACGTCTCTGTGGTCTAGTGGTTGCTCCACCCGTCTATAATCCTGAGGTCCTGTGTTTAATTCCTACGTGCGTGCTTGTACTCTAAGTGGTTAGTGGTACTTACTTACGATATGGAGGATACACTGACGATAAGGCATCGGAAATAAAGCCAAAATTTTGTTCACCAGATTGTATATCCTGCTTCCTTGGAATCCAAAAAATGGATGCATAAAAGTAGTCCGAGCAGCTGTTTTTTAATAAACAACATAACCTCGTCTTTTATTTACATTGGGATGGTTGCCTGTATACTCTTCTAAACTATGTTGCCTTAAGATCGTGGAAAGAATATATAATTGTCTAACGCTTAAAACCTTAGTATCCCTGTAAAGGTCTCGAGTTGGATACAATTTAGGTTTAGACATATTACTTACTTACGAGGACTTGTGTATGTCAGCCTGTTAAGCTACCATTTTTTTTTAACTTAAAAAAACGTAGGTCAAAAACGAGATATTTTTTTACTTTCCCTTACAAAGCCTCTATTGCCCGAGCATAGTTTGTATGGGAAAGTAGAAAAAATATCTTGTTTTTGACATACGTTTCTTGGGGAAAGTTGTTCAGTTTCATGGTCTTATCAACCCAACCCTCCTAAGGGTTTAAGACGGTTAAAAAATAACAGTGTATATGCCACCACTTGCAAAATTTCGGCTTTCCAAGTCTGAGGGTGGATGGTCGTAGTTTAGACTCTCAGTGAATCAGGATTTTTCTTCCTTTAAGTATTGAGGTCCATTGTCCTATTTACGAGCTTTAAGTAGATCATAAGCATATTTTAACATAAAGGAATTTAAAAGCAAAATCATTTTTAACTCTACAACTGAACAGACTTTCCTTTGTTCCGAGTAATAATATAATTGCCTATTGTGCAATAAAATTCCAAAGGAATATGAGAAATAATTTTAACGGCATAGTCCATAATTTTAATTTTATTACAGCACTCATTTCATTGATCAACATATTCTTCAAAGTTTATTATACTTTTAACGTTGATGTATTTTCACTTCGAAGAACCTTGGCTTTGTAAAATAAATAAAATAAAAAACAATAACGTAGTGTAGTGATGTAGGCATTTGCCCAGCTGTAGTACAGAATAGTCTATTTACTTATTTACTTTACGTATTTTTACTATAAAAAAGTCTATGCCCTATGTTTATTCTAGTTAAGTCAGCTGTTTATTAATTTATTACCTACCAGCGGCCGCTCGCGGTTTCACCCGCGTGGTTCCCGTTCCGTGGGAATATCGGGATAAAAGTATCCGATGTGTTAATGCAGGTCATAAACTATCTGTATGCCGAATTTCATCCAAATCCATTCAGTAGTTTTTACGTGAAAGAGTAACAAACATCCATCCATACTTACAAACTTTCGCGTGTATAATATTAGTAGAATGGTAAGTGTACAACCAATTACAGTTCAGAAACATTGCAAATTTTAAAATTACACGTCAAGCCTATATAAGCTTAGAGCTTAGCTAAGCTAGAAGTTTGATGGCGTAGTGGTTTATGCGCCCAGCTGGCTAAGGTTAAGCTACTTTCGCAAAGGCTTGTCATCGGATGGGGGACTAGTGTATCATACCGAGCTCCTCCGTGCTTCGGAAAGCACGTAAAGACGTTGGTCCTGGCTCCATTGACATTCGTTAACGACCACCAATGTGCATAGGGCCCGTGTTGTGGTTTAAGGCTCGTTCTCGATGAAAGCTCGTGCCCCAGCAGTGGGGACATAATTTAACCTGGTGATATAAGCTTGGTGCGGTAGTGCAATAGCGTACCCGGGGCTTGCTGCCCTTTGCGACCAGCAGGACACCCTAGTTTTTAGTGGGTAAACCTCCCCCCCCATATGCCGGTCGCCCTGGAAGCGAGTGGCGACGGAGAGCCGCAACCCTTTCCATCGACAGCCAAGACCATTCTGCCAAGAATGCCCGACTAAGAAGAAGAAGAAGAGAAACCTCCCCCCGATACCATCTTGGGAAAGTGGGAGTCTTAAATAACGTCGGGTTTCCCCGAATGCGAAGTTACGAAGAACGCATTTTCTCTGAAAAAAAAAAAATCTTGTAGAAGCTTACATACTACTATGTGGCCAAATAGCATAACAGCGCAATTTCTACTCAACTAGAGCAAATACATGTAGGTACCCATTGAGGTTGGTAATAAAAGCTGAGAGGGTAGGGAGTGGCCGGCCGGTGGTAAAACTCACATAAACTTGGAGCCGCTTGGGCTTGAGTGGCTGTATATCGACTAATTGATTGTCACTCAATAGACGCCATTAGAAGATGTTGACGAACGTTAGAACGCCTCATATTTTTATAGTGCACGGCAAGTGACTCCACTCCACCTGATTTTAAGTGGAAATGGACTCCAGACGTGAAAACACGCTACATCAGTTTCCGTCACCCTGCCGGCCCACAAGGTGCCTCTTCACGCCTCGTTTGAAGGACACCATGTCATAGGAAGGAGGGAAAACGTGTGCTAGTAGACTATTCCGTCTTTTGGAAAAAACGAGTCACCAAATTTCTTTGTGTTTGAGACAGTGCAGCGGTGATTCCGAAAAGCAGCACGCGTACTCCTATGAAGGAAAGGAGAAGATGGGATGAGGTCAAATAGTTCTTCGGAGCACTCGCCATGGTACATAGCGGTAGTAGAGACTGGATGTATTTGTGATATTTCCACATTCGTTTCTTAGTATAGTAATAAGTCTATACCCATAAATTGTAGCGAAGACTTGATTTCTACGATGGAGGCATTTTCCCAGCATCGTGATAGCATAAGGCTATTACTACTACTAGTACTAGGAGTACCTCATGCTTTCTGTATTCGTACAAGTCACCAACGCGTACCAATACCTAATCTACTTCTACTAAAATGTCTATGCTACTAACCTAATGACGTCATGATAACGCCGAAGATGAAAGGACACCTTACTAAAGAAACTGGCTATCTCATAATTAACTGTCAGACCAAATAATACTACTAATATTGTTTTTATGGCGACTGTCTTAGATAAGATAGTGGTAAACAGCTAGGTGGGCTTAGATCAAGACACCAACAAAAGAATACACAATATATCCCCACTAACCTAACCCAGGACTTGAATAAGGTCAGATCACAACTGATTCACGAACAAAAACAAGAGAAACCTTTCACAGATTTCACCCGAATCGTAATCCCAATAGTGCAAGGTTCTTTGACACCACAAAACAGGATCCACCCGTGAAATAGGTTGCGATAAATCACTTAATAAAAAGCGCTACGGCCGGAAAATATCTCACTCCAGATGTAAGGGAACACAAATAAAAGGTCAAGTCATTTGCTATCGGATATAAGGAAGAAATAATGAATGGAGCTGATAGGAAACGTTCAGCGAAAACTGCTTGAGACAATGCCAATGGTAAAAGTGGAATTTTGATAGAACATTTCAACGTACTTAAGCGTTTTCGAGAGGTTATGAGATCCAACTGTGATCACAAAAACATTGTTGCCTGGTAGGGATTGTTTGATGTTCTTCTTTAGCTTAAAAGGGACATATGTCCCTTTTAAGCTAAAGAAATAATCTGATTATAATATTGAAACACATCTTTGTAATTTTTATAAAGTGCTAACACTAAAGTGGCGTAAGTAATAAACAAGTTTAATTTTCAAAGGGGCTAATGCTTCTACACTAAAACAAATCTTCGCTACAATTGATGGATATCTGATGTATGCTGTGAATATAGACACAATAGAATTTTAATTGTTTAGGGCAAGAATCATCAACGATCAGCTTTCCTCGCATAAGCGGTTAATCACCACGCTTCCCAAATGCAGATTGGTGATAACAAACCCAGCATCGACATACCCGAAACACACTTTGTGCAACCTAGAAATTGAACTTAAGGCCTATGAAAATCACCGAGGCATTCAGCCCATTTTATGACCCCATTGCTGGGGCACGAGCCTTTCCTATGGATGGATAGGGAGAACGGGCCATAAACCACCACGCGGGCCCTGTACGGATTGGTGGTTGTTAACGACTGCTAATGCAGCCGGGACCAACGGCTCTACGTGCCTTCCGAAGCACGGAGGAGCTCGAGATGATAAATTTTTGGTCACCCATCCGATGATCGGTTTTTGCGAAAGTCTTTTTACCTCAGCATTCGCTGACCGAGCGCGTCAACCACTGCACCATCTATGGTGCAGTGGTTCGTAGGAGCTCTAGCTCCTATGTGAATGCTCGCATCGAACATGTTACTTTACGATGCTACGCTTCGGTCAGTTAAACATTGATAATTGTTAATTGGAAGTTGAATTAACCTAAATAACTAAATCTTCTTGCTAACTGCACTACGAAGATTACCAGCTTAAACATTTTTCAGCGTCTCCATTAACCAGTGCCATAATTACGAGGTTAAACGTTAACTTTATATTCACAAGTCTGAAACTTGGAAGCACATTTTCCGCTTTTAAAGTTCTATGAATTTCCGAGGGGGCGACTCGCGAAACCACTTCGTGCATTTATTATGCGGCTCCGCTCAGTGGCGTGTTAAGTAAATATTGAGTTAGTTTAGATTTTAACCTTTATTGGAGCATACACTGGGATTCCATTAAAGTGTGAGAAAATGTATGGTGTGTGCGATACTGCAAAGTTTTCAACAGGGGCTTATCGCAAATTTCTTACTACTTAATAGAGGTTTCTTAAGCATAACATTTATATACAACTTATAACAGAATGGTGTGGTAAAAATTAAATGTACCAAAATGTATCCGATCTAGATCTTGTATGCAGAGTTACTAAGACATAATTATTAACATTATTTTATTTGAGCAATTTTTTATTAAATATTTCTATTGTGACGTCACATCAAAATAAACAAGTCACAGCCCTAGTGGTTTAGTAACCTCTGTGTACTTATATTTATGATCACTTCCGCTTGCTTATGGCGCCTGACGCGCATGACTTCACTAATATAAATATAAAATTTAAAATTGCACGACAAATTAAAGTTAATAATTATGTCTTAGTAACTCTGCATGACTTGTAGTCCATGGTAAAGTTGAGGGCACCCGAGCGCGCGGTAGATCGCCGATGAGATGGACGGACCAAATAAAGAAAGCAGTTGAGAACCCCTTATACGCGTGCACAAAGATGGCATCGGTCAGGGGAGAATGGCGTCGGCTGGTCAGGCGGCTCACTGCGACCGAAGTAACGACCATGACCACTCTGCCAAGAGTGTAAAACAACTAAGAAGTAACTCTGCATACAAGATCTAGGTCGGATACACTTTAGATCTTTTCATTTTGACCACACCTTTCTGTTACACGATGTATATACCCTTAGAATACTCTAAGTATATACCCGAAGTATTTATATTACAACGGCGTCTGGCTCAGCTGTTCAGTAGAAACAAACTAACTAACAAACTACATGAGACCTTAAAAACAATATAGACAACATCTTTACATTTACCTTTACATAGATACATCTTGTTTTTCATTCACACCTCTTTGAGAAGGAAGATTTCTTGGCTTCGTTCTCATAATATTATATTCTCAAAATATTATCTCTTGTAAAATGAAAAGGAAGATTTCTTGCCGTATATTATTTTCCATTTGAGAATAAAAGAAGTTGTACAACGAAACATCTAAGACAAATCGTTGGTAGCAAAGAGATTCATGATTATCAATTTTCACAGGATTTGTATGCGGGAAGGGTACGAGAGATTCGGTCCCGCTTTTAGGCTGCATTTCCACCAGAGCTGTGCGAAGTAGCTGCGAGGTAAGAAAATAATCCGCCAATAGAATTACTCCATTTTCCACCGCAAAGAAAAATAAATTATCCTATTGGTGGAGTTTTTCCTTGAGCACCGCTTAGCTACTTCGCATAGCTCTTGGTGGAAATGCAGCCTTAGGGCGGACTGCTCCTAAGGCAGTCTACCTGAGTTTCTATTTATATGCGGATAACAGATACCTCAAAAAAAACAGTGCGAACACGATCCTTCCCACCTTCTCATGTATTTTATAAATATTTCATTGCACGAAGAAATAACATTAAACACGCATACTCAAGACATAAACAATGGTGAGCTTATCTGTTGAAGAGGTCTCTTTGAAAGGAAGTTTTAGTGCTGCGAACTCTTTCGTAACCTATAAATTATTTCACTGACGTTTTGTGCCGTGCATTTATCATTTGTTTTTTATCGTGCGACTTGTATCACAATTTTTACTGATTGTACACACGGCGGCAGATCAACCTACCCAAAACTGTCGAATTTCTACAATCAATTTTGAACTTTATGGTTTGGTTATAAGGATCAATATTCATTGGAGAAATTTGACAGATTTGGGTAGGTTGATCTGCCGCCGACTGTACATACAGTTAACTAGATTCTAGAATGGGTGTCCCAAGTGTTTAGGCATCTCTAGAGTGACATCCCTAGAATCATAGGTATCGTATTTAAAATAAGATAACAACTTTAAAACAGGAAATGATCAATGTTGTTCTTGATTCAGAAGTTATCCCATTGTATGTAGTTTTGATGTGTGACGTCTTTCCTCTCACTTTCCTGCAATTTGTAAAAGTGACTTCGTGAAATGGGACGGAAGTGTGTAACAGGAAGTCGGGGAAGCGCGCAAGCGCGCGCCATTGGATTTTACGAATGAGAGCGCGGTATTGCATTATTACTTTTAGTGTCAAATAAACAAAATACAATTTTTATTTAAAATAATTATTCTTTGTTTTGAAAAATCATTTCAAATAGTACCTGACCCACTTTTTCGGAATATAATGTTAAAATTGCATAATACCAAGGTGAGATGTCAAATGTTACACATCATGTGTAACTCATGCGACTACTGTAAATCATATGCGACTACTGTAAGGCTCGCTCGTTTTTTTTACCTATGTACCTTCAACTTCAAGTATAATTTGTTACATGTTTCGTTTATTTCATGTCATATGTTTGTTATGAAAGCTGTCCTTTTATCATACTCTCTCTTTTTAACTCAAGTCATTGATAACGTGATCGAACTGGTAAAAGAATTCAGGTGAATCGTACGTCAGTAAGTAGTTCACTAACGCAGTCGAAAAATAATACATCAAAAGAAGTTTCAGACACTAGGTACAACACAAACGCAAACCTTAAAAGGTAGGTACGCCGAAACAGAACAAAAGGTCAAAATTGAAACGAAAAGAATTGTTGCTCTTTATTCCTTTTATAAGCATAAATTCGCTGACATCAAAGGAGGAGGCCTGAGGCTACAAAGGAGCAATTCCGCGTTGTGTTGCGATTATTTATGATAATTACACAACTTTTGTTTACGAATCATTTTAATGGCGCCGCTTTTTTGCCGTTTTAAATACAAGCATAGACATAGACATAGACAATCATTTTATTTACTACTATAACACACAACAATCCACATTTTGATGTGATATGTGATGAAATACAATTTAAGTTATTAAAACAAACAACCAATAACTAAAGATACGAATACAATAACAAAAACACACACCGTTGTGCGCCACAACAGCAAATATGACTCGTATCAGCATACACGAAGATTGTAATAAGCTTTTATACTGTCTCATGGCTGGACAAAATCCTCTATTATCGAAATCAAGTTGATGCTTTAATTCCGGTTGGTGGTCAAGTCCAAATTACACTTAAAAATATAAAAAATATAATCTGATCAGCCTCCTTAAACAAGTGGCATAACGCTTAAAGAATATAAATCAAATAGAGTTCAAACGAACTTTGAACATTTGGTCTGCGACAGACGCTGGCCTACTTCATCCGACTGCAAGAAAGCGCTACGTTGCTAGATACACAAACAAAACACTAGTCTAATATTTATTTATGTGTGTACAGTAATCTTACTACTTATCTATATATTTATTTATTACACATTTTACTGTAGGTTAGGACTGTAGGGACTTAGGCTCCGTAGGAACTTAGGGACTTAGGTTCTGTAGGGATTCGGGAGCTGAATAGGGTAGCTCTGGTCCTCGTCCTGTAGTATAACAGTTTCATGTGTAGCTAGCCGGTGCCTTGACAAGAGACCACACATACATACACTCGGACATATAACACAATTACAGTGACACTAATCGGCAGCTGCACATTATGATCCGGCTCGAAGGACCATAACCTAAGTCCCTAAGTCCCTACAGCCCTAACCCACAGTATAAATGTGTAATAAATAAATATATAGATAAGTACGGGATGTCTGCACCATGAGACCTAAGGTAGCAGACGGAAGGTGGTGAGAAGGTTTAGGAGGTGGTTATCTAACTGCCAGTCAAGCAGGCTCACAAGACCGATCAGAGAAGCTGACAGCGCTAGGTGTCTTTGCCACAGTGGGAGAATTATAGTTACCAAACCATCGTCGAAATGAAGTAGTCCGTGGCTGAGTCAAAAAAGAGATTTATTTACAATTTCTATTAGATTTATACTAAGATTACTGTACACACAAATAATTTAGACTAGTGTTTTGTTCGTGTATCTAGCAACGTAGCGCTTTCTTGCAGTCGGATGAAGTAGGCTAGCGTCCGTCGCTGACCAAGTGTTCAAAGTTTGATTGAACCTTATTGTACGGGATCAACAAATCCCGTACAATAATCAATCTATTTGATTTCTATTCTAATAGCCTTTTTCCACTTGTCTTGGGGGGCTGGGAATTAAACCTAATAGGACCTCTTTTTGGGATGATCACTCTAGACACTCGGTCATCGTTTTTATACAAATATGAGACGTGAGTTGGTTTTTTTAATAATGAATGATTTTGTGGTTAAACTACCGGTCTTAGATCCGGAATCCCCGGGTTTGATTTTCAGTTATCATACTCTATTTGATTAGTGATAAGATAAGACTTGTTCTTGTATCGATATCAATATATAGGGTATAACAATATCAATAAACGAACATTTAAGGGGAGCATCTTTACATCACACTGAGCAAGCTCACCAAATTTGGTCCAAAACTACAGGCTCGTTACCGAGATAATCAACATAACATTATCTTATTTCAGCAAAAAGTACACCCTTTCCAAACCCGTACAGCTGTACTACACGCACACAAAGATACCCGTGTGTATGAATGTCATACAATAGTTTTTTAATTGTGTGCGTGTATCTGTACACTATTTTTTTATTGAAGCTTGCGTGCGTGTTAGTAAAGATACAACATGTTTCATGATGTGCATTATTTTAATTGATTTAGTTTGTTAGAAAACATAACTTTGAAAAATCACTATAAAACTGTAGCCCATTTTTTTTCATTGTATTCATAATGATGTATAGATACCGCCTGTAAACGTTCGCTTATTGATTTTGTTAGACCCTATATAGATACCACCATCTTATTTTAATCTATCGCTATTAAAACAATGTTTGTAGCATTACTGTGTTCCAACAGTTATAGTTAAGACAGTCAGTTCTTTAGTTACAGAGAGTTTTAAGCTTCCACCTTCAGTTTAATCCTTACTTACCATTAGGAGAGACGAAGGCTTGGCTTCCTCATTATTTAATAAAACGAGAGAGTGACCTCGCAAAAAACTTTTTCAACCGACAAAAAAAGAAGCTAAGGACACTGAAATTCGGGGCCTAATCGTAACGAACGACCAAACATTAAACTAATAATAGAGCTGATTGTTTGTAGGGAAATTCTAAGCACGTATTTCTTGGTGGCTCAGTAGAGACGAAGTAGTAGTTTGTGGTCAAGGTCGAACTTAATGCGTAAGTCACTTTTCTTATATTTTGCTTTGTAGCGTTTATCTATATATATGTATATGAGTATATATATAATATGTTCATGTTCAAACGGGTTTTACAAATTCATTAACCACAGTATAAAAATATTAGTAATATGCCTATACATAGTCCCACAGGTCACCAAAGTAATAGTAACTACAATACCGTATTCAGCCAGCGTTGTAGTTTATAACCCGATCACCCCATATGCTAGTTCCTTTTAGAAAGGCTATTATGTCTAATAGTAGGAAGTTTATAGGCTGTTGGTAATGGCCATTAAAGTAATTTCACCAACCAGCATACTCTTTAGTACCAAATTTGTGAAATTTGAATTGGATTACCAAAACACCTCCTTCCTCCATCCATAGCAAATCAGGAAGTAGTGTTTAACATAAAAAAATAAGTTAATAATTTATCTAACCAAAAGTAAAATGGAAGTTGTAACAGCAACCAAACAGTGTTTAACAAAACAGATATGAGTAAACAATATACCCCTTATTCATAAAAACTATTTAAGCATTTTTTAGTTAAATATTGTTTTGTCAACGTCACACAAACGTCATTTTGAATTTGAGAAAAAGAGACAAAACAATGATTAACTAATTAATGCTCAAATAGTTTTTATGAATAAGGGGGCATATCTATAGCCAAAGTAAAAAGGTAGTTGGAACCAATTTAATTACAAACTAATATTAACCTAACTTACGAGTAGGTACACTTAATGTCCGCGCCTTACAAAAACTAACAACACAAGTATTATCTAATTTACAAAACAATTTTAGAATGTAAGTGCTACATATGTGCTGGAGTATTCCTCGCAAGTGTGGAATACCTACTACAAAACATACATAGCTCGGCTCGAGTCCATACAAAAACGATTTCTACGCCATCTGCAATTTAAATGCCGTATGTACATTCAAGACTAAACACTGCGTTGCAAGCATTTCCACTTCTTTGCGAAGAGATATGTCCGATATTGCATTACTTCTGAAAATATTTTAAGGTAATATTGACTCCTCTGAATTATTAAGCCTTATTACTATTAATGAACCTAAGAAAGTAACGCACCACACTAATATACTGCTTGTACCGCTTTTTCGAACTAATTATCGTAGCAACTCCTTTGCCGTCAGAGTGTCCAAACTGTATGATAGTGTTGATAAGGATATGAACCTGGACTTGTTAAACTCATCCCTGAACCAGTTCAAAAACAAATTTAATAATAACTTCTTTTTGTAAAAAAAAGTCTTACTAAGAATTTCCATTTTCCATTGAAAATCAAAGAGATTTAAGTAATTTAATCTGTATTAAGTTATAAGCGGAAACTTGTAATTGGCCGTATTTAATTTATAAACACTTTTATTTCATGTATTAGCTGTAAGTTTTCCAAAAAACTTAAAAATAAAATAAAATATTATACTATATCAAAAACCTAAAGATACATAACATTTCTGTAACTTACACTTACCAATAATATATTTAGGGTATCCCAACCGCGACATACTCATAAACACCTCTGTGGTCTAGTGGTTAAGACCACCGGTTTAGAACCAGAGGTCCCGGGTTTGATTCCCAGCGGGGGCTATTGTGTACTCGTTTTGGTTGGTGGTAGAACTTGTTTATCTGCCTGGCTAGCTACCACCATCTTATATGTCGCTATAACATCGCTATAACATCAACTGTTGTAGCATTGTTGTGTTCCGGCAGCTAGAGATAAGATAGCCAGTACCTCAAAAGTTGAGGAACCCTGGTGAAGTGCGCTTCTACCAATTTGCCGTATCATCACTTAACATCAGGTGAGATCAAGGCACTATGCTTACCCGTAAATATATTTTTTTAACTTTCTTTTATTGTTAATCATGTTCACTCACTTCACTGGCTCGTTACGTATACTTAGTATTATACAAATACAAACATTTGAAATTCAGTCAAGCTAGGTACTACCTTTGTCCATACTGTGCCATGATTAGATATCCTTTTACCCCAGTTGTACAATGCTCAGTAGGCTTAATATTATTTCTTTATTAGCTCGAGAGCACGCACAGGCTGACCTTGCGACGGTACTCCATGCTTAAGACTTATTATAACTTGAACTATCACGCGATAGAGAGTAAGTACACTTTACATTATGTAAACAACTGTTCGTATTAGGTCATTTTAGTTCCGTGCAATGTTTTTATACTGTAGCATTTTTTTTAAACTACTACTAGTTTAAAGCAAATGCCTCAGTTTAAAATCGGAAATGTTTAATTCACATGTGACTTACTTTGATTTTTTTTTTATTTTTTTTTTATATTAGAAGGAGGCAAACGAGCAGGCGGGTCACCTGATGGAAAGCAATCACCGCCGCCTATGGACACCCGCAAAACCAGAGGAATCACAGATGCGTTGCCGGCCTTTAAGGAAGGAATAGGCTCGTTTCTTGAAGATTCCTAAGTCATATTGGTCCGGAAATACCGCCGCTGAGAGCTGGTTCCACAGCACTGTAGTTCGTGGTAAAAAATTACGTGAGAAACGCACAGTAGTAGATCGCCATCCATCAAGATGGTGGTATGATATGATGTTAAGTCATATTCTGTCTAGTTTTTGCTTCTTAGTTAATGTTATTTAAAAATGAATGACTTAACAAATAGTAATATTAGTTAAACTTTTAACTTGTATTAAAAATGTCTTTGACGTACAGAGTCGTATAAAAAACAAGTAGTGGTAAATATATTTAAATCAGGCAATTTGGCCCCAGTCATGGTTTTTATTAGATCAATTGATATTTAGACATGTGTTAGTTAGACCTTATGGTATTTGTATATGGGCCATCGTAGCCAGAAATAAATAAATACTGACTGGTTGTTAATATCCACTCAGTTGTTCTTAAACCAGACACAATAGAAATTCAATAGTTCTATGGCACTGTGGTTACCTTGGGCGTCCAAGTATCTACTTGTAAAACTATTAAGATCGAACTATTGACATATTTTTGGCTTATAAACTAAGAGAAGATAGTGTTGATAAATTTGTTCGGGTTGGACAGAGCCACGATTACCAGATGGCGCGGGTTCCACCCCCGCTTGTGGAAAAAAAAAAAAAACTTTTTTTTTTATTCAACATTTTTCCAAAATAAATTAATTCAAAATTCAAAATCATTTATTCAGTTTAGGCTATAAAAGCTCTTATGAACGCCATTATACCATCGGTTCGTAGGTCTACATTGGGCGGGAGAACTTGTACTGAGAAGAACCGGCAAGAACCGGCAAGAACCGGGTCTATTAATATTTATTTATTTATTTAACGTTGTTATAGTAATCCTTTAACAAGAAGTAAGTAAACTAACATACACTTTGGGTTATTCACATCGGGAATTGGTTCTTGCATCGGCGGCAGTCCGGTAAACGTACAGCCATACGTTAACCGATACGAGGGTAGTTAAATATTTATTAGGAAACTACCTACCGTTCGTAACTTCATCCACTTGGAAACTAAAGGCTTCGCCGTAGGTTCTACGTTTTATCGCTCGTTATAAGTATGCTAAGCTCAATATGGTTAATATGAGTCTCAAAAAAATATCTTAAAATGTCAAAGATTACTATGCCTGTTTTCTATTATTGTTCTTTCTCATACAATTTTTGGTTTGTTCTCTATTTAGCTCTAGTTAGCTCTTAAACTGCGTATCTTTAATAAATATAGAAAGCTTTCATAATTTAGAGCATTAAGCTCTAAACTGAAGTTTTTAAAAACAATATACCTACTCAATCTCACGAATGAGAGATTATTAAGTCTGCCAAAAACAAGCGCTCATTAAAGTTTTAAGCCCGATATATTCGGAGAGGGCGTCCATTGTTTGCCATTTCTGTGGAACCGACATCGCAAACCACATCCCGCCACAAAATTCTGTGCGCTCCCACCTAAATGCTTTCACAGAGTCCCTTTGACGATTAATGTTTATAAATGGCACAGGTATTTACAATAAACCGGTATGCTTATGATAATATTCTTTTATATTAATAAGCAAACTCCTGCATAGTTATGGTAGCCTGGTACTTTATGTTGGAAATATTGTATCTAGTGCAACTAAAAATACAAATAATAATAATAAATACATACATACCTACACAAAGCAGTTAAGTAATCAACTAATAGGTACAGTTTTTCGCCCGACGGATCAATAAGTTGTGTCTCAAAAGCACCCACGGCACAACCAAGGATTCGAGTTTTCGTCAGTTGGGCCATAGGTTTTTTTTCCCAATGGAACAATCAGTTGTGTAGAAGGAATTCAAAAGTGCCCACGGCACAACCAGTTGAGCATAGTAGTTGTGCCATGGGACCGGAAGGATGTCATCTACTTAACTACATATTCTTGAGTTAGAATTGAGTATACTTGAGTATACTGATTTTGTATATTATACCGACATTTACCCCATAGTCAGGCTACTGAGACATGACTGTAGATCTTTTTAAATTGCAGAATCACAGCACGAGGACAGTTATTTTGGTTGAGTTTCATTATTGATTTTAAAAATACATTTAAAAAAATATTTGGTTGGTTTGGTATTTTGGTTTGATACATTATATCAACTCGTACAGACGCCTGCACATCAACCTATCCAAAACTGTCAAATTTCTCTAATCGATATTGATCTTTATACCCAAACACTAAGGTTCAAAAATTAAAGAAATTTTACATTTTGTGGTAGGTTGAACTGCTGCCGTCTGTACCGTGGAATAAAATTTAAAAATACTTGAAAATTTAAAAATGCACATACAAAAAGTAAAACTACTCTTTTGTAAATAGTTATATAGTTTTTAATTTTGTGCCAACTGCCAAGTGTCTTTTGTTTTCCTTTTCGCTTCTGGTCATCATTGATTCAGTGTACAAGTATAGTAATACTTGTACACTCATAAAGTATTATGATTGTTGATTGTGTGTGTTTTGGTTATTTCATTTATTTTATTTATTTCATCTTTAAATATTTATAAACGTTTCACTTTGCTTTTGTCTTTTTTTACAGTCTATCATTCTGGATTTTCTTTACGCCTCCGTTGCGTGCACCAGAAGAATAAATTGTTCCATCTCATCCGGGACTCGAAATTACAGTAGATGCTTAACTTTGCACTAGCTATACCAACATAAGTACGTTCTAAGTTACCTGCGAAGTTTTTATGAAAGGTGAATTAATGTTCAATCAAAATTCAAACTTGAGAATTGGTTTGAATAATTATCAAATTTTCCGATTTCCCTTAAAGCCGGCCAAGTTAGATTGGGGTTTAACTAAGTCACGCTGTAAGTCGGAACGGTGATTGACAGTTCCAAAGGTGGTATTGTTAAACTTAATTGAACTGAGAAACTCATGCATAAGCACTATTCGAATGAATGGATGAATTAATGAATAAATGAATGAATAAATGGATAAAAGTTTATTTTGGCACAAGTGTACAATAACATACAAATACAATAAAGCATTTTTTTAAATACAAATATAATTTCGGTTTCATAATAAAAATTGCTATATTTTGAGATACCAACGCAATGATAAGTAAAGTCTAATAAAACTTTATTCAACCTTTATTCAAGTAAAATGTGATTTAACACTTTCGGTAATGTATTTATTTAAATTGCATATCTAATACCTTTAAACGAGCAATTCTTGTATATATATAATCTAAATCTCGGAAACGGCTCCAACAATTTTCATGAAATTTAGTATGCATGGGGATTCGGGGGCGATAAATCGATCTAGCTTAGGTCATATTATCCGTGTTTTCAGGCAATGAAAAACTGCTACAATATCATTAGAATACGAAGGTAAATATGCCACTATGTACAAGGTTATAACAGCTCAGGTGAGAAATCGGGCGGTCCCGAAACCAGAAGACCCCCGTTCGAGTCCAGGTGATTATTTTTTCCCTTTTTTTTTCAAGTTTCTTTTTTGGTGAGAAAAACTATTATACGTATTTATACTAAATTGCACTCGTGTTTTTTTATTAAAAATAATAACCAGTTCATATTTTTTTATTATTCATTTATATATTATTTCATCAGTATGTAATTCGTATCTAAATATAATTTCTAATAAACACGATTTACCAAAAAAAAAACACTGAGCAAAGCTCGGTCATCCAGGTACTTGTCCATTAACCAACTAAATTTCTATTTTTTTCGGTATATTTTATTTCAATCATCATCATCATCATCATCATCGTTTCAGCCAAAAGGCATCCACTGCTGGACAAAGCCCATACATTTTATTATTTTCGAACTTCGCTATCGTTTTCTTAATATTAATTTAGCTAAGCCTACAGTAGGCTTAGACAAAGAAATGTATGGGATTGACATAAACCGCGCTAAATCACATGGTCAATCTTATGTCAATCCCATACATTTTACTCTTTTCGAACTTCGCTATCGTTTTCTTAATGTTACTTTGGCTAAGCCTACTGGTTCGCTACCACCTCAACTAAATCTGTCGCCATTATAATAATATTGGTAGCGTTGTTGCCCTTTCGTAATTACCTAATACATGTTGCATAAAGCCTTCTGTTGTGAAATGCCAGTGAAAGGTCGTATTCAATGAACACCGACTCAATAATTTAAAAGAACTAAAGTTACCTACAATTCGATAATAAAATAATTGGAAATGGTTGCTACAAAAGAAGTTGAACCACAACCTCTGACGCAGTAAATTTCAATAAAACTTTCTTCCCGTTTCACCCCTTAATTTAAGTTAAGCTTAGCTAAGTAAGCTTCATACAAATGCGCATGCGCACATAGACAACCTCTCACGGACGCGGAATCTGGAAACAGCTGCGCTCGAACTGGTTCGAGATGTTCCGAGTTTCCATGTCCTTGACAGGGTCTATGTGTGCGTTACTCGAGCGTGGTATATACAATAACAAAGAATAAGGTCTGAATAGTTATTCCGTGTTTTGTCTTTTTTACTCTATGTTGAAATAATAATATAATAATAATAATAAAATGTATTTATTGTCTCTCCACAAAAGAAAAATTACAATAAACAATGTGCTTAACGTATAACATCAATTTAATAATTGTAGGAGAATCGAGTCAAAACTAGGCTCTGGCCTGCCGGTTTTTTAGAGCTCCAGGCCTCCGTCCCTCGTTATACATGGGTTTTACATATAGGCAACTACATCATTGCATTTAAATGACGTTTACATGACGGGGACAAAACACGGAATAACTATTCTGACATATTCTTTGTTTATAAAGCACCATATGTCTGACAAACAATTGAATTTCAATAGTGTCTGGGACCCGCGGCATTCAATCTGTTAAGCTTTTCTTCTGGGGTACCTTACACTTATTTTGTGGCAGTGAGAACATTAAATGAGCTGCTAATGAACTGCTTTTAATTATAAAAAAAACTATGCCGCAGCACTAATTATTACCAACGAGTTGTCGCCCGCGACTTCGTTCGCGAAGACTACACTATCCCACAGGAACCTGTTACCGGGATAAAAAGTATCGTATGTCCTAGTACAGGTCATGGTCATTCATATATATATAGTAAGTAGTAAGTAAGTGCACAGCCTATATTGCCACTGCTGGGCAAAGGCCTCCATCATTAAAATCAAGTCATCGCTACAATTGATGGAAATAAGCTTTATATTATACAATCTGTTAGGGCTTGCACTGTACAAACTTCAGGGGTAGATTCTACACTCAAATATACATAATAAAACAAATACTTAAAAAATTCCAAGCTCTATAGTTTAGAAATTGCAGCCTTTTTTATTTTATAGTCTTGGATTTTTGCAGAAGCTATAAAAGGTGAAAATAGTCGCAAGTAAATAACAATCAGTAAAGTAGCTAAAAGTTAGAACACCAATAGGACAAAAAAACAAATATGTCGGTTTTCAACATCAAAAATAATGAAAAACCACAATGTAACCAATTTACTACATGCAGTTTGGAATTTTTTAAATATTTTTTATCATGTATATTTGAGTGTAGAATCTACCCCTAAAGTTTGTACAGTGCATGCCAATACACCCTGTATATATTCATACATATAATCCTGCGTCCGACGCAATTTTGCGGCTGACACATGATTATAATAGGAGGACGCAACTTTATAATAATAAGATAGATAGATAGATAGTTATGTAACATAGAGAGGACACGAACCAACTAATTTCCTATTAATATACATTTCCATCTAAAAGGCACTAGAGTTAATTAGTGGTAGAAGACGTAGTCAAGTTAGTGATCACTAACTTAATTACTGTAATGTAATACGGTGGCTGTGAAAGTTACTGAACTTAAGACCTACTTCGAAATAATGATAGGAATCTTAGTTTCTCGTTAAGATAAGGCTTCTAATTTTTGACTCCTTGGTAAGTTATAAGTTGCCGAGTGGTACAGCACTCCGCCTGATATTCGAAGGTCTCGGGTTCAATTCAAAGTGTGTTTCGTACTTTTCGATGTATAATAACTTAACTACGCCGATGCTTTTAAATAAAATTGTAGAAATGATTTGATTTCATTGATGGTGGCCTTTTCCCTGTAGTGCGATAGTTAAAGGCTGTACATAACTTCAACTTAACTTAGTAAGTCACTGTTATTTGGTTTGGGAATCTAAATCTCGTAAGGTTTGGTACAAACTCGCATGATGACGACCCCAAGAAACCTCTGGGGATTCTGTCACTACCTACGTCTTTGAAACCCATTAAGTTTGCTGCCGTCCCGATAAACCCGTATTGATGTAAAGGTTAAAGAGGGAATACATATTTTCATACACTGACTCGTGAACCCATCTAGAACAACCAGAGTTTGTAGTATTTCTATTTTTTATTTTTATAGTGAGGCCGGAAAGCAGTTGATAAGGTTTGCACAGCACTGACTTAGCATTTTAAAGTGTAAGCTATAACCTTGCAGTTGATTATGATAACGTCTACATTATACAGCCAATATCAGAGTTATGTTAATTGCTAACTGATTACATAAAAGACGTTACTTTAGGAAAGGTAAAAATAAGTAAAATAAGCCTTCATGGAATGGCTGCCGAGGACAGACAAGCGGAGCGCTGGCGGATCACCTTCTAGATGGCCAGAGATATAGAACTGGTCGCTGGAAAAACCTGGGTGCGATCAGCTCAAATCAGAAGGGAAAGGCGTAACATGGAGGAGGCCTATGCCCAACATTGGGCAGTTACGGGCTGAAAATGATGATGATGATGATGATGATGAAAAATAAGTGAAATTAAGTGGATACCATTAGAAAGTGTTTGTTATTTTACTAACTTTATTCTCCTATCCGTCCACCAGTTTTAATGCTTGATCTCTTTTGCAACTTGATTGTGTATTTTAACTTTAATACCAACGTAATTATCACGAACAGCTTTTGTACCGAAATCAACTCTCCAAACCACGTAGTAGATAATGTTACTGCCATTTACGAGGTCGTTGGCCTACTTCGCAACCAGGAAACCTGACACGCCATCCTTCTTCGAGACGTCGACTACAAAAGGGTGATATTATAAAATAGCTCTTATATATTTTGGAAAAAGATCATTTTAAATTGGACGAATCGTAACGTTGGAATTTGTCAACTGAGAATTTAGTACCTTTAAAACGAGTTTATCTTGTGTAATTTATTATATTTAAATGTATTATTAGGTGTATCTTTACAGTATCTTAAATTCGTAACATTAATGAAAGCACAAATATTAATATTGTATTAAAATATATTATCGTGACTTCAGTTACTACTAACTTATAGTAAATCTAAACAAACAACGAACGCACAGTACACAAAACAAAACAATCCTAATCAACAAGTGTAGTAGTAAAAAAACTTACTGTGCGTCCGAAAGCTCCTCGAAAACACAAACACAACACTCACTACGTGAATGAAACGATTCGTAGCACTACAGCAGCGGGCGCTACGGCCGATGGCTGCTGCGAGTTAACCGCGACTGGGCTTCCCGCCCGTAGCATAGAAGTCCGCGGTCTGAATTCAAACGCTTTTCACTGAAGAGCGGAGAATGCACTTTTCAATATAAGCTGATGCGTTTGTGCTTAAAGTTCTTGGCAATAAACTTGGCTACAAATGTGAGCCGGGTATCCTGGGTTTTGGCCTAGCTGCGCAAAGCTAATATGATTTTTTAAATGTAGGCTAAGTTCGGGTAAAATTCAGTTTGTCTGATAACAAACTAATAAAATATTGAGACTGGGATAAGAAGCTCGAACCCCCTCTTGGCTCACAAGATCCGATTAGTTCTGAAATAAACTAAATGAAAAGAAGGGAACCTCACAGATACGCATCGAACGGTCACCAGGATTTTTTTTAATAGATAATGATGATGAAATGCTAAATACATTCGTTTTTGTTGCTGAAAAGTTAAATTAAGCTGCGTTATCGTGGTTGGTACCAGAGTGACTAAAATAAATATTTCTTTTTATTTAATTAAAATTCAAACTGTAAAAAATATTCGGCGTAGCAGGCTTAGGCAATCAGGCTTGTTTTGCTGCAGTACTTTGGAAAATTACAGTCGTGAAAGCAAGTCATGTATTGTGAAGTCTATAATAATAATAATATAATATACTGAATGCGTAACAATATAACTTTTATTCTAAATTCTAATATTTGGGGTCTCGAAGCTACAGCACTAGACCGTGACTGACGTGAATCGAAGCCCCTACTGCGAGCCCTATGTTCCTGATGAGGGACCACAGGAATTCGTCATCATCATTCTAAATTCTTGATAAAAAATATTTAATCCCTTTAATGAATCCGCTGTATTCCGAGCCGCGGCTGCCGCCACAGCCTACGGGGCCTGAAAGTAATGTCACGTGATCGATGAGGCTTCTAAAGCTCGGGTGTACACAGCGTTCGCCTGTGTCATGATTTACAGGCACCCTAGTCTCTTTATAGGCCACAGGGATTAGCACTATTGCCACATACAACTTATTTAAAAAAATAGTTGTTTTTTTAAATTTCAGTGGTCGATTGCAGAGCGCCTAACTGATATACAAACGTCCAGAGGTTCAATTTCTAGGACTAGAACACATTTGTGTTTCGAATTTTAGGATGCATAGCCAAGGTTTGTGATCACCAACCCGCATCTTGCAAGCGTGGTGATTAAGGCAACACCTATAAATTATAACGATGACTTGATTCCAATGATTGGCAATTGGACAGAGTATTATAGGCTATTTTTTTTAAATTAAAATTTAACTTACAAAAACTTCATACTTCATTAGTCTGCTTACGCCACAGTCTAGACACATAGGGGCACTGACAGTAGTCCCATGAAAAAATATCACTCGCGATAAATCACTCGCAGGCAGAACAAAACCAATGTCTGCCAAAAGCCATTGCAATTTTGCAAAGAAAAAAACAAAACCCTAAACCGTTTTTATCAATTTAGTTTTTTTTTTGGCGGCCGCAGCTGCTGAGTTGGCAGCTCAAAGAAAGCACGAGAAGTATTCGGTACTCACAAACTATTTGTTTGTACCCCTTGCAGTAGAAACAACTGGTTGTTGTGGTTCAGAGGCCAAACTGTTTTTCAGGGAAGTAGGGCGCCGTCTACGAGAGAGGGGTCTTGACCCTCGCTCCGAGTCATTCCTGATGCAAAGGTTGTCTATCGCTGTTCAACGCGGAAACGCGGCAAGTGTGTTGGGCACCTTTGCACCTGGAATGGCGCGGGGAGGGTTATTTGATTGAGCAGTGGTTGTTTTTATTTATTTTTGTTTTATTATAATTATTATATAATATTTAGGCTAATAATATTGTCGATATCACCATTCCCCATGACGAGAACCTCGTGAAAGCTGAGAAAGAGAAACAAATCAAATATCTCGACTTAGCACATGAGGTTGTCGACATGTGGAATGTGGACTCGGCTGTCATCGTGCCGATTGTTATTACGGCCAACGGCCTGATGGCCAAGAGCCTCGATCAACATCTCATGAGGCTCTCGTTAGGCGGCTGGATCAAGGGCCTGATTCAGAAGGCAGTTCTCCTCGATACGGCACGCATTGTGAGGAGGTTCCTGTCTCTGGAGCCCTAATCACCGGTAGTTTGGACCCTGGTCCCGATGCCGGTGGACCCCTATTTTTTATATTTTTAAATGTTTGTTTTGTTTTTTAGAAAATATTTAAAAATTTAAATTAATATGTAAAAAAATAAATAGAGAGATAATAAAAAATTTAGTTTTAATTTTTATTTCCTTATTCTTTATGAGTCATTGTTATTGTGTAAGTGCTTTTATTGTTGAATTAGTACCTAAGGCACATCATCATCATCATCAGCCTATACTAGTCCACTGGTGACGCACATACAATCTTTTATTTGTTGCTTCGATGAAGTAGATATATACCTATCTTTTGTATAATTTAATCTAAAATTAAAATTAGGTTATTTTATATCAATGCTTAGTTTTTGTTCTGCAGTTAATTATCTTCATCATCATCATCAGCTCATTTTATGGCCCCACTGCTGAAACACGAGCCTTCCCTGTGGATGGATAGGGAGGACGGGCCATAAACCACCACGCGGGCCCAGTGCGGATTAGTGGTTGTTAACGACTGCTAATGCAGGCCGGGACCAACGGCTTTACGTGCCTTTCGAAGCACGGAGGAGCTCGAGATGATAAATTTTTGGTCACCTATTCGATGAGAGAGAGAAACATTTGTTGACAACACACACTAATGATTGACCTATTGCTTGTTTTTTATTTTTATTTTTATTTATAATAGGACCCCGCCTCAGTTTGTGTTGTTGCGAACGATGCGTGTCGCAACAACGCTGGTGTTTTGGCGGAGCCTGCCGCCCCGCCGCCATTAGAACATTAATATTTGAAAAACATACATACATTTATATGCGCCATCCTGCTCCTCTTATCTTATCTTAATAACACAATTAATCTACCCGAATGTCACTTTTCCCTAAAATATATTACCATAATCTGTTCGACATCAAAATGACGGACGCCTGCACCTACCTCGCCTCAACTTATCCAAAACTGTCAAAATTCTTTAATACATTTTCAACCTTATGTTTTTGGGGTAAAGTTCAAAGCCTATTGAGGAAATTTGCTAGTTTATGTTATGATGCGCAGTCGTGTGTGTACGTACTATAATAACCGGGTAAATAAGAAGGCGAAAATAACTTAAAATTGAAATTATATATTTTAACAAGAAACGTATTACAAATTCAGCCTTAGCTCTTTAGCTGGCTGTCACCGAATCAATAATCTATCATCTTCATTTGTTCTTCTGGATCCTTCCTTATTTTTCATTATATAGACTCAGATCACGTCGTGTGCCACAGAGCTGCTATTGCAAGGAGTCCCGATCACCACAGTACACATTAACATACCGTTATGTATGTCAGCCACGAACCTTGAATGCGAAATGTATTGCTTGTCATATCAAAAGTCGATACAAAATACATCACAATAACGTAATGGTTGGTTATTTATAACCAACTATTGTTCTGAGACGACTGATATCCAACCTCCTTACCATAATACATTATTGCGAACTGCTTCTTCTCGTCTTCTCATGATGGCACTCCAATACTAGAGGTCTGCCGTCAGCTTTCTGAATTTCTTCCGAACTGCTACCGTCAATGATATGGTATGAGCTATTGCTGATATAACTATTGTGTTGAGTTAGCTTTACAATCAGGCAGACGAGTCAGTAACCGAGAGTCAGTTCACTGCCAATCGCCATTTATACTGCCAAACCGCTTTGGATAAGATAAGACCGAAGTCATAAATAAATAAGTATTATAAAAAAACATATTTCTTATAACATACAGCTATGGCACGTCCCTTCCAGACAATAGAATTCTTAGTGTTTTTTTTCAACAGGCACATCTGTACTTATTTTTATTCCTTATGGGTAAGCATTTGCTTTTCACCTGATCTTCAATGATGATAAAGCCGATGTGGAAGCACATGATAAGGTGTCTACAGAAGGTTGCGTTTGTATGTAGCTTACTACATACAAACGCAAGACAACGCACACATATACAACCTTTCACGGACATGGAATCTCGTAACAGCTAAGACTGTTCCGAGCTGTTCCGTTGCTTGAGCGCGATGAAGCTTACCTAGAAGACTATACTAACGATGCGAATGCTCGCATCGAACATGTTACGTTACGAAGATACGCTTCGATCAGTCTCCATCACCATTAGAATATCGTCAACATGGCTGTGTAGAACTTTCCCATCTCAAAGTAGTTTCAAACCTCCCCATACTGACTCATTATGCTTTTATCGCCCTATTTAATGACTTTACTGTACCATTTACATTAACTGACTCTCAACCAAACTGACGTCACCTTAATGTGTATTTCATAGATGTCAATAGGCCTATAACGATACGTCAATGTACAATTTATTGTGGTAGATGCTTTGGTATGTATTGGCAAAATAGTTATCATCATAAAATGCTTGTTGTCGATATTACATTTTGTTATATATATTTATGTTACGTTAAACATTTCATTAGGTTTTTATTTATAGTAGCTTGTGTGTGGCATGCTCTCTTTATTGTCTCTGCGATGGTGGCATGTGCGTCGGCTCGTTACATTCCCTAAGATATGGTTGAGTGAAGCGATGGCTGATTCATATGTCATACTCGTGAACGGGTGCCGCCTGTGGAGGCTGGTCTGCTCTTGCATACTATTAGTTTTATTTATTTTTACTTATTTATTTTACTATTAGTTATATTATTATTAACTAATGTTTAATTTTGTTTTTTTGTTTTTTCTCTCTTAGACAATTTTTGACCTTTATTAGTGCTGTATGACATTGTGAAAATTTTAACTGGTAACTGATGTAGATTTGCAAACTTTGATATTATTATATTTTCTCTTTTGTTTTTTTTTAACATGTGTGATTGTCCTTTATATTTTGTAATTTTATTTGTGATGGAAAGTGTCCTTTTATGATAGGTACTTTTTCCAATATTTTTGACGCTGTAAGGGAGAAAAGAGCTGGACACTTGCTGAGTTTCTTGCCGGTTCTTCTCAGTACAAGATCTCCCGCCCAGAGTAGACTTACGAACCGATGGCATAATGACGTTCATAAGAGCTATTTGTAGCCTAAACTGAATAAATGATTTTGAATTTGAATTTGAATACATTTTATTGTGGTAGATGCTTTGGTATGCATTAGCAAAGTAGTTATCATCATAAAATGCTTGTTGTCGATATTACATTTTGTTATTAAATATTCCCATGCTGGTCTGGGACGAGAAAATAATGTATCAGATGCTTAAGGGTGCGCCGTCCGTAAGTGACAAGTGTCATATGTTTTATTTGAAATGTCGTCGTCCATATTTATTTGATGCCGCGCGGCCATACTAATTTTGTATGGGGAATTTAAGGTGCTTAATAAAAAATTATTATTTAAATAACCACTTGATGAATCAAAAATGTAATCTAGCAATTTGTAGTTTATCCATTGATGATTGTTTAGACAAAATCAGAGGTACAATAATTTAGATAAACTATAAGAAATCTACTAAACGCCGCCACTCGTTTTCATGATCTTTGCCCAACTTTAAATGATATTGTAGAAAAAACTATAGCGTGTTATGAATTTATGGTTCTGACAAATTGTAAACACGTTCCCTATGATACTAAATATATATTTTGTTCATTTAATAAGATAGTATTTTCAATTATATTTACTTAACCGTAACTGCATTTTTGGCATTTTTTGGTCGGCCCACCCTTAACTTTCCGTGCATGTGGTCGTGCATTGACATAAGTCAACGGTACGTTTGTGTCAATCCTATGTTGTGACTATGTGTGTGAGTTGCTCAAGCGCGGCATGTTATATTTTTTTAAGTTTAATTAATATAGAATATATTCAGCAGTTTAATAGTAGATTGTTATACAAGGAGCTAAAATTAAATAGAAACCGAGTTTTAATGGGTTTTTAGCGCCGTGTGTTACACTTTAATTTTCACTACGATTGCGAGAAAATAAAATAATCCAATACAATATGAAAGACTTTATTTTATTAAAAATTACTATTACTACTACTACTACTATTTAGTACAATTTGTACAATTCTGGATATTTAAAGAGATGTTTTTTCCCGGTAACTTAATTTCAGTCCTCTGTGAAGATGAATGTTGAGTTGTTTGTGGGGTAAACGTGGGAGATACACGTAGTTCCAGGTTTGAGGATCCCTCGTTCGGATGTTCTGGATAGAGAATCAGCTGAGTTGACTCATCTCTTGATGTCGATAGTCGTGGGCTAGTTGGGAGAATATTGATGCGTTCTGTGATACGTTGGGTGATATCAAATTTGTTTGAATGGAGTTCTCGACATAGCTTTCCGTCACTTGATCGGATCTCCATCCACCGTGGCGTTTTAACATTGTTATATTTGCACCAGAATCCGCCAAGAGAGTGGCGGATGTTCTTCAAAAACAGTGGCCAGTGTACTGTTCCGGATTAGGCAAATTTAGATAGGTGGCGACCTCTTTTGGCATGTTACTTAATTCATTTTTGCCTATAACTTGCCTTGTGCATTTTCCGTTTTGATAGTTGATAAAAAATCTCGGCGTGCCCACTCCACTCGGCCGTAAATCTTGGTAGGCTTTGACAATTTTTAGAAATTCTCCACTTATAACGAATTCCTCTCCTTATTTGTCTTTGTATTGGGCAGATTTATGGCTTGACATTTTCACTATTTTAAAATTAATTACGGTCACTACCAATTCAATTTGCAATTAGAGAAAAATTGTAAAGATTTCGCGCCAATGTCTTTTTTTATTTCTTCTGTAGCCGCACGCAACGCATTGCATGCATTCTACCAAAGAGATCGCCGATTTTAGTTCCATTTTCAAAAATAAACTGTTGTCCTTTTTTTATGAAACTTATGACTAAAGACTTTTTCGTTTTTGTAGGCTCATTGTCATCTGACCGCCAAAAATTAAAAAATAAATACTTTTCCCCTAGAGGAAGAAATGCTACTTTTTCTTCGCTCTGGTACGCCACAATGACGGCCTTTTTGAGCAGGAGGAGTAAAAAATATTTTATTTTACAGACCACTAGACCAGTTACTTTTAGACCAGATGCTAATTAAACCAGTTGCTACTTAGACCAGTTGCTACTTAGACCAACTGTTACCTAACTCTTAATTACTTGCCTACCTTCTGGTCCTCCTTGTTTTGTGCCTACACGGGTTCTAAATTAAACATGGTTATATGTATCGGCACCTCCTGACGAAATAAAATAAACAACCCTATCGTATATGAAAAACAAACACGATGTAATGGTCCACAAACACAATCAAATACAATTTTGACCTTTTCGTTTGTTATTGTAGAGTTCAATTTAATTTTATGCTGAATCTTGTTGTGGGTAATTAATTATTGTACAACAGAAATAGACATTTTAAGACGAATCATATCTTATAACGATTTAGGAAGTGGATATTTTAGGCATCAAAATACACAATACACAAATACAACAAAAACATGTTGTTCTTTTTAAAGTTTCCACGGATCACAGATACTGAATCTTCCTGAAACTATGGATCCCGTATTTATTAATTTATTTTGAGGTACACTGACAGATTACAGTCAATACAGGTTCAAATAGTTTTTGCTTATGAACTTAGTCTAGACAGTTATCTTCAAATTGTACACAGAATGATTAGAATTTAAATAAAGGTAATAAAAAATTGAAAATAAACCCATTACGAAATACAAAGATGTAGACAGGAAAAAATCATATATTTTTGAAAATTCTAATTCTGATTTTGCTGGGTTGGCTTTTAAAGGTAAAGGTGGATTAGTATAAAATGATCACCATTATGTACAACGAATATAGGAAAGAAAACAAACACCCAAACAAAATATTCAATTATTGTATATTTTTGTAGCAGTGGTATTGTCAGACCCTCAGAGCACCGAACACAGACCCATGAGGTATTATAACGTCACTAGGGAAATTCCGGAAACATATTTCTGTAATAGATATTACAAGCGGCAAGATTGCCGCTTCCCGCAATGACGCTCTCTGGATGACAATCACCCTCATACCTTTAACTACATGCGAATGTTATACTTATATTATTTAAATTATAATTAAACAAAAGGTAACATTGTCTTATTCTGTATTCATGTAAAACGGAACGCTTTAATTACTAGGCAGTACTATGGTTTATATGAAATCCCACAGAAAAAATGACGGTCATTTATTTTCTCAAAATTTACCAATGGTAATTTGGAAATGGTAATTTAACTTTCCATACACATTTTAAAACAAAAAAAACAAAAGAGTCCAGCCACCTTAACTCACCAAGTGACGTAAGCGTCACTTGGTAAGCCAACGGACAGCATTTCCTTTTTATTTAAATGGGAATAACCATTCAATCATATTACTGTACTCAGCGTATTATTACTGTATTCAGTAACTACTCATATTATTTATAATCTGTGCTTAAACGTACTATTCACGATTTGTGCATTCGGCAACTAGTTGTCTACCTACTGACGTTCAACCTTTAGCTTTCGTCTAGTTGTATTAAACCCGGCCCCGCCTGTTATCCAAAGATTGCAGCCGTGAAAACAAGCAATGTCAGAAGTCTGAATGGGTGTCTCAGACGGCTTAGGATAACTAAGACACCAGGCAAACTTGCCTTTCTACCTTCTTGTTAATAAGAAGATTGTCAGTATTGTGTGCTTGATATTCAAAGAGCCTGGCAATGTATATTAATTACACTTTTCTTTACGTATATATGTTAAGTTTGTATGTTTTACAAAGAAAAGTGTAATTCGGCAATTCGTTATCGACCTACTGAAGTGGAAGTGGCTGAAAACCAGCGCTGCCTGGGATCTTATTCCTAAGCCATTTCCAATTACTTGCTTTAAGTATCAAATATTATAAATAATGTATGTATTTTTTTGTTAAAAAGTAGCAATAAATGTTTTGCTTACCTTTTTTACTTACTTCTTGGCGGGAAAGTAAAGTGTCATGTCTGCGGTTTTGTTTTATTTTCTAAAGTTTGTGTAATGTCGAATTTTAATGTGAAATAATGGTGGATAAGTGGATCATTGACCGTTAGGTGCGTGAACGCGCATGCGTTGGCAAATGAACAAAACAGCGCAAAGTCACTTTTCAAATTCTCTCAAGAAGTCCGCGTTAGGTCTTAGTAAAGCACCACATCTTTCATCATAATATTAACAAAAGAAATATTGTCTATGTTAGAAAATTACTTTGACCCTGGCTAAATGCTAACCAAACGAAGATAAATGAAATGAAATGAAATGAAAATACACTTTATTGTACACCATACAAAATACAAAAAGAGGACAATACAAGAAAAAGTACAAATGGCGGCCTTATCGCTAAAAAGCAATTTCTTCCAGGCAACCATGTGTTGAACTGGACAAAAAAAACTAAGAAGTGGGTGGTTTATGGTGCTTTCCAAATTATAAGTTTATTTACAGAAAGATATTAACTATAGAAAAAATAAAAAATATATATAAATTAAAACAATACATTTAGCAGTAATTAGTTTGTATTATAGCCAACTTACTAATTGTGTGGCTTAATAGAGACAGATATTGCACGATGGCAACTGACTGTTTGCAAGTCAAATAATAAAACATAGAATAATTATAAATAAAAATTATAAAAAAGTACACAATATGAATTCACTATATTTATTTTTGTATCATCATCATCATCATCTCAGCTAAAAGACGTCCACTGCTGGACAAAGGCCAGCAATTAATAAAAATTAATTAATTATTAATTATTTTTGTATAATTATTACTAAATAAGTACATTTTATAATTAACCCGCTGATGCTGTTGCTGTGTCCTTGCAGGGTGTCACATGAATACCTTCTTTAATATTCCATCTATTATACCTAATTTTAATGTGATATGAAATAAATGATTTGAATTTGAATTAATAAGAATTTCTATTTTACAAAGAGAATATTGGTTTCACCCAAATAAAATAGCTATCATTGCTAAACTTTTGCCAACTTTTCGTGTTTGGGTTTATTATCTTTTTATTGTATTATTCCACCAAGGTATTGGAGTTTTAAACTTTTTTAACAGCATATTTTTAGCTTGTTACTTAATTGAGTACGTCGCACGTTTAAATTTTAACCTTACTTGTATCTAATTTCTTATTTTACTTAGGTAGTAAGCAAAGGTAGGTAGGTACCTTTGCCTACTTGCTAGGGGAAAAAATGATTTCAATTTGGAAAAGTGGTGAAAGTTTTCCACGAGTGGGATTAGATTTCGCACCCTCTGACAATCAGGTTCGCTTGAACCAACGATTTTGTTCATCTGATTCCATGCCCACCCAAATAGCTTGTGTAGGGCATGTGGAGAGGAAACTGAGTCAATGCATCACCTACTGTGTAACTGCCACTCTCTGGCTAGGAAAAGAATGGGACTCCTGGGGTCGCCCTATCCGAAACCGGAGGACTTCAGGCTCTTTGCTCTTAAGGACGTTGCCAAGCTTATGGCATCTATCTTTAGAGAAAGAAGAGTGAAAGGATGGGGTTGCACAAAAGATCCCGATGGGTCGAAGTGTTACTGCGAGAGGGAAACCTCGGCAGGCCCCACTAAGATAAGATAAGATGGTCACCCATCCGGTGAAGGAACATTGCAAAAGCTGCTTAACTTGCACAATCTCAAGCCAAACTTCTTAAAGGGGTACTTATTTATGACTAGTCATTTACAGAGTTCAGCTTAGGCTATTGACCCTGCTCGAACTGTTCAATTGTGATGAAGTAATCATTCACCCCGACCGACCACAGACTAAATATGTCTGGTGCATAATAATATAGTTTAGTCTAGTTTCTTGTAAGCGTCTGCGTTTGACGCTCGTTGTGTGAATAATTTTTACGTAGGTTACTAAGTTACCATACTCTCATAAGTGAACTTTGTAAATTATTTTTTGAAAAATCTTTAACCTTTTCACCGCCCAACTATCCTGCACGCGATGTCCCGCTGTACGCCAACGTATAAATTTATTTTAATAAAGTAGGTACAAAGAAGAACTTCTTTAGAAGTGCTGGCGTGGACGGCACGAAAATCTCGAACTTCTATAGAAGTTGTTGGCGGTAAAAAGGTTAAGCGATATATAGACAATACCTACATACATCACATACATTGTTGTGATCTTAACATAAGTAGATAAAGCATTCGTATCGTGGAAATCAGAAGAAACGACGGTACCACAACCTCCCACACAACATTGAAAAGTTTGTTTTCGACATTGACCCGACCGGGTATTGGACCCGGGACCTGAGTGTGAGCGCCGGCGCCGCCCAAGGACCGGCGTGTAAGCCACGGCTACGGAGGTCATAAATCTTAAACCTACCTACCTTACCTTTTTTTATTAAAATAAAATAAATAAATGTTTCCCACACTCACACCAATTATCTAGCCCCAAGAAAAGCTTCCTTTAAAAACTCGAGAAAGAAGACAACGAATAAACATACTTAATATACTTAAATACATACTTATTATACATAGGAAACACCCAGACCCGAAACAATTTAAGAAAACAGGTGTTTCTAAATTGATTCGACCGGGGATTGAACCCGGGACCTCAGAGATAGCGACACCATGAAAACCGGTGTGCAAGCCACTCGACCAAGGAGGTCGTCAATGCATTAAATTGAAAATCCTCCCAATCTTTAGTTTTTTAAGTTAGCTTATTATTTATTGATCACTCACATGTTGTGTAGGTTCACTTTTTTAATATCATTGACGCCTTTGCCTAGCTATGGTACAGTATACACCCAATATTATACGTCGTCTATGGTAAACACTTTTTAACAACAACAAAAACTTTAAAAATAGTCTTAACCCATCATTTTGCTTATATTTTATTATGGTACTAACTCTGAAATCGTTAACAAAATATCAGGTATTCGTTCATTAGGCATTACTTAACTCGATCAAAATAATATAAGGAACAGATGATTTTTTTTTACAGGTAAGTGAAAGTAAAAGTTCCGCAAAATGATGGGCCAGACCACGCTTAAAGATTTTCTAGTAATTTAAAAATACAAGTGTATAGGCTAATTACTCTACAATTATTTAATTTATTCTGTCATATTTCGTCCGATAATCGGGGACCGATTTTTTAGTTGGTGAAAATGAAACGTGTGGAGCTCTATGTTGCAACGCACTAGTCCTACAAAAAGATTTTAAGTTAGGTTAAAGTTACGAGGTTTTGTCACCTATTATGTGACCGGGTCACATAATAGGTGACAAAACCTCGGCGAAAAAATAGGTCCGATTATCGGTCCTATAAAACAAAAAGTCGGTCGTGGTCGGGAACCGTATTTCACAGTACAACGAAAACAAAACACCATCACTGTGTTACGTTAACAAGTTACGAAAATAAAGTTTTTTAAATTTCTAGGCTGTAGTCTTACATCCCTGGCCGAATGCCAATTCTAAGCTACAGCTACTTATTAAGCATTGGAGGTACAAAAGGTTCTGTAGCTTGCCTGAAAACATTACATTTACGTCGCTTTGAAGGCCCACAGACAATTGAGGGGCCGTTTCCTTGTGAAATAACGTTTCTTGTATGTAATAGACTGCTCAGCGCTCACGCTGGTTGGTAGGTTTATCTTCATTAGCGGTAATGGAAAACCGCCTGTGTGGCCTAGTTCTTAGACTATCGGTGATTATTTAGGTACCTATTTGTTTTTTACCATGACATTTTGTAAATATCTACTATGATCATCATTAGTTTTATAAAAACTAGCTGGTCCGGCGGACTTCGTACCACTTTCACAGTTTCTATGACAACAAAACAAACAATTCATGGAACATTTTGTATTTGAAAATTATATTGTAAAAAAAAATGTTTGAGGTGGACCACCCTTACCACTTAGGGGTATAAAAAATAGATTACGACCGATCTGACCTACCGAATAATATAAAAAAAATCATAAAAATCGATCAAGCCGTTTTAGAGGAGAGGATATAAAGAAGATATAGATAAAAAGACTCTGCTCACTTACTTAATAAATTAATTAACGTCCAGTCCAAAATCTTTGAAACTAGAAGATTTTTTTTAATATTGTATTATCATCATTAATTTATGTAAAAAGAAAAAGAATGCTCACTTTCAGACTGACTTACTCCTAGCCCAAAATCTTTGGACTTAGAAAGCTGTTTATTTTTACACACTCAATAGTTCCAATTATAATGTAGACAAATCAAATCAAATAATTTATTGCGTTCATGTAGTATATAAAGGTGGTGCAAAGAATATTTTATTTTATACTTAAACATGAACCCTGTTAGGTTATTGCAGTTTTCCTATTTACAATAATTAAGCCAAGTAATAAAAGGAATAATATTTGTCAGTTATCTGCGAGTCAGTGAACCGAATAAAGTTAATATTCATAACTACTATGATTAAATTCATTTTTTAATTATATGTACTAAACTAAACTTTTCTCTATAACGGAGCGCGAAAGTTTGAAACTGTAATATTGATGAGCTTCATTTGAACAATCCGTAGAGAAAGTACGCTGAAATAATATATCCAACTCATGCCGGTTCTAAATAAAATCCAACTCCGACTCCAACTCATGCCATTTATAAATAAGACTCGTGTAGCCCTTATTATGATTTGCTGAAGGACGCAGAGATAATACAGCGTACGGACACGTGCAAGGACGTACTAACTTGCTTTGTTTAATTGTAGGTTTAAGACATACTTACATACCTACGATATTTTTTGTTTTTGTAACTAGTTAATTTACCAAATGAAATGCCAGTGTTCGACACTTTAAGTCCAACGTTAGACACAATTTTCTTCGCTAAAAAATAACATTCATTTTCATTGAAAACTAGTTGTTGCCCGTGGCGTCATTCGCGAAGACTACACTATCCCACAGGAACCTGTTACCGGGATAAAAAGTATCCTATATCCTAGTCCGGGTCATGGTCTGTCTATGTGCAAACTTTCATCCAAATCCGTTCAGCCGTTCTCGAGTTTTGCGCTTAGCAACATTCATTTTTATTTATATAGATTTACGGTATGACAGCTAGAAAACAGGTTGTCTAGACCCACGTTTTAATGATTAATGGAAAAAAATGTCTGATTCCGGTTCCGGTCGAACACTGCTGCAACTACCGCTTCAACCGCTCATATGCGGCGAGTATTGATCAGTGCCCTGGGTGCCTAGTGTGAGTTTTGTTTACTATCCGTATTCATTCGATTACTTTAACGAAAACGAAAATTAGTATGTTGGAGCAGCGCCTCCTGGCGACATACGAGAAGAGTTAACATTTTGCCATACAATATTCTTGTTTTCGTTAACGTGTCCAAATGGTAAATGAAACTTACACTAGGCAAGGCACCCTGAACAATTAAAATTCGATTGTGTCTGTATTCACAGCAGACGACGGATTAAACCGTTTTGGTGTCGTTTGATGTCGTAGGAGCAAAGGATACCACTAAAAACTCCTGCGCATCTCCACACGTGCCACTAGGATGGTCCAGGACCAAAGTGGAAAGGTCTGGGCCCAACAACCCATTGTTCCAAATCATAAATCAAAATCAGCCTATTAAACCTCCCAACGTTTAATAGGCTGATGATGAGTTTTTTGTTGTTGTTTTTAAACATTTGATCAATAAAGGCGTGTTAGTTAGAGGTATTTGTATTTTTTTTGTAAAAAATATTAATTGTGGGCTTATAAACACATTAACATTCCTGTTAAACCCACTCAGAGATCTAATATGCTTAAATCTCACGGGATTATGGGTATTGAACCACGATTTGTCTCATTCAACCCGATTTTCTATCTATTCTGCTTTAGATACATATACCGAACGCTTCGATTTGCAGAAAAATATGTATTTTCAATATTTTGCGTCTAACATTTGGTAGAAGAGGGCATTTGGTTAAAGCGTAGATAAATAAATCCCAAATATTAGGGAGGGAGAGTAAATTTACCATCAAATAATTTTATGCTGTTAGCTATCGTATAGTCTAGATAGTTAAACTTTATGGGCTTGATGGGGCAAAGCGGCCTTCGCGTTTGCGTTGCGATTTTGTCGAGGGTTAACCTGATGGGTGCCGAAATTAAAATTACCCGAGCTTCCTCGTGTTTTCAGAGTGCATGTTCAGAGTACGAGTTTTATATACCTAGCATTCGATCACGTTAAGGGTGCGCGGACCAAAAAATGCCAAAAATGCAGTTACGGTTAAGTAGATATAATTGAAAATACTATCGTATTAAATGAACAAAATATGTATTTATCATCATAGGGAACGTGTTTACAATTTGTCAGAACCATAAATTCATAACACGCTATAGTTTTTTCTACAATATCATTTAAAGTTAGGCAAAAATCATGAAAACGAGTGGCGGCGTTTAGTAGATTTCTTATAGTTTATCAAAATTATTTTACCTCTGATTTTGTCTAAACAATCATCAATGGATAAACTACAAATTTGCTAGACTACATTTTCGACCCATCAAGTGGTTATTTAAATAATAATTTTTTATTAAGCACTTTAAATTCCCCATACAAAATTAGTATGGCCGCGCGGCATCAATATGGACGACGACATTTCAAATAAAACATATGACACTTGTCACTTACGGACGGCGCACCCTTAACATAAACAAGATTTCTTTTGGCATTGAGGCAGTACCTCCTGGTGACAACGAGGAAAGCACATTTTGCTGATGAGGCGTGTGATCTTACGCTTAAACGCAATCTCATTTGTACGGTTAGGTCTTAAAAGTACCGGATGAAGAATGCGCTTCGGCGCGTCCTGATCTGGCGTTATGACCTGACGCAGATGGTCCTTTGTGATTGCGCAAGGATGTCTGACACCTAACTTTATAACCTAACGGTTGGTGGGGGGTGTCAGTATAAACTTTAAAGTCGTGTGTAGCGGGGATGTACGGTAAGATAGGCGGAAGCATGCAAATAAATTAGATACCCAATTCTATATTTTTTTCTTCATCATTATCATCATCATACTATGGATGGATAGGGAGAACGGGCCATAAACCACCACACGGGCCCAGTGTGGATTGGTGGTTGTTAACGACTGCTAATGCAGCCTGGAGCAACGGTATAACGTGCCTTCCTAAAAACAGAGTAGCTAGAGATGATAAATTTTCGTTCACTCATCCGATGACCGGCCTTTACTAAAGTTGCTTGAACTTAACTAATATGGTCGTAGAGTATCCGGCAAGCCTAGCCAAGGTTTATTATACATGAACCGACAGTAATATTTCTGCACATGAATGTACCAGGGGAAATCTCTATTTACACGCGATCAATAGGGAATGGTGGGATGAGGTATTTATTTCATTTCAACCTCTACATGCAAATAAAGGTACGTTATTAGGATATTACATATTGAATGCGTGGTGAGTTACGTATAAATACATTTAGGTACATTACAATAAATAAGGCTTTTGGTTATTTTTCGTTAAGTAAGGTTCAGCGGGAAGCCGCTGGATACGAGCAGCACAAAACCGTTAATTGTGGAGATCCTTGAGGGAGGCCTTTGTCCAGCAGTGGACGTCTTTTGGCTGAAATGATGATGATGAAGGATCAGCAACAACCAATAACAAGTGGGTTATTTAGTAAGCTGAGGCTACGATTGACGCTACGATAGACGAAGGATCTTGGGCGGACTTCTGTTAGTCAAAACATTACGACTTAGTATTTAAACTCTGATTTTAAGTCCGTATGTGCGTATCGCAAAACACATTTAAGTGTTCTTTCTTGAAGAACAAAAAAGTTTGAGAAGGCCTGTCATGTCTGCGAAGGAAGGCATAAGACTGGACTATAGCCCAGCCCTTCAGTGGAACGTTTCATCAGGCACTACAGGACAAAGTCCTCCCCCAAGGATCTCAACGACCGGTTTCATGTTGCTCGCATCCAGCGGCTACCCGTGACCTTCACCAGATCATCTTTGTTATTAGTAAAAATATCTCAAGACAAAATGCATACGCACACTTCTGCGCCCGGGGAGACGCAGCTTATGTGCGACTCTCCCCCAAACTCCCTTAAGAGAAAGGGAATGCTTATTAAAAACCAGTTATCCGGATCTTCTTTTATTTTTTATATCTACAAGAGGATCATCATCATCATCATCATCTCAGCCAAAAGACGTCCACTGCTGGACAAAGGCCTCCCCCAAGGATCTGCATATCATGGGGGGTATTTGCCAAGAGGAAATACATTACGCATACCAACCACTGCACCCGGGGAGACGCAGGGTATATGCTACTCTCTCCCTGACCCTCTTTAGGGGAAGGAATCATCATCATCAGCTCATTTTGTGTCCCCACTGCTGGGGCACGAGCCTTCCCTATGGATGGGTAGGGAGAACTGGCCATATACTCCCACCTAGGCTCAATGCGGCATAGTGGTTATTAACGACTGCTAATGCAGCCAGGACCAACGGTTAACGTGCCTTCCGAAGCACGGAAATTTAGCAAATTAAAATTATAAACCGACCTAGCTATATAAAAGGAGATAAGTTATTAGCCGGTCCAGCACTTCCCCATCCGTGCCACCAGGATGATCCGGACCTTGTTGAAGCTGCCTATGCCGCGTCTTCTCCGCGAGGACTGTTCTGGAACGTTGCTGTCTTATTGGGACATTTATAGGCAGATAATGTGATATGTATACGTAAAAGCTTTATATTAGGTAATTTATTCAAGATGGCACAGATACACACGTCTATTTGCACACGTGGATGGAATAAGCCTGAATGTTTTGACGACTTGTTTACCCGATGTTCAACCACCTTCATTACGGAAACAAACAATGTATTGTTGGCGGAATCTCTTCACACATTCGTAGTGTGTGTCTGGATTTGAAATACAGATTATTAAAAGGTTTTTGTTTTGTTTATACGATAATTTTTAACGCAAATTTTGTTGCGAACAAATTACAAAAACACAAATGTTGAAAAAAATTCCACGAGCAGGATTTCATTGATTTGATTTGACACATTTTTTTATACAGATTAATGTTATAGTATTACGAACAAAATTTATATTGCTTAAAAATGGTTTATTTGGAAGAATATGATATCAGACAACGATACTACAAACACCGTATAACGAGCCCGGACTACAGGGTGTCGAGTCTGCTATTTAAAAACGACCTCAGTGGTAAGATTCTGACATTTTCATTTAATCTAATCCTATTTTTTTAATTTTAAATGCAATTGTTTAATTTTTTTTATATTTATTTTCATTGATATATTTTGTGGCAACTTAAGACATTTTTTATTTAGCATCCGTAAACTATTTCCATATTCCAGTTTGGCAATCCAAAAAGTTTCTTGTTTCTTGTTTGTTGTAGCGTATCTTTAATAATTATAATCTGTAATTCTATTTGTAAAGTTATTTGGTTTACTTTTTATGCCTATAATAATAATAATAATAAGTAAGTAAGTACCTTGACTTGGCTCATGAGGTTACCGCCATGTGGGATGTGGATTCAACCATTATTGTACCGATAGTCGTCTCGGCAAACGGTCTTTTAGCCAAGAGCCTCGATCAACACCTAGAGAGGCTCTCGCTGAAAGGTTGGGTCAAGGGTCAGATGCAAAAGGCAGTACTCCTTGACACGGCACGTATTGTCAGGAGGTTCCTCACTCTGCAGCCCTGACCACCGGTAGTTTGGGCCCTGCCTCGCTGCTGGCGGTACTCTAGGATTAGGTTTGTATAATGTTTTATTGCTTTTATATTAAAATATTGTAAAAATCTAGTTTTAAGGAAAAAAAATAATAAAGAGTATAATAATAATAATGATTAATAATTAAAAGTGAATTCAATTTGGAAAATTTTAATTAAGTTTGAATTGTTTTAATTCTGAAATTATTATTTTGATGAATTATGCAAAATTTATTTATTGATTTTGATATTGTTTGTGTTGTGACGTTTATTACTTGTAATAACCATAGTCCATGTTACAGATGCATTTTATTGGGTTATAGTCTGATCCAATTATTTTAACGTTCCCCAATATTATTGTACTTACTGACTGTAATCTGTTCTGTGTTGTAATAAATAAATAAATAAAAAAATATTTTTTTAATTTGTAATTTAACATAATTAATTAACGTAATTGGTAATAATAATATTCAATCAATTCAATCTTAAAATCAGACAACTGAAACACGCTTGTGATTGTTTAAAAATAACAGAGCGTAGCCACAGAGTAGATAAAATGTATTAGGGTATTTTCTCATGTGGCGTAAGTAGCCCTAAGCAACTAAAACTTATAGCGAGTCAGACATTTAAGAACGGTATGTGTTGCAGAAGTACCTATAATATCTAAATCTATCGTGTATTATTTTATTTTATTTTGGAAGACCAACAGCTGTTGTACTTTGTATCTCTTCGAAGATGATTACCAATTTAATTACTTGCAGCAGTAAATAAATAAATAAATGTTTCTTACACTCACACCAATTATCTAGCCCCAAGAAAAGCTTCCATATGAAACTCGAGAAATGGTTAACTAGACAACGAAAAAACATACTTAGTATACTTAAATACATACTTATTATACATAGGAAACACCAAGACCCGAAACAATTTAGAAAAACAGGTATTTCTAAATTGACCCGACCGGGGATCGAACCAAGGACCACAGAGATGGCGACACCATGAAAACCGGTGTGCAAGCCTCTCGACCAAGGAGGTCGTCGAGGAGGAGTACGTAGTCAGGTGCCGTCCTTTTTACATATTTAAAAAAATATTTCTGTCTCCATCCCTCTCGCCCTATACAACTGGTCGCTAGACGGCCCGTTGTGCGCCGCCATTACGTTTTTTTGTGTGGTCCAAGTCAGACAAAAGCGGTCAAGAGAGTCGTCTCTTGACCGCTTTTGTCTGACTTGGACCACAAATTTTCTTATTTTGTTCATAATTATGATCGTAATCGTCGGATTACGATCATAATTATGAACAAAATAAGAAAATTTGTGGAAAAGTGAAAAAGAAATCACGGTGTCACGACAAGTCGACAAATATTCAAAAAGTGAATTTTTAAACGACGAGTCATCTCACTTTGTGGTTTTTGACAATGATTAAGAAACACACTGTAAGTAACATTGCTTTGTTCGCTAAAGATTATCTGAAAAGCCGATCCGAATCCAGCACTTAGTCTTCGACCGCATAGATCTGCACCGATGCGGTAACCTGACTTGTGGGGGCCTCAATCCGTGTCATAGGCCACTCCGAACTCCTCAAGGTCAGCCAGTGGGGACCCCACCATAAGTGGTGATCTACGATTGTGGTGGCCCGACATCCTCTGGATGTACAATCAGCCGGATTCAACTCCCCTGGTACGTGTCTCTCCCGTAACGAGCGAATAGCCAAATATGGACTTGACCGCAAACCGTACGTATTCGTGTTTAGCTCGTAAACCTTCATGGGCTCGTCCGAGAGATTCAGCTGATACCGTCTATCATGCGGATGAATGACCGTTTATCTGAACATCATCCGGATGTCAGCCACGAATACGACCTGATGTCTTCGAAACCGAGTGAGAATATCCGAAATATCAACATTTAATAATGGAAAGCCATTAACATCATCATATCGAAGCAGTAGGTAAGTTAGCAGCAGTTAAATAACAAATAAACTTTAGGAGACTTGCCAATGTAAAACTTAAGGGTCAAACAAGGGTCAAACCCTTGAGTTTCCATTGTCTCTGATACGGCACTGCTTTGTGGACTCTTTTTGTAGAGTCTATGTAGACCCTTCCAATGTTCCAACATTTAACGTTAAGACTTTAGTAATATTGTAATATTGATCTAAGACCAAATTATTTTCAGAAGAGTGAAATTGGGTGGTTGACTGATTAGTCAGTAGAGAAACTTTTTAACCGACTTCAAAAAAAGGAGGAGGTTCTCAATTCGACTGTATTTTTTTTTAGGTTTGTTACCTCTAAACTTTCGACTGGGTGAACCGATTTTAATGATTTTTTCTTTATTTGAAAACTGGTGCTTTCCGTGTGGTACCATTTTTATTTGACCTAGTTCTGATAATGAAATCCTCAAGGAATTGAGGTACTTCCTCAAATATTGTGAGCATACCTATAGCGATTTTGGTATTTTCAGAAATAAGTCAAGCATTTGCATTCAGAAAGTATCATTTGATGAAGTGTAACTGATGAAAAAGACCACAGATTGCCATGGGAACTCCTCAATCATAAGTATTTCACGGATGGTGATACAATATCTCGATTAAGATAGTTAAGCGACTATGACGAAGCAAAAGAAGGCAGGCACCGGAACACTGTTTTTGATTTCCTACTTTGATATACTTAGGCGTTTCTCGTTTTCTTCGCTTGTCTCATTTAAACGGCGCTATCTCATATGAGCAGCGTGTTTAGTAGGTCTACCCATATTCGCTTTTGATAAATAGATCGAAACAAATCACTAAAAAGCGAGAAATAAACAAAAATTTTAACAAAAAAAAACCGACTCTAAAAAATTTTACTGATAAAATTGCACTAAAAAGTAAAAAATAAGCGTTATACTTATATAGACAATAGTTTTATTAGGAAAATATATAGGTACAATTATTGTTATTTTTGGAGTCGCACAGTGGGGCCAAAACTATACATTTGTGATAATAATTAAGCATTTGTTATTTTTTTGCCAAATACTATTTCTTATTAAAAATATCATAAAATTTAAAATATATAATGGATTTTTTTTTACAAAATATTGATTTATTAATCTAAAAATGTTATTACTCGAAAGTCGAATCTAGATTAGGCTGTTTAAATATTTCTATTGCATCTTTAAGGAACTGGTTTCGTGTATGAGAGTTATTTAATGTTATTTAATGTCACTAATGGGTCAGAAGAAACCAGCATCCTGTTTATAATATCATATAAAGTATCTCTTCTTGAAGTTTTTCTGCTGTAATTTTTTCTAAAATTTTTAAAATCTTTATTTCGCGCTTCCAATGATTCTCCACTCAAAAAGCCAATGGAACCATACATTTTGATACAAATTTCATAACCGTGGATCAGTATTTTGTGCACAGTAGTGCTCATTGGATACCACGGATATAACTCAACGAATAAGCGCGTAGTATTTAAATGATAAAGTTTAAATTTCTCTTCATCCAGCTCAAACCCACTTGATATGCACTGCAGAATAACATGAAATCGTTCGATTAATCTTTGATCGATCCCAGTAATTTCAGCGGAAATTTCACTGTTTTGAAAGAACTGTCTCGCAACGTTACCTAAAAATGTAAAACTATGGCACTTGATGAAACACATAGCATATAAATGCATTTAAATATATAGACCTTAAAAGTTGAATTCTAGTAGGACATATAGTGGTTGATGTGAATTGATTGATTTGAACTAAATATTTAAAATTAAATTTAAAAAAAATCGGCAACTCTCCCGTACTTCTGAATTCATAAAATTATTGCAAGACCCTTTATAATGTAGTACTATTGTAAATTTCTGCGGGAGAAATGCCGTAAACAGAAATAATGATTTTTATATAATAAACACTATAAAAATCCATATCATTTTAGTTTAACCTAGTTAATACATAATATTTAACGATTTATTTTTATCTTTTTTAGAATGCGTAAATCTACATACCTTCGTCTACAATTTCCATTTTAAATATTGTAAATAACTTTGATAGTTTCCGAGAAATCTAACAATGAATTTAACACTGAAATTTTGTATCACCCAGCTTTGACGAAGAATTAGCGCCGAATGTGAACTTTGAACATCAATACACATAATACAACAGAGGGTAGAGAAAAAATAAAATGAAGTCAACATTGTGCATACCTTCAAGTATAAAAAACAATAATAATATTTACATATAATCCTATTTGATTTCATTGACTTCTTATCATCACTATGTATGAGAAGGCCCCATAGTGAGTCGGTGCCAGCCAAGGTAACGTTAACATAAACATTTAACCCTTTGGGCGGAGGTTGCCAAATTCGGATTAGGTTCATTACTAAATTTTCCAGTTTCTTATTTAGTCAGCTTCTGGGCAAATCAGATTTTTATTGGGTTGGATTCGGAGTTGGTCAGTCTCTGGATATGCCTCATACTATATGCACCAAATTCTTACTTGGTCTTTTTCTGAGGACGTCAGATTTTCAGTAGGTTAGCGAGTTTATTCGTAGTAGGTCAGATTTGTACGAGGACAGATTCAAATGAGAAACTTTTCTTTATAAACCAAATTCTAACCACGTAGGTTTCTTTAATATGACTGAGTATAATTAGGTAGAATTATTTATAGGTAAGCGTCTTAATTAGTTATTTTCTGCATTAGGTATTTTCTTCGAAGGACAGGTACAGTTGGTCAGAAAGTAAGATAGCACTTATTTTATTTTATTTATTTAAACTTTAGCAACATAAATATTACATGGCGGACTTAATGCCTAAGGCATCCTCAACCAGTCAACCATGAGGTAGTGCTGAGATAACATGGTAGGTGCAATCAAGATATATTATAAATAATTTAAATGTAAGTATATAATACATGCATAAAAATTATAAATACATAAACATATATGTGTATTGTAAATACGTAAACTACAATAAATAAACATACATAAAATACATAATTCTAATAGGACGTTATTGAGATGATTCTGCCATGATTCTATCAAACAAGAGCTCGCGGACTTTCATTTTAAAAGCGTCCCACCTCGTATTCATCCTGACTTATCAATACTATTTATTAATGACTAAGGCCCGGTTTTTCAATCGTCAGATAAGTTTTATCTTATATGAATGTCGAGTGCAGCGAGACCTATCATTCATCTAAGGTTTTATCCAACGAATAATTTTGTCATTGTGACATATTTTTTTAGGAGAATCTGTCATTATGTCATAATTGTTCAATGAATAAATTTTAAATGACGATTGAAAAATCAGCCCTTAATCGTTCTGGCCACTTGTGAACAGATCAATGATAAAACAATATTTTCTGCCTCTGTCAATGTCAAAGTAGTTAATTAAATAATGTTTTGCTGAAATTACAATGGAAAAGGAAATAAAAGTTATAGAAACTGTAAAGAATAAACCATGCATTCTTCTCGGAGACTACAAATACTTTTTTCAAAAACAAAATATAAAAGGAACTTTAAAAAAACATTGAGGAGTTCCCTTGACTGTCCTTCATCTTCATCATCAGATCCCTAATAGCAGTCACAACCCATCTAGGTGTAAAGTTCTCATCAATACAAATTAATCAAGCCCAAACACCATGTAATTGCTGTAAATCGTTGAGGAGTTCCCTCGACTGTCTTTCGGCTCCATCATCAGATCGTCCAAACCTTCATTAAGTAGTAGTGCTTTAAAATACTTAATGAAAACATTAACAAACGCACTCTTTGCCCCTTCAATTTTCAAAAGTTCCCCTCGATTTCTCTAAGGTGCCATCATCAGATCCTGGTTTCCTTATCATGGTTTTACCCTTGGAATATCTCCTTTCCAACAAAAAAAGAATCATCGAAATCGGTTCATTGGTTCTAAATGACGAAGTTATCCGCGAACACACATAAAAAAATATATATATACGAGTCGGATTGAGTAACCTCCTCCTTTTTTGAAGTCGGTTAAAAATAGGGCATAGGTACAAATAATTGTGGTTGACTGTGTTTATGCTAAACGTGTTAAGAAATCGACTTACATTGAAATGTCACTTACTGAGAGTCTAATTTAATCAGAATCGAACGAAATTTGAAATAGGCTAGTAATGAATAAACCGTGTGTAGAATCTGACCTCATCAGAAAAAGGTCCATTATTGAATTTGACCCAGTTATAATATGTTTTTGTCAAAATTGATCTTAATTAGGATCTGACTTTCTCAGATTTTGATATATACAGGATTAAACTTACTCAGTATTGAACTTATAACGAATACGATCTCGTGTGAATAGGGCGATTTCAGAAGCGGACTTAATAAGAAACTGAAAAAAGTCAGCAATGAACCTAATCCGAATTTGGCAACCTCCGCCCAAAGGCATTTAACGACATACTATATTTGTTATAATCATAATAGTACATTCAATCTTATGCATGAAATTTTTACTACAAACGCGGACTGGCACCGGTTCCAAAAGCTTCGTTGGCTGGCACCGGCTCCAAAAATAACAATAATTGTGCCTATATTTTCCTAATAAAATTATTGTCTATAGGTATAAGTCTAACGCTTATTTTTTAATCAAAAAAGGAGGAAGTTACTTAATTCGACTCGTATATTTTTTTATTTTTTTTATGTGTGTTCGCGGATAACTTCGTCGTTTATGAACCGATTTTGATGATTCTTTTTTTGTTGGAATAGAGATATCCTAAGGGTGGTACCATGATAAAGAAACTAGGATCTGATGATGGCATTTCAAAAAAAATCGAGGGGAACTTTCGAAAATCGTAGTGGCGACTAGAGCGTTTGTTAAAGTTTTCACTAAGTATTTTAAAGCACTACTACTTGATGAAGGTCTGAAGTCGATCTGATGATGGAGCCGAAAGACAGTCGAGGAATCTCCTCAACGGTTTACAGCAATTACATGGTGTTTGGGCTGGGTTGTGACTGTCATTAGGGGTCTGATGATGAAGACGAAGGACAGTTAGGGGAACTCCTCAACGTTTTACAGTAGCTACCTACCTTGTGTTTGGTCTTAATTCATTTCTATTGATAAGAACTTAACACCCATATGGCTTATAAGTGCCATTACAGGTTTGATGATGGAGACTATAGACAGTCGAGGGAATTCCTCAACGATTTACAGCAGTTACCTTTTGTTGGGTTTACTTCATACGGTTCAATATGCCAAAATGTTTAGTTCGTACAAAAATAACACCTAATTAAGATTGTAGTTTTACATAGAAATACCACTATCTACTAGGCCGTCGTCTCCTCGTCCGAGAAGCATCCTTGTTAGGTCTACGTCTACCCATCACTAAAAACCGTAAAACAAAATATTAAAAAAAACCGACTTCAAAAAACAGGAAACTTAAAAAGTAAAAACAGCTCTAAAAAGCAAGAAATAATATTGAAATCATATCATTAATTACCTAGATACGCATGTCAGTTTTAAAAAATGTCTACTGAAGTCGGGTGGGGCTTTTACAATAAAAAAGTGGAGATAATGGAACAACTATAAAAGTTTAAATGAAACAAAATTGTCCCCCAGCCGACCACCAACCACCCGACTTCAATAGACATTTTTATAAACTGACATGCGTATCTATTAATAATATGATTTCAATATTATTTCTTGCTTTTTAGAGCTGTTTTTACTTTTCTAAGTTTCCTGTTTTTTGAAGTCGGTTTTTTACATTTTAGTGCAATTTTATCAGTCAAATTTTTTGGAGTCGGTTTTTTTTTGTTAAAATTTTTTAGCAACTTTCAAAACGAATTTTCGAAATCAATAGAAATTGTATGTGAATGGAAACTATGACGAGACTATTTTGTTCCGTGTTTATTAAAGTTACAGAAATTTATGTTCCGTCAAATAAAAAATTGGTAAAAGTTTTAAAGAACTGTTTAGTAATTTCGTTTACACGTTTCATGTTCTGGAATTAATTATTGTTGTTGTCATCATTATTTGCCATTACCCATCAATTGTGCGATGACTTGATTTCAATGATGGAGGCCTTTGCCTATCAGTGGGACAATTATAGTCTGTTCACGACATTCCTATTGAGAATTATTGTAGGTAGTTCCATAACACGGAAAATATAATAAAGACTATTCGTAAATTCGCAGTAGCCACGCTTTTTTTTGTCCCGTTACTGGGCTACTGGGAATTATCGACCCAGAGGTTCCATTACCCATTACAATTCATTGAAGATTCAATTCCCAGATGCCCCGTGTGTCTTGTAAATGGTACACAGATGTAAAACAAACGTGTGATTCACATTTTATGTGTAAGTAAATATTAATATGTTAATTATTATTTTCTTCTCGCATGAAATTCTTTATTGAAACTTCTTGATACACCACTCAATTGTCACTCAGCAGAAAGTGTTAATTTGTGTCGTAGCTCAAGAGAAAAAGAGCAAGTATATCCAGGGGCCCGACCGCCTAACCAATCGCTTTGACTTCGTGTGTGGTTTATGACGTCATCTTGTCGTTTCGTGACGCCTATGAAAGCAATATCGAAAGCTATAGCCTTTAGCTTTTGATATTGCTTTCATAGGCGGTGCGAGGTGGCAAGATGACGTCGTTATCTTTACGCGTAGTCAAAGCGATCAGTTAGGCGGTCGGGGGGGCAGGTCGGAAATGAAGTTTGAAATCCAGTCATCGCTACAATTTATGGGTGTATTGGCTGTGATCTTGACTTAATCACTACGCTTACCAAATGCTGATTTTCTCTTTGGATCAATGACCTTCCACCTTGGGGTAGACTTGGGGTAGTATAGAGTTTGCTGATTGCCGTATTTTCAGCGGACTTTTTTGGAGGGTGGTAAGAAACTTAAAGGGTTCAAACCGTGTGATCGAAGCAACGCCAGAGGTTTGCTAGAGAATTCTCTCTAACGCACTAGTACGTGTCCCCATTCCCTGCTAGATTCCCCGAGGGGTTCGGATCGGATCGGGAAAAATGCCGATGGGTGATCAGTGATAACCAACCCGGGCTATGCCTCCAAAATGGGCGGACCTTGATCAACGGTAGAACGTGTCTTTGCTTCGACCTGGGAATCTAGTAGGAAACGGGGACAAGCAATAGTACGCACGAGTGCGTGTCCCCGTTCCCTAACGCCGGAAAGGGGACACGCGTCCCCGTTCCCTACTAGATTTTCCGAGGGGTTCGGATCGGATCGAAAAAAATGCCGATGGGTGATCAACTGATCAGTGATAATAACCAACCCGGGCTATGCCTCCAAAATGGGTGGACCCTGATCAACGGTAGAAAGAGCCTTTGCTCCGACCTGGGAATCTAGTAGGGAATCTATTAGGGAACGGGGACACACGTCCCCGTTCCCTACTAGATTCTCCGAGGGGTTCGGGTCGGATCGGGAAAAATGCCGATGGGTGATCAACTGATCAGTGATAACCAACCCGGGCTATGCCTCCAATATGGGCGGACCTTGATCAACGGTAGAACGTGCCTTTACTCCGACCTGGGAATCGAACCCGGGACCATCGGGTATCGGGCTGAGTGCTCTCCCACTCGGCCATCGAGACAAATAAGTGCTTTACTGGTGCGTCAAGTATAAATTTCCACCCCTATGCACTTGAACAAATAGTTACCAGTATGAAGGCTCACCCTTTGTGGACACACAATTAATTAAGAAACAATTTCTGATTACACTCCAGAATGTATAAGTCGCAAACTTCAAAAGTTTCGTAAGACTTTGTTTCAAATAGGTACAGTTACGAGCGTTAACACCGTAACAGTTTTGACTAGTTTTGACTCTTATTTCGTTGTATTAAGGTTACATTTGTACCTTTTGGTTCTTATTTATGAGGTCGCCGTTTGTAAGAACTCTACGGATACTTTTGATACAAGTTTAACCAGAGGTGAAGTTCCCACATGAATTAATTTCGTCCTCTCAATTTAAATTTTGATTTTATTTATTTATTGATCCGATGACCGGCCTTTGCAAAAGTTGCTTAACCTCAGAAACCGCAAACCGGGCGAAAAAAAAACTGATTTTAATAAAACTTTCTATCTCAGCGTGTTTTACCGATTATACGATGGCGAGTGCTCTGAAGAGCTCTTTGACCTCATCCCACCTTCTCCCTTCCTTCATAGGAGTACACGTGCTGCTCTTTGGAGTCACCGCTCAACTGTCTCAAATATCCCATCGCGCACAAAGAAATTTGGTGACTGGTTTCTTTGTCGCACCTCCAAAAGATGGATTAGTCTACCAGCACACGTTTTCCCTCCTTCCTATGATATGGGGTTTTCAAGAGAGGCGTGAAGAAGCACCTTGTGGGCCGGCAGAGTGAAGTTAACTGATGCTACGTTTGTTTCCACGCTGCACCAGTTGTCTTCGCGTCTGGACTCCATTTCCACTTAGCATCAGGTGGGATGAAGTCATTTGCCGAGCTAACTCTAAAAAAAAACTATTCTCAAGAGAAATACAGAATTAAGAGTATTTACAGGTAATAGAAAACATTAAAAAACATTTGTTCTGACTTTACAGATTTTTCTGATTTAATGACTTACTATCGATATAGGAGAACTCATACCATTCCTATGCTCCCGTTGTGAATATTCCAACCCCAATATCGCTTGTGGATTCAAATCACAGTCTCTAAATCGACAAGATGTCAATATGTCGAACCGCTGCCAGCTACAAATCACGTATATGGCTACTATAAACCTACATATGCCTACTTATATGCCTACATAATCAAACGCGTGATCGGCATCCCGGAGGGCTATCGAAAATCATTTGACGCTAAACTGTGATTGAGTTTCCGATTCCGATGTTGTGACTGGCAAATGAATTGCTATTCGTTCGTTGAACGACATCGACAGCGGAAATAAGATATTAATGATGTTGTATTCTACTCGTATCATTAATGATGTATGTATTTAAACTACTAACAACTAACTGTATAGAATATTTATGTATGTATTATAAAATTAGAATTTTGACTGTACCTAATCCCTAATAAGCTTGTTTTGGTATTCGTTTTGAGAGTGGTATTAGTTTGGAATACAAAATAAATATGACAGTTAACTAATACCATTGGTATTAGTTTCGTGGTATTGGATTGGAATAGATCCTGTTTTCCACTTATATTGTCGCTCAAAATTACACCTACCATTGTCATATCTGCAGTCTGCACCACCATAAAGTTCACTAGTAGAAAATGCCCCAGGCATTAAGTCCGCCATGTAATATTTTGTTGCAAAAGTTTAAAATAAATAAATAATAAATAAACGACGTTATTGCAACTATATTGTTATTGTTCTGTTCCAAGTTCGTCTGGCTAGCTACCACCATCTTATCTATATAATTAAGTTACCTACCAAAGTCATATGCTTTGAAAAGGGGATTTGTAACTAACAAAACATCTATTATTATCAATTTGTTGGATGTATTTTCCGATATTTTTATTTTCTTGTTTAAAAAAATCCGATCGTCTTTTTTTACTGTATACAAATTTCCGAACGCCTTATTCCAACATCTTGTATGCCATTCTACCTCTTGTTGCAAATTTAAGTTAAATAGGTAAATTAATCATCATCATCAGCTCATTTTATGTCCCCACCACTGAGGCACAAGCCTTCCCTATGGATGGATAGGGAGAACGAGCCACAATCTGGGTTAATACGGGTTTCGGCCGAAACGGTCAACGGGTGATCTTCTAGCGTACGTTGGACATCTATGGGGTGAGGCTATTTGACAAGCGCGGTGAGTCGGTGGCTGTTAGCCTTGACATAGCCAAGGCTTTTGATCGGGTCTGGTACAAAGCTGTTCTCTCCAAGCTCCCGGCATATGGTCTGCCTGCTCAGTTCTGCAACTGAGTCGCTGGCTTCCTGCATGAGCGCAGAATCCGTGTTCTGTTTGATGGATGCGCTTCGCGGCTCATCTTAGTGAACGCTGGGGTATCTCACTCCGTTCTGTCCGCCACGCTGTTCCATCTGCATGATACGCTTCTACTTGGAAATATTCATTGTTATGAGATGATAGCACGGTGCATGGGGGGAAGTAAATCGAGTGAATCTTGTCATTGAGCTCAATCGGGTATTGGACCTCATTTCTAATTGGGGCTCCAATAATCTGGATGAGTTCAATGCCAAGAAAACACAGGTATGTGCGTTCACGGCAAAAAAGTCACCATTCCTTCCCCTTCCAACTCTTCAGGGTACATCTCTAAGCCTGCAGAGCAGTATCAACATGCTCGGTATGACGATACGCTGCGACCTGAACTAAAGGGACTACATCCAAACCGTGATCAAAACAGCCTCACGAAAACTCGGTATTCTGAACAGAGTACGGCGATTCTTTACGCCGGACCAGTTGTGCCTTTTGTACAAGACACAGGTACGGTCTTGCATGGAGAATTGCTCGCACATCTGGGACGGTTCCGCAAAGTACCTTCTCGATGCCTTGGACAGATTGTAGCGTCGCGCTGAACGCATTATCTGCAATGCAGAATTGGCAAATACTCTTGAATCTCTGCGATTGCGTAGAGATTTTGCGTCAGTCAGCGTGTTTTACCGCTTATACTATAACGAGTGCTGTGAAGAGCTCTTTGACCTCATCCCACCTTTTCCCTTCCTTCATAGGAGTACACGTGCTGCTCATCGGAGTCACCGCTTCACTGTCTCAAATATCCCATCGCGCACAAAGAAATTTGGTGACTTGTTTCTTTGTCGCACCTCCAAAAGATGGAATAGTCTACCAGCAACGTTTTCCCTCCTTCCTATGATATGGGGTCCTTCAAGAGAGGCGTAAAGAAGCACCTTGTGGGCCGGCCTAGTGAGGGTGACTGATGCTGCGTTTGTTTTCACGCTGCACCAGTTATCTTCGCGTCTGGACTCTATTTCCATTTAACATCAGGTGGGATGGAGTCATTTGCCGAGCTATCCATAAAAAAAATCCACAACGCGGGCCCAGTGCGGATTGGTGGTTATTAACGACTGCTAATGCAGCCGGGACCAACGGCTTTACGTGCCTTCCGAAGCACGAAGGAGCTCGAGATGAAATATTTTTAGTCACCCATCCGATTACCGGCCTTTGCGAAAGTTTTAACCTTGCACTCGCAGACCGGGCGCGTTAACCACTGCGCCATCGACCTCCTCGGATAAATGAATATGAATATGAATTTAATTTTAACACCTACCTACGTACGTCATATCAGCATCATTTTCAGCCCACACTACTCACAGCCGGGCATAGGCTTTCGTACATCATATTTCAAATAAATAAAGCAAAAAATTATCAATTTGCCAGTCTTTATTGTAATATTACGTAGTTAGCTTAACAACAATTTACGGCATTTAAATAATAACAACTGTATAGAATAGGAAATATCTAAGAATTACGGAGTAAGTATAAAGAACTATAATTTAAATAAAAAGGCCTTGTCAGCAGTAGAAAGTAAAATATTCAGCTAGATTTGTTTTACCTGGCATTATATTTTAAAATAGCGCTATCTTCAGCTGTCATAGATCTCCAGTGGCAGCTAAAGGGAATGCGCAGTCGACGGACTTTTGTCTGCTTGCTTTGTTACTTTCAATCGCACGTGTGCGTTAGTCGATGAAGTTGTAAGCGATTTATTTTGAAGGACAATAAAGTCTGCGAAATCCCTTAGTAAGTACCTATCGTCTATGTTGTTCTTAGTAACACTTTACATTCAACAGTGACAAAAAGCCTTAAAAACTAAAAAAAAAAACAAAAAAACATCTAATACAAAGCAATCGGTGAGTTAAAAAGAGAAGCCTCTTAAAAATACAATTGGGAATTATAAGATAAAACTTAGATTATAGTTCACAGCGTTCACTAAACAAAATGGATTTACACAATGATCAGCAATGATCAGTAATAAATTGGCCAACATAATCACAATAAAATGAAATAAATGAATACATACACATTTGATAAAAAAATCATAACACAGGAGTGGGTTTACAGTAAGTGTCATAATATAGCAATTTAACTAATTATTTCAGTATCTGCAACTTGTCGATTCTGCTATATTTGTAGGCACTTATCAATTTTAAAGTAGATACCTACCTAGGCTGTAGCAATATACTTTGTGAGATTTTAACAAAAAATAATTATTATTTATTGCTATTATTTTAAACTAGCTGTGCTCGCGACTTCGTCCGCGTAGAATAGTGACTTTCGGCAGCATTTTTAATTTTTTAGGCTCTTGTTCCCGTTATTGCAACATTTTTCACTGATGCTTCGCTCCTATTGGTCGCAGCGTGATGTTATATAGCCTAAAGCCTTCCTCGATAAATGGACTATCCAACACAAAAAGAATTTTTCAATTCGAACCAGTAATTCCTGAGATTAGCGCGTTCAAACAAACAAACTCTTCAGCTTTTTAATATTAATATAGATAACAGAGGAAGCTTCTTCAACTTATTGTTATAAATTCGATTCATAATTCGACGCGATTTGATGAATTAAGTTATATAAACATGAAATTAAAGTTATATAAATGACAAAGAAATTCTTATATAAAAATCGCTGTTACTCACTTGTTAATATTTGTCTAAACCTCCTATCAAAATGTCATCCATCATTTCTACTTAAACCTATCTGAATATAAGCAAACTACATTCAGTGTCACCGTATAAAAGTACAAAAAACACGCACACACCGACAGACTGCATTTCTTTTGGATAAGTATATCAGTTAATGCAAAAGTGTTAAAAAACATTTAGAGCAAGATTCGAACCCGTACCCTCTGATATACCGGGTCAGGTGCTCTAACAATTATGCTATAGACTTTGTAAGCCAGTGTCTTTATTCTGTGGTCTAAGGAGCTTCACTGAATATCGACATCTTTAAATCTAAACCTGTTTTCAAAAACCTATATATTTCTAAAAAAATCACTGCTTTTTTCACTGATTTAATTCGTAGATCCAAAAGTTATACATTCTGCCATGTCAACCAATATACAATATTTCAACAGTTTTGACTCAACATGAGTCACGTATAACATCGAATATAATCGTATACTCAACAGTTCAATATAATATAATTGCAATTTGTAAATAGCCCTATTATGTGATTTGTATAAATATATAAAAAAATCATAGCAAAGGCACATCTGTTTGTACTGAATAATAACGTGACAGTATAATATTTTGTAAAATTTGTATAAAATATATTAGCGGTACCTATAGATATATTTATTTTTTGAAATTCTATTTACATCTTACACCTACATACATGGCACATACTTGGCTTTCCTACTTACTATCGCCATTGTAATAATGCAATCATGAAAACAATTTAGTTAATAAAAATTATAATACAAAATATAAAATATTTTATTTACAATTTAGTCTGAATGGCACTGGAATCGCTTACCTAAATACCGATTAATTATCATATAACACAAATTATATTTTCTCAAAAGCTTACGTCAGAGATCAATTCACTGTATATAGAAAAAAAAACTCTGATTCATTGATCCAACCAGGAAAACATATATAAATCCAAATGCTATATGAAAATAGGTATGTAATTAATATACATTTAAACAATTCGATAATAATCATCATCGCAATTAAGTACAACATAGTATATGTTCAGAAAATCATTTAAATCACTCAAACAAAATCCTCACCAGAGATTCAATCAAATGAGTATACTGATATGTTTGTTTGTTTGGATATAACCAATTGTTAACTGCTTCGGTAGAAACATTATTTTTAATTTGTTATAACAATTTAAACATTTAAATTTTTTGATTTATAAAATCAATTAGATTTAAAGTCGCCGTAAGAAAACTAAAAAGTCCAACACCTAACGCATCGCTATCAAAACTCTTTGGACCATATTCCAATGTAAAGTTTACAAAACGTATTCGTATTCGTATACCTAGTACATTCTAAAACATAGTCAACAATTCAACGCTGACATCCTCAAAACTTTGTTTTAAGTCTTTGGACTGTACTCCATTCTAATAAACTTCATTTAAAATCGTAGACACGTTTTAAAATCGCCAATATTCAACAGAATTCGACGCTGGCATCCTCAAAACCCTATTTAACGACTTTGGACCATATGCCACTGAAATAAAGTTCATCAAACAAAAGTCCACAAGAACACACGCCCTAAAACCAGCAGGATTAAATAGAATTTGACGCTGACATCTTTATATTCCAGATTTTCCACGTCATATTTCAAGTAATTCCAGATATTTCTAAATATCTCACGTCTTTGGACCATACTCTATTGTAATAAAGTTCACCTAAAGTCGAACACACGTTCTAAAATCGTCTAAATTCAATAGAACTTGTCTTCCTCGGCGTCCAAATTGCTCTTGTTGTTCGGTTGGTTGGAATGCCTTCTTAGCGTGCCCATAGAGTCGTATTCGTTGGCTATAGCTTTCGGGTAGAGCTTGGGCGTCGTCATGACTGTGTTGTGGTTGTTCGCGTTGGCAATGTTGTTGCTTTTGGACAGTATTATGCCGCTGGTGCCTCCGATGCCGGTGAAGGAAGGCTGGCGTTTGGCTTTGCGAGGCTGTAGACGGAAAATATATAAAAGTTTGTAAAAATTCATGATAAGTATAAATATCCTCACTCAGTATGTCCTAGGGTGCACGCTAGGACATACTGAGTCAGTTGCACTACCAATTATTTATTATGCCATCATGGCTCTGTCTATAAAGTCATGCAAATAAATTTACCAAAACTGTCTACTACTCTTACTTTGTAAGCCAAAGGATCCTCTCTCGTTTAATGTCAACAAAAAATTACGTCATCAACATTCAGTTTTAATATTTTTACGAATTTTAATCTTATATGATCGTTACGAATTATAATTAGTAACGATCATATAAGATATACCATTTTTTGCTCTGGCCACAAATCTTGGATGGCACTGGAAACCCCTTAACGCTTAGAGCATTAAATAAGCTTTACCTAATGTGTCATGTCATGATATGCCGTAGCGATACGCTACGGGATACACTAAATACAGTGCAGGAATAAAAATTGTAACCCCTCATTTTCAGACGGCTGGCAAGAGCTGGATGAGGGTGGCCGCGGACCGCGCTCGTTGACGTGCACTTGGAGAGGCCTATGTCCAGCAGTGGACTAGTATAGGCTGCACTCACCACGTCTTGCAAGGGTACGGTGACGTAGCTGTTCTGTTTAGCGGTGATGTAGTGTGGGCTGGAGGGTACACGCGTGCGCCGGTGCCAGAACATGCGTGATCCACGGCGCTGCGCGAAAATCACGCACGCTAGGCAGGATAGGCAACCTGGGAAAAAAAAGTTTTTGTAGTCCACATTGGGAAAATATTTGCAACCTTATTTTTCGTTGCAGCAAGAAAAAATATATATCAAAGTAAGTTTTGCATTTGATTTAATTACAATTTTGAAACAACGGTAGTTGAAAGCGCAGTTCTTTCAGACTATCTCTATCTTTCGGAACACAACAATAAATTTTGCTAATAACATTCTTGTGACGACGGTCGCGACGCCATTATAAAATAATTCCTAACCACCACCCGAATCGACAGCAATAATAATTATGAGTACCCCTCGCGGGAATTGAACCCGAGGCCTCTGGTTCTGAAACGCGATGATCTAACCACTAGATCACAGGGCTAAAAACACATTTGACATAGGTACCCACTAAAACTTAAATATTTTTTTTCTAGTAGTAGTAATCAGCCTATAACTGTCCCACTGCTGGGCAAAGATCTCCATCATTGAAATCAAGTCATCGCTACAATTAATGGGTAATGGCTTAATCAGCACGCTTGCCGAATGCGAAAAATCCGAAAAATCCGAAATAGATTTTGCCCGACCTGGGAATTGAACCCGGGACCTTCGGGTATCGGGCCGAGCGCTCTGCCACTTGGCCACCGAGGCGTTTCTATATATCCTTAACATTAATTCAATTTAAATATTTATTAAATTTATAAAATACAGTGAAAAAATTAAACGCCTACACGACGCCTGCACTGACCACTATGCCGCCCGTATTGCAGAAGACCCAGGTTCGATTCCTGGCTGGGTTGGGTACGCGTTAAATTTTTTTACTGTATTATATAAATTTTATACTTAAATATTTAATTTAGCTTTCAGTGCAGCAATTAGCACTTGAAAATAAAAAGTAAAATTTATTAATTAAACTTAATAGTACAATAAAATATTCAAATAAAAAATATGTATATTCCACAAATTTTTCATGCATAATTAATTTATCAATATCACCATCATTTATGATAGAAGATTGTTCCACTCATTATTGTTATGTTTCATTCAGTAACACAACACACATAATAAGTCATATAAAAAAAACAAAAGTGCTAAAATATAAAAAAAAATGTGGTCAAGTTGTGCCTTAACCATTTTGTGTGTTCCATCCTTGTCAAGGGGAGTGCTAACCGTCTCTCCTTTCAATAGACACAAAATGTAGAACAGCAAAATTTTCTTATATACTCAACACCATACAAAACTTTGTCAGCGCGATTCAGGAAAATCATTAATATCTTTATAATTACATTTCCCATGTAAATAATTTTTAATAACAAGATGCTTTTGCTATCTATGAATATATTCACATAATCAAAAGTATATTCTATTCCAAAATAACATAGTATAATATAAACAATGCGGTAAACCTCCGTGAATTGACTCACTAGCGCCATCTCTTGAGGATAGTTAGGGTTTAGAGTTTTCTCACTGAACTTTATTGTGGCAAAACCTAACAAAACAAAATAAAGGCTAACAAATCTCGGTCTGGGAGCTTATTTAAGCATAAATATTACAGCATATCGTGTATTACATTGTTGCTCACCAATTCGAGTACCTAAATAACTGACGTCATCAAAGTCAGCTTGATCTTTTTTAAAAGGTTATTTTGCATTAAAAACGCAATTTTTCATAGTTACTGTAATTGCACTTAAAAACAGACAACCGCACCGACCTTTATTTATCTATTTAGTTATTTCATTTTTTGGATGCTGATGGAGAGTTATAAGTAGCATTTATTGTATAAAGACTATATCTCTATATTTTCTAAGTGTCGTTAGAGTTAAATATTATGTTTCGAAAATATTAAACTTTGAAATTATTACTATATTATTTTTATATATTCACGTGTCATTATTCTGTTTTATCTATTAAAAGCATTTAGAAGTAAGTCAAAACGCTCTACCTCAGTCCAGCTTTTACCTAAAGCCAGTTAGTTTAAGCCGAAAATAAGCTGTTTTGGTGTTTTAGTTTCTTTTGGTTTTTTTCATAGTGTATTTGCTTTTAATAATATCTAGAAGTGTCAAACTAACGTTTCTTATTGTTATGGTAAAGGTACTGACCCACAACGAAGGCGGCTACCACGCAGCCCACGATTCCGCCCACGCCCAGCGTATCGCGCCCACTCATGGTCACGAAGGAGGCCATCTCCACGTTCTGACTGTACGCCGGCATCGCGTATAGTTCTGGAAGATAAAATAATTATTTCGTATTATTATTATTTATTTTTTTAGAGCATGTAGTTACAAGAAATCAACTAGTTTCAGGAAGGTCGAATGGAAATCGAACCCACAACCCTTGGATTACCGGTCCAATGTTCTGACCGCTGAGCTACCGATACCCTAGAAGACTCGTTAATTTTTTCTACTACCTACTTTGTGATTTACGCTGCAAGCCAGCTGTGTTACGTCACTGTGAAGTTGCCATCACAGTCGAAAGAAGACTTTTGCAAATACTTATATAGACGTAGGTAATTCCTTATAAATATTTTTTATTTTAATTTTTGCATTTACAATGATATAATATGTAGTAACAAAATAAAATTTTAATAGAAAAAAGTCATATAGTGTCAGGAAACTCGAATGGGCATCCATCGTAAGATAAAAAAATATAAATTTTTCATTACAATAATTATCTCTATCGGGATTTTTACCATGTTTTTTTGTGATTACCATACGCATTATTGTCATTCCGTTACTATTATCCCAATATTAATAATAATTGTAAAGTAAGTTTAAAAAATGATAAACTTTTCAGTTTACTGAAGTAGGTAATCGTTAATCGGGGAATATAAATATAATATAATAATAATAATAATAATATATAATAATTTCTATCATAATTTCAGCCTTTGCCCAGATGTGGCACAGATAGGTTATCAACTTTAATATTTTTTTTATGTATATATAAAGTAGCGTACCATTATCGACATCCGCGTCGTCGGTAGAGCAGAGAGCGACCTGCAGCTGCGGGCCGACGCAGGCACCGAACTGGCACCCCCTGCGGCGCACGCGCTCGCCGTTATCGCAGTCTGACCATGGGCCCCACTCGCCCCAGCCGGCGTCCGACTCTGTGAGAAGAACATTTTTGTAACAAATTTGAAAAAAAAACACGAGCGGAATTCGAATTCGCACTCCATGACATGCCAGGTCAGGTGCACTACCAACTATGCCATCGCGGCTCTAACCAACTCGCCGAAATTAATCATAACATAACTCAGTCATGAATAATAAATCTTTGACAGTATGTATGTATTACAAAAACAATTTTTTTTTTCGATCGCGAAAATTTGTCGTAATCGTGTTTTGGCGTTCATCAGAATTTCGATTAAATTTTCAATTATCACAAATATCCGAATACCAAACAACTAATCATAATATTTTATGATATCTGGAGCTATGAAAAGTGTATTTTTTTTAATAATATTCCCTCATTGACCTTCCGATAGGAGGATCCTCGTTGTGTTCTCCGAGGTTCTCAACTTGGTAGGCGGGTCCGTAAGGACAGCCGCGGAGATAGACTACGGTAGCGCAAACACGTACCGGGGCTTGCTTCCCTTCCCGACCAGCAGGCAACCCCAAAGTTTTTTAAGAAAAACAAATGAAAATCACACATTTTCCTAATTTGAATTTGGAATTACCTATCTTCTTTAAAATTTAAACTTTTAATGATACCAAAACCAGCCAGATACAAATAGTATAGCCAAAGAGATTTTACAAGTTTATATATACTATATGCGAAAAGAAGTTAGTGAAGATCGCGGGTAGCCGCTGGATGCGAGCAGCACAAAACCAATCGTTTTGGAGATCCATGGGGGAGACCTTTGTCCGTCTGTCGTAGTCATCTTTTGGCTGAGATGATAATGAATTAGTTACCAGTGCAAGTGTTGACGCAGACCCTCCTCTCCATAGCTGCGCCGGCGTCGCATCCTTCGGGCGAGAGGCATTTGCGCGTGCGCGTCCTGTGGCCGGTGGGCCCACCTTCCCCGCAACCGCCCGTGCACTCGCTCCATTCACTCCAGCAGGACCATTCGCCTGGAAAAGGAAATATAAATTATTATTGAAAAATGCCCGAAACGTATAATAGAACCACACTCACACTCTATCCACTAATGAATGGGGTTTTTTTTCTATTACTAAAGATAATCAATCGACTGGCGCCGGTCACCAGACCGCCTATGACATTTACAGTGTAACCAAGGGGTTAAAAATCTTGATTCCTCAAGCTAAAGTGACTAAACTATGCCCTGAGGATAGCATCATGCTAGCGTGTCTCCTCATTAGACTTGCGAGGCGTGAGGCGTGCAAGTTGAATAATTGCTACCTCCACCTCCTCACTTTTAAAGTTCCTCTGCCTCCAGTACATTCCCTGATATACCCTGCACCCTATCATCTTCAATACCTTCACATGCGTGTGTGTTGCAAGCCCTTAGCCCCTGGTTGGGCCCGATGCAGGGTGGGTGTCGGCAGCGGCGAGATCGCGCCTGCTGACCTCCCCCGCACGCAGCAGAGCACGCCCCCCATCCCCCCCACGCTTCCCAACCCCCCTCCTCGTCTAAGGGTGTATTGCTGCAGCGGCCCGCTTTGTTGCAGTAGCGTTCTTCTTCGCGCGCTAAAGATAGCTGTAAGGGAAAATAAGTGTTATTTGTAGTTTGTGATTTAGGTAGATAATTTTGTAGCTACATTAATAATAACGATTATTTATTCCTATGAAAGCTGAAGGTACAGTTTTACATTAACTTAGGTGATCGAATTACATTTAACTAATTCACCGTCACTCGTCACCCATCATCAGGCAAGATTTTATTTTATCTTGATATAAGATGATATACCAACAGATATGATGTAACTGTCATATATTACAAACATTTATACCACGAAGGTGTGACTTACTTTTATCTGTTCTGGTGATTGAGCTTTGCACATGAATTTAAACCTCCTTTCCATATAGTTTCCTTCGGATGAATTGTCTGCAAAGAAAAGAAGCGGCAGATTATTAACAAACACTTGATGATACTGAGACTAGTGGTTTAATCAAAGAAGTTGTATTTTTTTAAATTGCAGAATATTCAGACTTACCAGGTATTTGCACCCAAGGCGTCCACGCAGTAGCTTTCCTCAGCTCGCAAGGTCTCAGGTCACAGATCTGTCGCTCGGTCTTGTTCCCCTCACATTCGGCGCCGCCATGTTTCGGCGATGGCTCCGAGCAATTCCGCCGTCTCTCCTTCCAGCCAGCTGCTTTTCCGCAATCAGCCCCTCCAGCACTGGTGCATGTCGACCAAGGTCCCCAAGCGGACCAGCCACCGTCCACAGGAGCTAAGGCTGGATCTGAAAGCAGTATTTTATGTTATTTTTGAAGCAGTATTAACGGATATTTCAACAGCATATTATCATCGAATAATTTATGGATGCCCAGATCAAGCTTAACGTACTTTCCGAAAGCGTCACCCAATTGCACGGTCGTCAATTCACAACAGCAAGGGAACGGACAAAAGTAAAGAGGAAGATTCCACTCCACCACTGCCACATTATGCTGCATCACGTAAAACTTTTCTTATTATTTAAAAAAGTGACTACACCACCATCATAATCAGCATATTGTCCACTGCTAATCATAGGTTACTTAGAATGCATGCTACGGCGACTTTCGACTCTTTTCATTCAACTGCCGACCAACCTCTTGACGTATACCGTCGCTCCAACACGCCAGAAGGTGTTATAAAGTACATTAGTAAAAAAATATGATTAATCTCACCTGGACAAGGCGGCAAGTTAGTGCAGTAAACGTCTTGAGAGTCCAGCCCTACACACACTCTCCCACCGAACTTGGGTTCTGGTGCGGAACACGCCCGTCTCCTGGACTTGACTGCGATGCCGCAGCTGGCTGAGCACTCCGACCAACCAGACCAGAGCGACCAGCCACCGTGGACTGTGCAGTTTGTCACTGCTATTCGGGGTCCTGGGAAACAAAAGCGGATGAATGCGGATCGTGTTACATAAGGATACACTGATGATCTAGAGGAGGATCGAGTGTAAGCCAAAAATCCCATATGTACTATATTTTGTGACATGACTCAAGCATTTGACCACGTAAAACATGATATTTTAATTGACAAACTAAATAGATATGGCATTCGGGGGAATATAGCACCATTGATAAAATCCTATCTAAGTAATAGAAAACAATATACCTCAATAGCACGCATTAACGTAAAATCTAAATTGGAAGAAGAATATACCTCAAATGTAAGGCATATTGAATATGGAGTACCGCAAGGGAGTGTCTTAGGCCCGCTACTATTTATAATTTACATAAATGACCTACCAAAATCAACAAACCACCCTATGACCCTCTTCGCGGATGATAGTACTCTGACAATTGCACGTAATCAGAGCGATATTTATGAAGATGACATCAATAATTTCATGGTTATATAACAATAATTTAAAAATTAATTTATCTAAAACACAAGTAATTAAATTCCGACAAAGAACTGTAAATATACCTGACGTTAATGTAGTTTATGGAGACGAAAAAATATCTGAAGTCGACAGTGCTAAGTTTCTAGGAATATTTATAGATAGGCAACTGAATTGGAAGAGACACATAGAGTATCTAAGCAAAAAAGTGAGCTGCTCCTCCTACGCATTATATAGGTTGGCTCCATTGATGAACACTGATTCTCTGCTCTTGGCATACCATGGCTTAGTTGCGTCAAATTTGAGATATAGCGTTAATTTCAGGGGAAACTCAACTGACAAAGAAATAATTTTTAAAATACAAAAACGATGCATCAGAGCAATGTTTGGACTAAAACCAACGGACAGTTGCAAGCCTTTCTTTAAAAAACATAATATTCTGACAGTTCCGTCCATATACATTTTAGAAGTGGTATTATTTATAAGAGCCAATCCACAACTATTCCCTCGTTTAGAAGATGTTGTTAGCAGAAATCGACGAGACAATACAAGATTATGCATGCCTCTCTCAAAAACAGCTCTTATGAATAAAAGTATTTTATGTATGGCACCAAAAATCTATAATAAGATCCCTTTGACATTTAAAAGATTAGATTACAATCAATTTAAAATTAAGGTTAAGAATATGTTAATTGAAAAATGCTATTATACACTGGCGGACTTTTTAAATGACAAATTTTGAATTTTTAAATAGGGATTGACTTAAATTATTAAATTTTACTATTTGACTTGATATAATGTTAATTTCAATTTTTAATAAGTGCCTAATTAAGTCTAGTTTCATTTGTGTTTATTTAATTTTTATCTTACTTAAGTGCATTCGATTTTATAATTTGTACACCGCAAAGGTACGACATGTTGAAACTATAAATTTAGCCTGACACCTATGTACACATGCCTCGAACAAATAAAGTATCTTTATCTTTATCTTTATCTAAGCCTATACTGTTTTCATATAGCTAATATTTTAAAGTGATGGGATTGTGAGGGTCCGGATCAGTAACAAGTCTTCCTATGAAGGAACATATGATAAAACTGTCTAGTTTGGTAATGGTATTTTTCATACTCACCAAAACAAGGCCTGCCTTGGCGTGACGCCATGGTGGCAGAAAATTATACAGTTACCTAGTAATTTTATACTTCTGCCGTGAGGCAGACCGCGTTCTGCTTGTCGTATGTACAGTCACAAGTTTTAACATGTAACCAAATGTAACTCTTAATACATTGGAATAAGAGTCAAAACCAGTAAAAAGTGTGTACATATTAATGCTCGAGACTGTACTACCTATGGATGTGTACGGATTCAAGAAATGAGATAGTCCATAATGAGGTGTTAGTACCTTGACAACTCTGTCCACCGTTGACTGGCTTCGGGTTGTCACAGCGCCTTGCTCGACACATGCACATGTCAGGTTTTTCGTCTCCATACATCGTGTGCGAAGTGCCGTCCTGCATGCAGGACTCCCATTCGGACCACGAAGACCAACCACCGTCAACTGCAAATTACATTCATGGTAAATTATTGTTTAAGTAAAGCGCAATTTAACTTTGCTTTCGCAAGTGGTTTCTGATCCGTCATACCCAGGCAAACAGATATTTTTAGTTTGTTAGCTACTTTTGTTCTTTCATACAGATCTATCATTTATTTATTCTTTTTCTTTTTATCTACTTGCATTAATTTTACATATTTTCTCCGTTACTTGGACCCTGCAAAGGATTCGCCACGTTTTAGGATATTACAGCAATATTACAATAAACGTGAGTAGATCCTGTTAAAGTGTTCCATGTCATTGTCTCCTGAATGAAACTCTTTCCCTTCTTAAGCAGTTCTGCATAACTTTAAAGTATGCTAGGTACACTCACTAGAACTCGGTGCTTGTTATTCGCATTTCCGAGTCATCCCCGTGAAAAGGGATGGAACTAGTTTTTTTTTCGTGGCTGGACCAGGGAAGCGGAGAACTGTTCCACATTAACCGTGGTTACTCTTAGCTCCGGTGTCTGTGTAAGACAGCATTGTACCTACCAAAAAAAAGGTACACTTACCAGGAATATCCACAGATGGGCAGCTACCAGTAGACTGTATGAACTCCGGCTCATGCAAGTGATCTCTGGAGCTGACGCACAGCTCGCGACCGTTGTCCCAGCCGCAGTGCGGGTCGGTTGCGCCCACGCATCCCGAGCGGCTCTTGTATCGGGAGCAGCGTTCGCCACCTATACGGAATACGCCTTTGTCGCTGCCGATGTAGACCGACATCTGAGAGATAAAAAAATTAAGATATGATAAATACCTTTCTCTGCCTGATGAAATACTTATGACAAATACCCCTCTCTGTCTCAACAAATACTCCTGTACCATGGTAAGCATTAGGTGTCCAGATATAAAGACAACAAGTGGAGCAGTATTATGGACGTTTAAAGAGTTGTAGTCCCTTGAAACCTTATAAGGGGATATACTAAAGGACCAACTATCTAATTTCGTTCTTAATGCATCTCCAACTGCTGGTCTAGAGGCTGAATCAATTCTCAGCGGGGTACAATTTAGTACTCGGTCTGGTTGGTGATAGAGCTAGTTTTAAATATAACTATCTATCACCAATAAATATGTCACCGTCGTTGTATTTTGACAGATCATCATCATCATCATCAGCTCTTTTTTATGTCCCCACCGCTGGGGCACGTGCCTTCCCTATGGATGGATAGGGAGAACGGGCCATAAAACACCACGCAGGCCCAGTGCAGATTGGTGGTTGTTAACGACTGCTAATGCAGCCGGGACCAACGGCTTTACGTGCCTTCCGAAGCGCGGAGGAGCTCGAGATAATAAATTTTTGGTCACCCATCCGATGACCAGCCTTTGCGAAAGTTGCTTAACCTCAGCACTCGCTAACCGGGCCCGTTAACCGCTGTGCCATCGAGCTCCTCTAGCGAGCCTCGAGCTATTTTGACAGATAGATGTTTAATACAGTTTCTCAGTAATTGACTGATTCTAGTAAGAGTGCACTTCCACCTGCAGCCTTATTGCTACATAGCATCAGGTGTCATGAAGGCCAAGAGCCTACTCGTTGAGAAGTAAAAATAAAAATAAAATTGTTTGAGAAGGTGAGTAGATTTAAATAATATTGTTTTTTAAAGTTTACGCGAACACTACACATTGAAATGAAACAACTTTTACGGATCTACTGACTGAGGAACCTGATCAAATTTAAATGAGGGTATACAAGCTACCAACTAATTATGAGATGACCAACGCCTCAGTCTCCTTGTGACCACGGACCCTGCAAAGGGTTCGAAACGTCAGGATAAACATTAAATAAGTAATGTGTAAAATAAACGCGAGTAGATCCGTAAAAGTTGTTTTAGATTTAAATAAATTATTTTTTCCTTTACTTCTTTATTTCTTGGTGACTTCACCTCTATATATAGTTATTTAACACAGAAATCACTAAACAATCGCCAGCATAAAAAAATACTTACTGTCTCCTTCACGAACTGCATAATCTGCACATCGAAAGCCTCCTTGTCCTTCATCTTCCACACTTCCACTACGCATGCGCCAACCAGCTGTGGTAGAATCGCCAGCTTCATGACGTCACCAGCCTGCGTCGCCACGAACACTACGAACTGCTTGCCGACGCCCTTCGCGATGGTGACGTCAACGGTCACGTGGGTGAATCGCTGTGACGTCATCTTGTAAACCGGCTCGCCTGATATCGGCTGGATGGATTCGTACATCAGCTTGTAGCGGTGAAGCTCAATGGCTTGGTGGGGTCTGTTGAAACAAAAGAATTTTGGTAACTGTTAAATACGCATGTTAATATTATAATATGTTTAGTTCTACTAGTTCTAACAAGATGGCGTGGCGCAATTCGTCTTCTGAATCGCGCTATCAAAGCGAACGTAGCAAATAATACAATGTCGTTTCTCAATAAAGTTACCTACATTAAGGAAGCTTCTAGCGGTTTGATTAATAATCCCTTTAGTACAAAGGTAATACTATTTTACATTGGTCCTTCGAGCCGTAACAAAGGTTACCTAAAATTAAAAATAAGTATTTGTTTCATGATCTACTCAGTTGAGCTTATAATAAAAGTAGGCGCACAAGAAAATCTACTTTTAAATTACGAGTATAAGAATTTGCTACAACAATTTACAACGCAGTAGGTACACACACATCAGTCGACAACTAACTGCCAAATTTGCTTTTTTTTTGAGAGAGATTGCTGATTGCTTCAAACGGCATTTTCAGCTCCACCGGGCTTTTTTGGGGGCGGCAAAGGTACTTAAAGGGTACCTCAAACCGTGTGAATCGAATCACCTTCGGAGGTTTTCTAGAGGGAACGGCATCACACACTTAAAAGTGCGTGTCTCCGTGCCCTACTAGATTCTCCGAAGGGTTTGGCTCGAATCGGGAAGCGGAACAACCCGAGGGCGCCTCTAAAGGCTCGGGTTGACCGGGCCGTGGTGAAGAAAGAAGCGCCCAGGTACATGTCTGTCCTTGGTATAGAGCGCGTGATGTGAACCGGTTCTTCGTACCCTTGTTCTACGAGTACGGTGTCTTGGGCCTAAACTAGTGTGCATGACTAATGTATTCTGTAAATATGTAGTGGCATTTAGAGGATAGGGCGGGGGCCAAATTTCCTCAATAGATTTTGAACTTTACTTAGATGGCATGTGGTTACTAATTGCGTGACCACTAATTCTTAAAATTTTATAATGTTACGTAAATTTACTCTTAGATATATATTTTTGTTGACACTAAAAGAAAGGGGGAGACACGCCTTTGCTGCATTTCCAGCCGGTTCTTCTCATCACTTGTGGTTTCCCGCCATGTACCAAGACTTACGAACTGAGATGGTGGCGTAGTGGCTTCCACAAGAACTCAGATAAAGCAGTAAAAAAAAACTATTTCACATTTAGTGACCTTCGTTAACGCTTGTAGCACAGTCGTTTCATAATAACATAGATTCATCGTGTAAAGATTAAATTACAAGGTCTTGCTTGATTATAGCTGGCCGATCTAATGCGTATAAATAACTTTCTGTTATCGTAATTAGATACGCACTAACTACTTCTTAGCTCTATACGTGATAATTGCGCATTACATTATACTATAGTCCCTATAGATAGATATTTCAAGAATCAAATGCTTATAATGGGGATTAAACTATTTTTTAGAGGTATTATAGACATACCTTTATACCCGACGTTTCGAACGAGTTACACCGGCACCGGCCGTGGTCTTGGGCTGACTGCTGTCCTCAGAATAATAACTAAAGCTTTAGTTATTTTTCTGAGCTGCTGTCACGATGTTATAAGCCTTTGATTAAAATGGAACGCGATTGTTTAAAAGTGTATATTTCAGGAATAATGCAGTAAAGCATTGTAAAATGTATTATAAACGACTATAGATTTGTTCATCTATGTAGGTAAGGGACTTTGTCTTTGTCACGCAACCTTACCTAACCCGACTATCTTGAAATGTGTTATACAATTTTTAATATAATCTATACCTATAGATATAAATATTTCCATATAGAAGAAGAAAATAAGAGAGTTCCTAATGTCAGTAGGGAGGCCTACGGTTTGTTATATGCCTTGGTTAGATTCGCATCACCTAGGAAAAGTTTTGGGCGCCGCAACGCTGCACGGCACAGTGCAGTAACTATACAGTAACTATATAGTATAAAGTAACTTATTATAATTTAACATTTTATTTCGAACCACGCACGCACAGAGTTAATGATGATAATGATGATGATGACGCAGGCACAATCTCTTTCACATCCACTTCTCTTTTGGTAGAAAAAGGGTTTGATAAAAAAATCAGTAAAGGAGATGTTTCATTTTTGTATGGAGGCTGGGCCCCCTAATTCTTACAGTGATGAAATTATATTTTATGAAAAGAGCAAAAAATAATTAATTTTTCCATGTAATAACATATTTTTTAAACATACCCAAACATTGTATTATTTAATAAAAAAGGCCAGATAATAAAAATTCATAAAATAGCAACCCTAAACTTTTTCTACCTTGGCAACTTCGCTTTTCTAATGTAAATGTATGTATTTAAAAATAGAACTTATTTTTTAAATTAGTAATGCAATGGTACTATCCATTACAGCCAGCAACAGCTTGGTTTCATTTAAAGGAAATTGCATTGAAACCTTAAAATACCTTTTAAAATGTATAAATAAGTTTAGCAATATATAATAAACACTTAAAACTTTCATTAGAACCCAAAAATAATAAGAAAAGCTTGATGAAGAAAACAAGATTTCTAGTTTTTAAATATTTTTTAAATTATGTTGGAGGGTTTTTATATTTTTTTTCTTTTTGGAAACATCATCTCAGAAGGCAGGTCTCTCAGAAAAGCATCACTTCAAAACTGTAATAAATTAAGGGCCCAAAAACGAACATCTCCTTTCATTCTTAGCAAAGAAAAGGTTTTATAACTTCAGCTTTATTCCGTTTACCTGACATCAGGCATGCATCGGAAGTGATCCCGAGCCTGCACAGTGGGTGACCGCGGCTCCCAGGTGGACATGGGCGAGTCCTGGACCTTGTAGGGACCCTCGAAGGCTGCCTGGATGTCGGACATGTTGTATATGCACACTGCGCTGCCAGCGATACTGTTGCTGTTGACAAAACCAAAGAAAATGTATATAAGGATAGATATATGAAAGATACATACATATTATGAGAGATGTGTATGTAGAAATGTACATTATTAAAACTTTTAATCTGTTTTTTTTATATTATACGGGTAAGCACTGGCCTTCATCTCATCTGAGTGATGATAAGGCCTAAGGTGGAAGCTCACTTGGAATCCTCAACTACTGAGGCACTGGCTATCTTATCTCAAGCTGCCGAAACATAACACTGCTACTAACATTGATGTTATGTCGACATTATAATTGTATTTAAAGCGAAATAATACCTATAAGGTATGATAAGATAGTTAATTAATTTACCGAAGAAACCATGTAATTAAATCTGATAAAGACAATCAATTTGAAACTACTTGGTAAACATTCTTATCTATGCGTTCATACGGTACGAGTGCTGACCGCTATCTCACAGCCCGTGGCGAAGTATGGCGATATGGCTATCGCTTGTTCAAATAAATCGAATCGTTATTGTCAGACGGCTTGGCGACACTTATTAGTATGACTATAGGTATATGACTAAACATATAGGTATAAGATGATTTGGAATATACTATCAATCTTTAAGGGTTTGTTCAGACCGTGTCAATTCGACCGTATATATTTTTTTATGTGTGATCGCGAATAACTTCGTCGTTTATGAACCGATTTTAATGATTCTTTTTTTGTTGTAAAGGAGATATCCCAAGGGTGATACCATGATAAGGAAATCAGGATGTGATAATGGCATCCTAGAGAAATTAAGGGGGACCTTCGAAAATCGTGGTGGCGACTAGTGCGTTTGTTAATTTTATCATTAAGTATTTTAAAGCACTACTATTTAATGAAGATCTGGAGTCGATCTGATGATGGAGCCGAGTCAAGGGAACTCCTCAACGATTTACAGCAATTACATGGTGATTGGGCTTGATTAATTTGTATTGATGAGAACTTTACACCTAGATAGGTTGTGGCTGTCATTAGGGGGTCTGATAATGAAGACGAAGCACAGTCAAGGGAACTCTTCAACGTTTTACAGTAACTAACTTGTTTTGGACTTAATCCATTTCTATTTATGAGAACTTTGCACCCATATGGGTTATAAGTCTGATGATGGAGACCATAGACAATCGAGGCAATTCCTCAACGATTTACAGCAGTTACCTTTTGTTGGGCTTACTTCATACGGTTCAATATGCCTAAATGTTCAGTTCGTACAAAAGTAATTCCTAATTAAGATTGAAGTTTTACATAGGAATACCACTACCTACAAGGCCGTCGTTTCCTCATCCGAGAAGCATCCTTGTGAGGTCTACCCATCACTAAAAATCGTTAAATAAAACAATTTTTAACAAACAAAAACAGGAAACTAAAAAAGTTAAAACAGCTCTAAAAACCAAGAAATAATATTAAAATCATTTAGTTAGTTAGTCTATTGAAGTCGGGTGGGGGCTTTTAAAATAAAAAACTATAAAAGTTTAAATGAAACAAAATTGTCCCCCAGCCGACCACCAACCACCCGACTTCAATAGACATTTTTTAAAACTGATGTGCGTATCTAGGTAATTAATAATATGATTTCAATATTATTTCTTGGTTTTTAGAGCTGTTTTTTACTTTTTTTAGTTTCCGGTTTTTTGAAGTCGGTTTTTTTTTATTATTTTATTAGTTGTTTTAGCAGTCAGGTTTTTTGTTTTATTTTAACAATTTGGTTTTTTATTATTTTGTTTGTAAGTAAAATGTGACAAACGATCCCGTAGGCCAACTGGTGAAAAGTAATGCAATGTATTGTATGTAATTACGAGGAATATTATGAGAAGCTCGGTGGCACAGTGGTTAACGCGCCCAGTCTGCGATTGCTAAGGTTAAGCAACTTTAGCAAAGACCGGTCATAGGAAGGGTGACCAAAAATGTATCATCTCGAGCTACTCCTTGCTTCAGAAGGCACGTAAAGCCGTTGGTACCTGCTGCATAATTAGTCGTTAACAACCATCAATACGCACTTGGCCCGCGTGGTGGTTTATGGCACGTTTTCTCTATCCATCCATCAGTTCGGACATAAAATGAGCTGTTGTGTGTGTAAGTATATAATTATGTGATAATATGTGGCGAGCATAAGTACCTGGGTGTTGTGAACGTAGCGACCAGTATCTTCTCTTGGGGCAAGTACTCCATACTCTGCACCTCGTCGTAGTGGAAGGGCACGTCTCCTGGCACCGGACACTTAAGACGGGCTTTCAGGTACGTACTCCACTTGTCTTTCATCATGAGGTAACCACCAGGGTCATTCTTGCAGACGCGTGCGATGCGGGAGTATATAGTCTGAGGAAAACTTCACATTTTAGTAAATTACTTAAACAATTAATTTACGCTGAGTGGTGGTCAAGAAATGGTCGTCGATGGGTTGGCAGTTAACCAGTTCGATAATCCTACCTAGTCCAAGTAGCGGTCAAGAAAAGGATGAGGAAGCGCAGGACCGTGCTGAACATGCGAGGGAAGAACCCTAAGGAACTAGAAGAAAAGTTAATCCGTTGCTACCAGGATCGTAAGAGGCAGTCCTTGAAACGCACTAAACCCGCATGGGGCTTATGTGGTGTTTTATGGCCTGATTTTATTCCCTATTACATAACGAATACACGCCGACGGAGATGCGTCGGTTAATTAGGTACTTCCCGCATGTTATGGGGGTCTACTCACTAAACACTGCGATACCTTCGCCTCATTTCAGAGCTGGGCCGTGAAAGCAGTTTGCAACGCAACCCGCAAAGCGCGGTCACCTTAGTGGTGTTAAATAACCACCATTATCCACCACAGTTCAACAATACCATTCTTTAGTTAAATTTTCAAGTAAAAAAAAAAGTTCTATAAATACCTTGCCACAGTTCATGAACTCCACGGCCACCTCCCTGAACACGAAGTAGACGAAGCTGTCATCTTCAAAACTCCCAACAAACTGGGGCTCGTTCAGCCAGTTCAGATCGTATTGAGGCGTGCGGAGGGTCTCCACAGCACGAGGTGCTGCTCCACTGCTCCTGACAATTGAAGTTAGTTGTTCAAGGGCGGGAATGAAGAGATACGAAGATAAGAAAAACTGGAGAATGTGTCAATGGTGTCAATGGTTTCAGCTTAATAATGGATGCAATGTTAGGCTAAAATTAAATGTAAAATAACCGCTAGTAAATCTGAAGGGTAGTCACAGTGGTTTATTTATTTTATTTTATTTTATTTTATTTTATTTTATTTTATTTTATTTTATTTTATTTTATTTGTTTATGACACGGTAACAAAATACAAATAAAAACATAAAAAATGTTACATAGGCACAATGATATTTCTAAATTTGCATTTCAGTAACAACCGAGCACAACATTCAATTTAAATATATTAAAATAAAGAGAGAAAAAAAGATACAAAAGTAGGTACCATTCTTCATTCACAGTCTTATGCGTTAGGGTTGCGATTTCTTGTCTATGGGTCACATGATAACGTTACACCGTTGGTCCCGGTCGCTGTCGTAATATGGTTTTTAGCCGTTATAACCTAACTCACATTGGGCCTGTGTGATTGGAACGTACGGTTATGATTCGAACTCTCCGTGTGTTAGGCTATTACTAATGTGATGACTGTGGGATATATTGTAGGACAGACATGATGGTCCATCTTTAATAGTTATAAAACTTTTGCTTTATTTAACAACAAATTCCAGAATTCGGCCTACAAAATGATATCCTTTGCCTGCCACTAAATGTAGGGTATTGATCCCGTTAGAAGATCGTTTCTAGCACCTAAATCTTGGTGCCTGCTTTTGAATATTACAGTGTTCGTTCAGGCTGTAATTCTTATTCAGTTAATCAAATTGATTAATTTGATTAACTACTGAGATAAAAGGATACTATTATTCCAGCTTCCTACCGGCATATCGCAGTGTCAGAGCTGCTGAAGTCAGTGGGAGTGCCGGCATAGTACTCCCCGTTACCCGCCAAGATGGCCGTGACGTTGGAGTGGGGGTTGTAAGGGCAGTTGGCCACGCCGGTCGCCCACTCCGTCACTTTACCAATAGCTTCGATCTGGGAACAAGGTGTTAAATGGTAACAATCATCATATTTTTTTGTTTTTAGGAAGACTAACAGCTATTACACAACAATTTATATTGAAATAGCTACAAAAAGCCAGTTCACGTAAAAAAAAATTAAAACAGAAAATTTTACAGTAAGTACTTAGTTAATAAAATTAATTATGAGAGTTTTTGGGTGTACAAATAGTATGACACAAGATATTTACGTAAACACCTTTGTCATAAAAGGTGTATTCGATCGATGCAAGCCAAAAGATAATAAACTTAAGTTCGACATAAAAACTCCAAAGTGTGTTAGCTTTTGTTCTCGCACAAAAATATAAAATATAAGAATAAGAATTGTTCGGAAAAAAAACAGGATGTCAAATGTGCGATTTCCGTCGATCGGTATCGACGCGGGCGCAAAGTCACGCGCGCGGTCTCAACTCAACAAATGTTTGGAGAAGACCAACAGACATGTTCTTTGTGTGTAAATTCGCTTTGGCCAACACTGATTTAGTTTTCTTTGTTTTTGCAAATGCAAAGCGCTTGGCTATCCCACACCGGAGTGCCTAATGCGATTTTTAATCATCTACTATTCGATCGAGTAACTTAAGTTTTGTATGACATCGAAGGAGGATACTTTTGTCGTTAACTTTACTAGTCCTAATAGGAAAAAAATGTTGCACTCAGAACTTTGATACGTGAAGATAAATCCGTAGGTGGAAGAACACTTCACCCGGAACCCTTAGGCTAAGCGTATGCTGAGACGCAGGTGACGCAGCACAGCACAGTGCAGATTTTGCGGGGCATGGCAGTTGGAGCAGACATAGGCTGCGAACGCATGCTGCGACGCAGGTAAGTCACACAGCACGGACACATGAGTTGTCAATGTCAATGTCAGAGTGTGATAATGTGAGTTGTTGCTACTTTACAGTTTTCCAAGCATAAGTGATTATCTGAAAAATCGTTCTGTTAATTATTCTGTCATTATTACAAAATTATAATAAAAACACGTGTCTACACGCACGCGTCGCGCAGAAATCTGTGGCGGCACTACAACGAGGCGCAGGGCAGGGCAGACACATGTCTGCGTCGCACGTGCCTGCGCCGGCGCCGCGGCGTACGCAGCTCTCGGCACGACCATGCATTACAAAATCTGCTCTGCTCTGCGCTGCGCGGAGCTGCGTCGCCTGCGTCTCAGCATACGCTTAGCCTTTTCAACGAGGAACTTGCCATTCCATGCCTGACTGTCGGACGGAACACAATAACATAAAATAACGAGACAGCAGAAGGTAAACTTCATAAAAACGCGCTCGAGCTGTTCTGAGATACGTGTCCATGCGAGGGTCTATGTGTGCGTTGCTCTAGCGCGATATATATAAGCTTATCTTCTGGGGTCTTCTTATTTTGTGACAATAATGAAACATACCATACATACTAACCAACATTGCTATTGTGGCGACAAACCTAGACAAAACGTATTCCTTTTATGTGATACCAAGCAGCAGTATGCTGTTTATTAGTCCCTACCGTCCGTCAAAACAATAGGCCACTAAGACTAAGACTCAATTTTTAACGTTTTAAAATAGCAGTTAATCGAAGCCTAATGTCTTTGCATGTCTGCATACTAAAACATAGTAAATTAAATGTTTATATAATTTTTAACGCAAATTTTGTTGAAATTTCGTGGAAATTTTTTCAACATTTGTGTTTTTGTAATTTGTTCGCAACAAAATTTGCGTTAAAAATTATATAAACATTTATAAATAGCTTGCCTACTTCTTAACTGATCTTTAGTATTTGTAAAAATATTATGATCGGATGTTAATGACGGTAGTTGTTAACATTGAATGGGCGCCTTTGGCTTTCAAAGTAAAAAGTAAATAGTGTTGAATAATTTCGGCTGGCTGGTTAGAACCACGATAGCTCAATTGGAAGAGCACCTGACCCGGTATGTCAGAAGGGTGCAGGTTCAAACCCTGCTCGTGGAAATTTTTTCAACATTTGTGTTTTTTTATAGTAAATTAAGTTAACGATGAGCCCTACCTCTCTCCAACTGCAGACAGGGCTGAACGCGTTGGTGCCGCACGCGAACACTCGGTGCCCATACGACAGGAGGACCTTGATGTAGTTGTGACAGTCCTCAACGGTCTGGCCCTTGTCTTGACACAGCTTGGTCTTCTCAGCGGGGGCTGGCCAGTCGGACCGCTCGTGGACACGGAGGCTGCGCAATGACAGCCGGTACAATGCGTCTCTGTAACAAAAGTAGCAAAGTTGCAAATGTGTAACAAAAGTGTCGAAGTTACAAATGTGCAACAAAAGTGTCGAAATTACAAATGTGCAACAAAAGTGTCGAAGTTACAAATGTGCAACAAAAGTGGCAAAGTTACAAATGTGCAACAAAAGTGGCAAAGTTACAAATGTGCATCAAAAGTGTCGAAGTTACAAATGTGCAACAAAAGTGGTAAAATTACAAATGTGCAACAAAAGTGACAAATTTACAAATGTGTAACAAAAGTTTGGAAGTGTTGATTTAAATTGTTTTTATGAGCGGGATTTGAACCCCTCATCCTTGGACATACTGGTCAGGTGCGCTTGCAATTACGTTATCGTGAATCTGTCTGACTCGTGCAAAATCAGCACTATCATCTCTTACTTTGTATATAAGGCAAAATCTTATTCAATGTCAACAGCTTGCAAAAATAATTGCGTAAAATTATATAAATCCATAAGTTTATCAATAAAAGTGTAAAAGTTATAATGTAACAAAAGTGCAGTGTAACAAAATATGTATGGCTAAAGTGTTAAAGTTACAAATGTGTAACAAATCTGAATCGAGGGCAGAAATGGAAAGAATGGAAAATTCGATGAAAAGCTTATGAAAAACTTAAGTTTATAACATAGAAAAGGAAGGAAAATACCAATGTGAGTATAATAAATCAACAGTTCACTACAATCATACGCATTACAAGCCACATGTAAACCTATAAATTCCACAACGCGGAACATATGAAACCTTACCCCATGAGTACTGTGAATGCTACCTGTTGCGATAATATCGCATTACAACTGTAAACACTTATTACCTGCAGTATTTATTTTCCATACTAGCTTCCGCCCGGCATCGCCTCTGAACTTATAAATAGGTAATCTTTAATATTTATTTTGTTATGTATAAAACTTTTATTATTTTTATTTAATACATGCGGAGGTTACCTGTAAGTAATATTAACATTTAGCTTGTAAGTTTCATGTTAATAAACATAACGGATGGATAGGGAGAACGGGAACTATCCATACATAGATAGAGAAGGCTCGTGCCCCAGCAGTGGGGACATAAAATGAGCTGATGATAATGATGGTGATTATGATGATGATGATGATGATACATAACTGCCTGTATTGTAAATGTTGTTGATGATCCAAATAAACAAAATAAAATACAATAAGAGCGCTTTGCCACTCGGCTACCGAGACATTATACATTACATTACATATACATCACATATAGGTACACATATCAGGACATATTGTATTTCACTGGGATAGTCGGTGTACATAGTTTAGGATGTTAATAAATAAAATATTTTTAGGGATTTGTGTAACAAAAGAGTGTTTAGTTAAAAAAATCTTCGCATTAATTCCAAATACCATCACTTCTATACTTAGGTAAAAACATACGATTATAGCGATAATTCTGTCAAATTCAATTTTTTTCTAAGTTATTCAAAATTTTAAAAGAAATCAAAATTCAAAATCATTTATTCAGTTTAGGCTACAATTAGCTCCTATGAACGTCATTATGCCATCGGTTTGGGCGGGAGATCTTGTAGTGAGAAGAACCGGCAGGAAACTCAGCAAGTGTCCAGCTCTTTTCTACCTTACAGCGTCAAAAATATGGAAAATGCCCTATCATAAAAGGACACTTTCCATAACAAATAAAAACACAAAACACATAGATATTTGTTTAATGCAGCGATCATCATGATCACATTTGCCTTTAAGCGTCTCAATACTTGTACATTGCATTAAATGACTTGTTAGCGATACTAGTATACTTATCAATACCTACTTATTTGTTTATAACGATAAACATGTACTGCAAGCCATCTAAGCGATCCGTATCTACGATCGTTAGTTCATAAACATGTTTTGTAAGACAGGCTAGATAAGTCATTTCCTCCATAGAAACAGACGGTGACAACATTTTTTTTACTATTTAATAGCGAGATCAAAAACCTTTATACAGCCTTTATACGGTTTTTTTTTATACAGCCGTTTATGTCGCAAAAAACGTATACTTCGACACTCTCAAGGCATTCAAAATTCATAGGGTACTTGCCGTTGACCTAGAACTATGAAGTTTGGCAAGTAATATCATCTTATACTACAAATACAGGGAAAAATCTGAAAACTATACATTTTTAATTAAACTGGGGTCCAAATGTAAGTTAACCGTGTCATGTGGGTTATCGAATGAAAGGGCTTAACAGATTTTTAATTATTTTTATGATGATTATTTCGATTTATGACGAAAAATGAATAACTAATTTAGGTATGAACTGTTATCAATCACAATTTCACTTTTAAAACACAATTATATAAGTAATTGTAGGTTTTGGAAACTGAATTTCGGGTAAGTTCGAGACTCGATTCCTGAACTATACAATATGTACCCATTTTGTACGGAACCCTCGGTGGGCGAGTCCGACTCGCACTTGTCCGGTTTTTTTATCTTTAATTATTATATTCATTATAAAATAATGAAAATAATGGTCTACAACTGATTTTAGTCTACAGACCACCTGGCCCCTACCTAGGGTTGCCAAATTTTTTAAGACCACATATAGAATTTTTAGATTCAGTACCCATAAAAATATAGTAGATAGGAATTTAATAAAAAAAATATAGTATATTCAAAAACATTTATTTTATTTCTTAAATGAATAGGTTTTGCTACTTTGAGCTTTTATTAACAGGTTTTAATTTTAAAGGAACGCTTCGTAATCGTAACTATTATTACAATCTAATTTTAAGTCACAAAACACCATTAACTCTGCTTTTATCAGACCGACACCGGCTTTGTTGCGCTCATCTTTCCACTTTGTGTTCACCACAGAAAACTATAGTAAAAATATAGTAGTTTCGTCTACTATAATATATAAATTAAAATAATAGTAGATAGACGCCTAAAATAGTAGGATACTATATTTTATAGTAGGGTTGGCAACCCTATCCCTAGCTGTCAGCTTTGGCGACGAAAAAGTAATTTTTGGCGACGAAAACTAAGTCAAACACTGGGCTTAAACTGTCGACCATTGGTGCTACTACCCTAGGCTACAATTGAGCTCTTATGAAAGTCACTTTGCTATAGCTGTTTTTTAAGTCCACGGCGGGAGAACTTGTACTGAGAACGACCGGTAAAGAAATCAGCAAAGACATTTCTTTATTTGCAGCGTCAGATAGTTATATTGGAAAATGCCTTCCATAATACAAAGAAGAACACTTTTTCTTCTCAAATTAATCAAGATATAAATGTAGTTAGTCGTTATTTTTTATTTTATTTGATTTAATTATGTTGATATAGTTTTTTTTGTGGCGTGCACTTGGAGATTAGTAGACTAGTGTAGGCTGATGACGATGATGATGATGTATTTTTTGATATTAAATACAATTGTTGACATTTTTTTAATTCAGCTACACTTTTAATTTAGTTAATCACCCAATTACGAACAAAACGTATAAGAAATCAAATCAAATTAAATTTCCCCACTGTTGGGGCACGAGCTTTCTCTATGGATGGATAGGGAGAACAGGCCATAAACCACCACGCGGGCCCAGTGCGGATTGGTGGTTGTTAACGACTGCTAGTGCAGCCGGAACCAACGGCTTTACGTGCCTTCCGAAGCACGGAGAAGCTCGAGATGATAAATTTTTGGTCACCCATCCAATAACCGGCCTGTGCGAAAGTTGCTTAACCTCAGCACTTGCAGACCGGGCGCGTTAGCCACTGCGCCATCGAGCTCCTCCTTCTCGAGAGAATTAAATTAAATGAAGTTTTTTTTAAGTTCTCCCTATTCATCCATAGGGAAGGCTCGTGCCATTGCAGTGGGGACATAAAATGAGCTAATGATGATGATTTTTTTGTATGTGTGACGGTGAATGGATGATAGTTACGGCACATTTTTTTTTTCCAGTCATGAAACACAACAACTATAATTATTACACTGTACAAATACTCAATCATTAATTTGCATTTCCTATGTACAGAAATTATTGTATAGGAGTATAATAATAACATATTATTATTATATTATTAATATTGTCTTTCGCGTGCACTTGGAGAGGCCTATGTCCAGCAGTGGACTAGTATAGGCTGATGATGACGATGATGGTAAAGATGATGATGTACATAAAAATCATCCGTAGGTGTGTATTCTTAAAACACTCATAAAAATTTGAAAAAATGTTGTCAACCTCTGCATTTGACTCGAGAACCACTTGGGCAAACAATGTTTTAATAGCCGGCCGAAAGCAACAGTGTATTGACATAAGACATTATATGCCGAACACAGTTACTAAGTACTCTTTGATCTGCGCCGGCGCCGCTCAAAGGAGCCGCTTAAATGTCGGGTGCCTAATAGTATTGGCACTGGCACTTTCCTAAGTATGGATTTCTAAAATGATCTTGTGATATTCTTAATGATTAAACGAACTTACCTGTAAGTGAAGTTCTATCATAATTATACGAAGCGCCTCGTCCGAAGAGATTAGTAGTTAATTATTTTATATTGTTACTTGTAGTATCGCATAGATGTCACCACTCCTGCACTATCGTTGAGATTTAGTATTTTTTTTTTTGTTGTGGGTATCTTTATCTTTCTCTATGGCGCCATTGCCTCGCGTTCGTCATTTAGTTTAGAGATTCAGGTTTTTTTTTTTTTTGATGTATTTCCCTAGAGATTAGTAACGGGAATAATGACAGAGTAAGGGTGGGTGGGAGTTACTAATCTCTTCGGACGAGGCGCTTCGTATAATTATGATAGAACTTCACTTACAGGTAAGTTCGTTTAATCATCAATTATACTTCGCGCCTCGTCCTCGAGATTAGTAGTTAATTATTTTATATTGTTACTTGTAGACTTTGAGAGTAGTAATAATGTGGGAAATATCATCAATGGAAATACTTTTCCAATTAATGTAGGTTTATTTGTATACTTAATTAAATAACATTATGTAGATCAGTAATTTAACTAATATATAATTATTCTTGTAATAATCATAACAGTTTCTAATTTAAATTTTACAAATCAATCAGTATTGTAATATGCTACATAAAATACCTAAGCATCAAAATAGAATGAGGTAAAGATGTACAATCGTCGTTCAAAACAGGTCTATTATAGAACCGTGCAAACACAGTGGAGTTGCCGCTCCAACCCGCGGTGTTTCGGATTTAGTAACATAACAAAGTTTTACCAGGACATATAGTGGGTTTATTATTGAAAAAAAAAGGTATATAATGTGTTGGCAGTTTGCAGCCTGGTTTTGATGTTTTAATTAAATCGGAGATTGTAATAGTAATACGGCTGGATGATGAATGTATATTCTTAATATTTATTTTTGACAAGGTCTGAACTCTATGGGCAGTTGTAAGTGACAGTAATGTTATTGTCTTTTTGGTCAATGTTAGATCTTCATTGGGGTACCATTGACTCAATTGATCCAAAACGCAATTTGTATCCCAGGTAACATTATACTTTGGTAACGGTGGTCGGAGACGAAATACACCCAGTCTATTGATATGTTTGGACCCAGTAACAGCGACAACGCTGATCGGCATGAGTTCAGGGTGCCATATTGACAGGCTTCATTATATAACTGAGTAAAATATACCACAGTACGGACTTAAGCAAATTTTTGATAGCGCGTCTCGGATAAGACTGCTGCCACCAGGGTAATGGATAAGTGTATCCACCGAGAGCTGGAATGGGAAATTATCGTGCGTTTATGAGGTGGAAATGTTATAATTCTGGAGACCACAAGGGCTTTAAATACGGGATACCATGGTTGCGTATGATGGCATAGTGACATTCACAAGAGCTACTTGTAGCCTAAACTGAATAAATGATTTTGAATTTTGCGTAGGTCACAAAGGAACAACCATGATACCTTTTGCTATGTCAGAAATTTATTTTCTTTAATACTTTTAATATAATAGAGAAGGGAGGAAACGCATAAAAATTCAAACCACTCTATGTTATGGTGAAAGAATCAATATTTATAGCATCAGGGTCTGTATGCCATGAGATATAATTTCACACTTTTTATTTATGCGGCTTGCGAACAGGTCAATATCAGCAATACCAAATGATTCTATCAAGCATTGAAAAGTCCAGTTTGCTAACTCCCTTTATGTCCCGGTGAGATTTGCGTGATTCCGCATCTGCGATGACGTTATCGCTTGATTTGATATAAGATGCGAAAATGAACAGCTTACGATCTTCACACCACTGCCAAATTTCCCTGGTTATCTGTGTAAGGTGTGGGAATTGGATCCCACCCATTCGATTTGTGTAGGCAATTGCAGTAGAATTGTCTATGAACAGGAGAATTTGGTAGCCTTGAAAGCCTTTTGCAAACGTTTTCAGCGCAATGAAAGCAGCCAAGAGTTCGAGATAATGTAGATGTTTTAACCGCTCATCATTAGAACATTGGCCACTCGCTGTTTCATCTTGACAGGCCGCACCCCACCCCGTCGTTGAGGCGTCAGAATAAATTTCAGTGCTATTTTCGTCATTCCTAATGCGGCGCACTGAGTGACCTATGTTGTTTAACCATCATTGAATATCGGATACAGTGTAACAGGAATATTCATTGTTTTATCATAGTCGTCGTCTTTTCTCAGGTTAAGAAATTTACAGCGTTCTAAATCCTTAGTGTCAAGTAGCCCATACAATACAGCTGGGCATGCTGATACTAGCAAGCCAGTGACTTGGGCGAGTTTCCGGACTTTACAATTTCTTATCTTCAAAAAGTTTTCCAATTCTGTTATAATTTGTAATCTTTTATCTAAAGGTAAGCTTAAATTAATTTCGTGCGAATTGAATGATCGTACCAAATTTACAAGTTACAGAAGGTTTAAGAACGCTCTTTTCCTCATTGATAATGAACCCAATTGAAGTTAATAGGGTTTTAGTAATTTTTATGTTTGCTATACATTGCTGGTAAGTTTGACCGAATAGCAGCCAGTCATCAAGATAAAGTGTGGAAATTAATCCTGCAGTTCTTAGTAGTTTTAATTTTTTAAGGTTAAAGATAAACCGCATTTTACCGTTAGGTTTCGGCGTAAGGAATATACTTGATATAAACTGGTTTTTACAAGGTTCGCATTCAGTTCAATATCTACGTAATCACCAATAGCTTCGTAAAAAAGAATATTATTTTCATTACTTTTAACCGGAGTGTGTAGGATCGAATCTTAAAATGCTGGAGCCGAGAAAGGGATTTTATAACCATCAATCCAATAAGGAATTGTTCTGTCTTTCGTAATAAGGAACCATTGGGTTTTAAAGTAATGTAAACGGCCGGCATACTAAACTGAATTTAGTAGCGACGACATGCCTGTGTCTGCATCAGTGCCGGCAGCTGTTGCTGACGCAACGGCTGTCTCCATGAGTGCGCGGGCGGCGGTGGCGGAGGTTGTGCGCGGCCTACAGGCCTACAGGCTCGTAGCTCCTCGGCGGTGGGCCCGGCTGCCTGTATGCTGGACCAGGAGCTTTGCGGTTTAAATTCTTCTGGTTTAGTGTCTTCGCCCGCTTAAGTATATTTTTATGGTATGATGCATCAGCCTTTAATTTGACTCCTGATTTAATAATCGATTTAGCTGTTTTATTAGTCTCAGCTAACGTTTCGCTAAATAAAAAGGTGTCAATCTTAGTATTGCTAAAGTGTTCTTTAAGATCCTTTTTTAATGAAAAAGGATGAAGTTTCTTCTTTTTAAGAAGACCCCATGATGAATATCGCATAGTCATCGGCTGAGATCCATAAGCTTTTAAAGCGTTTCTTTGTCCATGTCCTTTGACGTAAGTTGGGCAGTAATGATTTCTCCTAGGCAGGAAATAGCACTTGCTATCTGTTTTTGTTTGGCTTCTATACCTTTATCTCGCTTAACAATGTTTTCAGGAATAGCCACTTTGATTTTGGTATTTATTTTTAGGGGGTTAATACGCAAGCAATTGGCGGGTATCGAGTATTTCGAAATCAATTCTTTACGACCCTCTTTATTAAGACCCTCTGTGGATGTGTGTTCAAGTCGGCAAGCAAGCTCTTGCCGAATGTCTTTGCCAAGTTTTTCTGTGAGCAACGGATCGTCACCCAGAATTTCAAGGGCATCAGTGTCCAATTCACCATCTTTATTGGTAGTATCAAGGGCTGGAGCCCTCGAAGACGTACAGGGCGCTTCTGGGGTCCTGTCATTGCATCTACAAGACTATCGTCATGAGGCGCCTGTACCTCATGGGTAAAGCCAACTAGCTCGGCATTATCGAGTTCTTCAGACAATCAATCAGATAATTGCGGCATAGGTGTGGATATAAGACAACGTTAATACGTTATACTTAGCTATGTACGAGCAAAAAGTGCGTATTTGAAAAACATTAAATAATGGCTTTGCACTTATATTAGATAACGATTGTTATCTTGTCAAGTCTAGGTAAAAATCCCCAATGGATTCAACGCCAACCGTTACTTTTGAATGCGTCGAAGAAGCCCCGACGGTTAACTCTGGTTGATTTTGTATGTACCAAAATTAGTTCAGTTACATATAAGACAACGTTAATACGTTATACTTAGCTAGGTACGAGCAAAAAGTGCGTATTTGGAAAACATTAAATAATGGCATTGCACTTATATTAGATAACGATTGTTATCTTCTCAAGGTTAGGTAAAAATCCCCAATGGATTCAACGCCAACCGTTACTTTTGAATGCGTCGAAGAAGCCCCAACGGCTAAATCTGGTTGCATTCTGTATGTACCAAAATTAGTTCAGTTACATACATATAAGACAACGTTAATACGTTATACTTAACTAGGTACGAGCAAAAAGAGCGTATTTGGAAAACATTAAATAATGGCATTGCACTTATATTATAGATAACGATTGTTATCTTGTCAAGGTTAGGTAAAAATCCCCAATGGATTCAACGCCAACCGTTACTTTTGAATGCGTCGAAGAAGCCCCAACGGCTAAATCTGGTTGCATTCTGTATGTACCAAAATTAGTTCAGTTACATACATATAAGACAACGTTAATACGTCATACTTAACTAGGTACGAGCAAAAAGTGCGTATATGGAAAACATTAAATAATGGCATTGCACTTATATTAGATAACGATTGTTATCTTGTCAAGGTTAGGTAAAAATCACCAATGGATTCAACGCCAACCGTTACTTTTGAATGCGTCGAAGAAGCCCCAACGGCTAACTCTGGTTGCATTCTGTATGTACCAAAATTAAGACGCTGATAAGTTAATAAAACACTCGTTACCTTAGTTTACGAGTCCGTTGTTGTGTGTTAACGGCGGCGAGTCACTCGCCGGGCTTCCTTTGTCACGTATTTAGCGCTGTAGCTTGCGAATTTTTTCATTATATGTTCAAGTTCTTCTTCACAAGTCTTAGGATTTTTACGTTACGGCATTTTGCGTACGAAAACAGTCGATTGAACACGGAAGAAATTTAAAGTGACTGGAGTGGTCGAGCACTAAAATGCGAATGACGAACGCGAGGCAATGGCGCCATAGAGAAAGATAAAGATACCCACAACAAAAAAAAAAACTAAATCTCAACGATAGTGCAGGAGTGGTGACATCTATGCGATACTACAAGTAACAATATAAAATAATTAACTACTAATCTCGAGGACGAGGCGCGAAGTATAATAGAAAGTAGTTGAAGTAGATGTTTGTTTTTCTTATTATCAAGTCAGATAATATAAAAGATTTTTAATAAAATGAATGAAAAGAATGTATCAGCTATGATGATTTATCTTCCCGCATGTCGTAAGGGCCGACTAAGGGACAAGGTTCCAAGATGCAACCTATCTATAGATATTTGACAACCTCCTTGGTCGAGTGGTTTGTACACCGGTTTTCATGGTGTCGCCATCTTTGAGGTCCCGGGTTCGATCCCCGGTTCTTCTAAATTGTCTCGGGTCTGGGTGTTTTCTGTGTATAATAAGTATGTATTTAAGTATTTTAAGTATGTTTATCCGTTGTCTAGTAACCATTTAACGAGTTTCATAACGAAGCTTCACTTGGGCTGGATAGTTGGTGTAGGAAAGTTTATTTTTTATCACTGATGTTATCTGTTCAACCTCGGAGCCCTGCTCCGAGTTTACTCAAAATTGGTGAATTTAATTCTTTTTTTGAGAGTTTGTGTCCGAATAGATTGCCTCAGACAGCATTTTCAGTTTCACTGGACTTTTTGGGGGCGGCGAGAAACTTAAAGAGTTCCTCAAGCCGTGTGAAACAAATCACCTTCGGAGGTTTTCTAGAGGGAACGGCATCACGCACTAATGCGTGTCCCTGTGCCCTACCAGATCCTACGAAGGGTTCGGATCGGATGAGGGTATGCTAGACACTACCTTTTATTTTCCTTTCAGTTGTCCTATACCTCAAAGGTTGTCTGGAAGAGATCGCTTTAAGCGATAAGACCGCCTTTGCCCACCCCGATATAATTTTTTTTGTTGTTTTGTTTCTACTTTTCTGTGTGTAAGTAGATGACTGTGGGATCGTGGTCACTAATTGGAAAAGACTATGTTTGTATGTAGAAAAACAATCTAAATTGAATTAAAGCAACGCATATTTGTACTCTCTGAAATAATAGGGTAAATATTTGACTTAAATCCCCGGCGCAGGAGCTTTTATTATCTGCGGCACGTACAGTCGGCTCTTGAAAACTGACTCGTTAGAAAGCTGTGCCACATTCAATGTCAAGCGCTCAAACCCAAGTAAGGATAAGCCTCAATAGCTAGAATTACTTAGAAAAATAACTGGGAGCTCGAGGTGAAGAATTTCTGGTTTTCAACATGTTTTCTTTCTGCGTTCCTCGGAGCGGTGAAAGGAGGATATTGTAACCGAGAGGAGTTGAATTTTAAATAAGTTGCGAATGCAAAGTTAAAGAGATCAGAGGCTGGGCAAGGGTGCATGTGACAACTGGTAACTAATTTAACCCTATTCTTGGCATAGTGGATTATTTGAGACACATAACTTAAAAATAATTTCGAGTAGTGAAAAAAGAACACATTTTAAACAAAAAATATATATATTTTTACAAACTTTGCCAAGTATAGGGTTAACATTAAAATTAAACTCTATATAACAAAATAATTTTGTTAAAGGTAAAATATTTTGGTTCACTAATGTTAACGAAAAACTAATGCAATTTACACAGCGAGTTCCTTTTTCGAAAATGCATAGAGTTTACCAAAAAGAGATTCCTTTTACAAAAAATGCAAGCAACGACGAAAAGTATAGTCTTTTGACGATAAATACTTACATGCAGTTGTCAAAAACGGGTTAATCATTTTGTCGAAAAACGCATGCAATTACGAAAGAAACTCCTATTAACTCAAACACAAAACAAAATTAAAACTGAGTTATTTCAAATTAAATGTGCAATCACTAGGTATGCATAGTAATTGCGAAACGCTACTAGTGCGTACTAGTTACTCAAACAGCGAACAGGATCGCCGATTACCGCGGAACTGCGGTTGACCACAACTAGGTACACCGGCACAAAAAATTAGGAGACTATAGAAGGTAAGGTTCATTTTCATTTTCATATCAGGACAGTAACAATTGCTAAAAAAAATGCAGGTTTTTGTGAATCGTCATTTATTTACGAAACGAAAACAACGAAACTAAAACTAGATAAACTTCTACATATTATAACAAAAGTCGTTTTGACTTGTTACATAGAATCATAACCATTTTACCTAATTTATAATATCTCCACACATTGGCAAGTATTTTAATAAGTTATTTTTTATTTTTAGAGAGAATTCATTGTTGCTGTCAAAATTATCGATCTAACTAAGTAAGGGGGTTAGTAAAACATCGGGACTTGGCGTCCCGCTCGCGGGTAAATCGGGACCTGTCACCAGACCTCTGAAAATCAGGACGTCCTGTGCAAACCGGGACACCTGGCAACGCTAGTGTCAACGTAGTATGCTTCGCTTGAGCGCGGTATGTGCTTAAGTACCTTCTTGTTCCCTTATTTCTTGACACCGGTAACTGGACATATTCATTTCGTTCGTTACTACTTGAGCTGTGACCGCTATAAGGCTGCGTTTCCACCAGAGCTGTGCGATATAGCTAGGAGGTAGGGTTGCCAACCATACTTTAAAAAAACGTATCCTACGTTATTTTCCATCCCCATACTTATTCTTGTTAATAAAAATTAAATATAGAAAATACTTTATTTCCGACTAATGCGTGCGTTTGAACGGAATATTCCTGTTGACTTAATTTCTGAACTACTGAATGATACACAGACTCAGGTGAAGTGAAACGAAACGCTACGCTTAAATAAATAAATTTAGAAAATACTTTATTTTTTCTTCAAATCCTTTATTTTATACCAGTTAGTGATAGATTTACTTTAATTTTCTACAAAATAGTTGGCAACCCTACTAGGAGATGAGCAAAGTAAAGATCCACCAATAGGATTATTAAATTTTACACAGCAAGGAAGAGGAATTAATCTTATTGGTGGATGTTTTCCTCGCGCACCGCTTAGCTACCTCGCACAGCTCTGGTGGAAACGCAGCCTAAGGCGTGTAAAAATAAGCCACGTACACCAAGAAAATTCCTATCTACTTAGGAAGAAACTGTGGTGTTATTCTGTATCAAGTGTAGTGTAACATTGATTGAACAGACGTCTGCATATCGACCTCTCAAAAACTGTCAAATATCTTCAATAAATGTTAAACCATATATGCTATATATTTAAAGTTCAAAGTCTATTGAGTAAATTTGACAGTGTGTACCTCATTTCTTGCTAACTATACGTTACATCTAGTGGCATCCCTTCGACTTATTTGTTCAGTAAAAAAATTGTGATAAAAAATTGTTTTTTTTTTGAGACCCTACGCGGACGTTTAATATTCGGAAAAACATAATTCCCTTTAAAAAACAAAGCTGCAAATATGCCTTTTCACCATCCCGCCAAGAAGTCCTCTCTCCCATTCGCATTAATCAAAATCGACGAACATACATAACAATAAATACATACAGTGGAACATAGAACCTGCTCCTTTTTTGGAGTCGGTTAAAAAGAGAATAAAGCTCTAACAAATAGGACCGATGTAAAGTTTAAAAACAGTGTAACAATTTGACTACCCGATTGTTATATAGATTTAGAGATTGTTCATTGTTCAAACGATATTTCCAATTTACATAATAATAATATATTCGTACAAGTGGGACACAAGTGCTGCCTCTTTACATACACGTAGAAGAGCTAACCAAATAAGCTTTATTTCAAAAAGAAACGGTCCGTCGTAGTAAAACAATGGCCTTTAGTAAACTAATTCACAGGTTGTACGATTCTGAACCTTACACCATGGAGAAAGAGTAGAAAGGTTATTGCATGCATTGTGGAAGTGAGGAATGGTGTCATAAGTTCATTACTGGACAGGACAGCGGGTATATATGCCATAAATTAATTGTTCCGTTGGCAGTCTAAGCTTACAGCATCTATTTTGGACCATTTTAACTCTAGAATATATGTTTAGGTTTGCGATCAATAACAGCGATAGCACTAGAATAGATAGTACTACTATAGCGCTTATTGTCACTAGTATTAAGTACTACTACCATAGGCGCTTCAAAAACAGACGGTAAATTTAAACTACACTACTCTTTTGTTTTTCAAATTAGGAAGGTTGGTTCTACTTACCAGTATTATTAAGTATACTTAAATATCTGACAATCTTAATTCTAAGTCAAAGTCGTTTTTTTTTATTCAAATAAACTTATGAAAAGTGCTTTTGAATCGTCCATACATTCTTTACCTCCTAGGTACCCATTCAGAACGACTATTTTTTTAGCTGTGGTGAAGAAAATAATAATTGACCTTTATGTTTGAGATTGGTATAAAATAGGCTGTTGATGCTGCTTTTTTACATTATGTAATAACACATTTAGATGACGAAAGTTATGTCGAACTCACGTGTCGTACCCACTTCTCTGAAAGTTGGGGACTTTGCCCTTGAAGTTGTGGACGATTATGTTTACCTGGGACAAACGGTCCAGCTAGGTAGGTCCAACTTCAGCAAAGAGGTCAATCGTCGAATCCAATTAGGCTGGGCAGCGTTCGGTAAGCTACGAAATATCTTTACGTCCAATATACCGCAGTGTCTCAAGACGAAAGTCTTTGACCAGTGTGTGTTGCCAGTGATGACATACGGGACTGAGACGTGGTCGCTCACTATGGGCCTCATAAAAAGGCTCAAGGTCACTCAAAGAGCAATGAAGAGGGCTATGCTCGGGGTTTCTCTGCGTGATCGAATCAGAAATGAGGAGATCCGCAGAAGAACTAAGGTAACCGACATAGCCTGAAGAGTTTCTAAGCTCAAGTGGCAGTGGGCAGGGCACATTGCTCGCAGGACTGGTGGCCGCTGGGGCGGAATAGTCCTTGAGTGGCGACCGCGTACCGGAAAGCGCAGTGTGGGCAGGCCTCCAACAAGGTGGCCCGACGATTTGGTGAAGGTCGCGGGAAGCCGCTGGATGCGAGCAGCACAAAACCGGTCGTTGTGGAGATCCTTGGGGTAGGCCTTTGTCCAGCAGTGGACGTCTTTTGGCTGAGATGATGATGATGATGACATTTAGATGTTTAAGTGAGTAAATGCGGCCATTTTCGTGATGTATTTTCTTAGGATCCTTAATCAAGTACTATTATAGATCAGAAAAATCTTGATACAGATTGAAGATTCAGGGAATCCAAGATGTTGGAGGAATATTTCAGTCGTATGAGTAATTATTTCCTAATTCATGCTAACTTCTTAATGACGTTGTGCCTGTCATTACTCACATTTTAAACTCCTCGCTGGCAACCAACGTCTTCCCTAATGAGTGGAAATTGGCTGACGTAATTCCCATTCCAAAGACCACTTCTCCTACCAATTTGTCCCAGTATCGTCCCATCTCAATCCTTCCATTCCTCTCCAAGGTCCTTGAAGGCGCTGTTCAAAAACAATAGTCCGCATACGTTTCTCATAATAATCTTATCAGTCAGTTTCAATCTGGTTTTCGTCCTGGCCATAGCACGGTAACCGCCTTGCTAAAAGTCACAGACGATATTCGACATGCTATGGATAATCGCTTGCTTACAATTATAATTCTACTTGACTTTAGCAGCGCCTTCAACTCTGTTGACCATGACATCCTCCTTGCCACTCTCCGCTCTCTTAACATTACCCCTTCTGTGATCGCTTGGTTTGCAGACTACCTTTGCAATCGCTGCCAGAGAATTAAGAGTGATGACTGCTTTTCTGATTGGGCTTTTCTAACTGCGGGTGTGCCACAGGGGGGGGTACTCTCACCTCTCCTTTTTTCATTGTTTATAAATGAACTTACCAAAGTAATACCTTCCCCGTACCACCTATATGCAGACGATATGCACCTTTATCGACATTTTGATGCAGCCAACACACACGCGGTTATTGAAGACATCAATAAGGATCTCCTCTTGGTGAAGTCTTGGGCTGATGCATTCGGTTTACTTGTGAACCCAACTAAGTCGCAAGCAATAATCATTGGTAGCAGCAGACTGTACAGCAAACTGGATGTTAGCGGTCTCCCCTGTATTTCATATGACGGAGTAAATATTGAATATACTGAAAAAACTAAAAATCTTGGCCTCGTTTTTGACCGTTCACTGTTCTGGAGGGCGCAGGTAAATGAAGTTAGTCGGCGCATGCACTACTCCTACCATTCTCTCAAGCGACTCCAGTTTTTCTTACCGTACAATACCAAAATTATGCTCGCTCAGTCGCTTCTACTTCCCCTTCTCGACTATGCTGACGTTTGTTATCTGGACGCTACTGAAGAGCTGCTTAACAAACTGGAACGACTGCAAAATCTGGCAATCCGGTTTATATTCGGTTTGCGTAAATTTGACCACGTTTCTGAATTTCGGTCGAAGTTAAAGTGGCTCCCAGTTCGACTGCGTCGAGATATTTTATTTTTATTTTATTTTATTTTATTTGGAAAACATACAGTATGAGTATAACTAAGAGCATAACTAATATAATAAAAAATACACAATTAATTTGTTTTCGCATATAGACACTTGTAAGCTTATTTGTAATCCTGTGACTTGAACTTACAGCGTTTAAGCTCAATTACAAAAAGTAGGTTCTCACTCATCTATACAAAAATATACTCTAAAAACCAACAAAAAAAGAAAAGAAAAAAAAACCTAATTGAAAAATAAGGACTAAGGAACCACATCAAACCAATTATTGCTTAGAACCTGTTTAAATTTGTTAGGCTTACAATTAAAAATGTCGAGCGAAGCGTCATCAACCAGTTTATTAAAGCTATTAGCGGATCTAATGAAGAACGAATTTTTTCTATAGTTGGTGTGACAAAAGGGGACAAATAGGCTACCACGTTGCCTTGTATATCTATTAGGTACTCTAAAATTTATCAAAGACAGAAGATGTGGGGAATCTATAATAGACTGTGCTAGTTTTACAAGGGTCACAACATCAGTCATCTCTCGTCTATAAACGAGAGGTAACATATGTTGTTTTCTACACCTCGCATCATAATTGCTCTCTCGTCCTTTGCATCTAAATTGCAAATATCTTAGAAATTTACGTTGTATAATCTCTAATCTATTGATATAGATTCCGTACTGTGGGTTCCAAATCTGCGAACAATATTCGAGGTTACTACGCACATACGAGCAGTACAAGACTTTGGCAATTTTTATACTGGAAAACTGAGAGCAAGATCTAATAATAAAGCCCAAAGATTGATAAGCTTTTTTGGCTGTGTGATCTATGTGCTTTTCATATGTCAATTTACTATCGTGAATTACACCAAGATCTCGAACCTCATTAACTTTCTTAAGCTCAAGCCCATTAAGCATGTATTTATAATTCACAGTTACAGGTTTACGACTAAATGTAATATGGTAGCATTTGGAGATATTCAGATCTAACTTATTATCAATACAATATTTTTCTAAACTATCAAGGTCCTGTTGCAGAAGGTGACAATCATGGATGCTTTTAATATGTTTAAATATTTTCATGTCATCTGCATACAACAAAAAACGTGAGTGGATGAAACAGGAGCTGATATCGTTGATAAAGAGGTTGAACAAAAAAGGCCCGATCAGGGATCCTTGCGGGACACCAGAAGGGATAATATTCCAATTAGAAGTGTAACCATTTAAGGCTACAGCCTGGGTTCTGTTGTATATATATGAAGAAAACCATCTATACAAGTTTCCATGAATCCCCACGTCGAGAAGCTTTTGTAAAAGTAATTTATGGTCTATTCGATCGAAGGCTTTGCTGTAGTCAGATGGAAGAAGAAGAAGGAAGATAAAGATGGAGTCGACTTGACCTTGAGACTCCATACCAGATGAAACATGTTCAGTAAAAGCTAATAGATTAGAAGTAGTGGAACGGTTTTTAAGAAAACCGTGTTGCTCGGCAATGAAAGTGTTAGATAATGAACTGTAAATCTGTGTGTAGACAAGACGCTCTAGAACCTTCGCGAATATGCATAATTTAGAAATTGGGCGATAGTTATTTACCTTACTTTTATCTCCATTTTTGTGAATAGGAGTCACAAATGCAGATTTCCATATTGAAGGGACAAGTCCTTCAGAAAGAGACCGTTGAAACAGTATCGTAAGCGGTTCAGTCAATTCCTTAGCACAGTTCACAATCATTAAAGGTGGTATGCTGTCTGGTCCAGCGCCCTTCGACAAATCAAGTGACTTAATTGTATTATAGACAGTCTCCGGGTCAATGATTATATCGCCGATAGCATGCGCCTGATTAGAGGAAGCTGTCCTCACGGGTGATGAGTTATTATTATTAGGACTATTAGAATTGGAGAGAAAAGTCGTTTGAAAATACATTGCAAAAAGGTTACATATATCATTACCAGAATTTGCTGACTGATCCTCAAAAGACAAGGTCGAAGGCAACGCGTTTGAGCCTTTTTTATTTGATTTCATATAGGACCAGAATAACTTAGGATTGCCAACTATTGAATCCTCCATTTTTTGTATATATTCTCTATAGCATTGCTTTTCTAGTATTTTGGCACGTTTTCGTAATAATGAGAATACTTCATAGTCATCCTTATTGCCATATCTACGATATTTGTTAAGAAATTTGCGCTTCTCCCTTAATACCTTTTTCAGAGAAGCGTTATACCAAGGCGGGAAAGATAAGGGAATGACAGTTTTGGATGGTACATATTTATCCCTAATACAATAAAGACAATCATAAAAATACGTTACGGCACTATCCAATGAACTGTTGTTTAAATGAATTTTCCAGTTGATTTCATTTAAGCTAGATTTTATTTTAATATAATCGCCGGATGCATACAGATATTTCTGTCTGGGTTTAGTTTGAAGAGATTCGGTAAAGTTTGAATTAAGACAGATATCTAGCGACTTATGGTGATCGTCTTCGGGCACCGGCGGATCGTCGCATGAAGTAATCGTTAACAGTGAGTTACAAAAAACTAAATCTAAAATTTTATCATTAATATTAAGGTTTGAATTGAATTGGGTTAAATTGCACTCGGATAACGTGTCAAAAAATGAAGTCTGAGTCTCACCTGTTATACCGACGGGTTGCAATTGAGTTTCCTCATTTAACCAACAAATATTAGGAAGGTTAAAATCTCCTAATATTATAAAAATATCATTTGGACAAGAACTAACTATATTAGACAATTTATCAGAAAAATTTTGCAGCTGAGTATTAAAAGAATAACCGTATTTTTCGTCACATAAATATAAGGTACACAAATGTATTTTAATAAGTTTGCGGTTAACGCACCTGTGAGTTATAGTGACCCAAAAACATCCTTTCCCTCCTTTTCAAAATACTTAACTACCCCCAGCTCCCTCATTATCTGCGTTCCCGTTTTACGCTCATACCCGTCTCTTCCCGTCCCAAACGATCCTGCGACACACGAACCCTTCTATGTCCCCAATGTAATTCCAATTTTTACCATAAATCATTCACAGTATATGCCGCTCGAATGTGGAATAGACTGCCTGCCAGCATTCGTGAGAGTTCATCGGTAGAATCTTTCAAACACAAGCTCAAAGAGCATTATCTGTCTAACGGCTAATCGGTTACATACCGTTGTAGTAACATAATTAGTTTTTTTTTTTATTTTAATATGTATGTATGTTTATATTTATAATATAATATTTTATTTTCAATTATATAAATCTTTTGTAATTAGTGTATATATGTTTGTTAGTATAGTATTATTTATAATTTATTAGTCCCGCATACTTGTTTATTGCACCACAGCTAGGGTTGGCTGGAAGAGATCTCTTCTAGAGATAAGCTCACCTTTGTATATGTCCTGTGTAACGTAAAGAATTGCACCACCCCCTCTCTTCCTGTGGGTGTCGTAAAAGCCGACTAAGGGACTATTCCAGAGGATGGGCAGCAGCATCTCTCTGAGGTTACCCTCAACCTACTGCGATCGCCAACCCGCCTGCCAAGCGTGGCGATTACGGCAAATACCCCTCATATCCTTGGGGGAGGCCTTTGTCCAGCAGTGGACGTCTTTTGGCTGAGATGATGATGATGATGATGATGTGTAACGTGTGTTTAAATGTAATTTATTTGTACAATAAAGGATTAATTAAAAATATAATGTTACAAATGGGGACACATTGCATCGCATAATGGTGGATTGGCCTAATCTCACATGGCATATAACCGGATTAGCATAATAACCACTAAGAATACTTTAATACTATGCATAATTCAATATTTATGCAAAACCAAATTCGGTGATATTAAATTATGAGTAATAAAATCATGATAGTCTTTGTCTTGGAAAGAGATTGGCTTTGGCTTCTAATGGCCTTTACAGCGTAATCGGACTTTTGTGGGTGGCGAGAAACTTAAAAGGTTTATCAATCCTTGTGATTGCTACATCCTCAGAAGGTTTTTGAAGGGGATGGCATCATGAAAGTGTCCTTTCTAGATAGATTCTAATAATATACTGCCTGCATCGTATCATCGTCATATCATGTACAAAGTGAATCAATAGAACTACTTCAACGAATCATGAAAACACCGTGGAAAATGGTACATACTTCCAATTATTCAAAAAATGCATTCAAGAATATAATATTAGCTTACAAAATAGAGACTTGGCAGATCCCACTACCGTGCATAAAAACGTGTTTGCAATAGCAGCTACCTATGAACTTGGCACAGAATAAAGAGAACCAGAAGGAAAGCTTAAAATACCAAGCTTTGAGCAACTCACAAATAGACCCTTGCACGGACAAAAGTTAATTAATAGATAATCAATAGAACTACCTAAACGAATCAAGAAAACTAATAATATGTCATGTTCTTAATATCGATTACAGAATTTACAAAATGGCGCACGCTTGCGCGCTTCTCCAACTTCCTGTTACACTGTTGGACACTTCTGTCCCATTTCACGAAATCACTCCCACAGAGGAAAGATGTTACACATCAAAAAGCGAAAGGTTGTCCAAGTCTGCGTTGCTCGAGTAAATAAGAGAGTTAACGAGCCAAACTGCTAATTAAAAAAAAAATATATTTATTACGACAGAGTTACAGCAAGATACTTATTGCTACAATATTCGATTATAACTAGTTACTATTGTCTATTTATACTAATATTATATGAACGAAAACTATATACTCAGCTTATTTAATATTTACGCTTGACCCAGATGGGGTTGCTGATGGTGTACAAACGAATGATATTTGGCAGGGGTGCTCAACATTAACTAGCGCGATAGTGTGCAGCTTACCTTCTGCAGTCTCCTTGTTTTATGACTCAGTTGACAACTTTAGCGGGTCAAGCCGTTGCGTAACGGACCAACGGCTCATACACGTTTGAATGTCTGTTCTAAATATTTCAATAATCGTCCATTAAAATGCATTAGATATTCATTAACACCCAACGCCGTTGGATGTAGACCAGTTTGTCACAATGTTACCAACAGCTCGGTACTAATGACGCTAGGGGTGTCGACAACCGTAAATTTCTTATACGAAGCAGTGCGATCTTAATGAGGTAGATATTAGATATTAGAATACTCAAATTCTTTACAATTTATTGTTAATTAAAATAATTAGAATATACACAACAAAAAGAAACATAACTCAACTGAACTTTAATCGCAAATTAAAAACTAAATACCTATAAATAAAAGATGTCTTCCAACTGTGGGCTCATGGGAACTGATATAAGGATATGTCGCCATTATCGATATTCAGTCAGATTCTGGCCGAGATTAGCCTCTAGTTTATTTATTTATTCCTATGTTGATAATTATTTCTATAATCATTCGGAAGTTTCAAGTTACAAATATACATACTGCTTTATCTTATCCATTGGACATCTACTTTCAATGGCGCAGTGGTCAACGCGCCTGGTCTGCAATTGCTAAAGTTAAGCAACGGTTCGGATGGGTGACCAAAAATTATTATCTCAAGCTCCTCTGTGCTTCGCAAGGCACGTAAAACCGTTGGTCCCAGCTGCATTGCATTCGTTATCGGTTGATAACGAATGCAATGCAGCTGCAATGCAATTGGTGGTTACCAATCCGCACTGGGCCAGCGTGGTGGTTTATGGCCTGTTCTCCCTATTTATCCATAGGGAAGACTCATGCCCCAGCAGTAGGGACATGAATATGAGCTGGTGATGACCCATTGGTCAGCGTAATTTTTCAGGGTGAATAATTCCGTTATTTTCGATTTTCGCTCTGACCTCGCTCGTGCTTCGATTTTTCTATACTCTATTTGAATTACGCCACGACGGGCAACTACCCATTGTACCTACTTACAAAAAGGTTTATAAAGCAAAGACATTGCAACGCGTACTACAGTTTCGGCTTCGGTTTCGGTTTCGGCTTTACACGATAATCTTATTGGAGTTACAGTGCTTTACAAAAATATGTAGCTCAAATTACAGTGTTTTGGCTTGATACGGCACAACGGTGCGTTGACAACCCTAGCTATCTAGCCAGTTGACAAGCAGGTGAACGACACAGGCTGTTTGAACAAGTTATTAGGTCGCGCGAGCGTATATCAACATGTTATCATCATTAAAATATTGTTATGATAATATTTCATATATTTTTTTATGAGCAATGATTTATGCGACGCTTGTGTTTCGAGCACGTTTTATTGTGAGCGTAAAAATTATGCACGTGTCATGTCCGTAGAACAAATGTTATGACTGCCGTAAATGAATGAAAGAAGTAATGAATTTTTCATTTGAAATTGAGCAATACGCTATTTTAAACATGAGGTGTACCTACATATGTTTAGGTAGGCTATCCATATCGAAACTGCTGAGTGATAAAAAAAAATAAAAAAAACTGCTGAGTGATAAAAAAAATTGCTGAGTGATCACCATTCGACCCGATCCAAACCCCTCGGAGAATCTAGTAAGGAACGGGACCACGCACTAGTGCGTGATGCTAATCCCTCTACGAAACCTCTGACGGTGGTCTCCACGGCTTGAGGAACCCTTTAATTTTTGCCGCTCAAAACAGTCTGGGTGACTCCATAAAATGCCCAATCTCCCAATCAATCGCTCGTTATCGTTAACGTGATCACCATTCGATTACGTTAACGAAAATTATATTGTATTGCAAAATTATGTCATCTAACTTTATCGAATCATGAAAAAAACGACGAAATTTTGTGCGATTTTTATTGACTACACATTCGTTCGTTCGATCACGTCGCGTCGTTTACTTTAACGCAATCGAATGGCAAGTAAAACTCGCACTAGGCCCCTGTCATATTCAACAGTCATTGTAACACATACGAACGCGTGCCCTCAGTAAATCAACAGCCACATTCATTACTAACGCAACGCGTTTTGTAATAAATCTCATAGTTATCGAATTACGCGCATGTTAACGAGCTCCGTGAAAATATACGTTACACATACAACGGATTTAGTGCGCGGTTACACGAAGTACGGCCACAAGTACGGCGGCAGACACTATGAACATATCCTACTAATATTATAAACGCGAAAGTTTGTAAGTATGGATGGATGTTTGTTACTCTTTCACGTAAAAACCACTGAATGGATTTGGATAAAATTTGGCATACAGATAGTTTATAACCTGGAATAAAACATGATACTTTTTATTCCGATATTCCCACGGGAACGGGAACCACGCGGGTGAAACCGCGAGCGGCCGCTAGTCAAGATATAATATTATGCGTTCGGATTGCAACCGTGAAGTTTCGCAATAAAGCGCCAACGTATAAAACAATCTTGAGCTCCTCTGAACTTCGGAAGCACGTTAGAAGGTGGGTATCCATTATGTTTACGCACCTACTGCCACACAATAAGGAGGACCCAGAAAGTAATCTTAATACATACCGCGCTCGAGCAACTCACACATAGACCCCAACCACAGACACGGATCTCGGAACAGCTCGGAACAGTCCGAGCGCTGCTGTTGCAAGATTCCGCTCAGGACAACTTTGTCATTTTCTTAAACTTGACACTTTCCTAACTTGTCTCATTTATAACTGGGCTCTTTCTTAGTTGGTCTCTTTTGTAAAGTTGACACTTTCATAACTCGTCTCATTTTTAACTCGGCTCTTTAAAAAATATTAAATTCCTTGTCCGTGAAAGATTGTCTATGTGTGCTTTGCTCGAGCGCCTTTTTATGAAGCTTACATTCTACAGTTTCCTTATTTTGTGGCTCCTCTTGCAACTGCTGTATGTAAATGAATACGTCACTCCCATGTTATCAGACATTCATTACCTGGAGCAGTTGTAGTTGAAGTTGCTGGTAGACGACCAGCTTATACAGTCAACAGCAAAGTAAATGATGTTTACTAGATTTCAAAATTAAGCTTCGATAGTGTAAGTCGGTATTTCAAAATCTGCAGGTACTAGTAGACACTCGAAGGTTTACCGATATGCGTTTAAAAAGTTTTGATTTTCATACTGATTTCATATTTTGAAACCTTTGCTGTTGACTATACTAAAAGAGCGTGGAAGGCCATGGCCCTATCAATCCAACATCTTATCAGGGCCTGCTGAGGTTTCCCTCTCCCAGTAACACTTCGACCCATCGGGATCTTTTATGCAACCCCATCCTTTCACTCTTCTTCCTCTGTAAAGATAGCTGCCATAAGTTTTGCAACGTCCTTAAGAGCGAAGAGCCTGAAGTCCTCCGGTTTAGGCCGACCCCAGGAGTCCCATTCTTTCCCATTCTTCAATATAACATACTAGTGTATGTGTGGAAAGGTAAGTTCAGCTGTGTGATGTCTTCAACATCTTCCAATGAAGACATTAATCAAAATCGGTAAAAAATACTGTACGGGGTGGTTAGATGATCGAGTAAAATCTTCGCGAATGTGGTATTTTGCGTTTGAATTGTTCTAGATGTTTCTCCTGGCTTTGAAAGGCACGTTAAGCCTTTGGTCCAGAAGTTTACAATCATAAAAAGCCATGTCTGAAGTTTTCGCGGAAATATTTTACAGAATTCAGACCATGTGAGACCAAGGCGACTGAGCGCCACCCGTCCCCCATTGCCAAGCCAGGCCTCGTTTCAGCTGGACGAGAGGAAGGGAGATAAATAAAACTGCCGTATTCTTCTCACCAATCATACAGACGTCTCAGGACCGTGCGAACACGCATCGAAATGTATGTCAGTAGAGTAGCTGGCTTTAAATTACTATGACACCAGGGGTCTAACCACAAGCTCTTAAAGTAGTATTACTGCAATGTTATTGCAGTTGTGAGAACGAGACACCGGCCGTATGTATACACGCGTCTCGTTTTCACAAACGCAACACTGCTACAATACCGTTTTAAGAGCTCATTGTAAGCCACCAGGTAAACATTCAACCAGTCATAGTGTGTAAAAACTCACCTCGCACCAACGATGACCTGGTCTCTCGCCACGTCGAAGAGCAGCTGTGAAAAGGAACTGCTGCTGTTGTCCTGGAAGATGTCGCTGTCTGTCGCCAGGAGATCTAGAAGCAAACATTGAATTGACATTATTAATCCCTCATACTGGATTTTCAGCACCACTGCACTTTTTCTGGGGACGCCTAAGCCGTGTGAAACGAAGCAACGGCAGATGTTTTCTAGAGGGAATGGCATCACGTACTATGCGTGTCCCCATTCTCTACTAGATTCTCCGAGGGGTTCTGATCGGATCGGGAGGGGTCAGCATCGGATGGGCAATGATGGGCGATGCTTGGTGCAAACGCCCTCGGTCTGCAGTTAGCAAAGACCAATCATCGGATTGGACCAAAACTTTACCATCTCGAGCTCCTCCGTGCTTCGGAAAGCACTTAAAGTCGTTGATTCCAGCTGCATTAGCAGTCGTAGCTGTTTCCATCCAAGGGAAAGCGCTGCCCCAGCAGTGGGGACATAAATTGAGCTGGTGGTGTTGTGGTAGATATCTGCCGAGACATTGAAAGACATGTTTTGTCTCCATTTATCCACGTTTATTCGTAACACTTCAAGTATTTTGATATTGGAAAACCCCTTCCTATTCTGTCGTCCAGCCGCAGCTCTTTATGAGGAAAACGCAAAAAGTCTTCATAACAAACAATACATACCTAGTTGGCTAACAATGCTATTTGGCAAATAGTCATAAACCATTTAACATGGAAATGGACACGTGAACTGGGGAAAGGAAAGGAGCAAACAAATTTATTTTAATGGACGTTTCGCGTCAAATATTTAACGCTTTTACGAATGTTAATTAATTCATAGAGAATAGGTGTCAGTCAAACAAGGCGTGCCTTCAGATTTGTAGCTGGAGTTGGTATTTGCTTGGAGCTGTCGCGCGGAGAGAAGAAAAACATTAGCAGCCAACCTTTAAGTAGGTTTTAATCACATTAAAGACAATAAACAATTGATACTCCTATAACCTGCCAAGTGTCTTCTTGGCGGGAAAGTGAAGAGTCATGACTGCGGTATTGTTTTATTTTCTAAAATTTGTGTTATGCCGAATATTAATGTGAAATAATGGTGGATTATTAACCGTTAAGTGTTCGTGAGTGTGCATGAGTGTTGGCAAATGAAACAAAACAGTGCAACGGCACTTTTCAAATTCTCTCAAGAAGTCTGCGTGAGGACTTAGTAAAGCCTCACATCTTTACTGAGATACTCGAGGGGTTGGGGGGTATATCATTTCTCACTTCTCATTTCTATTATCATTCATCATCATTATAACAGGAAGGAAATATTAAATGTTACCAACATGTAATCTTAATATGTCACCATAACATTAATGTTTGTAGCATTGTTACCTATGTTCCCACAGCTAGAGATAAGATAGCCAGGGCCTCAATAGTTGAGCATCCCGGGATTCCCGGGTGAAGTGCGCTTTCACCATTGGCCTTATTATCACTTAGGTGAGATAAAGGCTTACTACCAGTAAATTATTTTTAAAAAGTCCATCATTGTTAGCATTGATCTGTAAACCTTTGCTTCCCGCCCAACTCCGAGAAGCTGAAGCTCCGTGAAGCGAGGCGCAGGGCATAGCCACAAAACGTACCGTCCCATTGCGGATGTGGCTTGTAATCAACCATCGACAACGGGCACCGATTTTTATGTACAGATCTTTTTTCATGGTATATAGCATAGGGCTGTAGCCCTATATACCATGAAAAAAGGTACCATTACCCAAAACCGTGTGCAATGCTTGTTTTTTTAATTATGGGTTAAGAGCTGGACCTTTGGCTGTCATCACACCCGAGGCGATGATAAGTGACGATTAAACCAAAGGTAACCGGAACCATAACTTGCTACTGAGGTATAGGCTAACCTCTAATAAAACAAAAATTGTCTACTTTCATTTCCCTGTTCGCGGCCCCAAAAAAATTACAAAGTGGAAAATTACAAGCAATCATAGTGTTTAGGTAACGAGAGAAAACAAACGGACATCGGTAACCAATACTAATGTCCCAGTTAAGCTTAATCTAAAAAGCTGCAGGTTACTGAACGCCCTATGAAGTGTTTACTAACCTCCTTTATACGTTTGGTAATATGATTAAATACTTAAGAAGTGTCTCAAACAAATACAATGCGTATTTATTTAGTACGCATTACCAGAAGGTGATGATGATATTTTTATGATACAAGTTTATTCAAGAAGTATGTGCCTGAGGATTGGCAGTGGATGCGGGTTCGATCCGCTCGTGGTTTTTTTTTTAACTCTTTTCCAAATTGTTATTTGTTCGCAACAAAATTTGCGTAAAATAATTATATTATCCACATTTTTGCTTATGGTCTCAAACGACATTTTCAGCTTCACCGGGCTTTTTGGGGGCGGCGAGGTACGTATAGGGTACCTCAAGCCGTGTGAAATGTATCACCTTCGGAGGTTTTCTATAGAGGGAACGGAATCACACCCTTAAAAGTGCGTGTCCCCATGCCCTACTAGATTCTCCGAAGGGTTCGGATCGGATCGGGGAGCGGAGCAACCCGAGGGCGCCTCTAAAAGCTCGGACCTCGGCTCGGGTTGACCGGGCCGTGGTGGAGGAGAGAAGCACCTAGGTACATGTCTGTACCTGGTATAGATCGCGTGTGAACCGGTTCGTCGTATCCTTGTTCTACGAGTACGGTGTCTTGGGCCTAAACTAGTGTGCATGTTTAGTGTATTCTGTAAATGTGTAGTGGCATTTATAGGATATCCACAGTTATAAACAAGTTAGCTATCTTTAACAAAAGTGTACAAAACGAACGTAACATGAGTTATGAGAAAAGGTTTCACAAATAAAGTTGGTAATAAAATTTCGCATTAAATTTACATTTTATACATGCTGTGCTTCAAGGAATAACAGATTTCGAAATCCTATCAACATAATCGAAGAAAAAACCAACACACAATTCATAGTATCATCATAATCATCATCGTCTCAGCCAAAAGACGTCCACCGCTGAACAGAGGAGTCCCCCAGGATCTCCACTACGACCGGTGTTGTGCTCGCTTCCAGCGGCTTCCCGCGACAAGTTTAAAAAGTCGTGTCGAGCGAGTTAAAAAGTTTACCAGATCGTCAGTCCATTTTGTTGGAGGCCTGCTCTTAGTATCACGTATTTAAAATTAGTAGGATATCTAATAACAACAAATTTAGTTTCAATTATTATTACAGTAAGGTTAGAAATCGCAAATTCTGCCGTTATCACGAGTCTGTCTAATTAAATGCTATATATTTCAACACCAAATAGGTATATATCATCATTATATCTAATTGCAAATGGAGCTATTAGTCGAGATATCGTAGTTCAAGCTGTTTCTCGATAAAATTGGTAACAACTAACATCCATAGATTCTGAAATTCTGTGCTCTGTGGTAACAACAATTTATACTGCCTCTGTGGTTTAGTGAATAAAACCACAGATCTTAGATCCAGAGTTACCGGGTTCGATTCCCAGCAGAGGGTGCCTACACGTTTGGCTAGCTTCTCGCTATTTAAATATGTCGCCATAACATCAATATTTGTAGCATTGTTGTGTTCCGACAGCTAGAGATAAGATAGACAGTGCCTCACTAGTTAAGGTTCCCGGGTGAAGTGCGCTTCCACCATGGGCCTTATCATCACTTAACATCAGGTGAGATAATAAGTATATACAAAAAAAAAATATACTTACTAAAAATACAATATTTACGTAAACTGTTATTTGTACAGGGTGCGAGTTTTAATTGTCATTCGATTACGTTGGCAACATTTTAAGAGAGATAGAGAAACATAATTAACATTATTTTACATTTAAGAAATTTTATTCGGTAAAATATGTTTTGAAAAAAAATCCTTCAGTGAGACTCGAGCCTTATAGCAATCCGGCCGTTATACCTATCGTGTTTCCACCGGGTAGTGCAAATTTACTCAACACTATTTTTTTTTTTTTTTTTTTATACATAGCTCAGCAAATGACTCCACTCCACCTGATGTTAAGTGGAAATGGAGTCCAGACGTAAGGACAACTGGTGCAGCGAGAAAACAACGCAGCATCAGTCACCCTCACCCTGCCGGCCCACAAGGTGCCTCTTCACGCCTCGTTTGAAGGACCCCATGTCATAGGAAGGAGGGAAAACGTGCGCTGGTAGACTATTCCATCTTTTGGAAGTGCGACAGAAAAACGAGTCACCAAATTTCTTTGTGCGCGATGGAATGTTCGAGACAGTACAGCGGTGACTCCGGAGAGCAGCACGCGTACTCCTATGGAGAAAGGGAGAAGGTGGGATGAGGTCAAAAAGCTCTTCAGAGCACTCGCCGTGGTATAAGCGGTAGAAGACGCTGAGTGACGCTATATCTCTACGCAATTGCAGCGGCTCGAGAGCATTAGTGACCTCTGCACTGCCGATAATGCGTATAGCGCGCCGCTGCAATCTGTCCAAGGCATCGAGAAGGTACTTTGCGGAACCGTCCCAGAGGTGCGAGCAATATTCCACGCAAGATCGCACCTGTGTCTTGTACAAAAGGCACAACTGATCCGGCGTGAAGAATCGCCGCACCCTGTTCAGGACACCGAGTTTACGTGACGCAGTTTTTATCAGGGTTTCAATATAGTCCCTCTGGTTCAGATCGCAGCGAATCTCCATACCAAGCATGTTTATACTGCTCTGCAGGCCGAGTGATGTGCCTTGAAGAGAGGGAAGGGGTAGGAATGGCGACTTTTTTGCCGTGAACGCGCATACCTGTGTTTTCTTGGCATTGAACTCAACAAGGTTATTGGAGCCCCATTTAGATATGAGGTCCAATACCCGATTGAGCTCAATGACAAGATTTACTCGCTTCACTTCAGTCTCGACCTGCCCAGCCGCTGGGTGACCGTTATACCCACCGTGCACCGTACTATCATCTGCATAGCAATGAATATTTCCAAGTGGAAGCATATCATTGATATGCAGAAGGAACAGCGTGGGGGATAGAACGGACCCCTGAGGGACACCAGCGTTCACTGACATGAACCGCGAAGCACATCCGTCTGTGAGTACTCGGATTCTACGCTCATGTAGGAAGCCAGCGACCCAGTTGCAGAACTGAGCAGGCAGACCGTATGCCGGGAGCTTGGACAGAAGGGCTTTGTGCCAGACCCGATCAAAAGCCTTGGCTATGTCAAGGCCAACAGCCACCGACTCGCCACGCTTATCAATAGCCTCACCCCAGAGATGTGTAACGAACGCTAGAAGATCACCCGTTGACCGTTTCGGCCGAAACCCGTATTGGCGATCGTGAATTATTATCGTACTTACCACGCATGCAAAAATTCACCTTATTTAATGTTAACTGTTTCCTTTATTTAGTTTGTCTTAAATTCATATTAACTCTTAGCATATATTATGTTGAAAGGTACACAAAATAGTAGTTTGAAAGTATATAAACAATTCCAAAAAAGCTTATTTAATAAATAACAACATCAGACTAGAAAACCTATCATCCATTCATATCGTCGTCATGTAAAAAATTAAACATCGTTAGATTAATTGCAACGTTTCGCTACTCGCTTTGAGCAACAAAAACTAATCTATTGTCCTTTTTCGCTTTCACTTTTTTTGTTGTAAATTCTAAAAGTGCTTTCTAAACGTGCCTTTAGCATTTGTCACGTGCATCCATCGAACCACATCGTTAGGCGCTCCGCAGACGAAGCAACTTTAATCACGGCAACCGGCAACTGGCAACTCGCAACTAGCAAAGAAACTGCGCAGACATAGCAACTTTAGTTAAGGTTTCACAGTTAACAGTTATTTCAGTTGCTGTTGCTACACTCGATGAAAGAATCAGTTTCAAACTGCCGCAACTGGCAACTGCCTTTATACTAGTTGTGTCAAGTTGCTGGTTTCCCCAACTAGCAAACACTGACCGAGGACCATGAATTTTAAAAAATATTTAAAATCGCGGCAACCGTAAACTTGGCTTTTTTGTTGCTGCATCTAATCTCTGAAGAAAGCTTTTTTAAATTTGATAGTTTCCTAAACTCAATTGATTGATAGTTTCTGCAACTGAAGTTGCTATAGGTATACAACGTGTAACAGAAAGGTGTGGTCAAAATTAAAAGATCTAAAGTGTATCCGACCTTGATCTTGTATGCAAAATTACTAAGGCATAATTATTAACTTTAACTTGTTATGCATTTTTTAATTAAGTAGTTCTATTGTAATGTCACATAAAAATAAACAAGTTACAACCCTAATGGTTTAGTAACCTCTGTGTTCTTATATTTATGATCACTGCTGCTTGCTTAAGCGCGCCTGACGCGCATGACTTCACTAATAAAAATATTTTATTTAAAATTGCATGACAAATTAAAGTTAATAATTATGTCTTAGTAACAACACATAGTTTTAGATGGTATACACTTTGGATCTTTTCAGTTAGACCACACCTTTTATTAAACGTTGTATATACTTAGGTCGCGTGGGAATCGAACCCACGATTCCCACTCATTTCTTGAGGCTGGTGGATTTTTCTAGTAAAAATTTTATCTTGGAAAATTCAAAATAATATAAACATTTACAAGGAATTACGTCTTTCTTTATCGATTGTAAAATACTTGCAAAAGTGATGTTCTTTCGACTGTGAGGGTAGTAACTTCACAGTGACGTATTACCGCTGGCTTGCAGCGTAAATCACAAACTACTAGAAGAATTCTACGAGTCTTCTGGGGCCTCGGTAGCTCAGCGGTCAGAGCATTGAACTGGTTGTCCAAAGGTCGTGGGTTCGATTCCCACTGGAGTTTCCTGAGGCTGGTTGATTTTTTCTAGTAAAATTTTATCTTGAAGTTGCTATGTCTGCGTAACGCCTAAACGTGAATTTGGCATCTGTCACGTGCCTATCCATCCATCGAGCTACATCATTATCGAGCCGCCATTGACAAAATGTAGTTGCGAAAATAAATGACAATCATAGACTGTTGGACAAAATATGCAGTTTCATTGTTATCTACCGAGAATGATTGGCTGGCTGACATCAGGCTACGACAAACCGTTAAATTTCTTCAATAGTGTTTAATCTTTATAACTGCGGCATATGGTTGAAAGTACATTGTAGAAATGTGACAGTTTTGGATAAGTCTGCTAAAAAATACACACACACACACATACACAATGGAAAAGATGAATCCTATAATAATGAAAAATGCACTTATAAAACGGAATAGGGTTTATTATTATCATGTACAACATTATTCTACCACCACAAATGACAAGCAAAACAATAATTGTGACAAATCAAAAAGAATAATATTATATGGTTTTTTTTATAAGGTGGTGTTTTACGTTTGTGGAATTGTACGTAGTTGGATTTGACGTCATTATTTTAACTAATCCGCAAAACACCACAAAACCTCGAGTTGGTGTTTCGCGTATATGGTTTTATGCATCGAAAGGTTTAAAACTATACAAAATATCATAAAAATTCGGGTGCGTCCACCACTGGGGGCGTCCCCAGTGGTGGACGCACCCGTGGTCGACGCCCCCGATTCTAATAATTTTATGAATAATTTTTTTTGTGCCTTTGCACTTAGTACAGTTAATGTCAAAAGTGTACCTTAACCTAAACAAAATATATTATTTGTGGTTATTACTAGTTTCAAATATTTTACCGATATCGAATGATATGATGCCGATATCGATTCGATCTTGGAAGATCGTATCATAATTTTATAAAAATAATAAAAAGATAGTGACAATGCATGTAAAGTTGTATTTATATTATTTTATATTTGTTTAATTTTTAATACTTAAATATTTTGTAATATTATTGTTACAAAGTTTAAAAGAAGTTGGATACTTATTCCATAGTTATTATTGTTACAAAGTTTAAAAGAACATTTTACATGTAAAGTTAGTAGCTCTACACTACTTTTTAAGACTAATTATTGAAATAAGTAAGTAAAATAATGTTCTTGATATAGGCGATCAAAACTGTGATTTAAATACCAATTTTTACTAGATTACTTATCGTTTTAAATAAATCTGTGATTCGAAATAATTAAAAGTTTTTTTAAAACATACATCCAAATTAAAGCATTTCTAATAAGAATCGTTATGATATAATATTATTACAATCTTATGCCTTATATGCCTGCAAGTACATTTGATCAAAAATTTCTTCAAAGTAAATTAAACTGATTGGGGGCGTCGACCACGGGTGCGTCCACCACTGGGGGCGTAAGCCACGGACCCAAAAATTCAACTTGTAGACTGAACAAAAGAGTACGATATTGAAAGAAGACATTATTCCTTCATACTCCTTGAAAATACTTAATTTTATCTTGTAACTTCAGAAAATATCTGCGATTATGCGCCACCTTATATAGAAATCGTTATATTATTGGAAAAAATACATTGCAGTACCTAATACTGTTTTAAGTGCTAAAAACGTATTATTTTGTACCATAATAAGTATAAAGTATTAAGTATTTTATTTAAAGCTCACCTTGTCTGTTTATTATCCTGAAGTCATCTTCCGGGAGTTCTCCTTTGCTGAGCGCGCTGAATAGCACCAATATGGCTACTTTGTACATAATGTACGTCGCCATCTCTCAAGCTCGCTCTGTAACAATAAAAATTCTATTAGCATCCTCATCATCTTTCTCTTATTAAAACCTTAACATAAAAGCCTTTCATAAAAAATTACATCTGAAATGGATAAACTGTTGATACTATTATTAAATATTTAAGAACTATATTGTACACAGTTATACAATAAAGAATTTCTATTTCTATTTCTATTTGTTCGACTATTATATAAATGTATAACTTTCTTAGAACATAACACATTATAGGAGAACCTAATAAAAGAATTGATTTATACTCTATTTTCAATTACAATCGAAAACAATCCTAGCAAACGGTCACAAACTATAAAAGCCAGGCTGTAAAGACGTAACTGCTAACAAGATGGGTCCAGTAATTACCCCAGGCATGCGGCGCCGGCGCAACGGTTCTGTGGGCTATTGCAACTTGCGACTAGCGAGTCAAGACATCGAGCTACGAGCACAGATAAAATAGCTACGAGTTCGGTCCAAACTCCAGTACCAGTGTATGTAATAAAGGTAGTTTCTCGTAATATATATATATATATCTCAATAAAAAAGGTGCTTTTATATGTCACCATAATGACTTACATTGTATTCCTGCATACCACAAACATGTTAGTGGCACAGTATTAATATTTCTCAAGACTGTGTTAGTGGGCCCTTGCAAAATATTAATGTTATCTACATAATATTTATAAAATAACTAGCAGCCGCTCGCGGTTTCACCCGCGTGGTTCCCGTTCCCATGGGAATATCTGTATAAAAATTATCCTATGTGTTATTCTAGGTTATAAACTATTTGTATGCCGAATTTCATTCAAATCCATCCATCCGTTGCAGCGTGAAGAAGCAACAAATATACAAACATACACACAAACTTTCGCATTTATAATATGTATTAGTAGGATGTATAGTCTAAGGTTACGTTGTTAATGCTTATGTTGTCTATATAGAAAACAGTTCATAATTTTTTTAGTACACATTTAGAGCGTTCGTATACAGGATGTATTATATAGGTATTACCAAACACCCTGTAGATAGAATGTAGGGAAGCGGCACCAGTGGTGTACAACGAGAACCCAGTCAGTGATCGACATTATTTTCCTGGGATCCCATCATACAAAATATTAATCCCAGCCCCAACACCATACTGCCAGACCAAAAGATAATGTAAGCTCTTTCTGCGTAAAACGGAACGCACCTGATTAAATTTAAATGAGGGTATACAAGCTAGCAACTAATTATGAGACGACCAACTCAGTCTGTCCTGTGACCACGGACCTTGCAAAGGGTTCGAAACGTCAGGATAAACATTAAATAAGTAATGTGTAAAATAAACGCGAGTAGATCCGTAAAAGTTGTTTTATCTACACTAATGTTGTAACATTCTACTTATGTTTCCAATACTTGACTTATAATTACTACTGTTATAGCGCAGACAACAAAACACTCAATTTAAGCAATTTCACATGATGGTATAATATCCACATCGATATCGTAAAATCTCATTATAACATCAATAAAAAGCGACCAATTAACCTGGCGAGCCTTATGTCAAAATCCTCATACAAGTTGTATAAAATTTTGATATTAGGCTGGCTTTTGAAAACAGTTGGGTTATACGTGAAAACTTCGTCGAAACTACTAAACTTACATACACGAAACTCTTTGGTAAGATCTTGTGCCAATTAAATAAAAAAAGAACAGCGCGCGCAGCTGCGCTCTCATTGGTTAGATTTTAATGGCGGCAAGTTCACTGTGACAATACACGTACGCGTGAATTTAATGTTTCGCAATGTGTTTTGTTTTTAAAATACAAATTAAAAGTTAAAAATGGACAGCAACGATGATATTTGTACGCCTCCGGATATTCTTGAATTGGCAACAAAAGTAACTCACAATCTTTTGCCAGAAAAATCTAGAAAATTATATGAAAAAGAATATAATAACTTTTTGGCATGGAAGATCGAAAAGAAAACTACATCATTTTCTGAAAATGTCATTCTTGTGTATCTCAAAGACCTCTCCGACAAATTCAAGCCATCTTCTATGTGGGCTAAATATTCTATGCTCAAGTCCACACTGAGTATCTACAACAATATTGATATCACGAAGTACTCAAAAGTCATAGCGTTCCTGAAACGCAGTTCAGAAGGACACAAGGAAAAAAAGTCCTTGACGTTTACATCAGGTCAAATAAAGATGTTCCTGAAAGATTCACCAGATATTTTGTATCTTTTTGAAAAGGTAAGTGTATTTTAGTTCTGTTATTTAATCTACCTAGTACTTACGTACTACACACGCAAGTTATCTAGACACTCCGTTTAAGCGCTTTGTGTATAAATTAGGTAGTAGGTACCTACACTTTACTACTTCATAAATCTTAGTTTTTGCCTTGGCTATGTACCTCAAGTTACAGGTTGCACTAATCTTCGGCATAATGGGGGCATGCCGAAGGCAAGAGCTATACAACATCCAGTTCGATGAAGTCTCTAACATAGACGACAGTACAATCATGGTGAAAGTTTCGAAAACAAAAACGAAAATAGATCGTTCTTTCGTTGTGACGGGCAACTGCTATGCCGTATGTAAAAAAATACATGGAACTTCGACCCACCCCCTGTCGAAACCCTGCCTTTTTCTTGAGCTATAGATCGGGGAAGTGCGTCGATCAAAGAACTGGTATTAATAAATTTGGTGCTCTGGGAAAAACTATCGCAAGTTTTTTGAATCTGCCTAACCCAGCGTTGTACACGGGGCATTGCTTCCGGCGCACCTCGGCGACCCTTCTCATAGATAGCGGTGGTGATTTGACCGCACTGAAACGACACGGGGGGTGGAAGTCTTCAACTGTGGCTGAAAGCTACATTGATGAGTCTTTAATGAATAAAATTCAAGTCTCAAATACGATCTTGAACAGTATAGAAAACAAGACGAATGAAGTAATTATAAATATTCCAACTCCGTCTACGAGCTCTACTGCTTGCCCCGCGACCGCTACAGCTGCTGGATCAATAATTAACATTAACTTTCAAAATTGTACCATCCAAAATTTGAATAATTATTATAAATAAACTATTGTCAGCTTTTACTCTTGTTGTTTGACTAATTGCATTAGTGAAGATAAAGTAGTGTATGCAACTGCATATAACACGGGTATTTAAACACTCGTTACTATTATGAAACTCGCTGCGCTCGTTTCATAAACTCACACTCGTGTTTTAATACCCTTCATTATATGACAGTTGCATAAACTACTATTATTTCATTATTTTTCTTTTAATCATTCAAAATTGATATCAGCAACAGATTGTTTTGCAACTATTGAATGCAGACCACCATGGTGGTGGTAAATAAGCTAGCTTTTTTACCCGACTGTGTCAGAAGGAGGGTTATGATTTTCGAGTGTATGTATGTAATGTACACACGCCTGCACATCGACCTATCCAAAACTGTCAAATTTCTTTCATCGATATTGATCTTTATACCCAAATGCTAAGGTTCAAAATTTATTAAAGAAATTTGACATTTTGTGGTAGGTTGATCTGCTGCCGTCTGTACGTATGGAATTGGAATGATATATTATAAAAAAATTAAAATTCTTAAAATTACGTTAGGATTTGATAAATTGGAAAATTGATTTTGTATAATTTGATTGATTTATGTACTAACTTAGTCTTAGTTGATTAAATTTTATTTTTTAGTTTTTATCATTGTAATTGTCCTCGCTATCGCATTAAGCATTATTCCTGTAATGATAGTTGTAAGTACTGAAATTAAATTAAATAAAATAAAAATAAAATGTTTGTATGTAAGTATGTATGTATGTTTGTATGTGTGTATGTATGTATGTGTGTTTAAAGTAAATTTTACTGTTTTTAGCTGAGTTAAATTTCAATGAAATCCTTCGCCATTTTTAGAACATTATAATAAGTAATACTAGATGCCGCTCGCGGTTTCACCCGCGTGGTTCCCGTTCCCGTGGGAATATCTGTATAAAAAGTATCCTATGTGTTATTCCTGGTTATAAACTATCTGTTTGCCGAATTTCATCCAAATCCATTCAGTAGTTTTTACGTGAAAGAGTAACAAACATCCAAACAAACTTTCGCTTTTATAATATTAATAGGATAGGATGTTGTGAAGTAAGAACAACTTTAAATTATGTTTTGACGTGATATTGCGTTCATTGTCAAATATAAATGTAATAATGTTTTCTAAAGTTTACGCGAACACTACACAATGAAATGAAACAACTTTTACGGATCTACTCGTGTTTATTTCATACATTAGTTTTAATTAATGTTTATACCGACGTTTCAGTTTTAAACGTGAGTAGATCCGTAAAAGGCAAATGTTGTTTCTTTTCAAATGTATGTAATGATTTTCTTATGTATTCCTACTTACGAAACCTCCCCCAAGGATATGAGGGGTATTTGCCGTAATCGCCACGCTTGGCAGGCGGGTTGGCGATCGCAGTAGATCGAGGGTAACCTCAGAGAGATGCTGCTGCCCATCCTCTGGAATGGTCCCTTAGTCGGCTTTTACGACACCCAAGGGAAGAGATGGGGTGGTGCAATTCTTTATCCTCGGAACCACACAGGGAATATATTCAAATTCAAATTCAAATTCAAAAATCATTTATTCAGTTTAGGCTACAAGTAGCTCTTATGAATGTCGCTATGCCATCGGTTCGTATACTTAAATATATACTTACACATACATACGGCAGGTAACAAAACCGCAAGGCATAATTTGAATAGAAATATAACATTTAATAAACCACATCCGCAATTTTAATAAAGCAAATAAAATATACCGCCTCGGTGGCCAAGTGGCAAAGTGCTCGGTCCGATACCCGAAGGTCCCGGGTTCAATTCCCAGGTCGGGCAAAATGTATGTCGGATTTTTCGATGCATATCCCGGGTTTGTGATCACCAACCCGCACTTGGCAAGCGTGGTAATTAAGCCATTACCCATCAATTGTAGCGATGACTTGATTTCAATGATGGAGGCCTTTGCCCAGCAGTGAGACAGTTATAGGCTGTTTACTTACTTACTGTTGAGTCTCGTTCATAAATTACTTAGCATACCGTCATTTTTAATTATATTATGATACTACGCACTTGTATGAGGTTCTTCCTACCCTCTCCTGAAAAGAGAGGTCCTCTAAATACAGCAGGCCTGCTTGTGATTGTGGTAATTGTGAAGAGTGGTGAACTGGATCTCATCTGCAGCAACAGTGAGTGTTTTTTTTCCATACAACCTTCCCTTAAATCTTGGTACAAGTGCCTTGCCCATGATGTTTTTTTTGGTGTTTTTCTAATTAATCTCAGGTTTTACTGAACGAGGCTTAATTACCTTAGTTGTGGATCCGAGCTGAACCAAACCTCTTAAAAAATACAGTCCACTCATATATCATATTTCATCTAGTAAAAATAATTAGTTGAACTACAGCTCAATAAGTGATCCACCCCTTAGGCTTTATTTTATAACCTAAGGAAGCGTTCCATAGCTACTTGCCAGTGGAACCTTACCCATACACTTACTACTAAATAAAATATAAGCTTGTTTACAGGATACCGCCATAGTCGAAGGTCAGACGAGGTCTCATTAACATAATATATTATATACCACCGTCAACTACAGCATTATAATACAGTAGTAATTAGCCTATATACCCACGCCATCATTAAAATCAAGTCAAAGCTTAGTAACCGCGCTTGCTAATGCGGCTTGGTGGTCACAAACTCGGGCTATGCGTTTACCCCCGTATTTATAAACGAGTAAAAGGTCATACTGAAGCAAAGTAATTGCTTATGTAAAATTTTATATTCTTTAGTAAACCGATGAAGTTATAAACGTCAAAAGACTAGAACTCTTAGCCAAGCACTAGTCACCAATATCTTTACTCAAGCAATCTAGTTAGATTTCTCAAAGAATTCATACTGACAAGCTTGTGACAAGCTAGTTTTGAGGTTATATTCCGTGTAAAAGTTTGTGTTTTGTCTAAAATAATATAAAATTTATGAGTTTGATAATAATTATAATGTTTTTATTTAATTCATTAAGAAAACATCTATTCTAATATAAACGTTACTTATTTATAAAATGAAATTAGATCTTAATGACATTTCTAAGAACAAAGTAATTGCTAAGTAATGGCTTGTCTATAAATACGGGTGTAAAAACCGGCAAAGTGCGTGTCGGGCCACGCGCAGTGTAGGGTTCCGTAGCCCATCTCAATAATGCGGACTCTGAGAAGAGGGCTTTTATGAACATTTATTTAACGATGGCTCATATACTTAAATGTAGATACTACCGGTTTCACACACCTGACTGTTATTTAAGTAATACCCAATGGGGAATTTGTACTGCGCCAAGTACATTTTATAAGTTGGTCGACTGTTACTCGTAAACTTGTAAAGTCTACTTAGCTGTGATAGTTTTCCTTTTAACTTTGTCATATACAACTGCCGTGAATTTTTTCACGTATCCAAACACAACCATTTGGCTGGCAGGGGGGGGGGGACACTCGATTCGATTCTAACAAAATTTTGCACTTTAAAGCTTAATAGTTCATAAACGGATGCCTCAATCAAAAAACACCCCACACTTAGAGTTAAATAAGAAAAAAAATACATCCCCACTTCACGTGTAGGGGAGGAAACCTGAAAAAAATATTTTTCAAAATTTTACTTTACCATAAATTACATTTCAAATTACAGTTTTCTAGTACTAACAGTCTATGAGCTAGAATGGGGTCAGACAGACAGACAGACGGACGGACATGGCGAAACTATAAGGGTTCCTTGTTGACTACGGAACCCTAAAAATCCGAAACCACGTTTAGGGAGACCCAAAAGGTTTAATTAACGACCTTGACGACCTCCTTGGTCGAGTGGTTTGTACACCGGTTTTCATGGTGTCGCCATCTCTGAGGTCCCGGGTTCGATCCCCGGTCGGGTCAATTTAGAAATTATTGTTCTTCTAAATTGTCTCGGGTCTGGGTGTTTTCTATGTATAATAAGTATGTATTTAAGTATTTTAAGTATGTTTATCCGTTGTCTAGTACCATTTAACGAGTTTCATAACGAAGCTTCTCTTGGGCTAGATTTGGTGTGAGTGTAGGAAAGTTTATTTATTTATTTATTGATACATACCGCGCTTGAGCCCCTGGATTGCCTACCCCCAATCAGTTAACACGTGACCTGGATTGCCTACTTGCGGCACAGGGCACTTCGTCGCTTAGTTAAGTCAGCCGACATAGGCAGCATCACTGCAGATTGAGCGCGCTCCACTAGGGGGCGCGCCGACTTCCCCACGGTGAGCACTCTGATTGAGTATCGCTAACGTCGCCTCCCATCCCGTTAGGCGTCCGACCGTTCCGTCAGCCTACCTATGTAGCCCTTCCAAGGCTATAGGCGACACCAGGGGGTGTTTATTTTATTTATATTTATTTATTTATTTAATACCTTAAGAAGACTATCGACTTATGCAATAAATGAATAGCTTCAAACTTATAGGTGCAACAGAAAAGTCATTAAAAAGTCTCCACTGTTATAAAGAACTTAAATAACAAAGGCGCAATACTCGAACCGAAGCACAGTTATAAAAAGTGATTAACTGTCTGAGACAGTTTAGCTTAATTGCTTAAGGTAGCCATACATGTGTATTCACCTCCTCCCACCGCCGCCGGGTTGCTATTATAGCAGGTCACAGGTGGGTTGTGCTATCAGCAAGGCCCAAAAAAAACCCTTTCACGGATGCGGAATCTCGCAAGAGCTGCGCTCGGACTGTTCCGAGATGTTCCGAGATTGTGACTGTTGTGTTGTGACTGAACCCAGGACCGAACTGTACGCACCGGATTTCATACCAAAAGCTATTGGAAATATTAATTACTAGTTGTCGCCCGCGACTTTGTTCGCGAAGACTACACCATCGCATAGGAACCTGCTACCGGGATAAAAAGTATTCTATATCCTAGTCCGGGTCATGGTCTGTCTATGTGCAAAGTTTCATCCAAATTCGTTCTGCCATTTTTACGTGATGCGCGGTCAAATAAACAGACAAAAATTCTAAAAACTGTTGGAACGTGTTCTGTTATCGATTCTAAGTCTCGCCAACTTTTTTTCAAATATCTTCCATGTACAGACTTTCACCCTCCTCTTTAGCTTTATTTTATATATAGATTACTTTCCCACCAAGAAGTCCTTTTTGAATGTTTCTCTATGTTTTCAGTTAGAAATGACGCAACAGTGCCGGTGAGGTAATCTCAGTTGAAACTGTTTCATAATTCATGAGTGCTTATTTATAACAGATAACACGAATGAAGATGCATGGTGCTGTTACTAAAGACTGAAATATCTCAAGTGTGTACCGAAATAGTGGTAGCAAAGCAAGTAAAGTTAGTTCACTGAGTGTACGTACAGTATTTTAAAAAGAAATCAGCATGTTAAAATTATTGCGGAATCATAATAATAATGACTAGAAATGTGCTACTGTTGGCCTTTCAATCTTTTATCTCTCAGTGACTCCTTAAGAAGCCATAGAACAATTGAGTTTCTATTGTGTCTGGTTTTATGGATAACGAGAGGTATCATTATCATCATCATCAGTCTATATTAGTCTTTTTTTATATTTTACGGGTAAGCACAGTGCCTTGATCTCACCTGATGTTAAGTGATGATAAGGCCAATGATGGAAGCGCACTTTATCCGGAATCCTCAACTAGTGAGGCACTGGCTATCTTTTCTATAGCTGCCGAAACACAACAATGCTTTAAAATTGATGTATCTTTATTTTATTTTTTGTGTGTTTATTTGTGATGGAAAGTGTCCTTTTATGATGGGGCACTTTCCATTATTTTTGACGCTGTAAGGGAGAAAAGAGCTGAACACTGGTTGAGTTTATTGCCAGTTCTTCTCAGTACAAGATCTCCCGCCCAGAGTAGACTTACGAACCGATGGCATAATGACGTTCATAAGAGCTATTTGTAGCCTAAACTGAATAAATGACTTTGAATTTTGTTTTTTTTTTTTATAGATACAGTTTCCGATCAGATATTTTGGCACGGATTTTAAGCTATAATTAGCTAAATCATATAAAAAATATCTATATGATCACGGGAAAAAGGTATCTTCATTTATATTATCACGGATGTATATATATACATCCGAAAAACATGATAACACGGGTCTTTTACTATGTTTACGGTGATTAATACTAACTGGAGTTAGTTAACATGTGCTAAGTGGGGCCCTTTTCCGTTTCGCTTCTTTATTTTATGTTTTATTATTGTTTATCGTTTTTATTTGAAACTGAATAAAATTTTGATGATTTAATTAGTAATTACTTACTTTGACTATGTAATTTAAATAATATGAGTTATAGTATTTGTGACACTGCTAAATATATTATGAACATACAATTTGTAATTTGAGTAGGTTGATCTGCTGCCGACGACTGTACAATGTTTTTCTTCACATATTAATTACGAATAGTTTAAGTAGTGTTCATTTAAATTGTTTCAGGTTACATTTAATTATTTCTGTACAGAAATATACATGCGCATATACCTATTTATTGTTGTGTTGCATCTACATTTAAATGTAATGTTGTTTTTATAAAAATAGCTGTAAAAGAAAGCAATAATAACAAATATATTGCATTGAATAAACGCTGAAAAGTAATAAATTGCATAACGAAAGTTTAACACGGCCTCACACGCAAATCATCATAGCGCAGCACTCGTACATTGTCTAACGCAGGGCTGTCAAATCGAGTAATTGGATACAAAATTTATATGTATAATAGGTACGTGTTATCTTATGTAGGAGCTCGATATCGCAGCGGTAAAGCTTAGTCAGCAACTGCTTTGGTTAACCAACATTCGCAAGGGCAGACTTGACTTGACTTCGGATTGGTGACCAAAAGTTTTAATCAGACTGCCTAGTATGTAACGTTATCGAATATCAAATAAAACTCGCGCTAGCATCCATTGCATTGATAAACACATAAAACTGTTGGTCCCGGCTGCAGCAGTCGTTTTTAACCACCAACCAGCACACTGGGTCTTTGGTTATGTAAATAAACTTTGCGAAGTATGTTTTATCTATGGAGAAAATTGGGGCATGAAATATCACATCTTTTAAAGAAGATATTATAGAATAGAAGTAACGAAACGACATTCATAACCTGTATCACAATGTTGTCTTTCATAAATCTAAACGTGCAATCATTTGTGAAGAGAAAATAAATGCCTTATTTATTTATTTATTTATTATATTGTTTTCTTAAGTTTACGCGAACACTACACATTGAAATGAAACAACTTTTACGGATCTACTCGCGTTTATTTTACACATTACTTATTTAATGTTTATCCTGACGTTTCGAACCCTTTGCAGGGTCCGTGGTCACAGGGAGACTGAGGTGTTGGTCATCTCATAATTAGTTGGTAGCTTGTATACCCTCATTTAAATTTAATCAGGTGCGTTCCGTTTTACACAGAAAGAGCTTACAGTATCTTTTGGTCTGGCAGTATGGTGTCGGGGCTGGGATTTAATATTTTGTATGATGGGATCCCAGGCTGGTGGTGGAAGGGTTCGAAACGTCAGGATAAACATTAAATAAGTAATGTGTAAAATAAACGCGAGTAGATCCGTAAAAGTTGTTTCATTTCAATATTTATTTATTATTTATAATCAACTTATACGGTAAAACGGTATATAATAAGTGGTTTTTTTTGTGGCAGCCCTGTAAACGGCCGATCAAATGGAGAGTGATCTTTCAACCTCGTAGGATCTGTCTATCAAATTATACATACTACAACTTTCTACGCCAACTAAAGAGGTTTGAAATGAGAAGTCACACCAGACTACATTTAATGAATTGCCGGCAATAATTTCACTTGGGCAGGCTGAGGCCATAATATAAGAAGACATCCGAAGGTAAGCTCATACAAACTCACTCGACGCACACATAGTAATCTCTCACGGGCACGTAATCTCGCAACAGCTAGGTTCGGACCAGCCCCCTGACTATTAGCTCTTATAGCAGTATTATTGCAGTTGTGGAAAAGAGACGCGAGTATATTCGCCGCTACACGCGTCTCTTTTTGCACAACTGCAATGATACTGCTATAAGAGCTCGTGGTTAGCCTATAGCCTTCGTAGCCCTTCAGGCAAAAGGCATCCCCAGGGGTTGTTTACCGGGCCCGGTCTCTTATAAAGGCAAACCCCGGATCTTCCTATAGCAAGATTGAATCTGAGTGCAGATTTTTCGCCTGGGTCAACAAAAGAAACCCCACAGGGCTTTGAATACGGTAAAAAAATTGGTATCGATACTTCTGTCAAACGATGGTACCGGTAAAAAAATTAACGAGCCTTGCGTAGTCGCATATGATGTGTAACATTTGACATCTCGGTACCGGTAAGCTTGAGTACCGGTAAGCTTGGTATCGTTACGTGGGTGGCAATTCGGACTGTTGCGAGTTGTTGCGAGATTCCGTGTCCGTGAGAGGTTGTGAACTTAAAAACCCAAGTAACATTTCATTTGGCCCTAGGCTGTAAAAAAGCCTTTAGGTGTTATAAGAGTTATAAAAAGGTTAATATGGAGATTCCGTGTCCGTGAGAGGTTGTGAACTTAAAACCCAAGTAAAATTTCACTTGGGCCTAGGCTGTAAAAAATTTCTTTAGGTGTTATAAGAGTTATAAAAAGGTTAATATGGAGGTTCCGTGTCCGTGAGAGGTTGTGAACTTAAAAACCCGAGTAACATTTCATTTGGCCCTAGGCTGTTAAAAATGCCTTTATGTGTTATAAGAGTTATAAAAAGGTTAATTATGGAGATTCCGTGTCCGTGAGAGGTTGTGAACTTAAAAACCCAAGTAACATTTCATTTAGCCCTAGGCTGTAAAAAATGCCTTTAGGTGTTATAAGAGTTTTAAAAAGGTTAATATGACTGTGTCTGAGTGCGTTGCTCGAGCGCGGCATGTATGAAGCTTATCTTCTGCAGTTTCCTTATTTTGTGCGTTCGGTTTAAATGTTTTTTTTTTTACTTCGCTAAACAATGGAACAATAGGACGGGTTCATCCTAATTTATTCCTGAGGAACAAAAAATTGGCAATGATGATGGTAGGAGCTAATTCTTATTGAACGTCCGTTTCACTTTCATTGTAGTTAGCTCGTTTTGGTTGCTTGCAAAGTTTCAGCTCGTTTTTGAGATACGTTGTTATTATTTATTAAAATATATGGTTTTGTGAAATAAATTTATTTCGGTACATTTTGAAACTGGCACTTTCTTTATTTTTTCTGAATCTTCAACAAAGCGGGTAGGTAATAAACAGTGTTTGATCAACGAGATTTTTAACATCTTTATTATATAAATCTTCTGTGCGTGGCTGAACCGATTTGGATGAAATTTTCTGTGTGCGTTCAAGTGGATTCGAGAATGGTTAAGATTTACAATTGGACCCGGTAGATAGCTCTGCTATAGGGGTCCATCATGGGATACGGGTGGTTCTTAAGCGGACGAATGATTTGTTTGTTTTGTTGTCATGGAAACTGTCAAAGTGGTACGAAGTCCGCCGGCCAGCTGGTCCTACTAATATTATAAACGCGAAATTTTGTAAGTATGGATGGATGTTTGTTACTCTTTCACGTAGAAACTACTCAATGGATTTGGATGAAATTCGCCATACAGATAGTTTATAACCTGAATTAACACATAGGATACTTTTTATTCCGATATTTCCACGGGAACGGAAACCACGCGGGTGAAACCGCGAGCGGCCGCTAGTACTTTATAATTAATTATGTATTTTATGCACGCACATCAACATTACGCAGATCTCTACTCTAGCTAGTTGCTCTTGCTAACTTTTTTATAACTAAGACCTTGCAATGCAAAAGGAAAGTGAAAGGCATAATGTTCATTCTCTTTTGTAATTAGTTAATAATTTCTAAGCCACAAGAAAGTAAACAAAGGAATCTGCAATAATTATCTCTCGTTATTTGTATTGTAACTGTGTAGGAAGTATACTTTACATTTTGTGAAATTGGTAAGTTGTATGTAAATATGGGATGTAAATTGTATGGGAATGGCAAAATATGACATCACTTTTGCGTTCCGTCAATTGAGTGTATTAAAAACTTTTGGGTTACAGAAATGCATGCTTAGGTCAAATAAACAATAGGTTAATATTTTATTTAGTTGTGTCAGCTTCCCTATTTTGTCCAAATTAAAATGAATCAGTGGTTTGATCTCTATCAGAGTTTAATGTAGAACATGATGCAAATGAGATTAAAATGAATTATCTTTTGACCTCTATTAACAATCTTGTATAGAACATAATAAAAAAGAATTTCATATTAAATACTTTTTGTGTGTCAACACAAACAGTACCTAAATGTGTCAAAAGACTCATTAATTTAACCTCTATTTTACTGTGTTGAAGATTAGTGGGAACACGAGTAATAAAGGGACAAAATCGGTGGGACCACGAGTCAACAATCCTATCTGCGGATAAATTTGTGTTCATATAAACCTGATCACAATATTTAGTAGATTTGTGTAGGCAGGCCTCCAATAAGGTGGAGCGATCTGGTGAAGGTCGCGGGAAGCCGCTGGATGCGAGCAACACAAAACCGGTCGTTGTGGAGATCCTTGGGGGAGGCCTTTGTCCAGCAGTGGATGTCTTTTGGCTGAGATGATGATGATGATGACGATGTGTACAATGAAAATTGTTTGTAAATTAAATCAGTTGAATCAGTTTACCTCGATTACCTAATAACTACCTGCTTTTGTTGAATATAATAATGAATAATATTGATTGCTTTTGATTGTTTGTTTTAAATATACTTAAAACAGTCTCTTATTCCTCTATTATAAAAATGTTTTTATTAAACAACTAATTGTATCTTTGAAATCCTTATCACAAATCGCTATGTAATGCGTCTCCATTACCTACCTGATATAATGTTTACAATAAACAATTTGAACGTATTTACGGCTGATAACAGACATCTAACAGATTGACCTACTTTGATAGTGTCTGTTTACTGGTTGTACACGCCTTGGGCCTTGCGCAGACGACTGACAGACGACGCAGCGTATTTTTTTGTCCGTTAAAAAAAAATCAAATCAATACATAACATAAACATTACAAAAAACATAACCCTCCTTCTGACGCAGTCGGGTAAAAAGGTACAGCATACCACTAGTTTCAGTTTTTCCGTGTAGATTGATTCGTCATAAATCCATAATACACATTATTTTAAACTCCGGGCAGTGCCTTGCAAATATTAAAATACAAAAATACAATAATATTACATGCCTGGATGACATGACATGAATTTTATTAATTTTGGCTTCTAATGCAGACATGTCGTGTTGGGTTAAAGTCTGTTACAGACTATAACCCAACACCTTACCGTATGTTTTAACAATATTTTAAATTCATTGTTTACCTGTTACTGGTTGCGTGTCGTAAATAATACGAGTACCATGATAAATAAGATAGAAAAAATCTAAGAGTGACATACATAACCGCCTTTGTGGTCTAGTGGCTAAGACCACCGGATTAGACCTAGGGGTCCCGAGTTTGATTCCCAGCGATGTACATGTTTGTGTACCTACTCAGTTTGGTTGGTGGTGGGGCTTGTTTGTCCGCCTGGCTAGCTACCACCATCTTATCTAAACATTTCGCCATAACATCAATGTTTGTAGCATTGTCGTGTTCCGGCAGCTAGAGATAAGATAGCAAGTGCCTCACTAGTTGAAGATCTCGGGTGAAGCGCGCTTCCATCATTGGCTTTATCATCACTTAACATCAAGTGCAAGCACTGTGCTTACCTGTAATTTTTTTTTAAAACTTTAGACGGACATAACGCCGCAGTACGCCGCCGCACCGCACCGCGTCGTCGGTCGTCGCACTGCTTTCGCACCGCGTCGACTGTCCATCGTCTGCGCAAGCCCTTACTGATAACGATGCCACTTAGCACGCAGGTTATACCACTTCAACCTATAAGGAGCACATTTATAAGTGCTATATAAACAAATGTTTTTATTTGGAGCAATGAGGTTTGAACAGTTATTATGGGTCGTTATGTCTATCAACTTTCTAATAAGGTGTAATGATTGGTCCATGTCATGTTGATGTACAGTCGGCGGCAGATCAACCTACCCAAATCTGTCAAATTTCTCCAATGAATATTGATCCTTATAACCAAACTATAAAGTTCAAAATTGATTGTAGACATTTGACAGTTTTGGGTAAGTTGATCTGCCGCCGTGTGTACAAAACAAAAGATCACTCCCCGTTAGAATTGGTCTAGGTTAGTTTAGTGTAGATCATTTTTATGTATTATACACCTTTCTTTAGTACTTATTTATTAAGATCTTAGAATATATCCGCTACAGTCAAAATAAGTGATAAAAACTCTTATCAAAATTGACCTCTCTTATAAAATTACTACTTTCAAGGTTTTCTTTAATCTATACAATAGGCGTTATTAATATCTAAGTATAGATTGATTAATTTGTATCTATTTGTTACTTTTCATTCACACTAACAATAATATTGACGGTGTTTAAGCTACAAATTACCTAAATAAGAGACGACCACGGCAGACCTTAAAGGGTTCGAAGCATTAGGATAAAACAAGAATAGAATATAATAATATAAAAACCGTAAAAATTGTTTCTCGAAATCCAAAAGTCTAAAATCAAATCAAACTAAAAAAATAAATCAAAAAATCAAAAATAACTCATTTCAAATATCAAATTGCATTGCAAACTTTGTTCATAGTGAGGTCACAGTGAATACAAGTCAGGTCAATTAGCAATAACAATTAAACTTTGAATCGTGAGTATTACTGAGTTTGTATGTGTCGGCAACAAAGCGCTATCACAATTTATCACCACTTTGATATGGGCAACAACCGAATACCTACTGACAACTTAAACGTATAGGTGCAGTGCTACGTGCCGACTATCACGGCACACACCACTGAAATACAACTATTATGTAAACAAATGAACAATGCCCTCTCAGAGAGTAGCAAGAACAACAAAGCTACTGTTTCTGGGAACGGCTACGGCATTGACCCTGCAGACTGTTTTACGACCAACCGCGAGTTGATCTTAAACATCGTACGCTCCCTTTTTTCCTGGCAGCGGCCATCTTTGAAATGGTTAAGTAAGATTTAGGTTTCACTAATTTTTTTAATGTTTTCTCGCAATACTGTTGCCTTCAGTTTACGGAAACACTACGCACACATTGGAATGACCAACTAGCAAAATTTAATCTTACAAATATCCAAAGACCATATTTTTTACAGTCTTAAAACATACTTAAAAGTATTGTGAGTGTGGATTTGGGCGCACTTTATAAGCCTATTCAATAGCCTTATAACGGTCTTGAGAAGTATATTTTCAATCTTACAAAACTCTTGTTGATGCTTTTATAAGAACAAACAAACTGACAAGTGACTTACAATAGTGTGATTTGAGGGCAAATAACCTATAAATAAAAATGCTATTAACGTTTTATAAAAATAATACAAAGACTCACCAAAAACGTAAAAAAAAAAAAAAAAAGTAAAAAAAAAAAAAATGTAAGTATGTATTAATTGTGGATAATAACAAAACGCTAGTGTGTATATTTTCTTAATCCTGTATTTGTCACTCACTATAAATACGGTTATAGTTAGCGAAGTAGTTTTTCTCGATTGTTTTAAGATTTTAATAACAATATCTTTGCGAGCCTTTTCAAATTCAAATTTTAAATAAATTTAATTGTGAAATATATCAAAATGTCGCCATTACCGTCAACTATGACTTATAAATCCTTTATCAGAGTAGTATAAGTCCAGTATTCTTATTTAAGCTTATATAGCACTCGATAAGTCAATTAAACTCATCTACGAGGCCATATTGCCATACTGCCAAGTCGCTTGTAAGACTGTGAACATGCTACTACTCTTTATTCGGTCCTAAATCACACTTTAAATACTGTAAGAGTAATATAAGAGTCGCAGTCTAACAAAACACTTAGTAAAGTCACTTTTAAGACCGAATGGACTTACAAATGCATTTAGAAGTGTTAATTAAGAATCAAGTGTAATAGGATTATAAAATGCGCTAACACCACTGCTCTGGTTAATATTGTATAAGATTTTCTTACATACGCCTCTAAGAACATTATACAAGTATTAATGCTCTTACAGCTTAAGTAGACTTACAACATGCTTTTATAAGGGTTTCTCTCTTAATTATAATAACACATCTAATTCTTATATGAGACCATAACTCTGACAAGCATTTGTTTGTAAGGGTACTTTGCTAGATGGGGAAACGTTCAATTTTTTTTAAATTCTAAGACCTTTATTATCAAACTTGGAATAACTTGATATTCCGTGTTCTCATCATGTACTCTAGGTAAACTTAATTTTTTAAATCGGTTTTACTCAATACAAGGTCTCGCGCCCTGACTTAAGAGTCGATGGCGTAGTGACATTCATACGAGCAAACTTTTGTAGCCTAAACATTTAGGGCTCTATAAACAGCCAGAGTCCATCGTAATGAAAAAATCAAACTATCAACCATAACCACAGATGACCACAAAGCATCTACAACTTGGAATGCTATATTTTCCAAATCGCTGCCCCCACACGAGATTAAACTTAATACCGCACTGATTAGGATCGACTGGTACTTACTGATCAGCCCTAAAACCAGACGGGTGACTCTTCAGACGATTATTAACATCTATTTTTATGTTTTATTTCTAACGATCCTGCTACCATCGAGCTATCCGGTTTCCTGTTTTTATTTGTATTAGGTTTCATAACTTATGAAGCAAGGGTATAAAGATTTAGGGGTCTCCTCGTGGTTGTTCTTTTCTTGATAAGATCAAGAGGTTTTAGCTGTTTTATTACGAAACTACCTAAGTAAGTCTTTAGAGTGCAATATGCCTAGTGCGATGCCTGCGACGCGACGGTAAGGAATTACCACCACCCATGGAGACTGGCAACACCAGAGGAATCGCAAATGCTTTGCCCGCCTTTGAGGAAAGAGTAAGCTGATCCCTAACCCGTAACGGTTCGTTTTATTTGCCATTAGATTACGGACTATCAAGGAAACATTTAAAGTTAAAGTCCCAAATTTTTACTCAAACTCAAGGGATTTCGGAAGCTTTTTTCATCGTTTTTTATTTTTGTTATTTTATTGTTTATGGTACCCAACACAGATTTGGTATAACAATAACATGAATTGGATTCATCATAATTATAAAGTATTTTGATAAACTACAATCCGATAGTGAGTGGAATCATGATAATTTTAATATCTTTATCTTTTAAAAATGTTTTTTCCTAACGTTGGCATTGGCTAAATATGCAAAACGCACCAAGCCATTAATGAATTTAAAAAAAAAAGTTAGTTGCTTCTCGTTTACAGACACTGGTTAAGATCACGCGAGATATATGCGCCGCTTGAACCGGGGGATGTACAGTTGGACCGTATTTCTTTATTTTAATGACCACCTTGGATCCCACTCCCGACAATTACTTGGAAATTACTAGTTGCGTAAGTGGTGTTACATACCACCTATCACTTTGTAAGGTACTCGTCGTACATCACTCAACGCCACTTTTAAAAAGGTTTTAGTTTTATTAGAACTGCTAGTAAATTTAAAGTACAGAAATGGATGGTGTAATAAATAGATTATGAATTGTTACTAATGTATTTATGATGCTATTCATACAATTACATACATATACATACATACGTACAGCATTATACATAGACTTGAAACGTTTATTATAACTAAACATTAATAGACAACGCTGACTAAACTGCTAAGGAAAGTTTCGCTTGCAAAACTAAAACAATTAAAACCACTTCGAAAGACAAAAGGTCTTATTACAACATCGGGGGCTCCTATTATCATGTAACAAATTTATGATACCTACATACATAGAAAATTATTTTAGTTATTGTGTCTTCGAGCAATCATGTTTTTGATTGTTTTAAAACGACGCATAACACGCCACGCTACGCATCGCATCTCCGTATAGAGACATTAAAAAAATATATATATATACTGCTAAAAATGCATTGTATTGTCGCAGCGGCTGACGACCAGCTCATTATAAGTCCCCAACGCTGGAGTACGAGCCTTTCCTGTGGTTAGACCTGTCTAACCTGGACAACGCACCATAAACCACCACGCGAGCCCAGATCGGATTGGTGAATGTCAACGACTGCTAATGCAGCCGGGACCAACGGCTGTACGGTCTTCAAAAACACGCAGGAGCTCGAAATGATACATTTTGGTCATCCATCCGGTGACAGGCCTTTCCGAAACTTCAGCAAACACAGACCAGGCTCGTAGTACGAGTACCTACCACCACGTGAAACGTTTCAAAGCGAAGTTAAATTTTAATTTTTTGTTTAAAGTTTTCACTTTTTTAGCATGCTGTGTTTGACTTTAATTGTTTGTAACAAATAATTGTAAGATTGTTATACATATGTAACTAGATGTAAGTTTCATTGTACACAAACGTTGGCTTACCTGTTTAATAAATAATAATAATAATAATAAATTTTCCTACATTTACACCAATTATAGCCCAAGAGAAGCTTTGTTATGAAACTCGTTATATGGTTACTAGACAACGGATAAACATACTTAAAATACTATACACACTTATTATACATAGAAAACACCCAGACCCGAGACAATTTAGAAAAACCAATAATTTTTAAATTGACCCGACCGGGGATCGAACCCGAGACCTCAGAGATGGCGACACCATGAAAACCGGTGTACAAACCACTCGACCAAGGAGGTCGTCATAATTTTTTTTTTTTTAAAAGCGACGCCTAATTTTACATTAAAACATGAGTATCTCGAATCCCTCTGTTAGGTACTGTTCCCACATCCTTCCAGCCAGCAGCGTTTCGATTCTGCGTATCTAAATCGTCAATTTACATCGACAAACAGGAACAATCACGCAACGCACTTTCACAGTAATTGATTGTAATCAGCACAGTACGAATGATTAGTTTGGCCATGTCTGATTTGCTTTGTGGTGTCTACATCAATTTGGCATTGTATTCATTGGGGCGACGATTTGCATCTGAAATGTTGTCATTGTTAATGGAACGTACAATTATTTAGAGTTTATGAACGCATTCTTATTAGAGGGGAGTATTCTGGCTCTGCTAAAATTGTGAATGCAGTTTAAAAAAAAAGTGGTCAGACAAATACGAGAGGGAAACATACACCTACTTCTAGATACCTATATGAACAACAAGTTGTTGTTAATGTAATATAATTTACGAAGATTTATAGCGTTGTGACTAGTATTAAACTTTAAAAATCTCTAGGTATGAGATACCTACCATTTGTACAAAAATGTGAACTACTGCTAATTATACAATGTTTGTAAAAAATATATAATGTATTATGTAAAGTTATTTACCTAAGTTATTTCCGCTTTTATTTCGGTAAAGAAGTGTTACAAAGTAGGTATACCTAGTTTTAAGTCTTGCGACCTGCGACCTAGAAAAACTTTTTGCTGCCGACTGTACTACACTTGTGAGTGGTTTTTATGTATTATGTTTTGTAACCCTATTAAAACTTCTTAAATCTTGGTTTTCCTAAGATAACAAATTTAAAAATATATATATGTTTGCGTGGTTGAATGTCAAATCAAATTCACACTAGGCTACCCAGTTGACTATACAGAGACGGTAAAATATCGAAATAAGTAACTATTTATTTTTATTTTACTTTTTAATTTATTAACATATAAAAAATAGTTAAAATAAATTATTTAAAAAAATATTGAAAACATTCCAGATGTTTTCAAGAAAACAATCTCATACTTTTTTACTAGTGTATTTAAATACAGTATTTGCAAATAGAATTTCAGTTAAGGACCTATCATACAAATTTAAAATCAAAGTACCTACCCACATACAACAAAAGTACAGTACCAGGACCAAGGAATAACTCTAAGCCGCGCTTAAATGGTCGTGTGCGGGATGATGGATGTCATTATGCAAGATCATGCAAATGCGAAGGATTCGATATAACTGTGCTAATATCTTATTCTTGAAAGTGGAAGACAAGAGAAGCGTTCATTATCGTCACATTATCATACACGTTTGGAAGCGAGACTTCTTTTGTTTAGCTCTCGAGACGATTTTTAAGTTTTATTGTTTTTGGTTTTTATTACCAGTGACAGGAACTTTTTCGTCGAACTATCTTTTTTTTATAATGAATAAATTTCAAAAGTAGAAGCATAATAAATGTAATTGATTGGACGTTTTATATTGATTTTGCTTTTTTATTATACAGGTTTTGTATGGCTGAGCTGGTGATATGATGATGATGTAAGTATGTATCTGCTTAAAGCACTTTTTATGGTCAGATATTATATTTTCATATAGATTCTATGGATAGAAGATCATTAATTGTTGATTAAGAGTGTAGTGTTTAGTTTATTTAATACTTATATCTATTGCGTAGGAGTCAGATGAAACAATTATTTAAAGTTTTGTAGTTAGAAGAGGGAAAATCTAATAATTTGACTTGTTATATTTTTGGAGCTACCGCGACCTAAAAGATATAAAGAGTAATAGATTTGTAGCTGCTTAATGTCTCTAAACGATAAGGTTAAGTGGTATGTTATTCTCTAGCAACTTACCTAATACGACCTCTTTGACAGCCTTCAATTCAATTAACATTTTGATTAAAAATTCATTAGCGAAGTCAAAAAAGGTACCTATAACGCTCTTCTATCGAAGTAAACGCAAGGCAATGATACGACCTCTCGAATCAGTTCAGTGATCAACCTGACCTTCTTAAAAACAAATGCCTATCGTGCGAATAGGTTTTAATGATGGGAATATGTAGAAGAAAAGTTACACATCGTATTCTAAAGAATACCAGCTACGGATGTGACTATTAATTTAATATGGCCTTCAACTGTCACTCTTCTGCATAATGATTTCTAGAACATAATGTCTATGGTTATAACGTTCAAGCATTTTTCTTTTTGTTTTTTATTTCGTGTATTATTTGTATTCTAGTTTTGGGGTAGGTAAACTAGAAATGAGAAATACTAAAAAATACACAAAAAGGGCCTAAACAAAAACTAACAATGTGTCTATTTGCCTACCTATATGCTATTCTTGCTGTTACGAAAAGTACAAAGATCTTTCGACTAAAACAATTCAAACTAGAACGTAAGAAGTTTATTTTTTATTAACTATACAGGATTTAAGAAACCGAGAGTTATATTATTTGCAATAATTATTATCATACATAGTATATTTATTATTAATCAAAATCGTGCCCGTGGCTTTAACATTTTCACTATTCCTTTTAGTTAGTATTCGATTTGACCAACCACATGCATTAAAAACAACACAAAACCTGTATACAATGTAGAATTAAGCCCATATTCATTCGAGCTCAACTTTGTTATTAAGAAAAACAAAGTAGATAAACCCCAGTCGCTAAAGTATTAAATATATATATATATAACTATTACAACAGCATAACAACTAGTTATTGCATTATTACCGGAAACGATTTGACTATAATTGTGGCTATGATTGTAATGACAGTACATTTCAGTAATTCACCTGTGTTTACTCAATTGGAGCTGGCCCTCAGCCCACAGCTACAAAATAAAGAGAGCCAGAAGGCAAGCCTATAATGACAATATAATATCAAACAGGAAAAAAAGAAATAAAAAATATTGAAAACAAAAGAAATTCGTGCCAGTGACTCAGACTACCAGTTATTCGTCAACTCGCACAGGTGTGCGAGATGGCACCTCTTGTTACGCGACTACAGGTAAGTCTTTATTGTCCATTATAAGTATCTATTATTATTCTATTATTATTACTTTTTTATTAATTTTAAATCTTAGATTTAGGTTTTTTTTTTTAAATTATCATACAAAAATACAACTTTAATAAAAACCTAAAACTAGAACGCCGCGAGCAGTGGAGCAAGACTACCAGCGATTAAGGCTGCAGAGAAAGAAATCTCCTGACAATGCGTGCCGCCTGCGTCGTTGGATGCCTTGATCCAGCCATCCAACAAAAGCCTCTTGAGATGTTGGTCGAGACTCTTCGCTATAAGGCCGTTTGCAGATACGACTATGAGGACAATTATCGTCGAATCCACATCCCACATAGCGGTCACCCCGTGAGCCAGCTATTATTATTATTTTTAGTATTTATCAACCACGTATAAAAGTAATACCTACAGAAAATAATGACACATAATTTACGCGATAATTTCGTACAGTTATATCACGCAATAAATATTTTTTCCATAGTCAATAGTAAAAATATTAATCTCGAAATGTCTGACATGTGTAACACTATTTTATTAGGAATGGTTAGCATGTGACGGGTTAACCTTTTAGGTTCTCTTAGATCGAATCCGATCGCGGGCGAACTTCCGTCAAACCCCAAGCGATCGAATTCGACGCGCTCGCCACTCGACATTAGAACTTAAATATCGTCTCTTTAGAGCCTACTTTTGTATGAAGAAGTTTAGCCATAAACAAACTAGGATAGGAGAGTTTGAGTTATTGAGACAAAACATGAAAATAAGCCGTGATTAGGACGTCAAACTCATATGGTCAAAATGACATTGATTGACGATCGCCATTGTTGAATTTGAAATGTCACTTATTATTTTAAAATGCTTTGAACCACAAAATAAAGCTAAATTATGAAAAAATAATGTTTGTAATTGAAACTTAACTTAGTGTCCATACAAACTTGAAACATCTCCATTTGCCATAAAAATTCTCGTTTTCGTTAACGCGATCGAATGGCGAATTAAAGTCACACTAAGCACCCTGTTGCGACCCCGTCCGTCCCCGTGAGAGATTGTCTATGTACGCGTTTCTTGAGCGCATTTTATGAAACTTACATTCTGTAAGTAGTCTCCTTACTTTGTGCCACAGCCCACTAAAAACCGCGGGTTTCGTAAACGCAGTTTGTGTGGGGGTTAACAGCGCATCGTAACTCACGATATCCACCTACCATGTCAGCCGTTTCATGAATTGCCTACTATACTATAATAAAATTGCACCTTGCTTTTGAATCATAACTTCTTGGTGTTACTAAGGTTTGTTATGAAAATTAAATAAAACTTCGAAGATCATGTTGAAGACATTTTTAAAAATAACCGAAGGCAAGGTGAAATAACATTTTTTTTTAATAGGAATCAGGCTCTTTTTCTATTTATGTAGGTAAGTATAAAAAATACAAAATATAGTCCACGTTTTTTAATATATTTTTCAGTTAAATATGTCATTAAGTCATTGTTTGAAAATATATATAAAAAGAAGCTCAGTAAGCCAAATCATCCGAAGAAATAATTCTAGATTACTATTATATCTTAATGTAAAAGACCTAATCCGAAATAGGTGCTGAAAGAATATAACTAATAGTAATCATCAAAACCAATTTAAAAAAGAAAGTAAAAAAAACAAACGCTGCAACCTACCCGCGCCAAAAAGTTGCGAGTTACGAAACAACGTGAAACTTTTTGCTTACCATAAACGTTATGTGGGTGAAATCGCAACAATCGGGTTCCGAGAGTGGACGAAGCCCATTCTCCAACAGAGCATCCAGTCTAGAACTTTGTTTAATTTATCACTGTATATAGTTTTTGTGTAGAACGAAACGAGCGGTACAACTTGTCCCGATCACTGTTTATTATTATTTGTTGACACAAAACGAGGTTGTTGCCGTTTGCACCGACAACATCTGGACCTTACTCCGCGTAGATTTCACTTTGCACTGAACAATAAACTTGCGTACTCTAATGTTTTGCACGTAATAAGTTCGAATGAGGTTGGTTGCAAGGTCTACACACTGGCAGGTAAGCTGTGGGTAAGGAAGCAAGTCGCAGGCAGGACGATAAAAAGAAACAAAACTCCGGCGCGCCACACCACCGCGCGAGCACAAAACAGACGCGCGAGTGTGTGTGAATGAATCCGAACCGAGAACAGCCGCGCTCGCTTGGCTCGTGCGCGCGCAAACGGCGAGATAGAAATTGCCATACTCACTGAAAGTTAACCGTCTGTTGACTACATAGATTTCATCTGGTGGTAGGCAATCTGACCAGAATCTGACTGGATGGAACCTATTTCTGCCACCAAGAAGCCTTACTTATTATGCATTTCTGTGTTCCAGTTCGAAAGGTACTAGATCTAGTGAATATATACAAAGAGGCATACCTATATTCATTTGTCGGTTCAAAAACATAATAAAGATACATTTTAAAAAAACCGACTCCAAAAAATTAGACTAAATTTTTATAAAGCGAATATGGGTAGACCTACTAAACTGCTCGTATGAGACAGCGGCACGCTATTTAAATGAGACAAGCGAAGAAAACGAGAAACGCCTATCTCAAAGTAGGAAATCAAAAACTGACTTCCGGTGCCCCTGCCTTCTATTGCTTCGTCATAGTCGCTTAACTATCTTAATCGAGATATCTTATAGCAAAATGTGAAATACTTATCATTGAGGAGTTCCAGAGGAAATCTTTTTCATCAATTACACTTCATCAAATGATACTTTCTGAATGCAAAAATGCTTGACTTATTGCTGAAAATACCAAAATTGCTATAGGTATGCCTACAATATTTGAGGAGTTCCCTCAATTCCTTAAGGATTCCATCATCAGAACTGGACCAAATTAAAATGGGACCACACAGGAAGCACCAGCTTTCAAAAAAAGATAGAATCATCAAAATCGGTTCACCCAGTCGAAAGTTCTGAGGTAACAAACATAAAAAAAAATACAGTCGAATTGATAACCTCCTCCTTTTTTTTGAAGTCAGTTAAAAAGATCAAACACAGTCTTAGATAAAAACAGTGGCTTATCGCTGCTCCGCACATTATCTAGACAGATTTTGAAATACGGCAACTAGATTTTCGACGGAAATTTAGGGACATTCGACTCAAGAATTTGATACAAGTAAATGTAAGAAAACAAAGAAATGCAGGATGTCTATTGCCTTATAAGAAGATGCTTCAGTAGTTCGGCAACTTCAGAATTCAGTCTTTGAGAACACTAAGGCAAATCGATCGATGATTCCAAGGGAATACATTAGAAGACTTGGAATATTTTTCAAAAAGCTGTGTAAGAAAAGACAAGTATTAATTATTGTTAAAACAAAACTATTCAATTTGAAGTGATCCCCATCAAACTGGGAATATAACTAACGCGGCAACACTAACCGCCAAGATATACAGCCGAAAGTATCAGCGTAAGAACACGTTTCACGCACACCACTATCGGAGCCACCCCATTGGTCAAGACGCCATCGAACGTCGCCTCCGCCCGCGCACCAACGTCCTTGCGTCCGCGGCCACCGACCTACGGTGCCTACCTGCGTACCCGGCTCTAGCCTTACTACTCCGCGCATCAACTGAGGTCCAAAACCACAGATAACAGTTACTGGTAGAGCATTAAGCACGTATTATGTAATACGAACCTCATTTGGAGCGTCCAAAAAGTTTACGAGCGTCGCGTTGCTTGATAGTTGCTTGTCGTAGCTTCTTTTTCTTTTGTTTTAAGAGGTTTTTGTCAACACTTTGTAAGAGTGTGTTTACAAATTTGTTATACATTTAAATAACGTTAAACTTAAATATATTTTATGAGAGTGTACTGCAATGACCAAAGACGAAACCAAATGACAACGTTTTGTCATTTCAGAATGAGATTGAATGAAGAGCTTAAATTCTCTCGAGAGAAGTCGTTGTAGTTAAGACAAAGAGTATTTAACCGATAGCGTTTTGTCTGAAATAAAAAGATATATTTTATTTCTCTTTAGGGACGAAAATAATATTATACATAATATTTCTTCAATACACAACAAAAAGAAACATTACTCAACTGAACTTAATTATTATAAGTAATCTTAAATTGTTTCGGGGATTAGGTGCTAACTTCCAAATTTATTATTGCTGTGTGATCGCAAGAAAAATAAGAGTTTTTGGCGACAAGATAACTTTATACTTCCCTTTTATCGTTAATAAACACAATGTAGCAAAAACTGTAGTTAACAAAGTTTTTGCTGAACCATTTGAGCTCACTTCCCGCCAACTCGTTATAGTTTGAGCAAAAAGACTGCATTAAAAGCGGTCAGACCATAGGCCGTTTGCTATATAGCTATTACTTGGATGGTAAATGTTGGAATATAACAAAGACAAGAAAAAAAACAAAACCACGGACATAATACAGTCGAAATAGAAAATGCTCGATTCTGGATGACCTTGATATTTTTTTTGACTTTATTGAAGAAACGTATTAAGTTAAACATAAATTGTTGATTATTTATTTCACAAGCGTCATTTGATCCTTCCCTTTTCTGACTATCTGGATCAGGCGCATGTCCAATCAAGCTAAATGTTTTTTACTTCTTCTACTTTTTTTTCTTTAATTTGGTAAGGTAAAATGAGCCTTCTACATCATCAACATTTTGAAGGTCTTCAACCAAATTTTGGCAAAACTTAAAAATATTCAGTTCAATTGTAAACAGTGCAGTAAAGATAGTATTTTAGTATTTATTAGTACGAAAACTGGTCATACAGATAACAATATAATAGTTTGCCAACATGCCTGCCAATAGTATGGCATGTGAAGTTAATGATTTACGTTTGTTATCTTATCTTGGTCGGGTTTATGGAGGTTTCCTTCTTCCAGTATCACTTCGACCTATCGGGATCTGTTGTGCAATCCCAATCTTTCACTTATACTCAGTAAAGATGATTGCCATAAGTTTAGCAATGTCTTTGAGGGCGAAGAGCCTTAAGATTTCTAGTTAAGGATATAAGTCCCAATATTTGCTAGCCATATCCAAGAAAAGTCTGGTAATGAGGTACGAAAATGTTATGAAACTATCTAAAATAACAACAACAACAAAAATATATTGCTTTATCCGTTTAAAAAGGAAAAACTATCATCAATCTAAAAACTTTCAAGTGATTCACAGATTCTAAAAACAAAAGGCGCAGACATTCCGGCACTTAAAATTCTCGTTTTCTTAACGCGATCAAATCCTAAATAAAACTGATACTCAGCACAAGGATCACTGACAATTACAGACATCAACGATCATACTTAGCAGTAGTTGCTATTCAAAACGGCAATGATTTCCATAAGCCATTATCCCAATTATTGCTAGAATATCTTTAGCATGAGCAGAAAGCTCAGTCGTAGCTCGTAACAGAACATTGGCGCGGCTTTTTACGATTCTGGTTTTCTTAACTAGGTAGGTACTAGGCACTAGGTTCTTGAATGGAAGTCGACTATCTGGTAGCGGCGTTTCTAATTTCCTGCATCTAATTGAAATGCCGGCCTGTCGGAGTTGGCTAACGACAGTTTTTGGATGGTGTTTGTGAAAACTTTGACTTTTACAATATGATTTCTAAAGTGCACCTTTTGTTTCTGGGTTGTGACTTTTGAATGTTAATTCACAGAGTGATATTGTAGGGTGAAATAACAAATAATAACATATTTTAAGTACTTACCTTCTGACAATGCTCAGAAATAATGTGATGATGACTTGGATATACTAGATTACGAGATCCCACACAAAAAAAAGAAAAGGCCGAAAAGAGAAACAAGCTTTTTTAAATAATTAATCTTATATCCCGATTTAAAAAAGCCTGGACGTAGTCTTTAGACGACTTAATGTTTTGCTTTCGGCTTTTATGTAGCTCGATGGCTTATTGTTCATCATTATTGCATTGTTCATCGAAATAAAAAACAAGTGCGGTTGGATTTAGAAACGAGCTCCCTCGTCCTGGGGAAATAAGCGATCTTACTTGTTAAGTCATATTCGCACAGATCAGCGGATGGATGACCAAATTAAACTAAAAAACATCTCGAGCTCCTTTGTGCTTTTTAGGCTTATAGTAATGATGAGATGAATTTCAATGGAATAGTAGCACTTTGCATAATCTGAAACCTACTTACGAAGTACGTTGAAGAAGCACATACGAACGAACGAATCAATGAACGAACTCGAGATGATTCGAGCTCCTCCGTGCTTTTAAGTTTGATAATACGAGATGAACTTCTATGGAACATTAGAACTTTCTTAAAACCTATATACGATGTATGTCGAAGGTTTTGTTGAGGTTCAACTGAATCTAGAGATCAACGTTACAAATAATGCAATCCTATTAGAAATATGCGCCTTTTGTAATGCAAATTCCTTGTCAACTATGCCGCCGTGGGCAAGAACAAGTTGTCGACACAAATATTTGTTTGTAAGGCCATCTGTGTGGTATTTTCTATTATAATTATAGTAGGTATAAGTAAAGTAGTAAAGTAAATAGTCTATAACTGTCCCACTACTGGGCAAAGGCCTCCACCATTGAAATCAAGTCATCACCACAATTCATGACAACGCTTGCCAAATGCGGGTTGGTGATCACAAATCCGGGCTATGCATCAAAAAATGCGAAACACAATTTGCCCGACCTGGGAATTGAACCCGGAACCTTCAGAAGTCGGGCCAAGCGCTTTACCAATCGGCCACTAAGGCGTTTAATTACACTAACACCTTTGAACTTTGAACAGCTCTAGCAAAAGGACCTTTTATAAGCGCTCCAAATGTAACTTGGGTTTTCTCTTCTTTTTTTTTCTAGTAAGTATATTTAGTGTGTCATCTAAAAAAATTATAGCCCGACAGTAGTGGCAATACTATACGTAGAATGGGGTTACTTTTGATATAAGTGTAACATTGATCGCAGTTATAAATCCTTAAGTAGCTGCAAATATGGGTATCACTAGCGTTTTAGGCGTCTCTAGTACGATTTTGACGACCTCCTTGGTCGAGTGGTTTGTACACCGGTTTTCATGGTGTCGCCATCTCTGAGGTCCCGGGTTCGATCCCCGGTCGGGTCAATTTAGAAATTATTGTTTTTCTAAATTGTCTCGGGTCTGGGTGTTTTCTATGTATAATAAGTATGTATTTAAGTATTTTAAGTATGTTTATCCGTTGTCTAGTAACCATATAACGAGTTTCATAACGAAGCTTCTCTTGGGCTAGATGATTGGTGTGAGTGTAGGAAATTTATTTATTTATTTATTTCCTCTAGGATCATGCCGTAAAACTACTTATATGTGGAAAACAATAACCCCGTTCTACCATGTAGTTTATGTAATTTTTACAAATACTTAACTGTATTATTGTTTACCTTTGTATAATTTCTACGTCTACGACATGTGTCATCATTATACTCGTAGAATTATTATGTCAACTTTACCTCCATTGTAAATGTTCATTATTAATTGTTATGTTATGTAATGTAAACACAACTTAGTTAAATAAAAACTAAATGACAAAAGTCAAATTACTGTGACAGTGTTCTAGAATTTATTCATCACCAGGTCATTAATTTTATGTCCCCACTGTAGGGGCACGAACCTTCCCTATGGATGGCAACACCCACAACAGAGACATCGGGCCATAAACTTCCACGCGGGCCCAGTGCGAATTGGTGTTTGTTAACGACTGCTAATGCAGCCGGGACCAACGGCTTTACGTGTCTTCCGAAGCACGTAGAAAGACCTGCATACCGATAGGAATAATAGGATTCAATCGCTTCTAGTGGTTCGCTAGTCTAGTGGTTAAGACCACCGGCTGAGACCCAGAGGTCCCGGGTTCGATTCCCAGCGGGGGGTACATGTTTGTGTACTCGGTATGGTTGGTGGTAGGACTTGTTTGTCCGCCTGGCTAGCTACCACCATCTAAATATGTCGCCATAACATCAATGTTTGTAGCATTGTTGTTGTGTTCCGGCATGCAGCTAGAGATAAGATAGCCAGTGCCTCACTAGATGAGGATTCCGTGTGAAGTGCGCTTCCACCAATTGGCTTTATCATCACAACATCAGGTTAGATCAAGGCACTGTGCTTACCCGTAAAATATATTTTTTTTTAACCTTTTCACCGCCCAACTATCCTGCACGTGATGTCCCGCTGTACGCTAACGTATAAATGTATTTTAATAAAGTAGGTACAAAGAAGAACTTCTATAGAAGTGCTGGTGTGGACGGCACGAAAATCTCGAACTTCTATAGAAGTTGTTGGCGGTAAAAAGGATCGATTGTTCGATTTACAGAGTAGGCCTCATAGCTATAGCCCAATATTATACATATTCTATGGCTATAGCCTTGTTTACTGAGTACGTTTTCAATTAAAGGTGTAAATTGTCCGACTTCGTTAGTTGCATGAATTAGGTTTCGCCTACGTCGTCCAATATATTAATATATCGCTTCGTTCGCCACGAAATTCCATACCTACGCAAAACTGACGCAAATAAGAATGTAAATTGTTAGTTTATTATAATGTGGCCTCGGCCATGCCTTGCAGAGTGACCGGTACACCATTAAATCACAGGAAAAGTTTATCTACTATAATGCGTCTATTGTTTTTTGGTGTTTTTAATTTGGTAATCCAGCAGCTTAAGAGCGTTTACGCCACACACTAACGCCGCCAGTGAAAAAAAATACATATCTAGTAATTAGAGATTAGCGTTATAGTTAAAAGTGGCCGTAACGTCTTATTTAACTAAACCATAACATGTGAGGTGTTCATTAGGTGACGTAAAAATGTTAAATTACTTCATTCAAATAGTTTGTTGAGCATAATTTGATTTTCTATCTCTAATTACTAGATATGTTTTTTTTTCATTATTGGCGCTAGTGTGCGGCGTAAACGCTCTTAATGCTGAAGTGCTGACTATAAAAATACCAAGGTTTCGCTTCAATTATATCTTTATTATTTATTTATATATTAATATTCTTTACAGGTTTATGTACACATATAAAAGGGTAACAAAATAAGCTCTGCGGGTGAATGCATTTATTATATAATGCTTCAAAACGTGTGTGTGTATGTCATTGAACACCTCCTAAACTTTCAAGTTTTTTTTTTGTGTGTTTGAGTGGGTCTCTGGATGATTTCGATTGACATTTGGACCCGATAGGTGGCGCTGCAATTGGGGTTCTTTTTTTAAACCATCATGGTATACGGGTGTTCACTAAAATCGCGAGTTGGTCACTAGTCTTGTATAAAATTACGTTGAGGTTTGTAAAAAGAAAATTTATACATGTATATTGTATAGGTTCTCTCTCTGGTACCTCTGCCAGCGCAGCGTAGGTATACAGCCTGGCAATCCAAAGAGGTAATGTTGCCAGCATTCTTGGTACCGTTCCCATGTGCCCACAGTTGGAGAACATCTTTGATTTATTTAATTATTTATTATTTGTTGAGTTATGTTTCTTTTATATATTCTTAAATTAAACATATTTGTAAGCTTAACAATTAAGAAACTATAAAAGACAACATTTTATTAATTTTAACATTAAGTTTGACACACAATCTATATCTATATTATTTATTAATATTATAAAGTTGAAGAGTTTGTTTGTTTGAACGCGCTAATCTCAGGAACTACTGGTTCGATTTAAAAAATTATTTTTGTGTTGGGTAGTCCATTTATCGAGGAAGGCTTTAGGCTATATAAAGTCACGCTGCGACCAATAGAAGCGAAGCGTCAGTGAAAAATGTTGCAAAAACTAGAACAAGAGCCTAAAAAATTAAAAATGCTGCCGAAAGTCACTATTCCACGCGGACGAAGTCGCGCGCACAGCTAGTGTTTAATAATTGTAAACATGTTTGTCTGGCCATATCTAATCCGTTACTAACTAACATCATTATTTTTAGTTTCTACATAAATTGGGTTTGTTAAGATCAAGGATAGGTTATCATTCAAATAACAATATCTACACTGATAAATTGCTGATTGTAAAAGTGTGAACTAATTAAATAGCCTAATTAAAGTCCCTGTTATATAAAAATCGGTTGGTTTGGTTATATAAAAACAGTTCTAATGGACTTAACGTCGAAATGAATTAGGATCACGAAATAGATAATTGTTCTGTGATTAGGATCTTCTCTGAAAATTTCAATGTGAAATAAGCAGCGCCCTTGTACGTGTCTATTCTTACTATGTTCTCCCTTCTGTTTGTTTGTGTGTATATAAAATATAAATAAATAAAATTACGTATTTAAAAATATGTAGGTTCAATACCTAAGTATACTTTACAAAATTTAGAAAAATAAAAACTAAATACCTACCTAGTTAGTAATAACGCTACCATACCACTACGCTAAGGAAGACCAGTGCTGTAACCTTAGATTAGCTTACACAGCGTACACTGAGTAGCGACCAATTTGGTTATTATAATTATATATAATTATGCTACCGCACACCTTTTTGTAGCTTCCAATGGATTCCAATCACCTAGTATATATGTTTGTAATAATAACTAATCAATGTTTTTCATTTATTTTCATTTCAATATTTTCTATTTGAAAAAGTGTTGAAACAAATATCCACAAGTGTGATTTAAACCTGACTCATTATATCAGACAGGGTTCAAATTTAGTTCTCGGAAATTGTTTTTTAAATGCTTTTTCAAATTGTAATTTGTCGCAACAAAATTTGCGCAATTTTTTTCTTAATAACCATAATTATAAATATTGTCTATTTTAGTGGGTAGTCTTTTCCATGATCCTAAAGAAATTTCGGCATCGCGTCTTGTCTTGTCTACGCCGCGCCATGAAGAGAAAATTTCAGTTTCAGGCTAAATTAAAGTTTCAGCTTCATAGATTGGGTTTGGCTTGGGCGTTGATAAGTCAGTCAGTAAGTGATTTTTAAGTTGCGTTTTTTAATGTGGACGTTGGGCAAGAGCTTAGATTGGAGCTTACCTTTTACCTACATACTATACTGTAATACATGGGATCCCTTTTTTTCGACTATTTTTTTTTGTCCTAATTTAATTTGGCATACTTAACGAGTTAGGCATATATTTCTTGTCATAATCATATTTTGACATAATTGTTTTTGGCATACTATTTCAGTAAGCATAAATATACTTTAGGCTAATGTTTTTTGCTCTAATTTTAATTTGCAGAAAGTTATAAGGCATATTGTTTATTTGTCTAATAGTTATTAGGCATAAAGATCAAAAGGCATAATGGATACATACTTTAGTTAATTATACGTATTTCTTCCTGATTTCCATGCAAAATATAATATAAAATTTAATGTTTTTTTACTATAATTATTACCTAACAATAAAGGGGTACGTATCATAACGTATAAAATTAAAATATATAAGTTTACAATGCATAAGTTCAAAATACCTAAAGTCCAAAAATGTAATGATTCAAAATACATAAACTTAAAATAATAGCATAAGTTTTAAATGCATAAACTGACAATACATAAACATTAAAATCTATAATAATTAAAATATATACTGCTTAGAATACATAATAATCAACTAGTCTTAAGTTTGAAATTCATAACTATCACAATATTTAGGTACCTATATTTATTTTACCTATTAATTTCTAGCAATACTAGCTGCCCTACTCTTGTAGGTCACGTGATAGGTTAGAAATTTAAGTAATTATTTTATTATTAATTTATTTAATAATTTATTTAATTTCAAGGTATTTTTTTTTATTAGACAACAGAAAGAAAAAATTACCAAAAAGAAACTCTTTCTGTTGTCTAATAAAAAAGAATAACCTCGAAATTCAAGACAATCGCTACGCTGCGCTTCGCGATAAAACTTATGCATAAATATCATTATGCGTAAGCATATTTAGGCTTAAGAATAGTATGCTTAACAATTACTATGCTTGTAGTAGGTATGCTTAAAAAAATATGCCTAAAAAGTTATGCCAAATTAATATTGTGCGTAACTATTATTAGGATAAGTAAAAGTATGCCATGTTAAATTATGACATAAAATTTTATGCAACAAAATAGGGAACCGTAATACATAGCATAAAAACATAGATAGTGGGTTGTACCTACTAGCATCGGGAGGATTAAATTATTTAGACTGCTTACCATTGCATGACGCAAATTTACGATAGCACAAATAACGTTATATCTTTGCTTGAAGTAGATTAGATTATGTTTGAATAAAAAATTAAAGTACTTAATTTTAAGTCCGCATCTCTTTAATCTTTCATCTTTTGAAAGCTTTCTATTCTCTATGTATCAGATAAATAAATTCTCCTGATCGAATTTATTTATTTAATACATATTATATACAAGTAATCATTTTAACAATCTTTTGAGATAAGTAAATGTATGATGGCAGTCGTCAACAATTGATAGTAGTTGGTTGTAGGATGAAATCGGAAAGAATTATGGGATGAAAAAAGGATTTAAAAATTTGTGGGTTGAAAATAGAATAGATTTTGGGTTGAAAGCGGAATTATATCGCGGTGGGATGAAAACGGAAACACTCGAAATTCAGAAGTACGTAACAAAAATAACAAATACAACAAATAAAAAAGACAATTATAACAACAAAAGTAAAGAAACAAAATTAATTAATGGATACAACAGTGAATTTTTGATTATTTTTCAATCAAGCTTGGAATGGCAAATAAATTCGCACTAGCAGTAGGCAACCTGGTGACACGGCATAAAAACTGAAGACTCCAGTCAGCAACGCATATTTATACTTAAAAGGGCATTACCTATAATAAACGCTTTCGCGCCATGGGTGGTGGTCGAGCGTCAGTCTGCATCTATAGGGTGTGGCAACTGTCTCCCATCAGGAGGGCTGTTAGCTCATTTGCTATGTTGTATAAAAACTTTACCCAGAAACTAGTTTTGCAACTATGTACTTACATACCCATTGAAGTGTCACGCGATCTCTTTAGAAAACTCTAACAATTTTTTATATTAGTACTACCTTTTTCTAAACAGGAAAAAAATAAGTACACATACCTACTTTAAAGCTTGGAGATGCAATAAAAAATCGACTTTGCAGGCTAGTGTCGCAGGAAGACTGTATGTTAGATGGATTAAGAGGTTGAGTATAAAAACAAGGCTAGATTTTTAATTTTAATATTCATCAATGAGTAAGTTACAGACTGGCCTTCAATAAACCAGCTGGTTAGTACGATAGATAGCTAGTTCGCGCTAGTACGAGTATAGTTGGGGATTACGGATAGAACTTCGTTATCTACGTGTAGCTTATCTAGGTTTTCTACCGCTTATATCATGGCAAGCCGTAAAATGCTGCAACTTTGCCTGGATTTTGAAGTTTTTTGTAAATATCTCTGAACCTATTTATCATTATAGCTTTTACTAGCTGTGCTCGCGACTTCGTCCGCGTGGAATAGTGACTTTCGGCAGCATTTTTAATTTTTTAGGCTCTTTTCCCGTTTTTGCAACATTTTTCACTGATGCTTCGCTCCTATTGGTCGCAGCGTGATGTTATATAGCCTACAGCCTTCCTCAATAAATGGACTATCCAACACAAAAAGAATTATTCAATTCGAACCAGTAGTTCCTGAGATTAGCGCGTTCAAACAAACAAACAAACAAACAAACTCTTCAGCTTTATATATTAGTATAGATTAAGTTGTCAATGATATATAGACTTTATGCTTTGGCAATACGACCCAAATCTTTTTTATATCATACGAGTTTTCTGAATTACAAGTGCGGGAAGTCATAGGCAAAGTTGTAGGTGAAAGACACAACTTTGCCTAGAAGAGTATCTCGATAAATAGGATGTTGACATTCTCAGTTTTTTTTTACGTGTTCATGACACACCGTGCCTAGTCCCGACAGTTACAATAATGCCATTTTGGTGATATATTCTTTTTCATAGCTTATAAGCAAAGTTGTAGCAAGTATCACAAACTCTTCATACAAAACGAAGTTAGCGTAGGGTTGTGAAAAATATTAATTTTTAAAAAATATTATTAATTACCTACTTTTTAAAATAACATTTTAAATATTACTAATTTTTTAATATTACAGTTTATTAGCTCTCTCCATCCGACTGGTTGTCTGGAAGAAATCGCTTGAAAGCGATAAGACCGCCAAATTGTAACTTTGTAATTTTAATTTTTTTCTCTTCTGTTCATGTTTATGTTTTATAGTGTTGCAATAAAAGTATTATCTATCTATCTATCTATTACTTTGATCATTATTTTTAAGTAGGTATTATAAGAACAAAAGATAATCGTTAAATTAAAACATAACAGAAAAATATCTTAAAGATTGAGATTGACATTAATACTAGAGATAATAAATAATAAAAATTTATTTTCCAAAAAACAGTTAGTTACCTACATAAAATTACAGTTTTACCTGGCGCCCACATTAAGCGGAGCCTGACCTGGGGACGTAAGTACAGACTAGTAGTGAGACACGACAATCGACCTTTTTAATAATCGATTTTTTTTATAAAGTAGAGATACTTTATTCATATTCATATGCTTAAAAATAAGGTGATTAAAATAAAATCATAACCTTTATTTAAAATTTACTTGCTTATGTTTTGTCAAAATAAACAACATCGGTAAGGCCTTTATACAGCAGTAAGAAAATACATGGTTAGTAAAATAAAAATAAAAACTGAAAAAAAAACATTAAAAAAACTCTTAATTTCTGGTAAACCCAAAACCAATAAAAGGGTTGGCTATGTATGGGTTTGATGGGTGAGAGAAGAAACACCCAAGTCCTCGCTACAGAATTAGGTCCTGCTTATCATAAAAATCTATTGCGTGCATTTCACCTCAATGGGCTAGGTGATACTGGTATAAAATTCAGTTGCAAAAATTAAACTAAGCACATTTAACACACAGGTGATAAAGAATAAAATATAAGTAAAAAAAATGCACCTAATAATAATAAAAAGCGAAGTTAGAGCATGGTGGGTGAGCTTTCATTTAATCTCATTTGTTTTTTTAAGTTAAATTAAAATCCTACTAGTGACAACCCTAGACCTAGGCAAAGTTGTTTCACTAAGGTTTACAAAACACTTTGCAACTTTGCCAGTGCCTTTACTAGGTTATTTAGCTGAAATTGTGTCATTTTCATAAAAATATAACGCACTACGAAAAATAGCCATTATATTCTTACCCTAGGACGTTACCACTTGAAGGAAACAATTTTTTTTACTCAGAAACTGAAAATTTAAACGCACCCTCGAAATTTTTCTGCATTCTCTCCGAATTTGTATACTCAACTGTCAGAGAACATTTGAGTTGCCAGTAAAGAAAAAAGTAAAATATGTTGCCTTAATAATGTAAAATTAGTATCAAATGGTAGAAAATAAGAAACAACTTAGCAAACGTGAGATATCGTAATCTTAATGAAATAGGCTAAGTCGGGCTTAGTTGGCAAAAATGCAGCATTATACTGCTTTAAATAACTTTTTGACCTTCTCTTTTCACCCATAGGAGTACTCGTGCTGCTCTCCGGTGTCACCGCTGTACTGTCTCCAACAACCCATCGCACACTAAGAAATCTGGTGACTTGTTTCTTTGTCGCACTTCCAAAATATGGAATAGTCTACCCGCACACATTTTCCATCCTTCCTATGATATGGGGTCCTTCAAACAAGGCGTGAAGAGACACTTTGTGGGCCGGCAGAGTGAGTGTGACTGATGCTGCATAGTTTTTACGCTGCACCAGTTGTCGTCGGGTCTGGACTCTATTTCCAATTAACATCAGGTGGAGAACAGTCATTTACCGCGCCAACTATTAAAAAGAAACCGCTTTCCGTCTGAGGCCGGTAGACCACTGAAGTGGTAAGTTTATTAGTTGTCCTACTAATAAAAATGTCCGCATAAAAAGTATTTACTATTTATGTCTATTTTAAAAGTACATTAAAAAATATTACTATCCACTTTAGTCATCGTCATCGCACATAATAGAACTTACCAATGTTATCTCTGCACCACCCTATGGTTGACTGGTACAGAATGCCTCAGACTTTAAGTCCGCCATGTAATGTATGTTGCAAAAGTTTTAATAAATAAATAAAATGTCTTGTTTATCAACTAAGTAATTTACAAATCTGTTATTTTGCAACTATAACTATCAACTTCGTATCAGCTAAGTATCTCAACGTAGAACAATCAAGGTGTTGATAAGATACTCGATAAGATACTTACTAGCGCGTAGGTACTCGTAGTCGTAATTCGTTTGGCCTTGGCAGTGACTCAGTTTTAGCGTGGACAAATAGTATGTCAATGCGTTTAATTTCGAGCTGTCAGCACACCCAGATGTTGATAAGCATTTGAAGTAGAGCATTCTATTTTTGGAGTGGTGTTAATTTTTTCATTTTTGTAAGATGTAGTTTCTTTAAGGTTTTATTGTCAGCCATTTTATATTTCTGTACTTATATATGTAACTTTATAAACATTTCAACAGATTTTATGCGATTTGTAATTTTTATAGTGGCTCAGTTAAACAGACTTTTTGTTTTAAAGGTTTGTTTAACTGTATGCTACCTATTCTGTATTTTCATAAAAAAGTTTCATTATGATTGACTAATAAAACTGGTATGAAGGTTTCGTACAAAATGCAAAATTCATTTTGTACGAAAAATATATATTTTTAGAGTTTTCCTTTTGTTTTTGCTTCTATGAAGCCTCTCTGAATCTGCTGAGACATTAAAACAAAACAAACATGCATATTTATTAACTATTATCCGAGGAACCAGCAAAATATTTTATGTAGATATATAAGTACTAGTAAGTAAGTATAATATGCAAAACTGTCCGACCCAGTTCCCTATTTGGTGGCGAAGGAGAACGGAGACAACATAATTATCGCAGATTCGAGTCTCCGACAGTCGACTTTTTCGGTTTTTTCAGAGTTATGTAATTTTCGATGTTAATACCTACTGATGCACTCATAATAATATGCAACAATCTTAAATAACATACTTATTTTGTGCTTTTTCCGACAACCTCTTTTGGGGCGGCGAGAAACTTAAAGGGTTCCTTGAGCCGTGTGATCGAAACACCTTCAGAGGGTTTTTAGAGAGAATGGCATCACTAGGGTTGCCAACCATACTTTAAAATAACGTGTCCTACGTTATTTTCCATCCTTATACTTTATTCTTTTTAATAAAAATAAAGTATGGAAAATACATTGTTTCCGACTACGTGCGTTTGAACGGAATATTCCAGTGGCGGTAGCCAAAGTAACATTTAGAAAACGATAGCGAAGTTCGAAAGGAATAAAATGTATGAGATTGACATAAGATTGACCACGTGATTTAGCGCGGCTTATGTCAATCCCATAAATTTTATTCTTTTCGAACTTCGATATCGTTTTCTTAATGTTACTTTGGCTAAGCCTACAGGTTGTTGTAAGACCAAGTTCAAACCCACCAATCCGCGTTGAGCTAGCGTAGTGGATAGTGACCAAAACTAAGCCCAGCACTAGACCTTTATAAGCTTATAAAGGTGGTAAGCTAAAAATGATTAAGCAGTAGCTAGTAATGATTAAGTAAGCTTAAAATGATGGTGAGGGCTCGATGGCGCAGCGGTTAACGCGCCCGGTCTACGAGTGTTGAGGTTAAGCAATTTATCATCTCGAGCTCCTCCGTGCTTCATAAGGCAGGTAAAGCCGTTGGTCCCGGCTGCATAAGCAGTCGTTAACAACCACCAATCACTGGGCCTGCGTGGTGGTTTATGACCCGTTCTCCCTATCCAGCCATAGGGAGGGCTCGTGCCCCAGCAGTGGGGACATAAAAAGGAGCTGTTGATGATGATGATGAATGATGGTTGGTACTCGTTGAAAATGCAGCAATTGAACCTGCGACACTTTTAATATGCCTTTTGCCATCAACACAACGGTATCGCATCACCTAACACGTGTCTGTAAAAATAAGAACGGTACTCAAAACAGTCGAATGACAACTCACAGTGCACCATAACGGAACTCGAGCATTCACGTGGGTAGCATCCAACCAGGGCTGGCAACTAACAGAAAATAGAAATGTCAATTATTATTTTTGTTAAGAGCGTTTACGCCGCACACTAGCGCCACTAATGAAAAAAAAAACATATCTAGTAATTAGAGATAGAAAATCAAATTATTCTCAACAAACTATCTGGATGAAGTAATTTAACATTTTTACGTCACCTAATGAACACCTGACATGTTATGGTTTAGTTAAATATGGCGTTATAGTTAAAAGTGGCTGTAACGTCCCGTATCTCTAATTACTAGATATGGTTTTTTTTTCATTGGCGGCGCTAGTGTGCGGCGTTAACGCTCTTAAGTTTTGACTACAAATTGCTATATGTAGTTACAGTATAAAAATTAACTAGAAAAATCAACCAGTCTCAGGAGACTCGAGTGGGAATAGAACCCACGACCCTTGGCTTAACGGCCCAATGCAATTTTTTTATCTTATAATACTTTTCAATCAGTTCGTAAGTCCATCGTGGATATTAAGCCAAAATAAAGATCTGCTGTAATAAATCAACGTGTTAAAGCGTACAGATTTGTATGAAGGACTAAAATATCTTTTGTCATTTTCAGACCCATATTCTTTGGAGAAAAGTTGTCTACCACGGCACACCTTAAAAATTACATAAAACAATAGAGGCAACATTTTATGTTAATGAAACTTCTTGGTTTGAAAAGAAATGTTCTTTTTTTTGACAACGTCAAGTGTCTTTGTTTTTTTCTCTGTTCTATCACATCACATAAAAAATGTATTATTTTTTAATTTTAAATACATAAATTCCTTTACAAAAACATCTTTTATCTAACAAAATTTGGTCCATAAAATACATAAAAAAACAAACAATTTATTGATTCAATCGTGACAGCCCTATACATCGGTCGTTATCAGTGAAACGCAAGTCTGCGCCTGGTACTGTCACAGCATCGCCTTTTGTGCTCTGTGGCAAAACAAGGACCCACAGTGTGGTGGCGATAAAGGTTAGTCAAGTGCGAGATGTAGGTTTCAGCGCGGCTCAGTACCTTATGCAAAAACATCAGTGCTCAGTGCAATTTTTATTTAACATTCGATCGAAAAAATGGCCATCGCATCCTGGTGATAAACGATGAGACTTGAAATTTTGATATACGAAATATTTTTCTATAACATAATCAAAAGTTTAAAAAAAATCGCAATAGATACCCTGAGAGGTGCGAGTTCTATTGTTTTTTAGTTTAGCCTCCTTTGTCACCAGAGCGTAGCTTAATTCATCATTCGAGATTTTTTCGATACGCATTCGCCATACAAATTCTTGCACATTTTTAAACTAAAATGTCAAAATCACAATTATCCCTAGGGACCCCAAAGTTCTTCCTACGTATCTGCAAGCATGCGATGTTGCATCGACTTGCATGTTGTAAATTACAAGGGTTTATGATTTGTCACTTTTTGCTTTATTTTGCAACTTTGCATAACATTGGTAGGTAAATAACATAGGTAAGCTATCCCTTTGTTGGTTTTTCAGTTTATTTATACCTAATAGTCATAACTATATATTTAGTCATCATGTTGATATGGATGGTACATAGATCTTATATTATTGTAAATAATCCCTTAACATGACCCTGAGAGGGTAATTGCAACAATTTGGGTATATTTTTTAATACAACAAAAAGTATTAAAGTTTTCTTGGAACCAAATAACAAAAAGAATTTCCCTGCACTCGTAGCAAGTATATAGCCTATAAACGTCCCAATGCATTAGCTCACTTATTGCTCAAAACCTTCCTATAAGAACCATAAGTAGCTTATGGGGAGATAAGGCCATAAAAACCCACGTTGGCAAGCTGCAGGTTAATGGGTTACGACCGTCATAATTTGAAACTCTTATCATCACCAGCTCATTATCCCCACTGCTGGGGCACAAGCCTTCCCTATGTGGATGGATAGGGAGAACGGGCCATAAACCACCACGCGGGCTCAGTGCGGATTGGTGGTTGTTAACGACTGCTAATGCAGTCGGGACCAACGACTTTACGTGCCTTCCGAAGCACGGAGGAGCTCGAGATGATAAAATTTTGGTCACCCATCCGATGACCGGCCTTTGCGAAAGTTGCTTAACGTCAACAATCGCAGACCGGGCGCGTTAACCGCTGCGCCATCGAGCTCTTCTTATAAACTCTTACTTAGGTACTAATTAATAAAGCTTTTGCCAGACCTTTTTCACTCATAACAAAGAGTATGTAAATAAAAAATATAATAAGCAATAATGTTCTGAAGCATTCTTCTTAAATTTGCTATCTATTAACATCTTTGTTTGCTATAAAAAGTACGACAGGTATGGTTTAGAAGTATTCATCATTCAACAGTAGTATATAATTGTATAATATTTATCTTACAGCTGGGACTTTGCCCGCGACTATGTCCGCGTGGATTTCAGATTATAAATATTAACTCTTTTTTTTTTTAAATAAAATAAAGCCTATGTAACCTGCAAGGAATGTAGCGTTCTATCAGTGAAAGAATTTTTGGCATTAGACCAGAACTTCCATAGCAGAGATTAACCCTTCTCAAACAAACAAACAAAGTCACAATCTTTACTTCTCTAAGAATATCTAACAATTAACTGTGACACAAGAGAACTTCACCTCAAAGACAGATGCATAACCAACATCTGTCACCGAGTACAAATTAATCGTGTCTCGAAAACGACAATAAAAAGCGATCGTTGGACATTCAGTTACCTAATTTGGCGCCACACGATACGGGCCAAGGCCACTCTCAAAACAAATAAACATGAGAGACAACTTTAATTGTAAAAACGTGCGCGTACGCCGCTGCATATACGGATGTACTGCAAACTACAAATTAAATTAAACACTGAACTACTTAACAGAACTTATCTGCTTTGTAATAAGAGCTTCGTTATCTTGAATGTCTCTTTTACAACCTGCATGTGTATAAAGTTATGTCATTAAGTGGTTACATGTAACAATTCACACCTGCAATTTGTGCAATGCACAAGAATTACAGACATGATACAGATGCGTAATTTAAGTAAGAAACAAACAATCGATTAATTTTTTTGAACTCTTTCTCGTTTGCGCATTACACTAAGTCTCGCAAATTGGAAGATAACTGTATACCTAATGGCAATAAGGTTTTAGTGTTTTAAAAAAACCTTTTTATTGGTTGCAAGATGCGACGCTGGCGTACTCCTCACCTGTCATACTCCTCACCTGACAGTACAGTGTGAAGACTGGTGACGTGAAGACTCGTCGTTGCACAGTTCACAAAAACTTAATAGTTACTTATATTCACTTTTAAACTTTCGCGTTCCATAATTAAACAAAATTTAAACGGGGATTAACGCAAACTAATTAGTAAAAAGGTATCATACCTTCTTTATACCCGACGTTTCGACCGAGTTACAATGCCCGTCCGAAGTCTGCCCGTGACCACGGCCGTCAGGTGCTATTTAGGCGGGTGCTCAAAGCGGATTACGTCGTTGTAACTCGGTCGAAACGTCGGGTATAAAGAAGGTATGATACCTTTTTACTAATTAGTTAGCTTTAATCCCCGTTTAAATTATGTTTAGTTACCTATATTGTTTGTTTTTGCCTACATTAATTATTAATTAATTATTAATAATTAATTATTATTATTATTAATTATTACACATTACGTAAATTACTGGAGCAAATGCCTTGTGCGAGTTTTTTTCAGCATTAAATCATTTTAACTATACTTAAAACTAAAATTTTACTTGACCAAAAAAAAAAAAACTAACAAGACCACTAATTCCACCTAAATCTATAAAAACATTAGTTTGTTTTGTGTTGTTCTTGTTATATGTCTACCAAACAAATGTTTTCTAATTTTGAAGTTTTTATCTTGAGGTATAAAATATTTGGGAAATTGATATTTTTTCATGAAAAGAGTGCACTGAAATTAAATTAAATCCGTATCAGGAAGTCAATTCTATTAGAAAACTGCAACTACACGTTTACGCCTGTCATTTGTCGTGTCTACACACGCGTAGTGCCGTGGAAATGGACGTATTCTATTAAAATTCTCTGCACCACAACTACACTACAACTGCGCGACTACTACACTACAGCTGCACGAATCCTGCAATAAAACTAAAAGAACTAATGTTACAATACGCTAAATACGTAAAATGCTTATAATACGCTGTGCAAAAGTTGCTCACGATCTACTTCAAGAAACCTGCACAAAAACTGCACCAATACTGCTGTCATTACTACAAATGTCAAAATATTTTAATGGAATACGATTATTTTGCAGTAAACGTGCAGGTGTAGTGCAGTTTTGTTAGTGGAATACCTATTTGCGTTACTTCTCCGTCCCTGCAACACTACGGCAGCAGCGCTGCATAACGGAATACCGAAACGTCAAAATTTGCTCATTTTGACACACGTGACGCTGCAGTGTATTTGCAGTTATTTAGTAGAATCGGCCTACTGTACGGATACTGTGGTGATCGGGACTCCTTGCAATAGCAGCTCTATGGCACACGATGTGATTTGAATTTGATTTTTTTTTTTTTTTTTTTTTTTTTTATATGTCCAGCAGTGGTCTAGTATAGGCTGATGATGATGATGAAGATAATAAATTGAGAAGGAAACAAATGAAGAGGGATTCGGTGACAGCCTGCCGAGAAGCTTATAATTTGTAATACCTACGTGTCTCAGTAAAATATTCAAGTTATCTTTGCCTTCTATTATTTACCCCGGTCGCTTTATACGAAATATTACGCATTTGTTTCACGTTTTATTTAACATGACACTTACCGCGAATAGAATTGTATAAAATATATTGTTGAACATTTATTGTTTCATTAAAATATATTGTTTTCCTGTGAAGTGTAGTATTCGCAAAACTAACAAAAGAAAAGTATACCTACGCATCGTTCGCAAACAACACAAGCTGAGGCGGGGTCTAATTGACAATAATTGTCTTGTGTTATGTTTGTTATTTTTTTTTGTGTATCGAAACATGTTTCTCTCTCTCTTTCTCTATGTTGGGTGAAATCTCAAAGAAGTAAAATTCAAAATTCAAAATTCAAAATCATTTATTCAGTTTAGGTTACAAATAGCTCTTATGAACGTCATTTTATGCTATCGGTCCGTAAGTCTATCTACTCTGGGCGGGAGATCTTGTACTGAGAAGAACCGGCAAGAAACTCAGCAAGTGTCCAGCTCTTTTCTCCCTTACAGCGTCAAAATATTGGAAATTGCCCCATCATAAAAGAACACTTCCCATCACAAATAAACAGACAAAAAAATAAAATAAAGGACAATCACAACACAAAAAAAAAACCAACAAAATAAAAAATGTTAGTAGAAAGAAGTAGTTGCACACGCCTGTACACCAGCCTACCACGAACTGTCAAAATTCCTCATTAAACTTTGAACTTTATGAATATGGAATACGGTTGAACATCTATTGAAGAAATTTGACAGTTAAGGTTGATATGCAGGCGTCTGTACCTTACACGCGCCATTATTACAAACAAATAAGGCATAACTGATCGTCTTGGTTTTACAAAGTTGTGTCTCCCCGATTACGTGTGCCCAGAAGAAAGTATGGATCAACAAATTTCACATAGATATTATAGGTACACATACCACATAGATACTTCATGTTGTATGAGCCCACAAGTGTGCTACCATCTTTTTATGCTTATTTTTATTATAGGAGATCCTGATGAACTAATGAGTTCACGAGGATCCCCTGGAGGATCAGACTAGGGGATCCTGGTGGACGAACCCCAGGTGGAGGACATTTTTTATTTATAGGTTTTATTTTGTCTAACTAAGTTATCTTCGTTTTTTTTTGTTTTTTTTTTTCTTTGATGTAACTAGTAAGTTATGTTATGTTTCTTTACTGTGAATTGTTATATGTATAATTTGATTCTAAGCAATTTAATGAACATCTTCATGTGTTACCATGCTTGGAACTGTGTCATATTAAATTAAGATTTAAAATGTATTGTAACATCATTTTATTTGTCGCTTCAGTAGCCGAGTGACAACGCCGGCCCGATAACCGAGTCATGGGTTCAATTCCTAAGTCGGGCAATGCGTGTTTCATATTATCCAATCCATATCCCGGTTTTGTTATCACCAACCCGCATTTGGTAAGCGTAGTTCACATTACACTATATTTTTTATAAAAATAGAACCTTTGTTTTAGAGTTCTAAAAGTAATCGTTGTTTTGTTTAGGAGTAAAATGCTGCAGAAGAAATAATGTATACATACTCAAAATACCTATCATCATCATCATCATCATCATCTCAGCCAAAAGACGTCCACTGCTGGACAAAGGCCTCCTCCAAGGATCTCCACAACGACCGGTTTTGTGCTGCTCGCATCCAGCGGCTTCCCGCGACCTTCACCAGATCGTCGGTCCGCCTTGTTGGAGGCCTGCCCACACTGCGCTTTCCGGTACGCGGAAATAAATAAATACCTATATCGAGACTTTATTCAATGCCACCTCATTAAACCCTGTAGGCATTTAAATTACCAAAAACTGTACAAAAAGAGTTCAATACGCATTCACTCAAACATTGACTCTACTCGTTATCATTAGGATCATTATAAAAAGTTCGTAAAAGTGTGCCACATGCTAGCGTTAATTAAAACACCCACAAATAATATAGCTAATCGTGTAAATGCATAGCAGCTTCATTATCACATACTAGGAACTGCTAATATCGAAAATGATCAAACAAACAATGATCTCACTTCACTGGTGTCACAAAATAAAGAGAATACAGAAGAAGAGAGGTGAGCTTCAAAGAAATGCACTCGAGCTACGCACGGACATGGAATCTCGGATCAGCTGCACTCGGGCTGTGCCGCAGGCTTATTACCTACTAGCTGTGCCCCGCGGTTTCACCCGCGTTCTATTAGTCATAGCGTGATGTATATAGCCTATAGCCTTCCTCGATAAATGGACTATTCATCACAAAAATAATTTTTCAATTCGAACCAGTAGTTCCTGAGATTAGCGCGTTCAACTAAACAAACAAACAAACAACTCTTCAGCTTTATTTTTGTGTTTACCAAATGTTTACTTGTAGGGGTTAGTAATTAGATTAAAGATTTTACATAGTTGTACAAGCGAGCTCCTACAGCTCACATTTCACTGACGCGTATTACATTAAACATATGTATTGTAATAATTTTTAGTGCTAATAAAGACATGGATTGAGCGTACGTGTTTACCTCTCCACGACATTACCTTACAGACGGCACTCCGTCAAACTTACCAAATCACACCAACAGCATACAATCAGCTACGTACGGGTTGGGGCCCGTACAATAGTTCAATATTTTTTGTATAAGTAGCTGTAAACCTTCCTTAAAAATAAATAAATAAATAATATTAGTATAGATTTGAAGTGACAGCCGCAATCGCAACATTTTACAATGTATCACTACCAAAACACATATTCGTATTACGGAACGTAGAACGCTACGATAGCGCCACAAGCGAGCGACTGACGAACTAAAAGTGCATGACAGCGAGCGCTCCAAAATTAACCGAGTATTGTATTGTTGTGTGTTGATTGCAATAAGCAACTGGTTAAGTTTACCGTCTGCGGTCTCCTTATTTTATGATACTGCTTATGTGTTTTATCTTGCACTACCTACTAGTATCGCGTTTTCATTTTGAAAGAAACTTTAACGTTTGCTTATCAGGGTTGAAATTAGTGTGATAGAACAGTCTTTCTCTGGATGGTAGAGATTATACTTAGTGTTGCTCAGGACTCAGGACTCGAGTCCTATCAGGCCTATCTTAAAGACTGGACTACTTTCAGCAGAGATTGCGACATTCAGACTAAGGAGTTCCGAGTCTTTTTAAGGAGCCCTAATGCAAGAAGACCTTCTCTTCGAACTGAGCCTTTATCAAAGACCTCAAATTCTTAAAATTGTCTCGAGTCTTTTGATCTAGAAATCAGTATAAGAAAAACGAGACAAAGTTTTCTAAAGGACTTCAAAATTTAAAAACTTGAGTTTAAAGTGGTATTGTGGGGAGTCTTGTCGCTTAAAAAGCTTGGGCTCTCATTCAAGTCAAGTCCCCGAAGATTAAGTACAGTATTTTTTTAAAGTACTCTTTAGACTCGAGTTTTGCCCAACACTAGTTAGGTACCTATTCTTATCGTGCGCAGACGCTGACTGATATTCTAAGTTTGCCATTCCAACATCTCCGCACATAAATACGTCATCAGTCCATCACATGTCAGCCTCGATAAACAACAAATGTTTGAAGTAAAGTCATTAAAATTTCAAATTTCGTCAAACCTCACTTCTACCTTTGTTTGCGATGGATGTAATTTTCGCAAACAAACCATATTGTTGTCTTAGACATGCTTTTCAATGACTTGCTCTTGGCCGCTCAAATATTACATATACGTTATGTACATACAAACATAGTATCACAACTTAATACTAATAAGTATCGCTGCTGCTATCCTATGCAAAACAGTTAACTTTAACTCTAACTAGTAGAAGCGCACTGCACCAGATTTCCTCGAACACTGAGGCAAAATTTAAAAAAAAATCATAATTCAAAATCATTTATTCAGTTTAGGCTACAAATAGCTCTCATGAACGGCATTATGCCATCGATTCGTAAGTCTACTCTGGGCGGGAGACCTTGTACTGAGAAGTACCGGTAACTACGGAAACAAGTACCGGAAACTCATCAAGTGTCAAGCTCTTTTCTCCCTTATAGCGCCAGCGTCAACAATATTGGAAAATGCCCTATCATAAAAGGACACTTTCCATCACAAATAAACACACAAAAAATAAAAGACAATCACAACACACAAAAAAACAACAAAATAAAAAAGTATCTAAGTTTGCAAAAATTACCAATTTCAATTTTCACAATGTCATACAGTACTAATATAAGTCAAAAATTGTCTAAGAAAAACAAAGTTAAAGTATACAAGTATAATACTAATAAAAATAAGATAAGTAAGCAAGGGGACCGACGATCTGATAAAGGTCGAGGGAAGCCGCTGGATGCGAGTAGCACAAAACCGGTCGTTGTGAAGATCCTTGTGGGAGGCCTTTGTCCAGCAGTGGACGTCTTTTGGCTGAGATGATGATGATGATGATGAAGTAAGCAAGAGCAGACCAGCCTCCACAGGCGGCACCCATTCACGAGTATGACATATGAACCAGGCATAGCTTCACTCAACCATATCTTAGGGAAAGTGTATCTTAGGCACTGGCTATCTTCAACTGTCGGAACACAACAATTGCTACTAACATTGATGTTATGGCGACATATTTAGATAAGATGGTGGTAGGTAGCTAGACGAACGGCTTATTCCACTCCCCTCCACAAATCCTTCCACCCAGGCTCCAACGGTAATTTTATTAAGTGTCAAAATTATTCCACCGGACTCAAAAAATACCTTCAGGTAATTATTATTAAATATCGTAATCGGTCCACTGATGGAAATTTCCGCATTGGATCTTTTATTTTAAACCTCATGAACCTACAATTTCGGTATGACGGTACCAAAATTGATTTGCACCCAGGTGGAATAAAAGTACCTAAGTAAATATATATAGGTTTCATTTAGTAACCAAAATTATTTTGGAGCCCCAGTGGAACCAATGTATGGAGTAGTTTTGGAGCTCAGTGGAATAAATTAAAATAATTTTGGAGCCCGGTGGAACCAATGTATGGATTGTCGCAGTTATGAGAACAATGGTTTTGGAGCGCAGTGGAATAAGCCCTTAAAACGGTATACCCTAGCACCTGTCAAACTGAGTACAAACATGTACCCCATGTGATAATTTCATTTTACATAGTATGTTTTATGTATAACTGCACATCGCATGTCATAGGAACATTAGGCGTACCGTGAAGCTCACTGATCCCGAATTAGATTTAATTCGCCACAAATCTGCCTTCTTAATGAAATTGCCGATTGCATTTGAAGTTTTGAGCGATGATTTTTACAATCGACGACTACGCTGCGACTTCGATATGACCGGATTGTAGTTTAAACGGAGCTTGCAAGCCTATTTGGGTAACAAATACAAACTTAACATTTCTCAAAATCATAGACTCTCCTGGTTTTTCCTCGTCCAGCCAGTAAAAGCTCGACGAGAGGAGGGAAGGTATAATAATAATAATATTTCTTAATTTTAAGTAACAAGGCCCTAGTTTTTTGCCTTTGGGGTAGGGCAGTATATAATCTAATAAATAAATAAATAAATAAACTTTCCTACACTCACACCAATTATCTAGCCCAAGAGAAGCTTCGTTATGAAACCCGTTAAATGGTTACTAGACAACGGATAAACATACTTATTTATTTATTTATTTTATTGGACTACCAACATTAGATACAGTATTACATGTACATTTAGGTAAATAAATACTAAAAAAAAAAAAAAAAAATAACAATAATAAATACTTAAATGGCTTACCTAGGGTAACGGTACATGATACAAGGTTAATAAAGAAATTTGAATTTGAATTTGAATTTAAATACATACTTATTATACCTACATAGAAAACACCCAGACCCAAGACAATTTAAAAAAACAATAATTTCTAAATTGACCCGATCGAGGATCGAACCCGGGACCTCGGAAAAACAAACATGTACCCGCTGGGAATCGAACCCGGGACCTCTGGGTCTAAACCGGTGGTCTTAACCACTAGACTACAGAGGCATTTGAAATAGGGTGATTTATAATAGATTAATGCTTTGTTTTGACTTTGTAAGTATTTCATAAGAATAATAGCGCGATGTGTAATGTTAATTTACAAACCATCGCTATGTATAAACACGTAGCTCTATAAAAACATCTCATGGGAAGCTATTAGATAATAATGACGACTTTCAATGGCTTGCAGCGTTGTCACTAATGTGATGCTACATAAACTAAAGTGTCGTGTAACAGTATTATGTGATTTTCTTCGTTGTATTATGTCGTAATATTGCGTGAATGTTACTGAGACGTGAACAATTTGTCATGAGATCGCTTTAGTTAGATGTGGGGAATTGCATTATTTTTGTTGAAGACGCATGTAAATTTTAGTACAAAGGTAGGTTTCAAATTGTCATTATCGGCTTGGATTAAGACATAAATGTACCATAACCCAATGATATACTTTAAGTGATATAGGTACGTCATATAGCGCCCTGAAGTAGCCTCAGTCGCTTTTGAAGAAGAAGTTATAAAATCTCATTTTTTTTATTTAGTTTTCGCTAAAAATGCTAAAATGCTGTATTTTCCATTCTTACTGCTTTTAAGCTATTCCTGATACATCATTGAAATATTAGTTAAAAAAAAAATCGATCTATTTTGAAGAACGATAAATATTGAAATGAAAGACGACAAATACCGAAGAAAACGATAAAAATATTTTTATTACGCAACGAAGACTTCAGAGGGAGAAAGGGTGGGGTAACCATCATCATCATGTCAGCCAAAAGACGTCCACTGCTGGACAAAGGCCTCCCCCAAGGATCTCCACAACGACCGGTTTTGTTCTGCTCGCATCCAGCGGCTTCCCGCGACCTTCACCAGATCGTCGGTCCACCTTGTTGGAGGCCTGCCCACACTGCGCTTTCCGGGGTAACCAAGATGCACATAATTATAATAACAACTAAAAGAAAATTAAATGTGACCCGATTACCCTCAGCAGTGAGTGCGAGTAATATATTACGAAAATAAGAATTTATTTGGCAACATTACAACTTACCTTATTCTCGATCGACTGCATTCGAATAGTAAATTAAACTCGCACTAGGTTAGACACTGATTGTAAGGAACAATAAAAGCTAATATAGGTAGACCATTTTTTTCATATTTAAATGAAACTATATTTACGGATCTACTCGCGTTTCTTTTACACATTAATTTAATTTAATGTTTATCCTGCTGACGTTTCGATTCATTGTGTAGTGTTCACGTAAACTTTTTCACATTTCTTTACTAACCCCTTACTAAAACCTTTAAACGACATGTGAGGTCTCCAGCTGTTAATTATTAATCGTTTTAGTACTGATAGACTTTAATTGCGGGTTCCTATAATCGCTTACTCACTAAGTGTACAAACATAGTGGGAGCGGCGCGGGCGGCGGAATCCGCAAGCGGGTGTCGTAAACATAATAGCTTCTTCTGCGTGTGAACAAAGTAACAGCGGCGCGGGTGAGCGGTATCCGCAGCGGAGTAAGCGGGCAGTTTCGGCGGCGCGGGAGGACGCAAACCAGTTTGCGTTTCCCGCTCGTCATATCTTTCTCGACACGACACCTGCAAGAAAAACATTGTAACTCAAAATTAGGTGATTATGAACGCCCCGGTAGGCGATAATAAGTGCCGTTTTGACACGGCCGCCATTGTGGAATTCTGGTGATCCAAATCATTCCAATCGACAAGTAGCTGAAGAAATATATCCCACTTAAAGAAAGAATTTGTTTCTAAAAAACCAGACATGATAATGCAACGCGTTTACGCTGAGACGCCTCGCGAAGTACTGTGTTCACCAGTAGGAATATGCGTTTTCCGCCCTTCCCGCATCCGTTCCCGCCTCCCGCGCCGCTCCCACTGTGTTTGTACACTTAGGCCAGGCCCTGCCACCGCGTGTGGTCTTTATTGCTGCAAATGGCTTAATTACTTTATTAAATTACCTACGGACCAATATTTATTTTTAATGCAACCGGGAAATGCTTGATCTTCACCTTATCTGATAGTCATTGACGATAAAACTGAAGGTATAACGCGTTTCTGGGAATTTTCCCGGAAATCTGACTGTGTTACCCATATAATGTCGTCGCTCGAACAACAAAACTGTCCTACCTATCTCACTTTTAGTATTTTTTCGGTACCGAGGTTTTTCAGTCGATAGTCTTCAGAGTATCACTGTAACTTTTTGTAGTTGATTTGCCAAACATAGTACGCATATAGGTAAAACTATGTTTAGAAAGTCCGCTACAATGATACTACTACTAAAACCCTGGAAACTCACTGTACCGAAAAAATACCAAAAATTATATAGAACAGTTAGTCATGTGAGCGACGAAAGGTATACCCCTTGGAAGTTATCTATGCTCTGTGGTTTTCTGTCTTCGGTCTGGACATATTTATGGTCGGAACACAACAATACCACTAAATTAAATATTTGTAAAATACAGTGAAAAACAGGTTATATTCTGGCTGGGTCAAGGCGTTTAATTTTTTCACTGTATTTTATAAATTTTATAAATATTTAATTTAGCGTTAGTGCAGCAATTAGCACTTGAAAATAAAAAATGAAAAGTAAAAAATACCACTTAAATTGTTATTATCATAAACGTACAGGGTCCGCGCATGGTCACAGTATAATAACAATTATGTAAAACAAATCAAGTGGGGACATACAGTAATCTGGCCATCTGGTGACGGACTATGGATCTACTTCACACATGCTATTCTTCATATGGGAAGACCTGAACCAGTGGAAGTCTGCTGGACGATGAGGATAATGAGCTTCTTTTTAATTAAACTCGACAAATTTATAAGTCGAAGTCAATATCAAATCGTATATTCAATATAAGCCTTTACGGGCATTTATTGACGTCAAAACTAAATATAAAAATCAAATAAAAATAAACTAAAATTTAGTAAAACTAAACAACTAAATTTACCGCCAGTTCGGGTTTTGGGATACACTTCGACCGGGAGAGTTGGCTAGACACTCAAGAGGCTTTTTTAGGGTTCCGTAGCCAAATGGCAAAAAACGGAACCCTTATGGATTCGTCATGTTTGTCTGTCTGTCTGTCCGTCCGTATGTCACAGTCACTTTTTTCCGAAACTATAGGAACTATACTGTTGAAACTTGGTAAGTAGATGTATTCTGTGAACCGTATTAAGATTTCACATAAAAATAGAAAAAAAAATAGTAAATTTTGGTTAGTCCCCATACTTAGAGCTAAAACTCAAAAAAAAATTTTCATCATTTCATCCATAGATACCCCACACGTATGTAACGTGTGGGGTATCTATGGATTGATGATATTGAGGTTTCTAATATATTTTTTTTCTAAACGAATAGTTTGTGCGAGAGACACTTCCAAAGTGGTAAAATGTGTCCCCCCCCCCCCCCCCGGTAACTTCTAAAATAAGATAATGATAAAACTAAATAAAATATATGATGTACATTACCACGCAAACTTCCGCCAAAAATTGGTTTGAATTTGAACGAGATCTAGCAAGTAGTTTTTATTAATACGTCATAAATCGTAAACCACAATTTGAAATTTTCACAAATGATGTTGCCGCTATAACAACAAATATTGGTTATAGGCAGGCATTTGACTACACCTCACCTGATGTTAAGTGACGGTGAGGTCGAGGATGGAACATGCCTGCCTAGAAATAGCCTATCCACTCTAGTCTTGCCTTAAATATTTAAGTGGGGCTCCCATAGAACCGACATTTTTTTTGCCGTTTTTATAGATAATGGTATGGAACCCTTCGTGCGCGGGTCCGACTCGCACTTGGCCGGTTTTCTTTATCTCCATCTTATGTTCAAACGATTTAGCTACGACCAAATTTTAATATTTTGGTACAATGCGATTTCGACTTTCTTAAAGGCACTACAGATTTTATAGTTATTAATATTATATCAGCCCAAACTGTCCCACTCCTGGGCAAAGACCACCCCACACTTTTTCCACATGTCATGCTAGTCTTCTTTAACCTATCAAGGTCGTTCCGCCATCTTCGGCTTCATTTAGTAGTAAAAAAAAAAAACCATTTATTTCAGATAACTTAATCCATATCAGTTAGTAGTACAATACATAAAGATTGTTAGTAAACTAATCAACTTAAAACTTTCTTTATAATACTCTCCCTTAAATGAGAAGAGAACCTCTCAGCTATAGTCCTCAGGATGCTATTGGGACTGTCCCGCACCCTCCGGATCAGGGATGCCGTCTTTTTGCGTAAAATGGCATTAAAGCCATCAGTGCGATAGTGTGCAAACATCCCCGATGCGCTACAGAAGCGAGGCAGCCCCAACATCATCCTAAAGATATTATAAAAAAGAAGAAATTGTAAAGCCACAGAAAAGCTTTTATAAATTGAAAGGCGATTAAACAGAAAATACTTAATATAATTACAGGTAAACATCAATTATCTTAATTAAATTAAATCAAAGCAACTCGTTCCAAGTGAAGAATGTGAGTAGGTAATGTGGGAGAAAGTTTGGTCTAATGAATGAGTTTTGCCTGAGATCTATCATCGTTGTGGCGGCTACTTCCGCCCAGCGATGGCCGGCCGAACACTCACTGGTCCGGCCACTCTTTCTAATTGCTAATTATTTATTTTGTAATTTTATTGTCGACAAACTGTTGTGCGTACTTTCGTGTGTTTTTATAGCTTTTTATAGTGATTAAGTTTAATTTACTACTTTATGATTTCTCTTTTTCTGTATTACACAAATAGGAAATAGCTAAGTACTTATATATTTACAAGCAATATTAATATAAATAATATAAGACTCGTTTTTGTGATGTATGTGTGTGAATTGACTTGTGTTTAATTAGGCGACCTCCTTGGTTGAGTGGCTTGCACACCGGTTTTCATGGTGGCACCATCTCTGAGGTCCCGGGTTCGATCCCCAGTCGGATCAATTTAGGAATACCTGTTTTTCTAAATTGTTTCGGGTCTGGGTGTTTCCTATGTATAATAAGTATGTATTTAAGTATATTAAGTATGTTTATCCGTTGTCTAGTTAACCATTTTCTCGAGATTCTTAAGGAAGCTTTTCTTGGGGCTAGATACTTAATTGGTGTGAGTGGAAAAAATATATTATATATAATTTTTTCTTGACGTTTCGAACCGTATATTTACGGGATTCAAAGACGAAAGGGTGATTCTTTTCGATATCTATGTAGTGTTCGCTTAAACTTAAGAAAACAATATAACTTATCGGGCTGTTCCGTATTCATCCCACGAATAATTTTTTCCTTACTCATCCCATTTCTATTCCTTACTGAACCCACAGCAATATTTTTACTTTTTATTCCTTATTCATCCCATAAGTATTCCTTACTCAATCCACGTCGAAATATTAAAGGAAAACCCTAGTTTTGTACGGTCTGACCAAAAAGCTAATATTATAAAATGTTTATATAATTTTTAACGCAAATTTCGTTGCGAAAAAATTACAAAAACACAAATGTATAAAAAAAAGTACAGATGATCGGATGCACATCGAATGTCAATTACGGCAGTTGTTGACATTGGGTGGGCGCCTTTAGGTTTCAAAGTAAAATAGTAAATAGTGTTGAATAATTTCGGCGGGCCGGCCGGTTAGAACCACAATAGCTCAAGGTTCAAATCCTGCTCGTGGATTTTTTTTTTAAACATCTGTGTTTTTTAACTAATATTATATTAATTTCATTTCATTTAAATTAATATTGTTATTAATACATACATATTGGAGGATGCCTTTACTCAGAAAGAGAACCTTGAATAATATTAATGAAATTATATAATAAATACTTAAAAGTATTAAGCATTTTTAAAGCAAGTTAGTTTTTTTAGAATAATTTATTTATAGTAATTTGTACATTCAATGGATATAAAAAGGGTTATAATAATAATATACATTTTACGGTTCATAAAAGAAATCATGTATATTATATTATAGTCTGTTATGAAATGAAAAATCTACATGTGGGACATAATCATCATTATATAAATAAAAAAATTAATGAGCAAAACCCACGGACACCTATAAACATAATAATGCATGCAGGCAATATTTTCATAAAAGGTGTGCGCGGGTTTATTCTACTAGAAAAATTTAATGATCACAATTCGGGGGTTAAAGTTGCTCGCGTCCGTAGGTTTACCCTTGAGACCCTACACGTGACCCCTGAGTGGTGCTAAATGAGTAACACTGTCTGAGTGATAGAGCCACGCTGCGTTGTAGCACGAAATGGGCCGGCTCGCCCGGCGTAATACCACCCTCTCACAGAATATCGGCGTGAAACAACGGCACTCGTTGCAGTTGTGTTTCGTCCGGTGAGTGAAAGTACCGGAGGCCCATCTCTCACCCCTCCCCCCTCCCAATTCCTACTCCCTCCTCAAGATCCAACTCCTTCCTCAGGGTTGGCAACGCATCTGCGATAACTTTGGTTTTGCGGGTGTTCGTGGGCGGCGGTGATTGCTTTCCATCAGGTGACCCGCTTGCTTATTTGCCTTCTTTTACCATAATAAAAAAAAAATAAGTAAAAAAGTAAACAGTCTATAGTCGTCCCACTGCTGGGCAAAGGCCTCCATCAATGAAATCAAGACAGATCATTAAAATCACCAATTTTGAGCAAACTCACCGTTGTGACCTCGACGCCCCACACTTAGCGTCATCGAAGTAGGGCTCTGAGGTGGAATAAATAATATCAGTGACGGGTTGCGAGCCTATCGCCTGATGTGCGAGCATCTTGGAAGTCTTGGAACCCTTATCCCTTAGTCGGCTCTTACGACGTGCACGGAAAGTAAGGCAAGCACATGAGTAGATATAGTGAATACATATATCTAAAAGCCCGGTGAAGCTGAAATGCCCCCTGTGGCAATCAGCAGTCTCTCTCCATAAAAGAAAATAAACATATATCTATCTAAATTTTTACTTTTTTTTTATTTTCAAGTGTTAATTGCTGCACTGAAGCTAAATTAAATATTTATAAAATTTACAAAATACAGTGAAAAAATTAAAAAAAAATCAAATTAAAATGCTTCTATATAACACCCTAGTGCGAAGCATTTTGGAGTACTGCACCGTTGTATGGAGACCACACTACGCCACTCATACTCTCCAATTGGAGCGAGTACAAAAGAGGTTTATGCGACATCTAGTCTATTCCGAAAATATCCCTAAGAAAATACTGCCATCTTATAAAAAACAGCTAAATTATTTTAAAATGAATTCCTTAGAAGAACGTAGAACTGTTATAGATTTGATGTTCGTCTCCAAACTGTTCAACAATAGAATTGATTGTCCTCAATTACTAGTCAGGTTTAAACTGCGCGTTCCAGGTAGATACCCTAGAAATAAAATAAACCTTTTTAGTGCACCTTTCCGTAAAACCGTATTTGGGTCTAATTCTCCTATTTCAAGACTTTGCAAGTTGGTAAATGAATTTAGTGGTAGTGCTGGACTTGATGTTTTATCTGTCTCACCTAACAGACTTCGGTCTGACATTACAAAATGTTTTACATAATATTATCTAAGTTAGTTATAAATTTTATGTCCATGTTGTTTGCGAATGATGTATTTACCTATAAGTGTTTGTTACGCTTGGAAATAATACTTGCGCATGTATTTCTTTTGTGTAAATGAATTGGTGTAAACAAATGTTGGTAAATCAATAAAATAAATAAATAAATTTGTAGTAATTCATCTGCAAAGATGAATCTGCATAGCCAACGGTTGCAATGACCGTTGGATAGATGGCGCGCTGTGCCGCTATTAGCACTCTAAAAATTACAAAAGCAGTGACAAAATTCAGCGTCTACGTCAGCCTTCCTGGTAGCATAGCGGTCAGTGCAGCCGCCCGGATTGCGGAAGACCCAGGTTCGATTCCTGGCTGGGTCGGGTAGGCGTTTAATTTTTTCACTGTATTTTGTAAATTTTATAAATATTTAATATATCTATCTACTCATGTGGCAGAAGGGTGCCTGGGGCCCGACCGCCTAACCGATCGCTTTGACTTTGTGTGGTTTATGACGTCAACTTGTCGTTTCGTGCCGCCTATGAAAGCAATATCGAAAGCTATAGCCTTTAGCTTTTGATATTGCTTTCATAGGCGGTGCGAGGTGGCAAGATGACGTCATAAACTATACGCGTAGTCAAAGCGATCGGTTAGGCGGTCGGGGGGCTGGCCTGGTGTAAGTTTAATTTGACATTCGATTACGTTAACAAATTGAAACATTGAAAATTAGTACTATGGCATTGAAGCAGCGCCTCCTGGCGACATTCGAGAAGAGTTAAAATTTTGCCTTTTTGTTTTCGTAAACGTAATCAAATGAATACGAATAGTAAATAAAATTTCCACTAGGCACCCTCATAGGTACTTTATTTTCAAGCCCTAGACCAGCATGACATCAAACACTAACCAAACTATTCAAAACCGCAACGATGGCAGATCAAGTTATAATGAACACTGACTTCTGTGGGCCTGAGGCTAAATTTTATCGTTCGTAGGTGTGTTTACAAACCACCTTTCTTTGTATATTAAATGTAGGTGTTAACAGCATAATTGACATTAAATCTTAACCGTAATTAATGTGTTAATATTGATTAGAAACCGGATATCGACTTTACCAACTTTAAAGTGGGTAGCCATACTTTTTTGTAATGGAGCAAGATTTTGTCATTGTAAAAGTATGTAAGTAAGGTCTACTGGCAGCCCTGGGATCTTGGTCTATAACGTTTTCCTCAATTACTTTATCTATAGTAAATATTTATAAAATACAGTAAAAAAATTAAATGCCTACCCGACCGTCAGGAACCAAACCTGGGTCTTCCGCAATCCGGGCAGCTGCACTGACCATTATGCTACCGGGAAGGCTGACTTAAGAGCGTTTACGCCGCACACTAGCAAATTAGAGACAGAAAATCAAATTATGGCGTTATAGTTAAAAGTGGCCGTAACGTCTTATTCAACTAAACCATAACATGTGAGGTGTTCATTAGGTAACGTAAAAATGCTAAATTACTTTATTCAAATAGTTTGTTGAGCATAATTTGATTTTCTATCTCTAATTACTAGATATGTTTTTTTTTTCATTAGTGGCGCTAGTGTGCGGCGTAAACGCTCTTAAGCACTGAATTTTCTCACTGCTTATGACTGCTTTTTAGCGGCAGTAGTGCCATCTATCCAACGGTTATTGCAACCGATTGGCTAGGAAGGCGTTTAATTTTTTCACTGTATTTTATAAATAAAAATTCAGCTTAAGTGCAGCAATTAGCACTTTAAAAAAAACTATAGTGTCTTCATTTATTATAAACTTGATATATAAGTATTTAAAAAGGCACGGCTTTTTACTTATTAGTACGGAATTACGGATACATAGGTACCTACTCAAAGAAAATTTATGAAAATTATTATCCAGTTGATAATTTCTCTAAAGTTAGTGTCCATGATATTTTAAAAATCAGACCACAGATTCTATTTTTAATTTACCTGTAGATATTTAAATAAGATTGTTTGTGTATCTGGTTTTTGATTTATAAACGTAGTAACAGACATTCGTAGATTTAAATTATTGGAAGGCAGCTGATGAGAGCCATAATGATAAGTCTTCATAGTAAGGACCTTCACACACAAACGCGAAACACAATCACGATTCCGTGATTACGTATTGATATTAATCATTGTATTTTATTGTAACTGCTCGAACGTTCACAACAGAACAGAAATCAATTGTTTATAAGCTTTAAGTGTATTTACAAAATGGAATACCTTAATTTAAAAATAAATATCCGTTTGTTTGCCCCGTAGCTGTTCTATACCCTTCATCTTATTCTGTTGAAACTTTTGTTGGCTCCAATGTTCGACAGAAACCAGTGACCAGCATTTTTCCTTGAATCATCAAAAATAGGGTTCAGCAACTGATTTTAGTCTTTAGTGACAAACCCATACCTATGCTTCCCAGCTGGCCCGGAAAATTTAAATGAAAATCTATGATTATTTACATATTATAAAATAAAAATATACAAATATATAAATGAGTGACCTACCTTAGTTGTTTTTGTTTTGGTTGTAGTTTTTGTTTTCTTTTTTTTTGTTGCAATTGTTTTAGCGTTTCCTTTTTCAAATTTCATAATTATTTTTTTTTTTTTTGTATTCTTAACTGTTTGTAAATTATTGTTATTTTAGCGGTTATAACATTTTTAGGTAATTATTTGTAACTTTTAATGCATGATGTGGTTACCTATAATAGTAAGTACAGTTATGTAACCTGTATACTTAGAAGATATTGATATCACGAGTTGCTGTTACTTATGTTGGTAATCCAAAATAAAATAAATAAATAAATAAATTATAATTTTACGCAAATTTTGTTGCGAAAAAATTACAAATTGGAAAAAGACAAAGAGTCAACAAAATCCACGAACGGAATCCGCACCCCATGACATGCCGGTCAGGTGTACTACCAACTACGCTATCGTGGCTCAATCCAACTCGCCGAAATTAATCAACACTATCTACTCTGAAGCCCGGGCTCGACCGCGAAATGAGCGAGGCCATTAATGAGCCCTCTTGACTCGCAATGATAGTTTTCATAGTTAGCCTCTCCGCTTTCCTTTCTTTCGCGGTCGAGCCTCAACTATGAAATGTATTATTGCGAGCTAAGAGGGCTTATTAACCTTTTTACCGCCAACAACTTCTATAGAAGTTCGAGATTTTCGTGCCGTCCACGCCAGCACTTCTATAGAAGTTCTTCTTTGTACCTACTTTATTAAAATACATTTATACGTTGGCGTACAGCGGGACATCGCGTGCAGGATAGTTGGGCGGTGAAAAGGTTAATGACCTCGCTCATTTCGCGGTCGAGCCCGGGCTTTACTCTGTAAGCCAAAGGAGCTTTCAGAGTAAGAGTAGCACCTGCACCTGACCCGGCATGTCATGAGGTGCGGGTTCGAATCCCGCTCGTGGAATTTTTTCAACACTTTGACTTTTTTAAATTTTGAAAATCCATTTTAATTTTGGGCGATGAAAACTATGTCAAGCTCTGGTCTTAAAGTGGCGAACACTGGTCACTACGATAAGTAATGCTCTTCTTCACTACATAGTATAAAACGAAGTCGCTTCCCGCTGTCTGTCTGTCCCTATGTATGTATGTATGCTTAGATCTTTAAAACTACGCAACGGATTTTGATACGATTTTTTTTAATAGATAGAGTGATTCAAGAGGAAGGTTTATATGTGTAGTACATTGGACCCAGTAGGTGGCGCTGCTATAAGTTTCTATAGGATACGGGTGTTCACTCAAGCGGACGAAGTCGCGGGTGGGCCGCTAGTTATCATATAAAGTAGGAAGTTACAGATACACTAACAACTAAGTAGTACCGAGCAATTTACATATGCCACAGACGCATACTCGCAAGGCTCTACCGCAATTATAAATACGGAGTTACCTGAGTGAAACAATTGTACGATAACACATTGCAATTACTATATTAACTTTTGTTTTACTTAAACCGGGAAGTGAAGGAGTAAATTGCGTTTAGCCATGAGCTTGTAACTGCAACGATACAAAATAAGAAGGCCCAGAGAGTAAACTTAAAATATACCGCGATCAAATTCGCACACCATAGACCCCTTTCACAGACACGTGGCATTACAAGTGGCATTTAACGCTAATAGAATAGAAATTAAATATAATGAGTATTGTACGGGATTGACATAAGTCAACGATACGTATAAATGACGTTTATGTCAATCCGATACAATCGTTATATTTTACTAGTTGTCGCCCGTGACTTCATTCGCGAAGACTACACTATCCCACAGGAACCTGTTACCGGGATAAAAAGTATCCTATATCTTAGTCCGGACTATGGTCTGTCTATGTGCTAAGTTTCATCCAAATCCATGCAGCCATTTTCACGTGATGCGCGGTCAAACAAATAGACAAACAGATAAACAGACAAACGTCAGACAAAAATTCTAAAATCTGTTGGAACGTGTTCTGTCATCGATTCGAAAAAAATTGGCTGGGGAGCCAATTTTTTTCGAATATCTTCCATGTACAGACTTTCGATTCGACCCTTTTTATCTTTATTATATATGTTTAGACTGTTGACCCGGCGGACTTCGTACCGCTTTAACAGTTTCTATGACAACAAAACAAACAAAAACATCTAGTAACATTCACAGGTAGGAACTTTTTATATTGGAAAATTAAATTGTCGTTTTTAGTAAAAATTATTCTTCTGTACAAACCTTGTCCTGACAATAACAAATACAAAAAAAAAGAATCATCCAATTTTGTGCAGTCGATCGGAAGTTATGCGCGTACATTTCAGTGATTCATTTTTATTTATTTACTAGTGGCCGCTCGCGGTTTCACCCGCGTGGTTCCCGGTTTCACCCGCGTGGTTCCCGTTCCCGTGGGAATATCTGGATAAAAAGTATCCTATGTGTTATTCGCGGTTATAAACTATCTGTATGCCGAATTTCATCCAAATCCATTCAGTAGTTTTTACGTGAAAGAGTAACAAACATCCATACTTACAAACTTTCGCGTTTATAATATTACATATTCCATTCTATTATCGTTATGCCACTTGTCTTAGGAGGTTGTTGCCGTCAGATTCCGCGTCTGTGAGAGGTTGTCTATGTGTGCGTTGCTTGGGCGAGTTTGTATGATGCTTACCTTCTGTAGTCCCCTTATATTGTGATAGAGGTCACCGGTATTGCACACGAAGAGTACAACGACTTTTACTTTTAACTGGCAACATCCGCAACTCAGTGTGCCTAGTACGGGTTTGGTCCACTATTTACCAATTTATTTATTTTAAACTATTGCAGCATAACATTAAATGGTGGAGTTAATGTCTGGGGCATTCTCTACCAGTCAACCATATGATAAAATTGAAATATTTTAGACCATTCAGTAATGATAAGGCCAAAGGTGGAAGCGCACTTCACCCGAAATCCTCAACTATCACTGAGGCATTGGCTAATTATCTCTAGCTGCCGGGACCGGAACACAATAATGCTACAAATATTGTTGTTATTTATATAAGATGGTGGTAGCTAGCCAGACGGACAAACAAGTCCTACTACCAACCAAAACGAATAACCAGACCGGACCTCTGGATCTGAAACCGGTCGGTGGCCTCAACCACTAGACCACAGAGACGGTATTGGAAGGTTACTTAGATCCTGTAAAATTAAAGTCACCATAAAAGCCTTTATAAGAACTGAAGCTTCAAGGTCAACTTCGCGCGCGTGATACTCTTGTTTCTGGTGTCGCAAGCGTCCGTGGGCTGTGGCTTCGATAAAGCGTAAGCTCGTTTGCCAGCTCTGTATCATAAAAAACCATATCTATGATGTAGGCCGGGGCTATGTAATCCACGAAAAGAGATGAATCAATCACACTTCCCGCGAAATGTCGTTTTGGTAGTAATGATTAATGTGACAGGCCATAACATCGGCGGTGGCCACAAATCGGTAGCACAAAATAAGGTGACCCAGAAGATAAGCTTAACCATTCGTCTGCTTAGCCAGTTAACACACTGCCACGCACCACGCAGCGTAGCCCGTGAATGCGTTTTTTTTTAGAGAGATCGCTGATTGACTCTAACGGCATTTTTAGCGTCACCGGGCTTTTTTGGGGGCGAGGTACGTAAGGGTACCTCAAGCCGTGTTGAAACGAATCACCTTCTGAGGATTTCTAGAGGAAACGGCATCGCACACTTAAAAGAGCGCGTCTCCGTGCCCTACTAGAGTCTCCGAAGGGTTCGGATCGGATCGGCGTGAATGCGTGTTCTAACGTTGCTTGTAAATATCTTCGTTTGTATAGAAAACACGCATAGTCCAACACACAGAAAATTCATCCACGCGCTTCGCGCGTTTGTGCGTCGACACGCGACATGCAGCGTGGTGCGTGGCAGTGTGTTAATCGCCTTAGTGCCAGATCCGTCCTACAAATAAATAATTAAAATTCTATTGTGTATGTATTCACAGCAGACGACAGATTAATACATCGCGCTCGAGCAACGCACAAATAGACCCTCTCACTTAGCGTTGCCAGGTGTCCCGATTTGCGCGGGACGTCCCGATTTTCAGGGGTCTGGTGACAGGTCTCGATGTTTTTCTAACCTCGTTACTTACTTTAGGTCGATAATTTTGACAGCAACAATAAATTATCTCTAAAAATAAAAAATAACTTATTAAAATACTTGCCAATGTGTGGAGATATTATAAATTAGGTAAAATGGTTATGATTCTATGTAACAAGTCAAAACAACTATGTTTAACTTTTATATGTAGAAGTTTATCTAGTTTTAGTTTCATTGTTTTCGTTTCGTAAATAAATGACGTATTCACAAAAACCTGCATTATTTTTAGCAATTTTTACTGTCCCGATATGGAATCGCAAAACCCGATTATTTTTACCTTTCGTCCCGAAATTTTACACACTGACCTGGCAACACCTCATTACAATTGCAAAGGTGTGCCATTCCCTCAATGTTTGTAAGCTATTACATACATTTTAATCGCCAATGCACTAGGCAAGCGATCATCATGCTTTTTTTAGTAATAAGCTATGCGGATCAGTCCGAACGCCGCTGTTGCTAAATTTCCATGTCCGTGAGGTTGTTTAACTCTGTTGCTTACCTGTTGCTTAACTTCTGCATACTCTCTATTTTGTGTCGGTATAGCGGCGGCGCCAAACGGATTACTTATACTTTTAAATTGGCTTACCAATATAATATAGCTACGGCGTTATTCAGAATTATGGATTCAAATCTGTTTATAGACCGAACCATTTAAATAGATACTGCAGTTAATTCTGATTAATTCTAAATATTCTCATTATGTTTCTGATTGTGCTGGTAGAAAGGTTCTTGAGTAGCGACCGCCTTTCGATCCATCCAAACCCCTCGGAGAACCCAGTAGGGAACGGGGCCGCGCACAAGTGCGTCATGCCATTCCCTTAGAAAATCTCTAACGGTGTTTAGTTTCACACGGCTTGAGGAATCTTTCAAGTTTCTCGCCGCCCCCAAAAAAGTCTGGTGACGCTGAAAATGCCACTAGAGGCAAATAGCTTACTCCCTCAAAAAAAAATACCTACGTAAAAGAGTTGCAAAGCTCAATTCAGCTCAGTGGCAGTGGGCAGGGCACATCATTCGCAGGACTGATGGCTGCAGGCCTCCAACAATGTGGACCGACGATCTGGTGAAGGTAACGGGTAGCCGCTGAATGCGAGCAGTGCAATACTGATCGTTGTTGTGGAGATCCTACATGGTTGGGGGAGGCCTTTGTCCAGCACTAGCAATGAGGCTGAGATGATGATGATGATGATAATGATGATGATAATGATTATGTCAGGAATATAGGAATATGAAGTTGATAAGGCAGCGTATTGCACGTTCCCGGTTGTGATCTTGCAAGCTGTTTTTTTTGGTGATGTCGATTGCTAGTTCAGATGGTTGGTATCAGCTGCCTATTTATATATTAATACGTGAAGCAAAAACTTTGTACCCTTTGTACCTTGTGTAGTATAAAATTCCGCACACTTATAGTTTATATAGAGAAGGAGTGTAGAACGATAATATATATTTTTTTAATTATGCATTAAAAATACATTAAATTGAATAACTATTGTTTCATAAATTTTTAAAAAATTTCAAAAATGGAAGAAGAGCGGCTGAAATCTTTCAATGCCAATCCAAACTTACTATTGTCTTTTTAAATTTTTCATTGCTTAGGAAACAACCATGCAGCCTTGCAGCTTCATCGTTCAGCCGAAATAGTAAAAAGCTTTTTATAAAAATTACGGTCGAATTTCGACCACTGGGCGACCACTAGGCTCTATTAATCGCTAAGTGTCCACGATAACTCTTTTATGTAATAAGTAGTAGGTATGTCTGTACTTGTAGTACCTAAACAGAGAAAATACGAGTACTTGCATGACAATAAAGTTGAGATATTATAAATAAATTGTAATTTTTCTTTGCCTTTTTCCTAAGTTGATTTACACTCTATGACAAAGGAAAGCCTTCACCTAAAAGAACTGGCAAGACAATTTCAACTTTTTTCTTCTTCATTTTTTTATTTCCTTTTTTTACGGGTTCTGTCTTTATTCTACAGTAGATACATTAATTATCTTTCTAACAACCACACTATCCTATGTATCGATTACCGGATCCATTACCCTGACTACCTACTTAACATTCAAGACTAACACATTTTGTCAATAAAAAGCCACAAATTAAAAGTCTATCATAAAAAAACATTTTTGACAACCTCTTAATATCACCGAACGAACAAGGTGACACTCGTAAAAAGAATTAAACTATCCAAAGACACGCTAGAACGATAAAAAAGTGAGCATGCAACGAGCGTTCGGTCCGTTTCCGTCGTCGTCACAAAATATGAAAAATGGAGAAGGTAAGCTTCGAAGGTAAGCGAACAACGCACGCATATAGTCTAATCATTAATTCACTGGAGTAATCTGACGTTTACGGTGTTCCCAGTTTCTGATGAACAGAAAATAGTGTTGTGACAAGAAGATTGACATCAATTACTCACTCATTCATTCTCATAACGTTCTGAATCAAATCACATTACTCATTTTATTTACTTTATTAAGAAATCTCCTAGGCCAGTTTTGTTTAGTCGATATAAAGATATTAGAATTGGTACCTTTAAAGGCCAAGAAAGGATAACTTTGAAAAGGTGAATTATATAAAATTAAACAAAAATGGAATGGATATATTCTTATTCGTCGTCATCAGACATAGAGATGACGAGTCGTTCATGAATGAATCCTTCAATTGGACTAGTCCACTTAGCAAGTATATCTCCTTCACTCGTTAATTCGACTCCCAATTACTTCAGTACTTCATTTACTTCACACTTCACTGAAGGAGAGTAATTTAATTGTAACTTTTTAATTTTGCATCTTACAATGCTATTTTTATGTGATAATTTTTATACAAGAAAATATACTAGAAAAAAGCAACTTGTCTCATGTCGCTCTGACGGTAATTTTATTACTCCTATCTAATCATTAGTAGCCGCGGATCGTGCTCAGTGGCGTACACTTGGAGAGGCCTATGTCCAGCAGTGTGTCCAGCAGACTGATGATGATGATGATGATGAATCATTAGAACTACGAAACAGATTGAACTAAACGAATGAAATAACGCTATTGAACATAATGACAGGGTGACTCAAAGGGACTACTGAAGTACTGAGCCAAGTGAACTAGATGAACTAAATGAACTAGATGAGTGATATACTTCATCTAGTCCAATTGAAGTATTTTGCGCATGTTTAGTCAGACATAACATTATCACTATCGTCGTCGCTGTCAGTGACACTTATTATAAACCGGCTAAGGTCATAGACACCATTATATCACATTAAAACATTTTTTATTTTGTTGTTTTTTTTTTGTGTGTTGTGATTGTCCTTTATTTTATTTTTTTGTCTGTTTATTTGTGATGGAAAGTGTCCTTTTATGATGGGGCACTTTCCAATATTTTAACGCTGTAAGGGAGAAAAGAGCTGGACACTTGCTGAGTTTCTTGCTGGTTCTTCTCAGTACAAGATCTCCCGCTTTCCCACCAAGAAGTCCGTAAAATTTCTCGGTACAAAAAGACAGTCATATTCCTACCTATATTATTATTAATTACCTTTTTATAATAATCGTTCCTATATTTGAATGACAATGAACGAAACGCATCACTAGTACAATAAATATAGCAACATAATTTTACAATGTGACATTAGCCTCTGTCAGTTTACTCCAGTGAATTAATGATTAGACTTTAGACAACTTCTCATGGACACGGCATCTCGCAAGGGTGCCTAGTATAAGTTTTGTTTACTATTCATTCGATAAATACCCCCGCCCGATCCTCTAAATGCCACTACACATTTACTGAATACACTAAACATGCACACTAGTTTAGGCCCAAGACACCATACTCGTAGAACAAGGGTACGACGAACCGGTTCACACGCGCTCTATACCTGGTACAGGCATGTACCTGGGCGCTTCTCTCCTCCACCACGGCCCGGTAAACCCGAGCCGAGGTCCGAGCCTTTAGAGCCGCCCTCGGGTTGTTCCGCTCCCCGATCCGATCCGAGCCGCTCGGAGAATCTAGAGGGCACGAGGACACGCACTTAAGTACGTGATGCCGTTTCTAGAGAAAACCTCCGAAGGTTATTCGTTTCACACGGCTTGAGGAACCCTTTAAGTTTCTCGCCGCCCCCAAACAAGCCCGTTTTTTTTTTTCGAAGGGTTGGGATCTGATCGAGGTCGAGGGGTTCGGGTTGGATTGGGGAATGTGTGCGTTGCTCATGCGTGTCATGTATGAAGATTACCTTCTGCCGTATCTTTATTATGTGGTATCGTTCGGAAATGGTTTAGACGTTACACAACATGTACGGATTAAGACATTAGCAATAAAATTAAGTTACAATACACTAACGGCTACCTAAGACACGAAACTCGTTGTAGATAACAGTTTTTAATGAGAATTTGTAAAAGCTTTTGCAAAGTGAAGTGCTATCTCCATAACTTTCTCTCTCTTGCTAGGGTTATGCTAGGGTTATTCGAGAACTGCCAACAAACCCAACTGAAGACTCCGCAGGGAATCGTACATCAAGTCTTAATCTGCGCTCAAGCACAGATTAAAGAGAAGAAGTTGCTCAAGGTCTGAGTTCAAGGTGGTTTGGCTAGACTTATAATAATAATATAACACGAGATGATTATCACAGCGGCCCTAACCATAATCCCCTAATATTTAAGGCATCCGGCGTTTTCTAGTACGAGAGTAGAATTCATATAATAGAATTATTATAATCGTATTATAGTCCTTCCTTATTTTTGTGCAGATTTATTCAGCTAACGTTAACGCAACCTTTGGAATATTGATGGGAACGGCAAAAAAATTGCCACCGTTCAAAATAGAAGAGACGCAACGCAATCAGAATTAGTTAACGATTCAGTTAAAAATACAACATAAGATATTAATTATAGGAGTATGTAGGTACTAGATAGGGTTTATTTGCAAAATATTTTTTTACTAACAAAACAAGAGTTTGTAAGTTCTCAATCTTTAAATATTATCCCTTGCACTACAAAACAATGTTTAATGTTAAACAATGGCCAAATACCGTGTTTAAAATGTTGTGTCGCTGTCTAAAAATATTAGCTAAATGTGGCAACAACTGTTATAAGCATTGACATAACTTTAGCCATCGTTTTGTGGTTCCGTTTATGTTTATCAGTTTATGTCCCTCTGCGTTGTTTCCTAAGAATTACTCAAACACTATTTGTTAGAAACAAAACACTATAACGTATCTAGGGTAGTCGCCCGCCACTAGTAATCGACAAAAACGACCCTTAGGGCCAGAACCATAGATTACTTAATAGTTACTACGTACCAGAACACATGGCAAAACGCAACTACAACGAAACCCATTTGAAACTCTTGGTTTGAAACCAGTTTCAGACTATTTCCACATACGGCGAAACATAAATGTGATGAAATTATCTTACAATAATTATTGTTTTATCTGAGAGCAGACGTCTGTTTCAATATGTCGAGTCCAAGTGATGAAGATATTGTTAAAAGAAGAACTATGTGTGTAAGAAAGATCTTACATTAAGAAGAATATCAACTGTCGTATGTTTGTGGCTGCCAAAGAATTACAACAAAATGATAGAAAAATTATGGATTGTTACCGTATGAGCAAAAATACTTACCTTGTGCTACTAGAAATAATGACATCTCAACTACAAAAACAAAATACTAAGATGAGGGAATGTGTAAGTCCAGAGGTACGGCTGTTAAACAGCTTGATAAACTTGTATTGTATAGACAAGGATACTTTTCTACTTCCAAGACGAAATTAACACGTAGTTACTGCACGCCTGTTTCAATGCAACTGATTTGGAACGCGTTTCAATCTGGTTTCGTACTTGTTACATCGTGTGTGGTTTTCTATAGGGCTCTATAACATAAACTCAAATGAATCTCAAATAAAACTAACTAGAGTTGCAGTTTCATTACTTTTGCGTTTCACCGTGTTCTGGCCCTTAAAAATAGGGTCAGGAACAGATTTTTGCCATTAGCAACTATTGAATACAGACATTTGCAGTCGTTAACAACCACCAGTCCGCACTGGGCCCGCGTGGTTGGTTATAGCCCGTTCTCCCTATCCATCCATAGGGAAACCTCGTACCTCAGCAGCGGGACGTATGAGCTGATGATGTGATGTGATGATATGATGATTTGATGAATACTTAACACTCCGGTAATTGTTTGTAACGGTCCCGGATCATTCTGGTGACACTGAGGGATAATGCAGGAGCTTTTAGTGGGTATACCCTCCTTTCCCCTGGAGGAGTTCGGGGGGAGAGTTGCACATAACCATTTGCGTCTCCCCAGGCTCAGTGGTATGCATAATGCATTCTCTCCAGTATAAAAAGGTGTTACTTCATAGTATTGTTTTGTGTTATTTTTAATCTGAAGATGACCGTTGACATTCAAAGACCCTGTTGGTAACTTTTCTGTATTTCGAACTGCTATTATTATTCTAACAAATTACATAATGTACATACCTACTCTTAAACGCCGGAATGGTACTTACACACATTGGTCTGATTCCACACACCACTTTCTAATCTTAATACTCTCGCATCTGTCACTAGCAAAAGCTATCACAGTCATGCAACTAAGTAATTACTTCCATTTCGAGACGCCATTGAAAATGTAGTCTCTTTTATCGGTCGCCTCGGTGGTCGGACAAAGTGTTATTCACTTGAGATGTCATTTCACATAATTATAATCGAGATATAGAGATCGGGTCAAAAGTCAATTTTGGGTCCCGGCATATCCTAGTGTCTCGAAGTCTCGGGACACGACGGGATTCCTCCCAAATTTTAACGTCTCGAGTCTTGGACTCAAGACATCGATTTTTTTTTAAAGTTTAGAATTTCTTTATAAACTTGGCATTTAGCATTTAAATATATCAGTTATTTTATTATATTTACACGTCACCGCCGCACGTTTAGGGGGCTGTCTAAAAACCAGCGCTTCTGTGGCATTCTATGTATTGCCACAAAAGCATTGCTATGACAGCTACCAGTTAGCTTTGCACTTCATAGTTTTTATTTTTATATGGTAGACCCAAGACAAGATGGCAGACCAAAGACAAGATGGAAGGATGTAGTGCAGAGGGACTTGAGGGACTGCCAGGTAACGGAACACGATGTCGAGGATAGAGCGAAGTGGAGGGAAATAATAAAGAAGGCTGACCATATACCTACAATGTTATTTTTAGTTTATACGAAACCTGAAAACTGTTTGTTCAGAATCAGTAATAGAATCGGTTTCAATATATTACAAAATCTGAAATAAATTATTCCCTACTAAAAACACACAACGGGCAGCACAAAAAGCTTGTAACTTCGTGAGTTTTCAAGATATGATTCAATTTTTTTTTGTACGGATTCTTTAAATGAAAATATTTGACCCGTGTTTCGGTTTTCGTATAAACTAAAAATAAGGTCGTATATATTCGGAAAGAGAGAGTTTTTAATTTTTCTTCTAATTTTAGTTTTGTGTAATTGTGTTTAATGTTCAAACTGTTTGTATTCATTGTGTTAGTTCTTTATGATGTTCTTTTTTTTACTTTTTTTTGTTTTTTTTTTCATTGAAGTCTCCTGTTTTTATTTGTTTATAAATAAAAAGCACCAGAGCGATCAACTGAATAATGTTATTTTGGAGAAGTACCTACCCGATTACAATTTTATACAAACTTACTCTCAGATTTTGAAGAATTCACTGAGAAACTAAAGGATGCCCAACATGAAATGTTTTTGTTTTGTTTATACTCGTATAATTTTTAACGCAAATTTTGCTCAAAATCAAATCCTGCTCGTGGAAATTTTTTCAACATTTGTGTTTTTGATGCCCAACATTAACGTTTTATGAGAAGCAGCACATACATTTTGATGAGACAAAAAAGCAGCGATAAATTAAACGAATCGATACGTGTAACTTTATACCACAAAATAAAGAGACTCACAGAAAGTAAGTTTGATAAATACCGCGCTTGAGCATCGCACACAAAGACCCTAACACGGACACGAATCTCGGAACAGCTCGGAACAGTCCGCGCGCAGCTGTCGTGAGATTTCGTGTCCGTGAGAGGTTGTCTGCTTATTTATGCATGCGTTGTTCAAGCATGTTTGAACTAAGCTTTTTTTTATTTTTCCTTTAGTTGATGGCTTCGTGTGATGAGCACGTGTCAAAGTAAATTTTTTTGCAAGTAATACGTAGATAAACAATATTTCCTTCCAGTAATGATGATGAATGATAATAGAAATGAGAAGTGAGAAATAATATACCCCACAACCCGTCGAGTATCTCAGTAAAGATGTGGGGCTTTACTAAGTCCTCACGCGGCGGACTTCTTGAGAGAATTTGAAAAGTGCTTTTGCACTGTTTTGTTTCATTTGCCAACACCACTCATGCACATTCACGAACACTTAACGGTTAATAATCCACCATTATTTCACATTAATATTCGACATAACACAAACTTTAGAAAATAGAACAAAACCGCAGACATGACTCTTCAATTTCCCGCCAAGAAGTCTGAATGAAGCTTACCTTATGTGGCGTATCTAGAATAAGAATAAGAATAAGAAACATTTATTGACCTGCACAAAAAACAAATACAAACAGATGAGAAAAATAAAAATAAAATAAAACAGAAGAACATCTTAACATTTCGTGGTTATACTGAATTGCTAATCTCTGACAGTATCCGATTGGCAACAGCGGGTGGTCGCGTACATTAAAAAACTCAAAAACAACGTTTGTTATGATGTCAACATGTTAAGGTTCACGACAATTTATTGAAGTCATAAACTTACACTTTCTGCTCTTCGGTTCATCGTCATCATCACCAACCAGCTCATTTTTATGTCACCACTGCTTATTCACGGGCCTTCACTATGGATGAAGCCAAAAGACGTGCACTGCTGGGTAAAAGCAGGATCTCCACAACGGCCGGTTTTGTGCTGCTATCATCCACCGGCTACCCATGACCTTCAACGGATCGTCGATCCACCTTGTCGGGAGCCTGCCTTTACCTTCTTCCGGTGCACGGTCGCCTCTCAAGGATTGTTCCGCCCCAGCGGCCATTTATCCTGCGAACGATATGCCCTGTGCGATGTTCCAAAGTAGTGATCTCAAAATAATCAGGTCACCGGTTGGGTGACCTGGTTCTCGGGATGACGAGTTGCTTAGTTTTTACGATCGTTACCCTCTAACGAGCGAGTCTTACGTCACCGAACTGCTCAAAAAAACCGTACAGGAAATTCCTACATACCATACTGTTTTGACATTTCAAGATTGGAGAATGTCATCAGTGTCGTCAGTGGCTTATTAGCAGAAAGAACGCAGTCCCCTCGATAATGATAGACAAGGATGTAAAAAGTAGCGTTATAGCACAGAATAGATAAGTAAGTAGGTACAGAAGATCGGTTACATACAACACACTTTGATAGACGCAATTACACAAGTGTGCCTACGGCGCAGCGATGGACTTATGTCGGTGCGAACAATACCTACTCGGTCAAAACCTAAGTCGCAATCGAAACATAATTTTTCTAAATTCCTTAATGAAAAATACTACTTACCATTATGGTTGCTAAGTCTACTTAGTGATGCAACAAATATAACTTTTGCGTGTCTGAAGATTTTTCGGGAACCTGTATGTTTTCTGCAATTGAGAATGTAGGTGGGCAGGCCTCCAACAACGTGGACCAACGATCTGGTAAAGGTCGCGGGAAGCCGCTGGACGCGAGCAGCACAAAACCGGTCGTTGTGGAGATCCTTGTGGGAGGCCTTTGTCCAGCAGTGGACGTGTTTTGGCTGAGATGACGAATGCATTGCGTAATTTCCAATTATTCTTATATGATAGGCCTTCTGTGTTGTATCTATTCTGTGGTAATGGCATCGAGCCTCCGGAACGCTGTGGCCGGTCGGACTGTCGCGTCAACGCGCGTCGTCGCCCGCCGGCGGCGCATACGCATGCCGCTGCCCGAATGTCCATGTACGGTATGACGCTAACTGTATGTCTCCTGTAATTGCACCCAGCAACTGCAACTAGGTTCCGACTTGTACGGTAGCGTAGTAACGAAAGGTCACAATTATTTAAAAAACCGGCCAAGTGCGAGTCGGACTCGCGCACGAAGAGTTCCGTACCATTATCTATAAAAATGTTTTAAGTTTCTACCTGTTTTCTACATCGTTATTAAGACCGAGAAAAAAATTGGAAAAAAATCACGTTTGTTGTATGGAAGCCCCCCTTAAATATTTGTTTTATTTTAATTTAATTATTAATTTTTTAAGAGAATATCTACATAACTAAATATTCTGTGAACATTTCAAGCGTCTACCTGTTGCCGTTATCTAAGTATATCGAGCAAAAACGAGCAAAAAAATCACGTTTGTTGTATAGTAGCCCCCTTAACTATTTCTTTTATTCTGTTCTTTAGTATTTGTTGTTATAGCGGCAACAGAAATACATCATCTGTGAAAACTTCAGCTGTCTAACTATCACGGTTCACGAGATACAGCCTGTGACAGACGGACAGACAGACAGACGGACGGACAGCGGAGTCTTAGTAATATGGTCCCGTTACCCTTTGGGTATGGAACCCTAAAAAAGGACTGTGTTGCAACTCTTTCTTCAAAACTCCACTGAATACTGATATAAAACTTGCACGAAGCACCCAGTATTTAAAGTCATCCAATTTCAGTTTACCCATTTTTTTTGCTTTAGTTCTCTAGATGCTGTTTGCGCAAACACAGAATCTCGCAACAGGATGCCAAGTGCGAGTTGCCGCAACTGCGATTCGCAACCAGTTGCGAATTAAGAATTTTTATTCTTTGTTTGCACCCAGTTGCGAATCAAGAGAACTTTCTCCTTAACCGCAACTAGGCATCCTGTTGACTAAGTTTCGCAACCAGTTGCGACAAAAGATTTTTTTTCCTTATTCGCAACCTTACATCCAACCTTTCCCACGTTAACGAAAACGAGAATTTGTATGGCGAAATTTTAACTCCTCTCGTTTGTCGCCAGGAGGCGCTGCTAAAATGCCATACTAATTTTCGTTTTCGTAAACGTAATCGAATGAATACGGATAGTAAACAAAACTCACACTAGGCACCCTGCTCGCAATTCCGAGAGCAGCTGTGGCGAGATTCCATGTTCGTGGGGGTGTCTAATGTGTGCGTTCAAGGTGACGCACCGCTAAACAATAAATCTCATACGATTTGATACGAGCGTTTGCGCCCCATACCATAAGAAAAACTGTTATTTTTCCATTAAATTAAAACTACAAATTATTAAAAAAAATGAACTACAATTATGAAGTGTGTGTTAAGACTAATCTAAAAAGAAAATTTAGATGCTTAAATCGGTCTGGTTAGCCTGTAAAAAGCAAATCTATGTTTTAAAAGAGGTTCCTTTGATATTTTTTTCTCTGTTATTAAAGTTGACAAATCGTGTTTCTGCAACTAGCAAAATGAAGTCAATTAAATGAAAAATCATATCATCAAATATCACTTTCATATGTTTTGTAATTGTTGGGAAAAATCAAGATCCCCGCCACGTAATTTTCCAATGCGTCGCCTTAACATACTTAGTAGACGTAATGCTGCTAAGGCAATTTATCTTTTAGACACTTTGCTTCTTAGACTTTTTACAACTTAGACATTGATTTTTAGACATTTTTCTGCAAGTTAGGCTTACTGATCATAAAGCCTCTTATCTCCTGATTTTGGCGCTGTTACTTCTTATGACGGCGGCAGTATGCATGCATGGCAGTCTGAGTAAGTTTCAGTGTGACCAGATTTTATTTGGCGGATCTACTAAATAGTACTGTAGAATCTACAAAATGAATACTGCAAAAAGAGCTGTTGAATCTTCTCATATACGAACGAACAGACCATTATAAGTTTAATCGGATTCTTCAGGCTTGCCAAGGGGTATGTGGCCGGTGTCAACTTTTTCTCCATTCAGACATACGAAGGGCGTATTACGTAATTCGAAAAAACGAACTTCAGTAACGTAGAAAGGATGGAAGATGATCGCTCGTTAAAACGCGCATAGGCGTCCCGTAGGGCGTAGACCAGTCGGTGGCCCAACGTTACCGCTGGAGGGACGAAGTTCTAAAGGACCTAGAAAAGTTTCACGTAGACAACTGGCAGGAAGCAGCTCAGAACCCGGACGAGTGGCGCCGACTTTTACAAGAGGCCAAAGCTCATTTGGGGCGCAGTATAGTAGATAAGTAGGTGAGTAACTTCACTAACAGTCATAAGAATTTGGTCAAGTAGTGGGAGCTGGGTGGCGAATTTATTTGCCATTCGATCACGATAACGAAAACAAGAATATGTACGGAATTAAAGTAGCACCCATTTTCTTTTTGATTGTGATCCTTCTTATTGCGCCGGCGCCGCCGCCCGCCGCCGGTGACAAACGAGGAGAGTTAAGATTTTTGCTACCCTGCGCATCCATATTGCATATTGGCATGCATATAATTATTAAGTCATAATATATTACGCATTTATTTTGTGGCATGCGAATTAATTTTCATGACGTTTATCTTTCTATACCTACCAACCAACTACATATAAAAATGAAATGCAGTTCGTAGGTAAGCACATCACTTGAGAACGGCTGGACCGATTTGGATGTGTTTTGTTTTAAAATGTTTGTATAGTCCGAATTATGTTTTTATAAAAATAAAAATGGGAAATGTCTCCCGAAAACCTTTAAAATTAGGGAAAATTTGAACGTCACTTTTATTGTGCGATTTTTGTGGGAACTCAAATAGACATAACTCACAATTCAGTTTCTTTATTTCTGGTATATACTATAACGGCAAATTACTGTTACGCGTACATAAATTATGAATTAAAGTTAAAATAAATTAGAGCTAGAGGTCGTTATGCCAATGAAACTAGTGCGCTCACAGATAAATATGTAAGTAAAAAAACTTTATTACAAACCTGTTATGCCAATCAATATTAAGAGTAAAGGTTTTATGCGAGTCGAAGAACACCAGTCCGTAATAGGCACCCCAAGTTTCATTCAAGCTTTGTATTGCGTGGCATCTGGTTTTATTTTCTCGTTCGCTAAAAAAAACTACTTACGCAGCGCGTCGCTCGTCCTCCAACCGGCTTCTCATTATGGTTCGTTACGTATCAAAGCAGCGACAAAATTCAGCGCTTACGTTAGCCTTCCCGGTAGCATAGCGGTCAGTGCAGCCGCCCGGATTGCGGAAGACCCAGGTTCGATTCCTGGCTGGGTCGGGTAGGCGTTTAATTTTTTCACTGTATTTTATAAATTTTATAAATATTTAATTTAGCTTCAGTGCAGCAATTAGCACTTGAAAATAAAAAGTAAAAATTTACAAAAGAGACATGTTTGTAGTATATTTTGTTTTTATTCCTTACGGGTAAGCACCATGGCCTTCATCCCATCAGATGTTAAATGATGATAAAGCCGAAGATAGAAGTGCACCCATCACTTCATCCAGAGTCCTGAACCACTGAGGTACTGGCTATATTATCTCAATACTAGGTAACGAGTAGGTATAGCTGCCGAAACACAACAATGCTAGAAACATTGGTGTTATGGCGACATATAAAAATAAGATGGCGGTAACTAGACAGACGGACGGACCAGCTCATTTTATGTCCCCACTGCTGGGGCAGGAGCCTTCCCTGTGGATAAATATGGAGAAGAGGCCATAAACCACCATGCGAGCCCAGTGCAGTGGGGTTGGTGGTTGTTAACGACTGCTAATGCAGCCGGGACCAACGGCTTTACGTGCCTTCCGAAGCACGGAGGAATTCAAGACATTTTTTTTTAACAAGCCCTGCCACAAATCAAAGCGAGTACACAAACATATACCACCCGCTGGGAACGAAATCGAACCTCTGGAGACCGTTGGTCTAACCACTAGACTAATAAATAAGATGCGGCGTTTTGCTGTTGACTGTACAATAAAAGAGACATGATTGTAGAATGTTGTGCTATAAATTGATGACGTAGGCAGACATTATGCAAACAAGGACTCATATAATGGAATGTTGTTAATAATGTGCCAGCATGTGTTTAGTGTGATTATGATAACATTAAGACATAAACCTAATAACTATTAGTAAGTAGGGTAGAGTGGCACCAGTTTCCGACAAGAACCAGTAATCGGCTTTTTTTTAAATTTAATAATTAGCAACACGGGTCTGTAGACTAAAATCAGTTGCGGACGGACCCTTTTCTCTAATTATTACTAAAGCAACAATTTATTAAATGAAATGAAATATATTTATTAGGACACAGTATTTCTAATGTAAAATAAAACAAAAAAAAAAACAGTATTAAAAGTGTGTTTTAAAAAGACTCCACTCAGCATTTGTTGCAGTGGAGAAAAACTACAGCGCTGTTCTTCCGTAGACCCTAGTTTTGTGTGAATGTGCGCGGCGCGTCGCGCTATGATTTAAAAGTACAATGATATTAACATACAAGGTGGCCGGAAGATTGACGTCCAAAAGAAAAAATTAGGTCTCTCGTGTCGTGGGGTATCCGAATCACCCCCATGTATGTTCCGCGATTTTTCACGGTTTTCGAGTTATGAATTTTTTTCTAAATTTTTGAGAATTTTAGAGCGATCAACTTAAAAAATTTCTAAAAAAAGAAGTAGAAGACTTTTTTGTATTTTTTTTTTTGCAACGAAATCTTCATAAGTTGTACTTTTATGCATAAAACAATTAGCTTCGTAACTTTGATGAAAATTTGGAAATGCAGGTCTCAAGAATAAAAAATACGATTATTGAATTATGACTAGAACATTAAGATTAAAATTAAAAATCTAAACAGATGACTGCATGGTTTTTTAGTGATCCTAAAACATGCGACATACTCTCAGCTTTCATAATCATTAAAAAAAAGTAGTACTTAATGAGCTACTTTTCCTAGAATCGGCCTTCAAAGACAGCCACGTGGTATTTTTTTTAAATAATCCATGTGATTAAAACAAAAAGTCTTGCTATTTTATGGTTCCTAATGTTAAATTGGTTTGTTAACTAACCAAAAAATGCCTAAAAAATTGACATTTTGTTTAATTTTAGTTTTAAATTTTATCAATTCTGCGCGTTGCATTCTTGCGAATCATGGGTTGTAAAAGTGAACGCGATTATTTTACCTGCAATAACAATAGGTCGACCGCGAGGATAGAGACGGCATAATTGCCATCTCTCTCACTCTCAGTAGCGCGGGCGACAACCCAAGCCAACGCCAAAATGTTATCTCAGTCGTACTCACTTTGTGTTTACTGCTACTCGTGTCGCCATCGCTCACCCCAAATTTGCTTGCCCTACTTTTTTGACTACTTTGCTCGTTTACTGGACTGTTTTGCCTTCTGATTTGGACTTTGTTTACTTGGAAGTGAAAGAGATGAGTTACACATTAAGTGAATATGCAGAAATGCATTATTTTTATGGAGTTGCACAAGGCAACGGCCGTGAAGCAGCGCGATTGTATCGCGAACAACTTCAACGACGTGGTGGGACGCAACCTGCACATTATCCCGACCTTCGTGTTTTTATTAACACGCACAACACGTTGATGGCAGGCCACATTCCTGGTCAACGCGGTGGTCGTGAAGGAATCCCTCGAGTCGATCCAGATCGCAGAGAAAGAGTGCTCGAAGAAGTTCAGCGAAATCCGTCCACGAGTACGAGAAGAATGGCTCGTGCTCTGGGCATCCCAAGAACGTCTATTCAAGCCATACTTCACGATGAAGGATATCACCCTTTCCATATCCGACGAGTTCAAGCTTTGCTACCTGCAGACTACCCATTGCGCGTTGAATTTTGCCAAACCATGTTACGAAAACAGCAAGAAGATCCTGGATATTTCGATAAAGTTTTGTGGACCGGTGAGTCACGATTTGAGCGATTTGGAATATTCAATATTCATAATTACCACTCGTGGGCAATCGAGAATCCACACGAAACGAGAGATTCATCTTTTCAACACCGGTTTAAAGTTAACATGTGGTCGGGTATCCTCAACGGCGAACTTATTGGCCCGTTTGAATTGCCATCCAGACTTAATGGAGAAATTTACAAAAACTTTTTAGAAAATGAACTACCATTGCTGCTGCTAGATGTGAATCTTCAGCTTCGACGCACCATGGTTTTTCAAAATGATGGCGCCCCGTGTCACTACGCAACGCAAGTCCGAAACCACTTAAATGAAACTTACCCCAACAGATGGATCGGACGCAGCGGACCAATCAGATGGCCTCCACGCTCACCTGACCTTAACCCAATCGACTTCTTTGTGTGGGGCTATTACAAGGAAATCGCTTACGCCCGAGAATGTTCGAGTGAACAAGAACTTAGAGAAAAGATTACAGAAGCCGAACGTGTTGTGAGAGAGAATAGGGAAGCTTTTAGACGATTAAAAGGCAATTTTTTACGAAGGTGTAGAATGTGCATTGCTGCTGGAGGTGGCCACTTTGAAAACCTTTTGTGAATTTAAAAAATAAATTTTCTTTCTGATTACCATCTCTGATTTATTGACAAAACCACCTCTTACTTAAAACGTTTGTTAACTAATCTCTTAAGAATTTTTAGTTATCAGCAAATTGACAACCTTAAAATTAAAAACTCAAAATGTTATCTAATCTTAGCTTTTTTGCGGCAATTTTTGGTTAGTCAACAAACCAATTTAACATTAGGAACCATAAAATAGCAAGACTTTTTGTTTCAATCACATAGATTTTTTTTTTAAATGCCACGTGGCTGTCTTTGAACGCCGATTCTAGGAAAAGTAGCTCATTAAGTACTACTTTTTTTTAATGATTATGAAAGCTGAGAGTATGTCGCATGTTTTAGGATCACTAAAAAACCATGCAGTCATCTGTTTAAATTTTTAAATTTAATCTTAATGTTCTAGTCATAATTCAATAATCGTATTTTTTATTCTTGAGACCTGCATTTCCAAATTTTCATCAAAGTTACGAAGCTAATTGTTTTATGCATAAAAGTACAACTTATGAAGATTTCGTTGCAAAAAAAAAAATACAAAAAAGTCTTCTATTTTTTTTTCTAGAAATTTTTTAAGTTGATCGCTCGAAAATTCTCAAAAATTTAGAAAAAAATTCTTAGAAACATACATGGGGGTGATTCGGATACCCCACGACAAGAGAGACCTAATTTTTTCTTTTGGACGTCAATCTTCCGGCCACCTTGTAGATATGAACACATACGTTCAAAATTTTATATAAAAAGGGATTAACTTTATAATACTCGTTATTGGAGATATCCCAACAAATTCAATTGAATACAACTAAGGTAAAATGAAATTAAAACCTAATCCGACATCTTAAACATTATCAGTTGTCTGCAAATTCAAAAAATAAAAATAAAATATTCAAAAAATATATAAAAATCTCTTTCTGACTTTAACATGTGCTTTCTAACAATCACAGTAACAGTTGTCCCGTGAATTTGCAATGAAAATCTATGTTGGTTTTTGGCAACGAAACAGTCGAACACTGGCGCCACTACCTTACCTACTGTAAGGTTTATTAAACAACACTTTACAAATATGTAACTTATTTACAAAATTGTCGGATTATAACGTTTATTAAACAGGGCTCAGGTTACATGAAAAATGGGAAGGGTCTCAAAGAACCTTTCAACTAAAGCAAATATTGAAACTGCGAAATGACCAAACAAAATCTGAAGTCATCTTTTGGTCATAAAGTCAGAAAAAGTATATTTATTATCATTATAATATTAGACAACATCACATACATTATATTAATTGATAATCACTTTAAAATCATCAAAAAAACATATTGCAGTGATTGCTGTTGGACTCAATTTATACTTAACTTAATTAAATAAATAGAAACTAAACTAACTATACATAAATATTATTCTATTTTACAATGCTGTGTTAACTCGTTACACATATTATTAATTAAATATATTCAAAGTACATCATTAATAATCGCACGCATAAAACAATGTCATTAGAATAAAGTTTAAAATGTTTCTAACAAGGAAATGTTGTCTAGACTAAATTACTTACTTAATTACTTGTCTAGTCTCTAATGTTGTTGTATGGTGGCAGGCTTTGGATTTATAATGGTAATACTTAGCTAGCCAAAGCCAGCCCTATTTTTCAAACTATTAAAGTAGGTACCGTACTACATTATGTACGTATACCAACCCTGGAAATTGAACCCGCCACCTCTGGATTGTAGGTTAAAAAATTTGTCATTGCCTTGCATGTACATAAAACAGCTTTGCATATTTGTTCGGGAGCACCTTGAATATTTTAAAAAACACGGAGAAGTCGATAATAGGTCCACCAGGCATAATGAAAGACTGTAAGCATTTATTTATTTTATTTATTTAATTAAACGGGCGTAACCCAATTACATAATTATGAATAGTTGAGTGTATATAAGCACAAATAGCAAGTATAGTTTAACACTAGTTCACACACAAATATCTATTTTGTTAAAAAAAATCTTAAAGTTATCCACAAACACGTCAAAATCCGGGTAAGCCGTTAAGTATGTTAAGTTAAGTATGTACCGTTAACTAGAACTTAATTTCACAAGGGCAATTCTTACTGTATGGCCATCAATAACAAGCTGCCAAAGTACTTGAAAAACCTTCCATTAACACAAAAGAAAATTATCGGAATGGTTACTATAGAGAAATGCTTTTACTAATTACATTACATGAGTTTATTTTATAACATTGTAAAAATAATATAATGATGTGAATTGCACGAACATAATGTCTCCTGAACGTTTTGATCAAATTATCAAAAATTAAAAAGAATAGTCTAGTTAGAATTGAAAATGATGAATTCATAACCGATACACTAATGGAATTAATTACTGGTGAAATATCAGTTGGATACGCATTAGAAATGTTAAGATAGTTTATGTTATGATATGAGTCATTAATTCATAATTAGTGTATCGGTTATGAATTCATCATTTTCAATATTGGTTCTAGTATGAGTATGTTTTGTTCCTAAGGATGGAATTATTTTATTTGATAGCGTAAACTTTGTGTGTAACTGATGGTTTTCATTTTCTATCGATACAGTCAAAAGTCCAGGGAACAATCCCTAGTTCCATGGAACCACGGGTAATTAAAATTACCCATGGACCTGGTAATGGGTCGACCCACCGGGACCACGGGTAATGACTGGTTATATAACTGAAGTTTAATGTATGATAATAATTTAATTAAATAATGTTACTTTGATTTAATAATGTTAATTTAATTTAATGGCAGAACATACAGCTCAACTGTTTCTGTAACACCCTATTAACTATGTTTTAGTAAATAAAACCTATTTCTATTTTTATTTCTATTTCTAAGGCATAAGCCGCAGACCTCCGAGGAAAGTTAAAATAAATATATTTATAAAATACAGTGAATAACTATACGCCTACCCGAACCAGCCAGAAATCGAACCTGGGTCTTCCGCAATCCGGGCGGCTGCACTGACCGCTATGCTACCGAGAAGGCTGACGCAAGCGCTGAATTTAGTCACTGCTTTTTAAATGTTTGAGTGCTAATAGCGACACAGTGCGCCATTTATCCAACGGTTATTGCAACCGATGGCTATGCAGATAGCATAACGGTCAGTGCAGCCGCCTGGATTGCGGAAGACCCAGGTTCGATCCTGGCTGGGTCGGGTAATGATGATCCATAGGGATGGTTCGCGCCTCAGCAGTGGGATATAAAAAGAGCCGGTGATGATGAATTGAACAGTTCAAAATATCATAAGAGAATTTTCAGTTCTAATAAGTTATCACAGAATTAACTTAAACAGAAATACCGAATATGCAATAATTCACCATTGAGCTTATCTAGAGTATTGCAGGTGAATACTTTAGGGCGCTATGCGACCGCAATTATATTGACCGCCCATTATGCAGATTAATGTCGGGTCGGCGCCGCCGGCGCAACGCATAGCAAAGTGCGAACCCGAGGCAATAGAACCGTACAAGTTCTTAAAGAATTTCTTAAACAAACTTCAAAAGATAATGTTGTAGATGTAGTAAACAACAATATTAAATATTTATTAATCTATCTTCAATACAATTACAACGTGGAATAAATATAATAAACTTAACTAAAACTATTACTAAACTAAAATATGGCGTCAAAAAATTCCTCCGCGTCGCTGTCGACTGGTAATGTACCCAAGAGACTGGCGGCATGTAGTAAATAATTTTCATTTAGGTACAGCAATGTTTATGATGTTTTGTTTTCGGGAATATTAGCAGATTCTATTCCCATGTTTTAAAAAACTCAAAGAACTTGTCAGTCAAAATTACTAGACGTCAAGAGTTTCAATCAGATTATTGACAATTGGTGTATGCGCTATGACTTTGCTATTTAAAAGAGTAAGGCGTTTTAATATAATTATCTTTGTAGGTTTTGAATGCTTGATTGGTTATTTACTTTACAAAATTAAAATGTTTGGAATAAACCAAATTATTAAAATAAAACAAAAAACCCGACTGCTAAAACAACTACCTATATAAAGAATAACTGCAAAGAGGAAAAACTGAAAAGAAAAAAACAAGCTCTACGATCTCAGAATTCAAAGAGAGTGCGGATTTAATTGAGCTAGCCACGGCTGCTTGGTTGATGATTGGCCCCGCCTGCGACAACAGACTATCAATATTCAATTTATTTAGAAATATTTCACGTTGCATTCAACGTTGCTCAAATTGAATTCTGGGATCGTAGAGCTTGTTTTTTTCTTTTCAGTTTTTTCTCTTTGCGGTTATTTTTTATATAGTTGTTTTAGCAGTCTGGTTTTTTGTTTTATTTAAATAATTTGGTTTTTTCAAATAACCCTGTATACAAGAATTGCTCGTTTAAAGGTGTTAGATTTAGAAAAGTAAGGAATAACCTTTTTCTGCGGTTACCAAATCATACCTGCAAGTTCTCGTATTCATTAACGCGATCGCTTTTTTAATAAAACTTAGCACTTTAGCTCTCCGCACACTTGCTATACATTATTCGTGGTTACGGCGCCGGCGGGAAACCAGAGAATTTTATTATGGCATAACATAACTAATAATTCTAATTGTCCCTATTTTCCAGCCCAATCCAGTTGGGCAGGTTGACTATTTTTAGCAATCTCGCTTAGTTTGCATTCGTCCCCCGTCCTTCGGCCGTTTGATAAGTAGACGCGGTGAAGGGATCGCGTAGGAAGCCGTTTCCACCACATTTAGAATGGCGCATGACACAAAATAACGAGCACCAGAAGTAAGTTTGACAAATACCGCGCTTGAACAACGCACAATAGACAGTAACACGGACACGAATCTCGGATCAGCTCACCCAAGCGATTTGTGTCATCATCATCTCAGCCAAAAGACGTCCACTGCTGGACAAAGGCCTCCCCCAAGGATCTCCACAACGACCGGTTTTGTGTTGCTCGCATCCAGCGGCTTCCCGCGACCTTTACCAGATCGTCGGTACACCTTGTTGGAGGTCTGCTCACACTGCGATTTCCGCTACGCGGTCGCCACTCAAAGACTGTTCCGCCCCAGCGGCCATCAGACCTGCGAGCAATGTGCCCTGCCCACTGCCACTTGAGCTTAGCAACTCTTCGGGCTATGTCGGTAACCTTTGTTTTTCTGCGGACCTCCTCATTTCTGATTCGATCACGCAGAGAAACCCCGAGCATAGCCCTCTCCATTCCTCTTTGACCTTGAGCCTTCTGTTAAGGCCCATAGTGAGCGACTGCATCGGTAATACCAATTTAGCAACCGCAATAGTAGCAGTTGCGTTGCAATTGTACAATTTACTTTTTTACGTAAATAAGCCTGCGGTACAGTTCGAGCGCAGTTGTTGCGAGATTGCGTGTCCGTGAGATGTTGTCTATGTGTGCGTTGCCCGAGCGCGTTTGTTTAAAGCTTAACTTCTGCAGTTTCCTTATATTATGGGCAAGTTTCCTACGATATCGGGCCCCGCATCGTTCATCAGACGCAATGAGCGTTTTAACTATTTTGATGACAGTTTCGTATTACTGGGCCTTTGTAAGCTGCGTGTAGGTGGTACCATGAAATAAGGAGACCCACAGAAGGTAAGCGTCATTCAAACGCACTCGAGCGACAGGCAGACCCTCTCACAGACACGAATCTCGGATCGGCTCAGAACAGTCCGAGCAGCCCAATTGCGACCTTCTTGGTATAATGTACGTGAACTACGAACTCTCAAATGCAGGGTCAATATTTAAAGCTGGCAACCTCCTGCTATAAGAGACGAGTGAAACCACAAACTGATCTACACTGCTTTATTTAAGTAAAGCAGACTATTTGTGTGTAGTTTAATTACTTACATGCATATTATATTATTATAGTAATTGGGGTGCCTACACTATACACAACCCGCGACTCCGTCTGCGTAGACAAGCATGCCGTGATCTCTTGAGAATTTCGGTTTAGGTACCTATTAATTATAATTTCGAAATTTCTCCTTTTATCATTAAAAAAAGGGAACAAGAACCAATTTTTGGATTCAACAACAATCAATAATGGCCACCTGCTTCCTAGCTGTCATCTAGTAAAGTTTCAACGAAATTATAATTTAATGGCGACGAGAACTGGTATCGAACTCTGGTCCAACTGTACGTAAAAAATAAATCTTAAAAATAGTCAAAACAATAATTGGTCTAAAGGAACATTCTCCCTTCGGCGCTTAGCCGGTTAACCTGCTAAACTTTCAAATATCTAATCACCGGCACCGTTCCATTTTACGCAACTGCTGAGCACATTTTGACATACACACAATGTTAAAGGTAATCTGTCCCCAGATTATGTAAATTAAATTAACGTTAGTAGTACAGGTGGCGTCGCAGTCATGGGCGTAAGCATTTTGGACATTAACATACACAGCTACACAATGCCTCGAGGAATGTGGCGTTGTTTCAGCTGTCAAGCTTGCCTTGCTCTGCTTTCTTGTTTGTTTTATTGAGTTGGCAAACAAAGGTCAGTTTTTGATAACGCAGCCTTTGTCCGCCGTCATCGTCATCAACATCTCAGCCAAAAGACGTCCACTGCTGGACAAAGGCCTCCCCCAAGGATCTCCATAACGACCGGTTTTGTGTTGCTCGCATCCAGAGGGGCCATGACCTTTTTTTATTAAAGTAGATTCTAAATTCCCACATGATTGGCAAAGGCATTGAAATCAAGTCCTAACTTCAATAATTGATGGGTGTTGACTAATTACCACGCTTGCCAAATGCGGTTCGGTGATAAAGCCTGGACCATAGCCCTGGCTTCCTTATCCTTTTACTTCACACTTGCTAAAATGTGCAAACCATTCACTCAGCACATAATTGCAGCGTGAACATCAAATGCAACGCTGATATACGAACGAGCCCATTGTATATCTATTGTAGGCATTCTGTGCCCAAACGATCCAAACAATATTTTGCTCCATATTTTTATTCTCGTTATATTTATATCGCTATCTGAACGTGGCATCCTGTGGATTAAACAGCACACTGAACATTATCAGTGCTGCTGTATCCGTTGTGCAAAATAAATTGCGAATGTCCAGAATCACACCGCGACAGGCGAAGTTGTCAGCATGTCGGCGAAAACAGTTATCTTAGCTGTGCTGGTGATTAGTGTCAGTGGTGATGGTGGAGACGACTTCAAGTGTAAGTATGTTCAAATAAATTACAGTTAAGCTTAAGTATACAGACCATTATCTATATATTAATACGCGAAACAAAACCTTTGTACCCCTTTTTACGAAAGTTGCGCGGACGGAGGAGTATGAAATTGCACACACTTATAGTTTATAAAGAAAAGGAGTACAGAATGTTAATCATCATAGATAGATATCTGAATTTTAAAGCACATATAGAAGCTCTTACTACTAGAGTTCGAAAATAATTTATGTTTTTAAAAATTTAAGATATCCCGCGAAAGGAAAACTTCTAAGAGAGGTTTATCTAGCCCTTTGCCAATCTTTGCTAACGTACTGCATTTCATCTTGGGGAGGCGCTCATAAAATCACCATGCGAAACTTAGAAATAGCACAGAGAGCCATTTTGAAAGTTAGCACATTTCGTCCTTTCGTTTTTCCCTACAGCAGAACTCCTAGCTGAATGTGATGTCCTTTCTGTTCGTCAGTTGTTTATACTACTAACAGTAACGAAGAAACATTCACTAACGCCCTATAGTCCTGTAGGTACTACAAACCAGCAAAAGGCGAGCAGACATTGTTTGTTCCACTGAGCTATATCGTACAGCTCACTCTCACTTCTTTTGCTATCTTGGAAGTTTTTTGTATAATAATTAAACACTAGGTATTATTAACACTGGGTATAATTTAACACTAGGTATACATCATTTATGAATAAAATAAATTGTAAGAAAACCATACAAAAGTGGCTTAAAGGGAAAACCTACAATGACACCGAACATCTATTTTGTAAGTAGTTATTATTTACATAAGTTGGTATACAATGGCAGCAATATGCTGCATAAGCAAAATTTTTCTAAAAGTATTATAATTTATTGCTATTTAATAAAATATTATGTAACATAGTAAGCAAGCGCTTACCTACACACACTCACCGATTAGATGCCTGAGATACGAGTAAACTAGTTTACTTAGTTTATTAGGTATCACTTCGGTTATTTTGCACTACTAACCTTAATTTTAAAACTTTACAATTTATGCGGCACTCTTGTAATGCCTTATATTATTATGTAGACAAATGTTATTTTAGGTTGTATGTATTTAAGTTTTACACGGCAAAAAAATTATTCTTATTCTTATTCTTAATTTTTAGTCACTTATCCATCCCATTTAGGAGAACCTCTGAGGAGCTCGATGGCGCAGTGGTTAACACGGCTGGTCTGCGATTGCTGAGGTTAAGCAACTTTCGCAAAGGCCGGTCATCGGATGGGTGACCAAAAATTTGTCATCTTGAGCTCCTCCGTGCTTCGGAAGACACGTAAAGCCGTTGGTCCCGGCTGCATTAGTGGTCGTTAACAACCACCAATCCGCACTGGGCCCGCGTGGTGGTTTTATGGCCCGTTCTCCCTATCCATCCATAGGGAAGGCTCGTGCCCCAGCAGTGGGGGCTTTATGAGCTGATGATGATGATGATGCATCCCATCTAACGATTGACATCTTACATCGTCGATGGCGTATTGGTAAACATGCTCAGTCTGCGGTCGCTGAAGCACAGAAGAGATACTATTATCTCTTCTGTGCTACTTTACTTACTACTTTACTTTATTTAAGCAACAAAATTTGGTACTATAAAAGTCCTGAGAACGTTTTAGAACGTGCTAATTAGTGTACATGATTAGCACTATAATGATGTTGTAAACGTTTAAAGAACCCCAAATAGGCCCTAGTTTTATCACTGATTTATTCTATAAACATTAGATAAAGGCTCTCACGGTGATAAATCAGCTGTGTAGTTGAAACCTAAAAGTACCGAGAAACGCTTTTTGGTACTGAAATAGTGCTATCTGCAGCATGTATGTCACAAATTTGCACTATAAAAGTAACTAAAATATGTTTATAGTGCTTTTTTGCACCGTAAATAATTCCAGTGTTCTTTTTTATCACAATCTTAATCAATAATTTTTTTCGTGTTTGGTCGTGCATCGTCGTGAGTGTTACAAAAATCAACAAATAACAACAACAAATATTATTATGCTTTATAGTTCATTCGCCGATGTAATAAAAAGGAAAAGGAAACTACGCAGCTCTGCCGTAACTAGCACTTGCGAAATTAATTGTATTGATAAAATCATTAATGCCGATTTCAAATTTGACAATGCGCCCTCGTAATTTTCTTGTTTTAATTAAATTTAAATTAATAAAATAAGTACTTTGCCCGACTATGGCTGCTATAGTACACATTGGCTCCTGCCGTGCAGTTAATGTGCTATCATGGCAGAAAACAGCAGCCATATTTCCTTGTCTGTCCATAACGTATAACAATGGTTAAATCAATTGTTATACCTTAATATGGCGTTTCGACAGACTAGGGGCTAATTTCGTTTCGATAAGGATTTTTAATTAATTATTAATTTTAGTACTTTTTTGCCATGATTTAGTATCGTAGCAGTAACACAAACTCACCTATAGAGCTATTTAGAATTGAAGTTATTTAGCAGCTGCACCAGAAGTCGCTATGGTACTGTTAAGTACTATAGAAGAGTTTTCATGATTTTTACAGAACTGGCTCCATAGCGATGTTTAGGGAGCTTGTAAGAAGATATAACGTTACGTAATGGTTGTGCAAGGTACTTTTATAGTGCAAATTGATCCTGTAATAGTGTTTTTGGCACTCCTACAATACTAGTACTGTAAAAGTAATTTTCACGCATTATTATTGCAAAATAGATACACAAAACTGTCAATAAGGTCGTCTATAGTACTAAATAGTACCATAATCGCTTTTGTCATATCTATTACAGTGCAACACTTTAATGATTCTCTTGTATAGTCCTGTAACCGTTCTTATAGCAAAATTATAGAACTTAAATGCTCTTTAATTTTATAGAAGCAAAATGCTCTGTTAAAAACCTTTATGGTACAAGCAGTCACAATGATTACCATTATAGGTCTACTATATCACTGTTTGGTGATAAAATGCCTTGGTTATAGAAACTTTTGTTACTTGGGATTACTACTGCTGAAGTTGAGCAACTTTCGCAAAGGCCGTTTCTCGATCTCCTGTGCTTCGGAAGAGACATAAAGCCGTTAGAGTCCCGACTGCATTAACAGACGTTCACAACCAACAATCTGCCAATCCTCCGCACTGGAAGCGTGTTGATTTATGGTCCATTCTCCCTCTTTAGTGTTTCCATCCTCAGGAAGGCTCGTTCTTCAGCAAAGCTCGTGCAGCAACAGTAGAAACATAGCATGAGCTGATGATGATGATCTTAAATACAGAGAAACTTGGAATACACACTTCGACCCGTGTATCCAAAATGACTGAAAAACACTGCACTATAGCATTGATTACCTACCCATGAACAACGTTCTCACATGCAGCCTCGATAAATTCATATGCATTCGCACGACTCTAATCTCGAATAGGCCCAAGGTCCGGTGCATGCTGGTTTGCGCGGCAATTATTTATAACACAAACTGCTACTTATGGTCACAATATTAACATCATCCATCCGTTAGCAGGTACTTAGTTATAAAGTTTATTGGAAAATGTTAAGGAGGTTGGTTTGTAAGGAGTACATATGTATTTAGGAGTATAAACAAGTTTTCTATTATTATAGTAGCAATCCCAATAAAAAAGATCTGTTTAACTCATAAAGTTAGTAAGTATGATGTCGACATATTTGTACGGATCGAATATCCACTATGTGGAATGGTCTGATTGGGACTCGGCCCGAATCCAGGCAACCAGCCTCAAATCGCTCGTGCATATTTTTTTCTAAACTTGCAAGCCAAATTGTATTTAAAAAAACTTTAATTAGAATGTATTGTATGTATTGTCCCTGTTCGGGCGCCAACTATAACGTGCTACATTTAAATTCTTTTGTATAATTATTTTTTTATTACTTTACATATTCATAAAGAGCGTCATAAGCTAAATTCTTTAAAATATAAAATATTTTAGCAGTCTTTAATTAGAAACAGCAAAATTAACGTAAACTGCTATGTACACAGACAGGCCTCATTAAAACTTGCAAGACATACAAACTAGTAATAATATAAAACTTATTATTAACCACCTATTAATATTCACAAAAGTTTGATCTACACTCCAAGTGAAATAGAAAATAGCTTACAACATTGAACAACACTACTTATAACCAAATAGTCTAAAAGGCTTGAATGTATAATATTTTCAGTTCACGTAATTTGGCATCAGTATATCTTTAGCAATGAAGTACTTTTGAACTAAATCAATTAAACTTTTGGTTTTTACACACTGTCAAGATGAAGATGAATGAATGAAGATGATAGCGAACGTTAGCTCTAGCCCGTGGAACATGAGCATCACTTCACTGCACACCAAATGTATTCCAAGCGTAGAATATTTATGTTTGGTAAATGAGAAAATAGCACACTCCCAGCGGTGGGAGTGTGCTATTTTCTCATTTAGGGTATGGTAAGGATGATGGAGAAGAAAAAGGGAATTCGACATTGCGAATCAAAAAAAAAATATTTTTTTAAATCTTATGCCAATTCACCAAAAAACTCCAAGCAAAAAGTCAAAACGTCCCAATCAAATCTGACAAATTCAAAAGACTAATCCATAGGCTAAACGTCAGTGAAAAAATGAAAAAGAACTCCTTATGCGGAAAATAAAAAAAGGTCAAATGTGGCGAACGCTACAATAGGTACTGTAGAGCTTTAGTAGCTCTACATAAAATAAAAGGCGGCTATTGCCTTTATATAACAGATTGCTTTATAGAACAGTGCTATATTTTATCATGAAATTCACAATATTTAGCCCTAAGCGTCTCGGCTGGCTGACCCTGAATATTCATCTTTTGTTTCCTTCTATCGATTTTTAGCGACGCGTTCCTTATTCGACTCAGGCCACGTCGTGTGCCATAGAGCTGCCCGAGCAAGGATACCTGGGGCCCGACCGCCTAACCGATCGCTTTGACTTCGTATATGGTTTATGACTTCATCTTGTCGTTTCGTGCCGCCTATGTAAGCAATATCGAAACCTATAGCCCTTAGCTTTTGATATTGCTTTCATAGGCGGTGCGAGGTGGCAAGATGACGTCATAAACTATACGCGTAGTCAAAGCGATCGGTTAGGCGGTCGGGGGGCTGATCACCAATCACCACAGTTAGGGTTGCCAACCATACTTTAAAATAACGTATCCTACTTTATTTTCCATCCCCATACTTTATTCTTTTTAATAAAAATAAAGTATGGAAAATACTTTGTTTCCGACTAATGCGTATGTTTGAACGGAATATTCCTGTTGACTTAATTTCTGAACTGCTGAATGATACTCAGACTCAGGTGAAGTGAAACGAAACGCAACGCTTAAATAAATAATTTGGAAAATACTTTACTTTTTCTTCAAATCCTTTTTTTTATACTAGTTAGTGTTAGATTTACTGTAATTTCCTGAAAAATAGTTGGCAACCCTAAGTACACACGCCTGCGCATCAGACTGCCACGAACTGTCAAATTTGCTCAATACACTTTGAACTTTATGTCTATCGCTTAACGTTTGAACATTTATTTAAAAAAATTACTGAGTTTTGGATAGGTTGATGCGCAGGTGTTTGTTCCTACGTAATATATATTTTTTTTTATTATCATAATCATATCACTATCATATACCCTGCTCCACAGCCTGCACTACCTACGACAAACTTAAAACATGGTTATTACCTACTTATTCCATTTATGAATCTCATAAACTTCGCCAAACCTTGCCATTGCACTATTTAAATATTCCAAATGATACCGTCTACAAGACCACCGCTGTCGCATACAATGGAATTGTATTGACGTAAATTACATTAACATTCAAAATGTTTTGATATTATATTGTTTTGTTATTTTTTTTATAAAACCCCTGGGTGGTGCTAAATGAGTGACACTGTCTGAGTAGTAGAGCCACGCTGCGTTGCAGCACAAAATGGGCCGGCTCGCCCGGCGAAATACCACCCTCTCACAGAATATCGGCGTGAAACAACGGCACTCGTTGCTGTTGTGTTTCGTCCGGTGAGTGAAAGTACCGGAGGCCCATCTCTCACCCCTCCCCCCTCCCAATTCCTACTCCCTCCTCATGATCCAACTCCTTCCTCAAGGTCGGCAACGCATCCGCGATTACTTTGGTTTTGCGGGTGTCCATGGGGCGGACACACCGCATGGGCGGCGGTGATTGCTTTCCATCAGGTGACCCGCCTGCTCGTTTGCCTCCTCTTAACATTAAAAAAAAAACATTGTATGTAGATACCATGTTATCGGCTTAAAATGCACCAATTTTCGTCGAATAGACTATAATATGACTTAGTTACGAATCTGAAATGTTGATATAGGTAAATTCATGTCTTTATCTTTATTTGCTTGCTCAAATACACGATTGTATAATTTTGACTCGATCATAATTATTTTCGAAAATACCACTAAAAATCAATATCGTTGAAATTACAACAAAATTACTTAATTTATATGCTTGGAACCCACTCAAATAAATTGATTACATCAATATTCGTAATTTAGTTGCTGCATATTTTGATAAAAACCAATATTTTTTTTAATATTTTTTAGTTTAACTGTTAATTTGCGGTCTATATTGTCGCAGGCGCTACGTATTACCAACCTTATGCCAGCGTCAGTAAGGAACAGCCTTTTTGAATGTTCATAAATCAAGGTGTGTCGTCTTAAATCAAAACTTTATTAACTACTTACTAAATGCTCTCTTTCAATAAGACTTGTCGCACACTTACAATTTAATTCTGTTGATTTGAACATAAAATAGCATTTTGATTAGTTTTTCTATGATTATCGACTAAATACCACGCCATAAATTTTGCCTAACACAGAATGTCAAATATCACAATCATAAACACAGTAAGTGGTACTTACTTCGTTCATAAATTGTGCGGCAGTACATGCGTTTGTACAGTCAACAGCAAAAGTAACTGATGATTGGTCGAGTTTCAAAATATGAAATCAGTATGATAATCTAAACTTTTTAAACGCATAACGAAAAACCTTCGAGTGTCTACTAGTACCTGCAGACATTAACTGTAGTTATATAGAAAATACCGACTTACACTACCGAAACTTAATTTTTTATAATCCAGTAAACATCATCTACTTTTGCTGTTGACTGTACATACAGTAGGTGTAGGTATAGGTAATTTGGAATATATAAATATATATTTCCAAATTACCTATACGGCTAGGGTTGCCAGGTCGTCAAACCTAATAACCGGACAGACCAGCCAGTTTGACCGGACATTTGGGTATAATGGTTGGACACCCTACATTATTGAGGATTTTTTGGCTCAGTATTAATAGGCACGACAAAAAAATTGTACGTAAAATCAAGCTTTTTTGATTATTAGCATAAATCTTGTTAAATTCTAATGAAATACAAATAAAATTGAATGCCAAATCAGTCTAAGTACTGTATTATGAATCAGTCAAATAAAGTAATCTGTCAAAAAAGTAAAAATGTAAAAAGCCTAACAAAAGCCGGACACCGTTTATTATAGCCGGACACGCAATCAAAAAGCCAAACTATGTCCGGCTTTATCCTGCCTGCCTGACAACGCTATATACCGCATGTCAACAAGACCACAACTCTCGCGACAGTTATACCTACCTAATTGTACAAGTAAATATCACCACGATAAAAGGTGTTTTTTATGGCACCACCAGCCCAATTCAGCGGCCGCGCGTGGGATGACGTGCTCGCCGCCGGTGGTATGCACGTCGGCGCTGGCAGGACCAAGCGGTTCGTCGAGATGGACCCTAGCAAGGTGAGAATAAAGACTATTGTATAATATACTATTTTACCCACCAATACCACGATAGCTCAATTGGGAGAGCACCTGACCCGGCATGTCAGAAGGGTGCAGGTTCAAATCCTGCTCGTGGAAATTTTTTCAACATTTGTGTTTTTGTAATTTGTTCGCAACAAAATTTGCGTTAAAAATTATATAAACAAAACACAACATTACAGTTATTTATTTATTTATTTTAAACTTTAGCAACAAAACATTACATGGCGGACTTAATGCCTAAGGCATTCTCTACCAGTCAACCATAGGGTGGTGCAGAAATGACATGGAAGGTGCAAATTGTGAGAGACAACAAAAGTAGAAAACAGTGTAACAAAAGATTCAAACTACATAAATAAATATTCTATAAATTACAATTACACGAAATACTTAAATAAAAAAAAATATATATAAATATATCTACATAAATACATACAGTTAATATCGAACATTGGGTTTACCGTGTGACGTGCGAACACTGGAGCCTACTACCCTTTTGTTTTTTGTAAACTCCTTCGACGCTTCTTCTTCTTCTTCTTCTATGTGTAAACAGCAAATGATTCTGCTCTACCTGACAGCTACTGAGCAGGATTGTGCCTCACTAACCGCTTTCGACTTGCCGACCTACTGCAAGTTCTTACTCGTGCCTAGTGCGAGTAAGAACTTGCTATTTATTCGCGTTAACAAAAACGACAATACATATTGTACTTGCCAATGTACAATGTACCACCATACAATAATGTAATGGGCAAAGAATGTGGGAGTATGTGCTGCCATCTTCTCTAAATAGTTATCCTATTGAACTTGTATCAAAATTAAAAAACACAAATAACAAATTATGTAAATCTACATTAATTAAAAAAATATGATATTATGTAAATATTAATGCGATCTAACGAGTGACTCACGTTACCGCAGATAAACCGTCCCGGTTTTTGTCGGTAATAATTACCTATGTAACCATATTATGTACTACTAGTGAACCCGGCGGACTTCGTACCGCTTTGACAGTTTCCATCAAGTGATTAAATTCTCTTTGGTTTCCATGACAACAAAACAAACAAATCATTTTGTATTGGAAAATTATATTGTCGTTTTTAGTATATTTATAGTGTGATTCCCGTGGGAATATCAGGATAAAAACTATGTTATGTGTTAATCCAGGTTATAAACTATCTGTATGCCGAATTTCATCCAAATCCATCCATCCGTTGCAGCGTGAAGAAGGAACAAATATACAGACATACACACAAACTTTCGCATTTATAATATTAGTGTGATTTTTGTAAAGCATGAATATAGAATTGTAACAAAAAATATGGCATTTAAACCTGATATGAGTTTAAACCGCACCTCCTGATAAACTAGGAAAATTAAAATGTTGCCTTAGTAATTCTCATTTTCGTCCACATGATCGATACAAAATAAAACTCGCAATAGGCCTTGACCAAACGAAGAACGAAACTCGCACAGCCACCTCAAAACGGTACAGATCATTCGAAAGGGAAATCAATTTGTAACCTTAGATTTGATATGCCAACAGTCGAGTTCTGATCACTCCCCCATAATGGTGGGGTCTGGCAGTTGCAATTAATATTTGTCAGGTGGTCACAACCGATCGCAATCTCGCCGATCGCCTCAATAATTGAAGCTGGCGCCGTGGTGGGCGCAGGCGCAGCCACTACTGGCACATTTACATTTGCACAATCAGCCACGACACAGATAAATAAAAAAGGGAATGCTCTCCCAGCAAACGTACCTGATTATTGGTCACACCCCTAGAGAGAGGGCTAAGACCAGACTTCAGTAAAAATCCCTGGGGTTCGCCTTTTGCCCTAAAAAGGGCTACAAAGGCAACCGGAGCGCACGCCCCTCGGAAGGCCAAGAGGCGCGGCTGGCGTTACTCGGATGGAGTCGCCAATGTGATGGTTCTGCTAAGTATGGTAGAGTCACTAGAGTTCTAGAGACACTGAGTGCCTAATGTCACTTTTGTATGGCAAAATATTAATTCTTCTCGTATGTCGCCAAGGTGCCTAGTGGAGTTTTCTTTACTATCCGTAATCATTCGATTACGTTTACAAAAATGAAAATGTGTATGGCTTTGAAGCAGCGCCTCCTGGCGGCATACGAGAGCAGTTAAAATTTTGCCATACAAATTCTCGTTTTCGTTAACGTGATCGAATGGTGAATGAAACTCGCACTTAGCACCCGAGCCGAGGTCCGAGCCTTTAGAGGCGCCCTCGGGTTGTTCCGCTCCCCGATCCGATCCGAACCCTTCGGAGAATCTAGTAGGGCACGGGAACACGCACATAGTGCGTGATGCCGTTCCCTCTAGAAAGCCTCCGAAGGTGATTCGTTTCACACGGCTTGAGGAGCCCTTTAAGTTTCTCGCCGCCCCCAAACAAGCCCGGTAAAGCTGAAAATGCCGTCTGAAGCAATCAGCAATCTCTCTCCAAAAAAAGACAGTTGCTTCCTCCTGATTTAAGGGTGCGCCGTCCATAAGTGACAAGTGTCATATGTTTTATTTGAAATGTCGTCGTCCATATTTATTTGATGCCGCGCGGCCATACTAATTTTGTATGGGGAATTTAAGGTGCTTAATAAAAAATAATTATTTAAATAACCACTTGATGAATCGAAAATGTAGTCTAGCAATTTGTAGTTTATCCATTGATGATTGTTTAGACAAAATCAGAGGTACAATAATTTAGATAAACTATAAGAAATCTACTAAACGCCGCCGCTCGTTTTCATGATTTTTGCCCAATTTTAAATGATATTGTAGAAAAAACTATAGCGTGTTATGAATTTATGGTTCTGACAAATTGTAAACACGTTCCCTATGATACTACTAAATATATATTTTGTTCATTTAATACGATAGTATTTTCGATTATATCTACATATCCGTAACTGCATTTTTGGCATTTTTTGGTAAATAAAATTAATTAATTAATTAATTAATTGCTGAAATTGCCTTAATTGTTGCTGAAATAAAAATATGTTGCTGACTTTTACTCTTAATTATAAAGGGTCGATTACTGGCTCATCTCGAACACAGGCGCTAATACCCTATGGTACCTACTGTGGTTTCGATGTAAATAAGAACACCAGTTTCACTTTACTTTGTGTATATAAAACTTTTACATTAGAATAAAACTGATCTCTGAGCACCTCGGCTCTTAGCCGGGATATAGCTCCTGTCTACCACTGTCTGCGACTGTGTCAAACCGTTGCAAACCTTTTTAATTACATATACGCCGATTCAAATACTCATCCAGACTAGAGAGGCTTACATACAAATAAATTAAACTAACTTTTACTATGAGCTGCATATAACCTCCTTACACTACTCAACACTGGATAAAATGCGGTATACTTGGCGACTTAGAAGTAGGGCTGCCATCAGCTAAATTACGGACCCAGGACAAAAACTTCAAACCCAGGACATTTGGGTGAAATAAAGTTATTACCCCGGACTCCATCGAGAAAAAAATTACAATAAAATAAAAACATAGTTATCATATTTTTATTTATTTATAGAAAATCAACTTAATCGAGTAGGCGTCACGTCACCAGACTCACGAATGCGCGGATATATTTGCCGCACCGAATAACTATGAAATGCTGTAATTTATTGCTAATCATTCCATTCTATCAAGTTAATCGGATTTCCCCTGACATAAAAAGTGCTCGGGTTTCACCCGGACACTTTTTAGAAACCCCGCCCGGACGCTCCCCGGACGCCCTCCAAACTAGGACAAATCCGGGGAAACTCGGACGGATGGTAGCTCAACTTAGAAGCCACTTTACCCTCTTACTACAAACAAGTTAAATAATGGCTAAATACCTACGTGTTTAAAATATTGTGTCTCTGTCTAACAATATTAGCTAAAAAGAGACAGCATCCGTTTTAAGCATTGTCTAACTTTGGCCATCGTTTTGTACTAAAGCAGCTAGAGGTCAAAACAAATTTTACAACAAATAATACTCGTATTGATCAAAATAGGGTTAACAGTAAAAACCAAACGAATAAAATAAAACTATTATAAAGTTGATAATTTGACCAACTAGTAATATTTTAATGCGGGAAGGCAAGTCTAGCAAGCTTTTATAGGCTGATGATGAATGCTCAGTTAAAAATAGTACCAGCCGTACGTATGAATGTATACGTAACTTGTTTTGTGTAAACAAGACAGCTTCTGTTACTAGTGAATGAAGGCTACATTTTTCTGTTTAAACGAATGTTGGTATTATTGCTTTCATACCATACAAATTGTCGAATGGTGGCCAAACTCATGCTACTTAGGTCCTCATTGCATCACCATTATCGCAGGCACCCACAACACAATTACGATCGAACGTTGATCTGGTGACATACCGCTCGTTAAATCCCAAATCGTAACTTTTCAAAGTTTACAACTTCATTCAGTTTTATGCGACGCGCAGCCTGATTGATGGGTTTGCCGTAAGGCGATTTATACACGATGACGGATGACGGATGACGGATGACGGACTGACATGCGGCTCCGTCAGAGGGTTACTAGAGAGAAAAGGCATAACGCAAGCGTGTTCCGTTCCCTACTAGATTCTCTAAGAGGACATAAACTACGTCTCACGGACACGGAATTTCGCAACAACTTCGCTCGGACTGTTGCCAGATTCCGCAAGTTCGGATTGGATGAGGAGCGGGTTAACCTGAGGGTGCTTCTAAAGACTTGGACCTCGGCTCGGGTTGACCGAGTCGTGGGAGTGGGGAGAAGCACCCGGGTACATGCCTGTCCCTGGTACTGAACACTTCGTACTATTGCTCTACGAGCACGGTGTCTTGGGCCTATGCGAGTGTGCACGTTTTGTGTATCATCGGGACTAATGCCATCCTTTTTTTTTACAAAAAGCTCGTCTCTACGACTCTCGTGTGCTGTATTGACGGATGACAGTTCGGCTGCCGCATGCTTATTGCACTGACGATGACGCGAGACAACACGCGGTTTGAAACAACTCCTTGCGATTGCAATGTAAAAGCCGCATTGGCGCTACTTAGCATTCGTATTTAGCTTCGGGATTCCAGTCCAGTCAGTGTCTGCAAAGCTCAAAAAGCTGGGAGACACAGTCAATTTGGTGGTAGATCGAATGTGGGATGATTTTTTGCCGGAACGACAATCCGTCATCGTGTATGAGTCGCCTAAGAGTGCGTCGTAATCAGCTAGGTAACCGCCTTCGGGCCAGTGATAGGAAATTCCTGTGAGTGGCGCCTCGCCGGCGCGACTGAAAAGCCAATTGATTTCTAGGCTAACATATCGTAATTTGCATATCAATTACGTACTGCTCCAACAATATAGTACTGGCGTTGGACATTAGCGTGTCGTCGTGAGAGAAAGTACCTTTTAAGTGGGTACACTACCATAAAGGACTTGAAGAAGATGTTTTACATTTTAGATTGACAATTAATTAGCTTGGGATACAGATGAATGGAAAAGGCTTCACTGACAAGACCTTGGCTCTTTGCGGAAGGAGAAGAAGAGAAAACCTTGCATTGTTATCGGAAGTCATGCGAGGAGCAATTGCACACTGTCAAATAGAGAGAAGTAGCATATCTAGGGCATTAGATACGACAAATATTTATCATAACCGGTAAAAAGCTAGTAGTGCTGCAGCCAGTTGCTGCAAGTTCCGGTTTTCCGTTTAAAAACTAAATATATGTTTTATATCCAGCCCAATATAGCTCATCAGGCGTGTCTGCTGCCAAACGGCAAGACCGGCCACTGCAGGCACCTGCACTACTGCGTGCAGGACGACTTCAAGGCGGACTTCGGCAAGTTCATGGACTACCTCTGCATCATAAAGCGCTCGTGAGTTATGCAACTTGACTTTATTTTATACATCAACATCAACATTTTTATTAAGAGACAAAATTTTACTATTGAAATGAAACAACAACGGGAGACTGAGGTGTTGAACCAACACCTCAGTCTCCCTGTGACCACGGACCCTGCAAAGGGTTCGAAACGTCAGGATAAACATTAAATAAGTAATGTGTAAAATAAACGCGAGTAGATCCGTAAAAGTTGTTTCATTTCAATGTGTAGTGTTCGCGTAAACTTTAGAAAACAATATAAAATTTTACTAGAAAAAATCAAGCAATCTCAGGAAGCTTCAGTGGGATGCGAACTCACGACCTTTGGATAACCGATTCAATGCTCTGACCACTGAGCTACCGAGACCCTGAAGACTCGTTGAATGTTTATAGTACTTTGTTATTTAGGTTACAGGAGATAGATGACATGAGTCGTTGACCGTGTATATCGTAATTTCGCCATGTATAGTCGACAATGAAATTGCTTTACTACCTTAGAAGTGAATTTTGTTTGCATATAATAAAACAGCAAATTCTATTTTTGTTTAAAAGACCAAGGGATAGATACGTTGTCATTATTGACAATGAGCCTTAGCGAAATTTTATTGTAATGGAAGTTTTTATCAAAAGTGTTAAAGCAATTTCATGGTCGACTATACTTATCGTATATTCTAGAATCTAGAAAAATCTGTATCTGTGTCACTGTTGCTTAACTATTGAGTAACTGACTATCTTCTCTCTAACTGTTGGATAACAACAATACTAACGCTATTGATATGGCGACAGACAGAGGGGTTAGGTGGCTTATATTATATGTTTTTTGAACAGTAACCTATAGGCCTGAAAGCTGAACGCTAACCTACTAAAACTCAGGAGAGACTTGCTTCTCGTAAATCAAGTCATTTTTTTGTATAACCCAAAAGGTTATATCATTATTTATCTCTGACATTCACAGCTCCGTTGGTGTATGCTGCCCAGACGAGTTCGCGGAACCTGGTGAACGTGCCTTAGCTGGTGATCTACCAGCCACAGCACCCCGGGAAGAAGACAACGAGGCAATCCTCAAAGTCAAAAGGGCAGAGAACAGAGGTCCGTAGTAGCTATTAAAGTGCTTTTAGATTGGCTATCATGTGTTTTATTTCTTAAAGTATTACCAACAAAATCACCATGCCATGATTTGAACGATCCACTGTTGGAGACAGGCCTTGAATGCCTCATTGTCCTCATGAACAGGCCTGAACAGATTGGGTCCTAACGCACCACGCTAGCCCAATGCGTGTTGGTGGGTTTTAACGACTGTCACATTACGACAATAGCCGAGGCTTATCGAAATTTGTGGTCACACTTCTGGTTTTTTTGAGTTTGTTTTGGCCTCTTCTGGCCTTTACAGCGTTTACAGGCCTAAACAGCAGGAGCTTAATGGCGCAGTGGTTAGCACGCTCGGTCTGCGATTGCTAAGGTTAAGCAATTTTCACAAAGGCCGGTCATCGGATGGGTGACCTAAAACTTATTATTTCGAAGTTCTTCTCCTTCGTGCTTCAGAAGGCACGTAAAGCCCTTGGTCCCGGCTGCATCAGCAGTCGTTAACAACTTCCAACCCACAGTGGGCCCGCATGGTGGTTTATGGCCCGTTCTCCCTATCCATCCATAGGGAAGGCTCGTGCCCCCGCAGTGGGGACGTATACCTATGAGCTAGTGATGGCAAGCGCGGATCCAGCACACAAAAACGGCTGTGGGTATGTCTACCCAAAAATCGGCCAGGTGCGATTCGTAATCAAAATGTTGACTTCTGAATTTGGTTAGGTTTTAGCTGTGTACGACTGTTTCTATGACGTCTATGTCCTATTAATATGTATAACATCATTAACTACTGTAAAAATAACTGTAGAAGGTGTCTACTCAATTAGATATTAGGGTAAGTATCCATTGCAACTGCTCCTGGCAATAAATACGTTCGCAAACATGGAGCGTGCAACGTTTGGTTCGCGAACATAGTGGATAACCAGCTGTGCGTGTGCTGTGTGCTGCTCTACGTTCAGAATCACACATCACACGGTTAATTGCTAGTTTTTTTAGGGGTTGAATATAACCGCAGATAAAGAAAAAACACTTATTGACCCGCACAACACATAACAATACAACATACAAAACGGATACATAATACATAGGTAGGTACATATAATATCATTATCTTGATATACGGTGATGATGATGATATTAATGATGATGGTAATAATAAAAAAGGCAACAAAAGCCTCTATGAGCTATTTCTTTGGCTATCTTTTATGAAAAAGAAAAGTAACTCGTCCGTAAAGTTTTAAAAATACAAATAGCATATCATTGCAAATAGCATAATAAAATATCTTCGATCTCAATTAAGGTTGTGGGCATGCCCACTGTGCCCACGACGGTGGATCCGCGATTGAGTGTTGGTGATAGTGATGGTCTTTACAGCATCACTGGACTTGACCCTTCTGGTTACTCGGCATTTTAAAGTTGTTTGACTTGCGAGATTGCAGTATGTACTAAACTAAACTAGCAATCAACGAAGCAATGCCGTGTGATGCCGGCTTAGAATAGCATTATCCCCTATCTTCCCGTGGGAGTCGTAGAAGGCGACAAAGGAAAAACCGCCTGCAGGAGACGGGCAGCAGCGCCTCCCTCAAACAGTAGGCTATACTGCGATCGCCAACCCGCCTGCCAAGCGTGGCTATTATGGCAACCCCCCCCCCCCCCCCCCCAACATGAGGACCGATCGTTGTGGCGATCCTTGGGGGGAAGTCTATGCCCAGCAGTGGGCGTCATATGGCTGATGATGAATCAACGAAGCAATGAACGAAGTTGCAGGCGGTGGCTAGTTAATAATCATGAGAATTAAGATACCAATTGGTAGCCGACTTCACGCAGCAGTAGCAGATGACGTGTCGTCGCGTTATACACGAATTTTATAAAAATACATAGAAACCAGTACAGTAGTATCGCGCCGACACGTCGTCTGCTGCTGCTGCGTGGAGTCGGCTACCAACTGAAGGTACCAGTTGGTAGCCGACGTAAGTTCGTAATACTTAACACAATAAACGATCGTAATGGTACAGTGACGAGCGCAATCGAATTGCGTGCATCCAAAACATTGCGATTTGAAACAGGGAGGAGCCGGAGAGATTTTAATTCTACTTATCCTATGACCCCGGAATTGGGAAGGTTGATTAACTTGGATATAAAAGCAACCAACATGCGTAAGCCGCTATAACTTGGGTGGGCAAGTAGTTATAAGTAGGGTTCGGGTACTGTTGAAAATTTTTATCGAGGTTCAGAAAAAAAAAACTGATAACGACTAAGTACAATTTTTTACTTTGCTTTCTACTTGGCTTTTAACCGTACGAATATAAGGATAGTTATATTAAAATATTACTAAAATTATGGCTTTCAACCGTACGAATATAAGGCTAGTATATTAAATTATTATTAAAATTATGTAGGTGTATTTAACAATATTTGGTGGTCAGAGTTTCGACGCCCTTGCTAAGTTTCTTGCCGGTTCTTCTCAGTACAAGGACTTACGAACCGATGGTATACCTAGTTACATTCATAAGAGCTGATTTGTAGCATACAGTTTAGCTTATATGATTTTGTATTTTGAATTTGAATTTTGACCTTCCCCGGTCCGGAGACGGGCCGCGGTCCGTCTGGGTGCCTGGTGTGAGTTCCATATTCATTCGATTACGTTTACGAAAACGAAATTAGCTAGGAGGCGCTACTTTAGTATGAAATTAAAGCAGCGCCTCTTGGCGACATACGAGGAGTTAAAATTTTGCCATACAAATTCTCGTTTTCGTTAACGTCATCGAATGGCGAATGAAACTCGTACTCGGCACCCTGTTGCTGACTGCTGCACTACACTGCCGCGCAATTTAAGAACGCAGTAAAGAACATGTGAACAGTTTCGAGAAAATAGATCGTAATGTCAGCACCTCAAATATCACAATCATAAACACAGTGGTGCTTACTGCGTTCATAAATTTTGCGGCAGTACACCATCGAGCTTGCCCTCAAATCAGCCATGTTTCAGGCTGCGGCCTCAGCACGAGGGCGCACACACGTTTGGTGGGGTCCCGGCCCGCTAACCCCCGCGAGTGGCCCTGGATGGCCTCCGTCACGCCCGACGGCTTTGAACAATACTGCGGCGGTGCTCTCATCACTGACAGGCATGTCCTTACTGCGGCACACTGCACTCGGAGGTGATATTTTTTGGCATTTTATTATTTCTTAGAGCAAATTAAAACCATTTATAATATGCGTGCCTAATAGTAGCTACTGTAAGGTTCCCACTGATTAGGGAACCCTCTAGGATATTTTAGCTGATGAGTGTTTGGAGAGAAATAATACCAGCTAATGTTGAGAGTAGAATGGAATGAATGATTTATTGAAAAACCTTAGCCTAGTATTATACAGTTTTTACAGCTTACAACTAGCGGCGTATCTAACAAGTAGTTTAATAAGTTTACACAATATTAACGCTAGGGCGCTCTGCGATCGGCGTGACGCAGCGGCTTGCGGAGGCGCGTCGCATATAAATATTCGCGGCGGCTGTAGGCTACCATTTGCCTGGCGGCCGTCAGACGGGACACGTAACGTGTGAGCGTGTGAGCGCGCGTCGTATTCATGACTTGCAGTGCAGCTGTGTAGGTAGCTACAATATAAAATAAAAATAACAGTTGCACTTGACTTTGTGTATTAATATAATAAAAACATTACATTAGATTAAATCGATCTCAGAGCACCTCGGCTCTTTTAAGCTCCTGTCTAGGACTGTGTGTTGTTGCAAACCTTTTTAATTTTACATGTTCGATGATTCAAATATTCATCCAGACTAAAGAGGCTTACATACAAATACAATAAACTAACTTTTACTGTGAGCTGCATATAACCTCCTTACAGTACCTACTCGTACTAGTTTCATTTGCCATTCGATCACGGCAATAAAGCAGCGCCTTCTGGGTGACCAACAAGGAGAGTTAAAATGTTGCCATAAGTAATCTCAGGACAAATGGCAAATAAAATACACAATATTAAGCAGACCAGACCGGACTAACACGACTAACACAGATATACGGACAATCATGCAGGACCTTTTTGAAGTTATTACATACGAATATTAATTCTAAACTATCGTTTCTTCTCAATAAGTAGTTCTCCCTGTGCTGTTTCCATCCATAGGAAAAGGCTCGTACCCCAGGAGTTGGGACTTAAAAATGAGCTGATGATTATATAAAAAAAAACCATTCTCCAGGTGGAAAGCTGAGGAGCTACACGTACGCCTGGGTGAATACGACCTGAGGCGCACGAACGACTCCCGCACCTACAACTTCAGGGTGGTCGAGAAGCGTCAGCACTCCGGCTTCGAGATGCCCAGCTACCACAACGACATCGCGCTCCTCAAGCTGCATAGACCTGCTGTGTTCAACACTTACGTGTGGCCTATCTGTCTACCTCCGCTGGGGATGGAACTGACTGATGAAAACGTCATTGTCATTGGTAAGTAGTCCATTTATTTCCTTCATCGGAATTCTTTTCAATGCAATTAGCACATGATAACCTTTCCTGAAAGCTAATACGCTTGTGTCAGATAGGATTGGATTCAAGCGGTGGACACAGAGTGGTTAATCTTTGTCCTGGGTCCTTAGATTTCGAAACCGGTGGCCGAACCGACCGCCAGACTACGAGGCAAGTAGTCAGTCTCTTTTTATGATTGCGACGAAGCAGAACGTCTTTCCGATAGGTAATTACTTAGGGACTCAGGGCAGAGCTTCCGCGATTCTGCTCTGATAAAACGCACACAATGGTGTCAGTTTCCTAATTTTAACATAATTAGTATATTCGGGAAAATGGCGGAATCAGGCCACGAGTATTAGATACGCGGTTAAGTATGTGTGACGCATTTTTCCCCGTTGCATTAACTAACTATAAAATCTGAGAGGCGGAGTCCTCTCCCTCTTCTCTTATCGGAGATGGGCGGAGAGCAGAGATGAGACGTTATCAACCAATAATTGGGCCATTCTCTTTCCTGAGAGAACTGGCCCATTTATTGATTGATAAAGTCTCATCTCTGCTCTCCTCCCATCTCCGATTTGGTGATCTCAAGACCTATATGTGACTCCAGGGTGGGGCACTCAGTCCTACGGTGGACCGCACAGCACAGTTCTGATGGAAGTGTCAGTTCCGGTGTGGGACCAGCAGCGCTGCGTGCAAGCCTTTGTCGACTCCGTATTTGATGAGAGCATCTGCGCAGGCGGGCCGGAAGGCGGCAAGGACTCTTGTCAGGTAAAGAGTGGTTCTTTTAGTGGAAATATTTATATCAGGTGGGTTCCACTAAGCTTTTAATAAAATGGGCCTAGTACAGACATTTATAGAATTCGTATCGTAACGTAATAAAACAATGTTGTATGGACATTGGTATAGCGCTACAACTTCCGTAAATTGAAGTACTAGCTTTGCATGGAGATCTAGGAAGATAAATATGGATGGTTAGAAACATTTTGTGGAGAAGAAGAAGCTGCCGGCTTTATATTAGCTTTAGCTTTTTAAGCTTTTTAAGTTTCATCGGATTAGAGACATGTTTAAAGTTTTTACCAATATCTTAGAAAACAACAGATCTAAAAATGGGATCATGTGGCAATATGAATATGCCTACACATATTTTGAATCGTATTTTAAATTTAATTGTAGGTATATGATTAACTAAAATTTTACTATAATTATAAGCCATGCATAATTGTTATTCGAAGTTTTGACTTTACAATTGTGTTTTGCAGGGAGACAGTGGAGGCCCACTGATGTACCAGATGCCGAGTGGGCGCTGGGCCATAGTGGGCGTGGTATCGTGGGGCAAGGGCTGCGGCCAGCCTACCCACCCCGGCATCTACACGCGCGTCGATAAGTACCTCGGCTGGATCGTCGACAACGTAGAGTTCTGAACACCAAACCCATCACAGTGCATCAATTAGGAATAGATGGATTCTAAGGCCGCATGAGAATTCATAACCATTTTTCATTTGTGTATCTATGTGGAATACAAACATTATCTTCTATATGTATAAAATTCTCGTGTCACAGTGCTGTGACTTGTTCAAAACGGCTCGATCGATTTTTATGAAATTTTATATGTATATTCGGTAGGTCTGACAATCGGTCGTAATCTATTTTTCATACCCCTGCCCTGAGTGATAAGGGTGGTCCACCCCAAACATTTTTTTCCAATACAAAATGTTCCACGATTACTTTGTTTTGTTTTCATAAAAATGATTTGATTGTATTGTTGACATAGAAACTGTTAAAGCGATACGAAGTCCGCTGGGTCAACTAGTTCCTTATAAAATATAAATATTCTCATACAGACTTTCAAATTAGTCCTTTCAAACTAATAAACATATTTTAATTTAACTTTCACAGTCTTTAATATTTTTTTTTGCCAGTCTTTAATGATCCATGTTCGTAATCTATACACATATAATGACTTGTCCTGACTGACTGATTCATCATCGCCGATCCGAAACCGCTGAAGCTATTTAGATGAAATTTGCACAGTAGGTTAATTGAGTGACGTAACTAGCCACTAAGATAGGATTTTACGGTAATCATACCCTAAGGGGGTCAAATAGGGGGTGAAATTTTGTATGAAAGTCCGTCAGTTCTAAAGTAAAATACATGAAAATTGTATTTGGCCTTTTTTGAAAAGAAATAAAGAACGATTTGTAAAATATAAATATTCTCATACAAACTCTCAAAGCTGTTCTTTCAAACTTTTAAACCAATTTTAATTTAACTTTCAAGGCCTTTAATATATTTTTTTTAATTAATTAAATAATGATCCATATTGTGAGAGACTTGTATAAAGTTGTTTTAGTCGAAGCTATTGGTTTGAAGGAATTAGAACAATGAAGATTTTATGGGATACCGAAATTTAAAATGGCTGTAACTGAACAAGGCTTGATAGAGATTATACTTTTTTGATATTTGATTTCGCTGCATTCGTAAATCGGAATGGAATGTAAACCTTCAAAATAAATAAATTTATTATTATTATTAATTCGTAATTAATAATAATAATTTTATTTCGGAAAGTGTCCATAAAATGGGCTTATGTAACAAAAATAATAATGATAAAAAAAAATTGTGGTATACAAATTCATATGTGAAAAAATGGTCGCACTCGTACTATACAACGTGTTACAGAAAGGTGTGGTCAAAATGAAAAGATCCAAAGTGTATCCGATCTAGATCTTGTATGCAGAGTTACTAAGTCATGGTAATTAACTTTAATGTGTTATGCAATTTTTAATTTAATATTTCTATTGTGACGTCACATCGAAATAAACAAGTCTCAGCTCTAGTGGTCTAGTAACCTTTGTGTACTAACATTTATGATCACTGCTGTTTGCCTATGCGCGCTTGACGTGCATCACTTCATTGATATTTTAACGACCTTCTTGGTCGAGTGGTTTGTTCACCGGTTTTCATGGTGTCGCCATAAAATATATACAATAATAAAATATATTTTATTAATATTTTTATTTTTAGATATAGAAAACAATAATAAAACTTACTTATTATATAATAAGTATGCATTTAAGTATTTTTTTAGAAGATCGAAAAGAAAACTACATCATTTTCTGAAAATGTCATTCTTGTGTATCTCAAAGACCTCTCCGACAAGCCATCTTCTATGTGGGCTAAATATTCTATGCTCAAGTCCACACTGAGTATCTACAACAATATTGATATCACGAAGTATTCAAAAGTCATAGCGTTCCTGAAACGCAGTTCAGAAGGACACAAGGAAAAAAAGTCCTTGACGTTTACATCAGGTCAAATAAAGATGTTCCTGAAAGATTCACCAGATATTTTAAATCTTTTTGAAAAGGTAAGTGTATTTTAGCTCTGTTATTTAATCTACCTAGTACTTACGTACTACACACGCAAGTTACCTAGACACTCCGTTTAAGCGCTTTGTGTATAAATTAGGTAGTAGGTACCTACACTTTACTACTTCATAAATCATAGTTTTTGCCTTGGCTATGTACCTCAAGCTTATTATATCGTTTATTGTTACAGGTTGCACTAATCTTCGGCATAATGGGGGCATGCCGAAGGCAAGAGCTATACAACATCCAGTTCGATGAAGTCTCTAACATAGACGACAGTACAATCATGGTGAAAGTTTCGAAAACAAAAACGAAAATAGATCGTTCTTTCGTTGTGACGGGCATCTGCTATGCCGTATGTAAAAAATACATGGAACTTCGACCCACCCCCTGTCGAAACCCTGCTGCTTTTTCTTGAGCTATAGATCGGGGAAGTGCGTCGATCAAAGAACTGATATTAATAAATTTGGTGCTCTGGGAAAAACTATCGCAAGTTTTTTGAATCTGCCTAACCCAGCGTTGTACACGGGGCATTGCTTCCGGCGCACCTCGGCGACCCTTCTCATAGATAGCGGTGGTGATTTGACCGCACTGAAACGACACGGGGGGTGGAAGTCTTCTACTGTGGCTGAAAGCTACATTGATGAGTCTTTAATGAATAAAATTCAAGTCTCAAATACGATCTTGAACAGTATAGAAAACAAGACGAATGAAGTAATTATAAATATTCCAACTCCGTCTACGAGCTCTACTGCTTGCCCCGCGACCGCTACAGCTGCTGGATCAATAATTAACATTAACTTTCAAAATTGTACCATCCAAAATTTGAACAATTATTATAAATAAACTATTGTCAGCTTTTACTCTTGTTGTTTGACTAATTGCATTAGTGAAGATAAAGTAGTGTATGCAACTGCATATAACACGGGTATTAAAACACTCGTTACTATTATGAAACTCGCTGCGCTCGTTTCATAAACTCACACTCGTGTTTTAATACCCTTCATTATATGACAGTTGCATAAACTACTATTAAGTATGTTTATCCGTTGTCTAGTAACCATATAACGAGTTTCATAACGAAGCTTCTCTTGGGCTAGATAATTGGTGTGAGTGTAGGAAAAATTATTTATTTATTTATTTAATTAACCATTGCATGACAAATCAAAGTTAATAATTGTCTTAATAACAACACATATACGTTCTAGATGGGATACACTTTCGATCTTTTCATTTTGACCACACATTTTTGTTACACGTTGTATATTAAATAGTTTTTTCTACGAACCTTTTCTTTGTATTTATTTTGAACCTTAGCCATAAGATGGACTGCGGTTGTGAAAGGAGACGTGTAGCGGTGTACCTATATGGAGTAGTGGCAGCACTGTTCGTCAGGAACCAGTGGTCAACATTTATTCCTTTAATCATTAAAAATACGATAATAAAAATAAAAATAATTAGAAATATCTTCTCGTCCGATATACCGCAGTGTCTCAAGACGAAAGTCTTTGACCAGTGAGTGTTGCCAGTGATGACATACGGGACTGAGACGTGGTCGCTCACTATGGGCCTCATAAAAGGCTCAAGGTCACTCAAAGAGCAATGGAGAGGGCTATGCTCGGGGTTTCTCTGCGTGATCGAATCAGAAATGAGGAGATCCGCAGAAGAACAAAGGTAACCAACATAGCCCAAAGAGTTGCTAAGCTCAAGTGGCAGTGGGCAGGGCACATTGCTCGCAGGACTGATGGCCGCTGGGTCGGGATAGTCCTGAAACGCAAAGTACCGGAAAGCGCAGTGTGGGAAGGCCTCCAACAGGGTGGACCGACGATCTGGTGAAGGTCGCGGGAAGCCGCTGAATGCGAGCAGCACAAAACCGGTCTTTGTGGAGATCCTTGGTGGAGGCCTTTGTCCAGCAGTGGACGTCTTTTGGCTGAGATGATGATGATGATGATTAAAAATACGGGTTAGCAACTGATTTTTGGCTTTAGCAACTTATGAATGCGTACCACCTGCTTTCTAGCTGCCATACTGTAAAATTGAAATAAACATTTATTTGGGAAAAAAAAATTGTTGAAATTCGAACCCGCATCCCGTGACATGCCTAGTCAGGTGCACTATTAACTACTCGTATGATATCGTGGCTCAATCCAACTCGCCGTAATTAATCAACACTGCGAAGAAAAATTCAAAGTCGAACATTGGGTTTAAAGGTTTGAACACTGGGTGCCACTACCCAACACGCGTCTCCTTTTTACAGCTGCAATAACAATAGGAATTTTTAATCGTGATTCACAAGCAAGTCGTTAAAAAATTATTAAAATAAAACAAAAAATTCGACTGCTAAAACAACTATATAAGAAACAATCACATACTCGTAAAAACCGGACTAACATAAAAAATAACTGCAAAGAGAAAAAACTGAAAAGAAAAAAACAAGCTCTACGATTCCAGAATTTGTAGCAAAGTTGTATGCAACACGAAATATTTCCTTGTCCGATCATCATCAGCTCATTTTATGTCCCCACTGCTGGGGCACGAGCCTTCCCTATGGATGGATAGGGAGAACGGGTCATAAACCACCACGCGGGCCCAGTGCGGATTGGTGGTTGTTAACGACTGCTAATGCAGCCGGGACCAACGGCTTTACGTGCCTTCCGAAGCACGGAGGAGCTCGAGATGATAAAGTTTTGGTCACCCATCCGATGACCAGCCTTTGCGAAAGTTGCTTAACCTCAGCACTCGCAGACCTGGCGCGTTAACCACTGCGCCATCGAGCTCCTCATCCGCTCCTTGTCCGATACCTATTCTTAATAATAAAATCTATACTAATATTATAAAGAGGAAAGCTTTGTATTTTTGTGTTTGCAACGAATAAACTCAAAAACTACTGGACCGATTTAAAAAATTCTTTCACCATTAAAATGCTACATTAGTGCTGAGTAACATAGGCTAAATTAAAAATTGCTTAATGATAAATACTATAGAAATACGATTTGTTTGTTTTGTTGTCATAGAAACTATCAAAGCGGTACGAAGTCCGCCGGGTCAGCTAGTCTTTAATAAATGAGTATTTATAAATGCTCAATTATTATAGATTTTGTTATTTATGTATAGGTATCGGACAAGGAAATATTTCACATTGCATTCAACATTGCTCAAATTGAATCGTAGAGCTTGTTTTTTTCGTTTCAGTTTTTTCTCTTTGCAATTATTTTTTTGTTAGTCCGGTTTTTACGAGTAGGTATATAATTGTTTTTTACATAGTTGTTTTAGCAGTCAGATTTTTTGTTTTATTTTATTAATTTGGTTTTTTTCTAACTTTTTAGTTTTGTAATGTAAATAACCAAGTACCTATTTCAAAACCTACATAACATAAGGCGTTCTAGTATAATTACTAGTGTTGCAAATAAACAGGCATTTATTTTTGTTAGAAATAAAACTTTGATTTATATTATGGACGAATCGATTATCGAGATTCAATTTTGTTTGGTGGCATAATGGCCCCATCACTAGTTGTTCTTTTTTTATTCTCTTGTCTCTGGAAAGCAAATATGGCTGGATCATAGGTTATCGTGTGTTGATAATTAAATAGTTTTATGTAGTAATAAGGGCATTTGGAGCCGTATTATTCTACTTAAGTGGATAGTGCAAATTGTGTGTGCGTCGTAAACTAATTGTTTCGGGAAAACAATTAGCCGGGATGTCGGCCACACCGCGGCTGAAATAAAAGGTATTTTTCAGGGGGAAGTGCACTTTGGGGTAGTTTGGGTGTGTTTAGGGAACCCCAGAAGACCCGGAGCCGGATTCGGGCCCCATCGGACCATATGGATCCCGTTCAGGACGGCGGGAGCGGCATGGAACTGTGAGTGGACTTTGTTAATTTTAAGGTAATTTTGATGTCTGTTGTGGGTTTCCGCAACATTTTGGTAGCAGAGCGTGGTTAATACCGGACCTCTAGGTTAATCGGTGTAATTTTGTGTATTTTTTGTTAGTTCGTAATAGGTTAAGCTCATTTTGTGTAAAATCGCACTTCCGGGACAGGTGCGGTTAAATTGTAAGGTTGGTAGTACCGTTGTTTTGTTCGTTCATTCATTTGGGCTGGGACATTTCTCAGAACGTTAATTTAATTTAATTTCGTTCAATTGAAAGCATCGAGTCCATTCGGGATAATCGATTCCGTGTTTTCATTGACTCGTTTTAATTTTGTGTTTAGGTTTATTTAGGTTAAATTATTTATAATGACAGCGTCACGGCAGGAGTTGGCTCAGCAGCTCCGGTGGTTCACCGGGCTGCTTGCATTAGTAGATCGGCCTAACCGGGAGGACGCCTTGGAGACGCGTTCGAAAGAAATGCAGGCTCGTTTCTTGTTGGCCGAGCGGTCGGTAACCGCTCTATTGTCAACCGACCCGGTCGGGGAGAAGGAGCTGGCCCTCCACGCCCAATATGTCAAGGATCTGGAGCACATCCAAGACATCTACGACGAGGTCCTTCAGCGGGTGAAGGACATCGAGCGACTGCGGGAGGGGAAGCCTGTTGCGCGCCCCGCTTCGCTCCACACCCCTGGACCCAGCGCCATGGGAAGATTGGGTGCCCTGGAGGTCCCGCATTTCACCGGATGTATGCGGGACTGGGCTGGATTCCGGAACATGTTTTTGGCCTTGGTGGATACTCGGAAGGATTTCACCAAGGCCGAAAAGCTGGCATATCTCCGTTCCTTCCTAGACGGAGAACCCAGACAGCTCGTACAGCATCTGGAGCTGCAGGATGCGAGCTACGACACCGCCATGCAGCTGCTGGAGAAGCGGTACGAGAAGCCGCGTCTTCAGGCGGACGCGCACGTGACCCATCTGCTGGGATTGCCGAGGGTCAACCATAGGGCCCAGCTGAGGGCGCAGCTGATCACCCCGCTCACCGTGTCCTTAAACGGGTTAAGGACGCTCGGACTGCCCGTCGACCAGTGGTCCTTCTTTCTTCTGCACATAGTTCTGGCCAAGTTGTCGCAGGAGATGAGGGACAAGTTCGAGCGGAATCGACTGGTCCACAAGGATCTCGGCAGCGTTCTGCCTTCGATAGGGGAACTTCTGGAGTTCCTGGAAGAGGAGGCTGGCCTGCTGGAAAACCAGCTAGCCTCCCAGGAGGCTCCGACAAGTGCGCCGGCCCGCACTTCCGGAGTCTACGGCGCCCAGCCGCCACGCAACCCAGGGAAGGGTCGCGGCAGGCTGGTGGCTGCGGCCGCCATCAACCCCGGCTCTGGATGCCGGATTTGCGGACAGAAGCACTTGGAGCAGCTATGTCCAGCAATTCTCGGGCTGCCCACAAAAGAGCGCCGAAACCTCGTTCGGACACGAGGATTGTGTTATGCCTGCCTGGGAGGACATAGGTATAATGAGTGTCCCCAGGCGAGGCCTTGCGATGTGTGCGGCGGACCGCACCATCGCTTACTGTGCACCCGTAGTGCTGAGGGCTCAGCACCGGTTCGGGAGAGGGGATCTCCCACGGGTGGCGGTTTGGGGCCGGGGTCAACTCCGCCTCCGGAAAGACGGAGTCCGCCACGGCCGCCACACTACAACCCCTCGTACACCCCGGCTCAGGTGAGTTGGGGACCGCCGGAACGGAGCCAGGTTCTGGCTACAACCCGGCACCCGGCGCGACCAACACCTGGAGTTGGTGCCTCTAAGGGCCACTGGGTACAGGGAGCCCCACCTCCGGACCCAACACCCGGATACTCGTACGCGTATCCTCCGCCGCCGTTGCCGGAACAACAGCGACATGAGAACCGTCAACAGTTCTCACCGGTACTGCACGAGTACCCGAGGTTGGAATACCACCCACCCTATCACCGGTATGGTGGGGCACCTGGATACGCACCACCCCGGATGGTGGCCTGCACGCGTCCGACTTACTGGCCGAGTCATCACGGTTCGACAGGGTCGGCTGCTGGCTCTGACGCGTGACTAGCCTGTGGTCGGGCTACGTCGGAACCGAGGACGGTTCTTTTGCCCATCGCGCAGGTACGCGTTTGGGGACCTAGGGGGGACTTCGTCCGGATACGAGCCCTCCTAGACACTGGGGCACAGGGCTGCTTAATTACTACGAGGGTAGCGAGGCGCCTACGTCTGGAGTGCGCGCCTCCCTCAGTTCCGATTCGGGGAGTCGGAGATACAGAAGTGGGGGGTCTGTCCGGTCAGACCCACATTTCCTTCTCTCCTGTGCATTCCGCTTCGATACGGATTGCGGCGGCCGCGATCGTACTCGACAATCTGCTGGGTTGGCATCCACCGACAGACATTCCGCGGGACGCAATGCCTGACACATCAGGTCTCATGCTGGCAGACCTTCATTTCGAGGAGCCGGCTCCGGTGGACCTCATATTGGGAGCGGATGTACTGGGCTGGATCCTTTTAGGGCCTCAGCGGAGTCTGGGCCGCTCTTCGTTGGTAGCTATACCTACCATCTTTGGACACGTTTTAATGGGACCGGTTTTCGACCAGGAGACGCGGGATGTCTCACCTGTCGTCGCTACTACCTCCATCGCTAGGACGATGCAAAAATTCTGGGAACTGGAAGAGCCTCCCATGGTCTCCCGTCTGGATCCGGAGCATGTGGAGTGCGAAACCTTTTATAAGGATCACACACGCCGGATGGCGTCGGGTAGGATCGAAACTCGACTGCCCTTTATCGACTGTCCCCCTCTCTTGGGAAAATCGAGCGCGTTGGCAGAGAAACGACTCTTGTCCATGGAGCGTCGTATGTCTCGCGATCCGGTACTTCGGGAAAAGTATATCGAGTTCATGCGAGAATACGAGGCCTTGGGGCATATGTCGCGGGCGACTGTCGACTGGACAACGACAGATCATTTTTTCTTGCCTCACCATGCGGTGTTGAAGGCATCATCTGGAAAACTACGGACTGTTTTTGACGGATCGGCACCGTCGTCGACTGGAGTTTCATTGAACCAATGTCTCCATTCTGGTCCGAAGTTACATCGGGACATTGTCGACATCATTTTAAATTTCCGAAGACACCAGGTGGTGATCGGTGCGGACATCCGGATGATGTTCCGCCAAACAGTAATACATCCTGCGGACAGGAGGTTTCAGTTAATACTCTGGAGGGAACGTTCGGAGGATCCCATCACCGTCTACGAGCTCAACACCAACACGTACGGCCTGAAGTCGAGTCCCTTCATTGCCATCCGGTCACTGCTGGAACTGGCGGAGCAGGAACGGGCTCGCTTTCCCCGGGCAGCCGCTGTACTGACACGTGACGTGTTCGTAGATGATATCTGCACAGGGGCAGCCTCTCTGGAGGAGGCGCTCATCATCAGGAATGAGCTGATCGGACTCCTCGCGGCTGGTGGTTATGAGTTGAGAAAATGGTTATCCAACGAGCCACAGCTTCTGGTTGGGATTCCGGAAGATCACCAACAGAATCCTCAGCTATTCGAGGACGCAGGAGATCCGAACTCTATCGCCGTTTTGGGAATTAAATATCAGCCGGTTCACGATATTTTCACATTCCGGGTAGAACTGGAAACTACAAGAGTTTGGTCGAAAAGGACGGTCCTTTCCACCATCGCTCGGATGTTTGATCCAAATGGATGGATCAGCCCGTGCATTTTTATGGCGAAGTGTTTATTGCAAACACTGTGGACACTCGGAGTCTCGTGGGATGAGCCACTGGTAGGGCTCTCACTCGACACTTGGCTCGCTCTGATCTCTACGATCGAGGCGATCAATCAGGTGGCGTTGCCGCGGCGGATCTTGCCGCGGGGCAAATACAGGGCAAGCCTACATGGCTTCTGCGATGCGTCAGAACGAGGGTATGCCGCAGTGGTGTATCTGCGAACGGTGGACTCGAAGGGTCGAGTCGCCGTCTCCTTGCTTCTGGCTAAAAGCAAGGTGGCTCCCCTCAAAACTAGGCTGACAATCCCGAAGCTGGAGCTTTGCGGGGCGCATCTATTGGCCAAACTGTTGTGCCACGTGCACAAGGAACTGACGTCTACGGTGGACATCCAAAATGTCTACGCCTGGTCTGACAGTCAGGTAGCTCTGGCATGGCTACGCGGGGCACCCCACGTATTGGAAACGTTTGTGGCCAATCGGGTATCTCAGGTACAGAACTCGGGCATCGAAATTTGTTGGAGGCACGTTCCCGGCCCCTGGAATCCTGCCGATTGTGCCTCTCGGGGCTGCACCGCGCCGGAATTGGTGCAGCATGCCCTCTGGTGGGGTCCAGAGTGGTTAAAGGAGGGTGAGTCATCATGGCCGGTCACCATGATCGATGGCTCTCTAGGGATGCTCCCTGGAGTAAGGGTTTTGGTGACAACAAACGAGTCAAGGCCAGATCCGAATTGGTTGACGGCTCGATACAGCAAACTGGACAAATTGCTAGGAGTAACTTGCTGGATCCGGAGATTTCTACATAACTGCCGCCATCCAGACAAGAGGCAGTTATCACCCGTGGCGGGTGCTGAGGAACGCAGGAGTTCACTGTTGGCCCTGATACGGCTGTTTCAAGCCGACCGGTTCGAGGACGAACTGAAGATTTTGCGCGTCGGTCGCGCAAAGCTCAAGGGAGCGATCTCTCGGCTCAACCCATTTCTGGATGCGGATGGACTGTTACGCGTTGGAGGTCGCCTCAAAAATGCCGACCTGCCCTTCGGTAGCCGTCATCCTCTGCTACTCCCCAAAGGAAGACCTTTGGTAGAACTGGTGGTCTCGGATAGACACCTGAAAAACGCTCACGCGGGGTGTAATGCGTTACTGGCGATATTACAGAGGGAGTTCTGGATTTTGTCCTCTCGGAGAGTGGTTCGCAGCGTGTTATTTAAGTGTGTGGCTTGTTATCGGGTGAAGGCCTCCACTATGCAGCCACAGATGGGGAATCTCCCTTCTGACCGGGTTTGTCAGACTACTAGGCCGTTCGACGGGGTCGGTACGGATTTTGCTGGACCGTTTCTGGTGAAAACCACAGCCTATCGTAACACTAGGGTCACGAAAGCATACCTGTGCGTTTTTGTCTGCCTGGCCACTAAGGCCGTCCACCTGGAAGTGGTTTCGGCTCTGTCTACGGAAGCCTTTGTCGCCACGCTGGATCGTTTTGTTTCGCGACGGGGTTTACCTTCTCTCATTCGGTCCGACAACGGTACCAACTACAGAGGCACTGCCAACTACTTAAAAGATGTGAACGATTTTCTGGATAAAAATTGTAATAGCATAAGTCAAGCTCTCGCACAGCGGGGAATCACATGGCGATTTAGTGTGCCAGCCTGTCCCCACTGGGGCGGGATATTTGAAGCCGCGGTAAAATCGGCAAAAACCCACTTGCGCCGGGTAGTCGGGGAAACTACCCTCACGTATGAGGAACTTACAACTGTGTTTTGTAAGGTTGAGGCGGTTCTCAACTCGCGTCCGCTTTGTCCACTCTCCTCTGACGCAAATGACATGGAAGTCCTGACCCCTGGTCATTTTTTGGTCGGTCAGCCACTCACTGCCCTGCCTGAGTATCCCTGGAAGGATGAACGCAGACACCGGATGTCTCGTTTTCAAATGATACAACAAATGAGTCAGGACTTGTGGCGTCGTTGGTCACTGGAGTATCTGCATTTATTGCAGCAGCGTGTAAAGTGGACAGACCGGACGTCGCCCCCTTCGGAGGGGGATCTGGTTTTATTAAAAGAGGCTAATTTGCCATCGTTATTTTGGAGACGAGGTCGCATTTTAAAGTTAATCTGGGGCGCGGACGGGACTCCGCGTGTGGCGCAAGTGTTGGTTGATGGATCGGTGCTAGATCGCGCGGTCACGACCTTAGCTCGATTACCGGTTGACTAGTTTAAGATTTCAGGCTAGAAAGCGGTACGTCCGCTTTGGGTGGCGGGATGTTGCAAATAAACAGGCATTTATTTTTGTTAGAAATAAAACTTTGATTTATATTATGGACGAATCGATTATCGAGATTCAATTTTGTTTGGTGGCATAATGGCCCCATCACTAGTTGTTCTTTTTTTATTCTCTTGTCTCTGGAAAGCAAATATGGCTGGATCATAGGTTATCGTGTGTTGATAATTAAATAGTTTTATGTAGTAATAAGGGCATTTGGAGCCGTATTATTCTACTTAAGTGGATAGTGCAAATTGTGTGTGCGTCGTAAACTAATTGTTTCGGGAAAACAATTAGCCGGGATGTCGGCCACACCGCGGCTGAAATAAAAGGTATTTTTCAGGGGGAAGTGCACTTTGGGGTAGTTTGGGTGTGTTTAGGGAACCCCAGAAGACCCGGAGCCGGATTCGGGCCCCATCGGACCATATGGATCCCGTTCAGGACGGCGGGAGCGGCATGGAACTGTGAGTGGACTTTGTTAATTTTAAGGTAATTTTGATGTGTAATTTTAGTGTCTGTTGTGGGTTTCCGCAACAACTAGAACACCTTACTAATGCCCAATGCCTGCGCATACACCAATTGTCAATAATTTGAATAAGGCGTAAAAACGAAACTTTTGACTTACAAGTTCTTTGAGTTTTTTAAACATGGGAATAAAATCTGCTAATATTCCCGAAAACTAAACACCATAAAATAGTGCTGTACCTAAATAAAATTATTAACTACGTCTACGTCCATAGAAAAATTGGTTCATCATCATCATCAAAAAAAAAATTAAATCAAAATCAAATCAAATTGTCTAATTCTATTTTTCTATTCTTTTTTTCTAAATTCCCTAGACGTTGTACTTAGTTCTGATAGCTAAACCCCTCCTTCTGACGCAGTCAGGTAAAAAAAGAAACAATTGCGATGATTACGTACTTAAGAGCGTTTACGCCGAGCGCGAGACCTTAAGTTTAGGTTTTTAAGTCCAAATATCACGCACACAGAAGCGGGCTGTGAGCGCGCGCGAGTGTGTGCGTAGAGTAGGCTAGTTCTGCTCACTATAGTCAAACTCACTACTTTGATCCGTTCGAATTTAGTTTTTCGGTATACTTAGAAATTATTGAAGTGAAAACTTCTTTAGCGGCGTTGTACATTTTTTTTGTAATGGGTAAAAAATGTTAAATTCGCGTCAGTACACGGATGGAGAGTAGACAGCCGGCGCGGCGTAGGAGAGGAAGTATCCCCCTCTCTTTCTACGGCGCGGCGAAAATGTATGCCTGTTGTTTCGTTTAGGCGGCGCAGGGCGCTTGCGCGAATAAATTGTCATGTTTGTGTATGATAGCACGATAAATAAATATTGTATTCTACCACATAAATGATAGTACTTTTATACTGATAATTGAAGCTTCGTGCAAAATTATTCCCTAACCATTCCAAAATATCAAAAATGCACAACGTTAATATTCAAGTTTTCACTTCTGCCGGCACTCCTGGGGTGCAACCCGTCGTTTTTTTATTTTTAACTATGGGCGTAAGCAGATGGCTAAACTACAGATACATGAAATAAGTACCTATAATATTATATTGTATGTATTTTTATTAATGTTGTAATTAATCTTATATCACAAAATTATAATCAATACCTATCTGTTCCTCAACGATTTATTTTGGACGAATTGATTTGACGACGACACGTTTTATTTTATTTTATTCATAGCTCGGCAAATGTCTCCACTCCACTTGATGTTAAGTGGAAATGGAGTCCCTGTTGTTCCCTGCATGACGTTGACAGTTGACAGTTTGTTGATGGTTTGAGATACGAAACATTTAAAAATCCTTCTTATTTAAGTTTTTCTTCCAATATTTTACAAAGAAATGATTAATTGTATGGGCAGTCAAATAAATTGACCGATTTTTTAGAATATATCAATAATAATATGTTGTCTATTACCAAGCCCAATTTTGCTAATCTCCTTTTAAAATAAATTTTGTATAAAAACTACTTGGAAAATATGAGCCACATAAGCACAAAGCGCATCATGCAGCAATAAAATAGGTGCTGTCAAAACTCGGTCAAGTTATTTGACTGCCCATACAATTAATCATTTCTTTGTAATACATTGGAAGAAAAACTTAAATAAGTAGGATTCTAAAAACATAATAATAGCTAAGAATACTTAAAAAAATTAAAAAAGGAATACACTTATTAACATAATAAATAATTAGTCTACAAAAGTCGCACTGCTAGGATATGGCGAGGAGATTGGGCCATAGCCCATAGCGCACACTGACACGGGTGCGGAGCAGTCGTGACAAAAACTGGGACCACCGGTTTTACGTGTCTTGCAAAGGATCCCCTCCTTTTCCCTCCTTCCCTCCTCCGAGAGAAACACACATAGATGGTATTTCCCACCCATCCCGTGGGCCAGCATTGCAAAAGTTACTTAAAGCTCACTGCAAAGTTACTGGAAGCTTTACCTACATACTTACACCACGCCCGATTCGGAGGGGGGGGGGGGGGGGGTTGAATTTGTTACCCATTATCTCTGCAACATAATATACGTTGTCAGTTTAAAAATTTAATTTGTTTATGCTCTCACCAATTATCTAGCTCAAGATAAGTATTCTTAAGAAACTCGTTACTATAGTAAGATAATATGGATAAATGCATAGACATGGACATGCATGCATGCATAAACATAGAAAAAACACCTAGACCCGAAATAAATTTAGAAAAAAACAGTCCTTCTCTAAATTAACCCGACCGGGAATTGAACCCGGGGCTTCGGAGACGGCGCGACGCCCGACCCGGCGCGCTTACCACTCGACCACGGAGGTCGTCCAATTTAAAAATGTTGCAATTCATCAAAAGTAACATAAAATAATTTATTCACTAAAGTACTAAGATTTGCTTATCGCGCTATTAATTTGAACTATCTTCGAAATTACGGCAATTGTTCGAAAATCGTCGGGTAGAGCGTCGAGCGACGTGACCACTCTCTCAGAGGCCTCGCGGCGGACTGATTTGATACTAATAGAACGCAGAGTTTTGTAGTAGTTTTAGAGCAGTTTTAAAATATTTATAGAAAAATTATAGAGCTAATTTAGTAAAAAGAATTTTGCGCATAATTTAAACAACACTTTTTTCCATAGTAAAAAGCTTTTATCTTATATTTATATAGTAAGTTTAATAGAGAAAACAATTATTTTATCACCTATAATTTCTTTAAAAATTCAAAATGTTCGGATTTTTATAGTTTTTGTTAGTAACCAAAATCTAAAAATGTTTTCAACAAACTATTTTGTTGAAGATCTTTCAAATTGAAATAAAATTTTTGTTCTTAGGTTTGTCAGTAATTTAAACACATTTTTAAGCTTCGAAGTTGACGCGGAAAGTCAAATTATGAAAACCTCTGTTCAATTATCTTGTTATAAATTCCAAAATATCCACAAATCTAAAAATGTTTTCAACAAACTATTTTGATGACAAGATCGCCTAATGATATAAGTAATTAACATATTTGTAAAGTAAATATTCATAGATATTAAGAGGTTTGAAAAGTACAGTTTTTGAGCAAAACGGCGTAAACGCTCTTAAGTAATACTACTGTATTATTTTACAAATTTACAAAATGATAGATTAATAAATAAATGAAGAGTTAAATAATTGCTATTTTTCTGAAGACATCGTAATTGGTTGGTTATATTGAAAATAAATATATGTTATACATTATACTCGTACTATAACTATTTATTAATTGTCAAAGATGGTAAAGGCCGTCTGTGGTCAACAGCAATCTCTTTTTATAGAGTGTTACATTTTCAATGTACTCGTATTCGCGTAGGTATATAAATCCTCCACACACACTGAAAAAATGCACCAACTTTCGTCGAATAGTTTGACAGACTATGACTAACGAATCTGAAATGTTGGTATAGTGTAGCCAAATACACGATTGTATAATTTTGACTCGACCATAATTATTTTCGAAAACACCTCTAATCACTTTTGTTGAAATTACTACATAATAACTTCATTTATATGCTTGGAAACCACTCAAATACATTGATAACATCAATATTCGTAATTTAGTAGTTGCATATTTTGATAACTAAAACCACTTTTTTTTAAATATTTTAAGATTCTGTTAATTTCTAAGCGGTCTTAATCGTCGCGGGCGCTACGTATTTTCGACCTTATGACAGCGCCATTAAGGATCAGCCGTTTCAAATGTTCACAAAACTAGGTGTCGTCTTCTACTTCAACATGGCCATGGTGACTTCTTCTCCGCACTCTTGGATGGCCCGCAGCATACCCAGCACCTGAGCTTGGTCTATCTCAGGGTGGAAGGTGAACGCCAGCCGGAAGAAGTTCTTGTACTGGCGCACGGGCGAGTAGGCCACCATCAGGCGCGAAGATAGCGTCAACAGTTCTTTAATCTTCGGTGTTATCTGCAAGTAAAGAGTTTGCCTTTTTATTTAGGATTTCGAGATGATAAAGTAACGGTCACCCATCTGGTGATCAGTCTTTGCAAAAGTTACTTAACGTCATCAATCGCAGATCGAGATATAGTTCTATATCACATGATTGTGCTCGGATTGGTTGATGGATTCACTTGTTTTAAGTCTGCCTGGCTAGCTAGTAGCGGGTCCGTGGCTTACGCCCCCAGTGGTGGACGCACCCGTGGTCGACGCCCCCAGTCAGTTTAATTTACTTTGAAGAAATTTTTAATCAAATGTACTGGCAGGCATAAAAGGCATAGGATTGTAATAATATTATATCATAACGATTCTTATTAGAAATGCTTTAATTTGGATGTATGTTTTAAAAAACTTTTAATTATTTCGAATCATAAATTTATTTAAAACGATAAGTAATCTAGTAAAAATTGGTGTTTTAATCACAGGTTTGATCGCCTATATCAAGAACATTATTTTACTTACTTATTTCAATAATTAGTCTTAAAAAGTAGTGTAGAGCTACTAACTTTACATGTAAAATGTTCTTTTGAACTTTGTAACAATAATAACTATGGAATAAGTATCCAACTTCTTTTAAACTTTGTAACAATAATATTACAAAATACTTAAGTATTAAAAATTAAACAAATATAAAATAATATAAATACAACTTTACATGCAATGTCACTATCTTTTTATTATTTTTATAAAATTATGATACGATCTTCCAAGATCGAATCGATATCTGCAAAATATTTGAAACTAGTTAAAAAAAACAACGCATAATATGTTTGATATTTTGTTTAGGTTAAGGTACACTTTTGACATTAACTGTACTAAGTGCAAAAGCACAAAAAAAAATATTCATAAAATTATTAGAGTCGGGGGCGTCGACCACGGGTGCGTCCACCACTGGGGGCGTAAGCCACGGACCCCTAGTAGCTACCATCATTTTATCTTAGTATGTAGTCGTAACATCAATGTTAGTAATACTTACCATTAATCCGTCGTCTGCTGAGAATACAGAGACAATAGAATTTCAATTGTTTGGCGGCGCTGATCAGCGCTCGCGCTTATTAAAAGTGATAGTGGCTTACAAATAAACAAAGAATAAGGTCCGAATAGTTATACCGCGTTTTGTCTCTTTTACTCTAATTTGAAATGACGTTTAAGTGACAGGAACAAAACACGGAATAACTATTCGGACCTTATTTTTTGTTTATTTGTAAGGCCCTTCGTGCTTACCTTATGCATCATCTCCCACCATTTCTCGTCTTCCTTCTTCCCTCTCATGAAGGTGGGGATATACCAGAAGCACACGTTGGGGCACAGCAGCGTCGCAGTCAGCGGGCGGAAGCCCTCGGTGGAAGACACTTGGCCCAAGCACCAGGCAGCGATGTCCATGGTACGGTCGGTTAAATTGCTCAGGCCTAAGTCTCCACGAGCTTTCCATATCATCCATAGCTTGAATGCGTCTATCTGTCATAATAAACGTTTGATATAATTTAGGATTTAATATAGATTACGCCTCGGGGGCCCAGTGGGCAAGCGCCCGGCCTGATACTCGAAGGTCCCGGGTTCATTTCCCAGTTCGGGCAGGCTTGTGATCATCAATTGTATTAATTACTTGATTTCAATGATTTGCCTTTGCCTAACAGTGGGATGGGACTACAGTGGGACAGTCATTGGCTAATTACTACTATTTATTTATAATTTAGGAACTCGTTTGCGCTTACTTGTTAGCATATAGCAAGATCGAGATTCGAGCTCTTCCGTGCTTCGGAAGGCACGTAAAGCCCTTGGTCCCGGCTGCATTTGCAGTCGTTAATAACCACCAATCCACACCGTGCCCGCTTGGTGGTTTATGGCCTGTTCTCCGTATCAATCCATAGGGAAGGCTCATGCCCCAGCAGTGGGGACATAAAATGAGCTGATATGATATAGTACTCTTACCTTCCTCCCGCACTGCACGCTCTTATCACCCGTGTCTAGACGCACGTCATAGAACTTGTCCTGCTGGAACAGGTACTGGGCCGCCGCGCAGTTGCACTCGTGAAGCAGACCGCGCTCGCGCACCAAAAACACGGAGCACTGCAGCGGCGCGCCCGCCATCTTGTGGGGGTTCCACGAAATGGAGTCCGCGCTGGAGACAAAAGCAACTCAGCTTACAATTAAGGGGTAATATGGAAGAAAAGAAAAATATATTTTTTAAAGAGTTTTTGCTTTTGCTGATGGCCTCAGAGACACAGGACTTTTTGGGGGCGGTGAGAAACTTAAAGGGTGATAAATAACGTCAGAGGTTTCTAGAGGGAATGTATGGAATCACGCAAGCGAGGTATTCGGATCGGATCGGGGGAAAAATACAATCGAGTGTATTCATGAAGGAGACCACACTCGTTCACTAAAAACACGGAGAACTGCAGTGGCGCGCTTGCCATCTTGTGGGCGTTCCATTAAATGGAGTCGGCGCTGTAAACAAAAGCAACTCAGCTTACAGAGTTTTTGAATCTCAATGGTGATATCAAAATTAAAAGTGACATGACATGCACTATGAAATATAATTATTGTTGCATTATTTACAATTTTATAATTAAGACCAAATCGCAAAAAGAATATTCGGTGTCAAAAAGTGATACGGAATTGAAACCGCGCTCGTGCACATAAAACACGGAGCACTGCAGCGACGCGCCCGCCATGTTGTGCGGGTTCCACGAAATGGAGTCCGCGCTGGAAACAAAAGCAACTCAGCTTACAGGAACAAGACAGGAAAAATCGCATTTTAATTAACGTGATCGAATTTGAAATCTCACTCTAGGTACCCATCACAATTCTGCTGTCTCCTTCAACTTTTCCCACCCTTACGAGTACTTTGAAGAATACATTATTATAATATTATGTAGATTACTTTTTAAGAATAATAAACATGTTATGATATATTATTGTGTATTTACCTACCTTTGAATTCCGTTTAGTTTATTACTATGATTCTGTGACAGTATTAAACTTCCTCCCCAGCAAGCCTGAAAGGAAATAGTTTAAAACATTATAAAAACCATGGAATAGCCCAAAACCCATATTAATTGTGATAATCCTTAGAATCCAATGTTCGGTAGTGTAGACAGAGGCTGAGCTAAGTTGATGTTAACCAGCAAGGGTACGCTACCGCTTGTCGTTTATAGCCGACTGCAGCGGCCAAAAGGTTAAATATGCCTAAAAGTTTTACTCACATCAACATGCATCCACACGTCGTATTGCTTACAGATTTTCGAGATTGCTTCCAGGTCATCGATGGCTCCAAGCACCGTGGTACCAGCAGTGGCATTCACTAGGAGCGCACGTCTGCCAGCTCCTTGCTCCCTTTTGATGGCAGCCTCTAGTTCGGGAACCAGCATTTGTCCCTGATCGTTCGTTTTTATGATTACGACGCTCTCGGTGCCAAAACCCAACCAGTGTGCAGCCTTTTTTATGGAGTAGTGACTCTGGAAACGTATGGTTAATAGATTATTAAGGATGCCGATGGCGATGGCGCAGATTATGAAAAGGAGTTCTTCGGACTGACAGACCAAAACCAACAAAAGGAAGTTATTGTAGCAAGTAAGTAAAGAGGAGGTCAAAGGCGACGCGGCGCCGGCGTTCTGGTTGCGCCTTTCGCAATGGTGCTTTACCGGAAGGGTGATATACTCATTTACTTGGTGCAGGGATCGTATTTGGGACCTCTTATTCTAAGACCAGTGGCGATCTTATTTGGGACCTCTAAGGCCAGTGGCCCATCTATTTCTGTAAAAGGTTACGCTGCAGCTTAATTTTCACCAAGTACAACTACTCACATCTTCGGAGGTGAAGAGCACCATCTCTGGCAGGTTCCGCATGCCTTTGCTCTTAGCGAGGGGATAGGCTTTGTAACGAGCAGTGGTGACTGCGTAGAACAGCGATATGCTGCCGCCGGGGCTGAAGATGCCGTCACCTTGGGGAAGGCCAACTACTCACATCTTCGGAGGTGAAGAGCACCATCTCTGGCAGGTTCCGCATGCCTTTGCTCTTAGCGAGGGGATAGGCTTTGTAACGAGCAGTGGTGACTGCGTAGAACAGCGATATGCTGCCGCCGGGGCTGAAGATGCCGTCACCTTGGGGAAGGCCGAACAACTCCAGAATGTGGCGGAGCATCGCCAGCTCGATTAGAGTGAAGACCGGAGCTACCTCATAGGTGTATCTGAAATTAATTACAACACAATTCTGCCGTCATAAGGAAAAAGGGCACAACTAAATTTTTTTTTAAATTTGAGTTAGATACACATTTGGAATCAGGAGAAAACCCGTTTCAACCGTTTTCAAACCCGTTTTTCTCCTGATTTGCAAAATGTTAGATGTGCCTTTTTTAATTATGACGGCAGAATTATTTTTAACTATACTATAGCTCGAGTTGAAAAAATAAAAATAAAAATTACTCAACCGTCAACGCACTATCAGCTCGGGTTGGTAAATAAAAGCTTACAAAATAAACTTATTTAAAGTTTTATTTATCTAAGTACAAAAGACAAAACTAGAGGGATGCGCTCTAGTGCGCTTGAGCGCGCATAAAAACCTTAAAAGTAATCTAAATAGGCTTCCTAGTTTAAACTAGGAACTAGTAAAAATTCTAGCTAAAAAAAGTTTCTAGCTGAAAAAAAAGTTATTGTTATTTTCTGGGCCCGCATGGTGGTTTTCTTTGTCCGTTCTCCTTATCCATCCATAGGGAAGGTTCGTGCCCCAGCAGTGGGGACAAAAATGAGCTGATGATGATACAGAGTTATAGAACACCTCGGTGACCGAGTGGCAAAGCGCTCGGCTCGATTGGTTCAATGCCCAGGTCGTGTAAAGTATGTTTGAGATTGTTCGATAGATGGCCCGGGTTTGGTGGCAACCCGCATTAAGCAAGCGTGGTGAATAAGCCAATAACGGAATGACGGAGGAGAATTGCCCAGCTGTGGGATAGTATATAGGCTAGGCTATTTGCTTTGCCTTTTACTGAGTTACAAACTACCCTTGATGGAAAGTGGCAACCGCAGCCCCTGAACGCTGGCAGGCAACACCTACCTACAAAGCTTCATTTCTTATGCGTCTGCACTGTTAGTTACAAAGCAGTGTAAAACATTGCTGTATGACGGCAGATATTAGAAAATTACGTATAAAGGTATTGGCCCACTATAATCGCACCGCAACAGCACGGCTCCAACCCAGCATTTAGCTTGTCATTTAAATTAGAGCATTAAATCATGTGTCTTAAAGTATATTTCATAATGTCAATATGAAAACCCGACGGCGAGCCAACGGCAAACCGTCAGCGCTATGGCGGCTCGTCGTTGGCTTTTTCATAGTTTGAATGACATTTAAATGCTGGGTTGGAGCGGACTGTTACGGTGCCGTTATAGTGTGCCATGCCCATTAGGGCGATCGCCATTCAGTTGGATTTTGGATCTCTACCCAGAATTGTTGAAAAAAAGACGAGTTGCCTCAGATGCCTTTTTATTAACAAATTACTAGTCAATACTATACATTTTTATTTTTGCTGTTTTTATTGATGAAATAAGTCTCAAATAAAAACTGCTTTAAAAATATATTTTTAAATTTATTTGCATTTCGTAGCGACGACGCCACTGTACCTAATTTAAAGTTGTCTAAATATTTGAATTCCTAAGTACTTACAAGTCGAACACCTTTGATACGAATACATGCGCTATGTGCACTAAATGGCAGAAGGTGAACAACTTTTCAAACAACACTGTTTAGGTTTACTGAGTAAATTTTCAATATTAGGACACAAGCAATATCATTGGATCTAATAGGTATCTAGTAAAAATTTTATAATTCTTTCCGAACCGGTAGATAATGCAAGACGTCATTGTTTAGGTAAATAATCATAGGTTCATGTTGTAATGCTATTATTTGTACTGGCTGTTGACGTCTCTGCAATGTAGATTTCTTTTTTATCTTAGGGGTAAGCAGTGCCTTAATCTTACCTGATATTAAGTGATGATAAGGCCAATAGTTGAAGCGCATTTCACCCGGGATCCTCAACCACTGACGCACTGGATATCAAGCTAGCTGCCGCATCACAGCAATGCTACAAACATTGATATTCATTTTATGTCCCCACTGTTGGGGCACGAGCCTTTCCTACGGATGGATACGGAGAACGGGCCATAGACCACCACGTGGGCCCAGTGCTGGTTGGTGGTTGTTAACGACTGCTAATGCAGCCGGGACCAACGGCTTTACGTGCCTTCCGAAGCACATGGAACTCGAGATAATAAATTTTTGGTCACCCATCTGATGACCGGCCTTCGCGAAAGTTGCTTAACCTCAGCACTCGCAGACCTGGCGCGTTAACCACTGCGCCATCGAGCTCCTCCAGAGATTTACAAACGTTTAATTGGCAAAATCAGTAAAGTTATATTAAATCTTCTTTTAGTTTCGTAAGAATTTTCTTATTGAAACTTCTTGATAATATGGCACACTGAAGGCCACTTATACGAGTAAGTGTCATTCATCAGACAGTCAAGAATACAACCTCTTTTACTGATAGGAGCATTTTATGTTGTTTGCTCTACTCACTCTACTAATTACTATAAGTCTGTTACGACATTAATTAACTGACTTATAACAACCAAGATGCACTAACAATTCAAGTGTGAATTCAAAAAATTATTGATCGTTCAATAGACATTATTTTTAAGTTCGTCAGTAATTGATTGTGCAATTATACTTACATTATGTAGAATTCTTTGTTAAATTTACTTTTCATTTTCAAATGCTATAAATTTATAAAATACAGTGAAAAAATTAAACGCCTACCCGACCCATCCAGGAATCGAACCAGAAGAAGCGGAAGACCCAGGTTCGAGTCCTGGCTGGGTCGGGTAGGCGTTTAATTGTTTCACTGTATTTTATAAATTTTGTAAACATTTAATTCTTTGTTATGTTATCATATTTGTAACAATTATTGATGAACCAATAAAAAAAGTGTTTCATATTGCAGTAGATATAACAGAAACAAAAAACAAATAGCGTCTGCGAATTTAGTTATAAATGCTTGTAACTAAGCTATTCCTTACGGATTACCCCTTGATCTGCCTCTCACCTAGAGTTGCCAACCATACTTTAAAATAACGTATCCTACGTTATTTTCCATCCCCATACTTTATTATTTTTAATAAAAATAAAGTATGGAAAATACTTTATTTGCGACTAATGCGTGCGTTTGAACGAAATATTCCTGTTGACTTAATTTCTGAACTACTCAATGATACTCACGACTCAGGTGAAGTGAAACGAAACGCAACGCTAATTTCTGAACGCGCTATATAACAATAAAAAAATATTAGATAGTGCCAAGAGTACAAAGAAATAGGTTTTAAACATTTATATAAATAAATTTGGAAAATACTTTATTTTTTCTTCAAATCCTTTTTTTATACTAGTTAGTTATAGATTTACTTTAATTTCCTGAAAAATAGTTGGCAACCCTACTCTCACCTGATGTAAAATGATTATAAGGGTGAAGGTGAAAGCGCTTTATACCCTGCCCCCTGACTATGAGCTCTTATAGCAGTATTATTGCAGTTGTGGAAAAGAGACGCGAATATATTCGCCGCTACACGCGTCTCGTTTTCACAACTGCAATAATACTGCTATAAGAGCTCGTGGTTACCCCCCAGAGGATTCAACTACTGAGGCACTGGCTATCTTATTTCTAATTGTATTTTTATTTATTAGAATAAATATTATTAACGGGATTATTACCATGTTTATTGTCGTGTTTGAGTATCCGATATTTCGGCACAGTTGCATGCGCCATGATCACGGATGTACTGAAGTTATTGCGGGTGGGGTGATTATGAGCAGACAAAACGATCTACCCTCTTCCTTAATCGTTTTTTGCGCTCAATACTCGTACCACTGGCTCCTAAGTCACTATTCACTCGAACTTGTTCTCGACACACTACACTGACCGTATCAGATCGCGAAACGGCACTTTTGTTCTTTTTGCGGTCTTTACATAGGCTAATCACTGGATTCCAGAAACGCGACAGTTTAAACCCATCTTCGCGATTGAAATTTTTGTATTTTGTAATTTCAATCGCTTCTCTTACCAATCTTGGTATGTAGTGACGTTCTGTTGAAATTATCTGGGGGTTATAAAATTCAATCCAGTGATTAGGACCCGATTGGATCAAATGTTCAGCAATGGCCGATTTTTGCGTATCGTTATTCTTTACAGCTTTTATATGCTCCTTAATTCGGCAGGCTACTGTACGTTTTGTTTGGCCAATGTAGGAGCTACCGCAGCTGCAATCGATCTTATACACACCGGGCTTTTCTAGGGGAAAGCTGTCTTTTGGTGAACGTAGACATTGAGCTACTTTTTTAAAAGGAGTGAAGATGGTGTTAATTGAGTATTTATTGAATATATTTGCGACCTTATCTGTCACTCCTTTCATATACGGCATAAAAAGCGGTTGCCTTTCTACCCTGAACCTATCGTGTTTGGCTTTGTGTCTAGATGTTAACACCTTCCCCTTGTATCCGTTCTTCTGCAGAACCTGCCGGACATGGGATAACTCCTCGTGCAGTGTTTCATTATCGCACAAGTCGTAAGCCCGGTTGGTTAGCGATGACACTACAGAGTTCAGATGTTTTGGGTGGTGATGAGAGGTTGCATTAATGCACGAGGAGTTATCCCATGTCCGGCAGGTTCTGCAATAACTTCAGTACATCCGTGATCATGGCGCATGCAACTGTGCCGAAATATCGGATACTCAAACACGACAATAAACATGGTAATAATCCCGTTAATAATATTTATTCTAATGCAAGTGACCATGATAGTTTAAAAAAATTTTTATTTATATTTCAATTTGACATACCAAGATAATACAATAAATAAATATGACTATGACTAATGTAAGGTAAGGCAGTAGCTAGTCAGGCGAACTTAAAACAAGCCCTACCACCAATCAAACCGAGTTCAATCATTGTCCCTTCGCTGAGAATCGAAGCTTGGACCTCCAGATCGGTGGTCCTATTCACTAGAGTATAAAGGTAGTGAATTCGCAATAGGCTCCGTCTTAGTGGTCTAGTGACTATTAAGGGGGAGACTGCTGGAAATTCACGAAAACTTTGAATAGACTTACTGGCTAGTATTGAAGGCCTCCGCGGGTTACTTCTAGCGGAGTCCTTGCTCCCTTTGTCACACCGAATCTAGGACTTCTAAGTTTGACACTGCTGAGGCGGAGACTACTGGGAGTACAAGAAAACTTTGTATAGGCTTACTGGCTAGTATTGAAGGCCTCTGCGATCCACGCGCCTGACAACCCGTAAGGGTCGGTGGCACCGTACAGCTGGTTTCTGAAGGTTGCCTTGCTGGTCTGCACACTGTAGCGCAGCACTTGGCGCACGCATCGCTCAAGGTCTGCGTCGTTTGTCCCTTTTTTCACATCCAGGTCTAGTAGACTCTGAAGTACATTGATCTATATTATTTTAGAATAATAATTTCCAAAAAAAGTTTTAAAAGTTTTAAGTTTTGTTTTTTAAAGTTTTAAAAGTTTTTGTTAATCTTCTTATCAATGCCTGATAAAAAAAGTTTTTTTTTATTCTAATAGACTACTGGATCCCAATCATCACATCTGACCCCAACTTTAGACCAATTTCTGTGCTACCCACATTTAGTAAAATATTTGAAAAGATAATTCTAGACCAAATTCAAGTTATTTTTTATAGATTAATAAGCTTTTATATTCTAGACAATACGGTTTCAATAGGGGTCGCTCGACTACTGACGCTGGTGTTGAGCTTTTACTTCAAATTTTTAATGCCTGGGAGGATTCACACGTTTCCCTAGGGGTTTTTTGTGATTTACCCAAGGCCTTTGATTGTGTTTTACATGAAACCCTGGTCAGGAATAAGAATAAGAATAAATTTATTTCTGTATAAAACTTAGTCTAAATACATCAAACTTATGAAATAACATTGTTTAATATTTATATAGTGCATTTTGAGTGTACTGCTTATATTGTGGTTTTAAAATTAAGGTTAGTTGTGCAAAATAATCGAAGTGACACCTAAACTATGTAAACTAGTTTTCCTGTATCTTAGGCATCAATTCAAGGAAGCTCTACCACTATGGAATTAGAGATGTATCACTGAATCTTCTTATCTCATATTTGAGTCATAGGGTTCAGACTTTAGAGGGTTGATGTTAACGGTAAAAGATCTCCGGGATCGGTGGTTACAATAGAAGTTCCACAGGGTTCAATTCTTGATCCTTTCTTTTTTTTAATTTATATTAACGACTTGCATTACTTGGTAAAAGACAACCATAAGATAGTATTGTTTGCAGATGATACCTCACTTTTATTCAAAGTGAAACGACAACAGCCGATTCTTATGAATCGATAGCATTGTTCACATCGTCATCGATGTGAACAATGCTATTTCAAAGATAGTTCATTGGTTTAGTGTTAACAATTTGCTATTGAAAATTCGTCAGATCACTGATATTGAAACAGCTAGATTTGTTTACTTTAGTTATTTCCATAGCGTAATGTCATACGGCATTTTCCTGTGGGGCAATGCTGCCGACATTCAAACTATATTTGTGCTGCAGAAACGGGCTATTCGAGCAATTTATATCCTAAAAGCTGGTAATTGTCTCAGGGAGTGGGAGAGATTTAAAGATATTTATATAATGACAGTTGCATCGCTAAATATTTACGAGAACCTAATGTATGTTTATAAAATATTGAAACTTTTTCTAAAAACAGTGATATTCACAATGTAAACACTAGAAATAAAAACAAACTAGCAGTACCTTATACTAAGGCTCCACAAAGTAAATAATTCATTTAGAGGCTTGTGTTTTCACAAATAAAGTTTCAAGTAATATTCAAAAACTTGATATTAATAAATTTAAAATCACCATTAAAGAAAAGCTTTATAAAAAAGCTTATTATAAAGTGTCTGATAACATTAAAGACAAAACAGCATGGGTTTAAAATGCTCCAATCACTCCAACAGGTATTTCTAATTTAAAATACTGTTAAGTTATTTTACACTTGTTTCTAGCGCCCATTCTTCTCCACAGCTAAAAAATAGACGTGCTGAATAGGTAGTAGGTAAAAAAATGTTTGAACGATTTAAAACCACTTTTCTAAAGTATATTTGAATAAAAATATTTGACTTTAAATCCCAATTATTTCGCAGACTGTCACTATCAATGATAATCATAATTAAAATATAATCGCTATCATGTGATCATTGCACTTTTTTGCCAGACTATTTTACCAGGTATCTTTCGGCTAATCTATCTATCGGACTTATATAATATCTTTGTCTGTCGGTATTACTTTGATAATCTGTAAAATGCAAGGCAATATGTACCATTCTGTATTTTATAACACACTATATCCAATGAAAAAAATAAATTAACATTATTCTGAAAAAATATAAGTGTTACACAGATACATACTGTCTATTTCCATAGGCGTAAGGTTTGTTTTATATTTTTGACAACTTACTTATTTAATTAATAAGTAATCAATTCTTTTTTCTAATTGCAACGTCAATAAACTTATTACAGTGCTTTTGAACCATCTTTCAATTTAATCTTGACTCTAGTTGTCAGTAAAAACAGAAAACTTTCAAAATACTAAAAAATGTTATTATTGTAGTGAAAAAAGTGAAAAAACTTCTTCTATAACAGGTAAGCATTAAATACCAAATCTATAGTAGATAAGCTTAAAGAAATTCAATGCATTTATAATTTATGCACCACAATACTCATACTTACGAGTACCTATACGAAAACTAACCTGTAAATCGTCAGGGTGTTTGAACTGGATCAGGGGTGCACTCTCTGCTCGCTCATCATCCACTATCTTGAACACTCTCTCCAGAAACGAATGGCCGTTCAAATCCATGTTTAATACCGCGCGCTCTAAGTTAGAGTGTGAACACGCCAGATGGCTAGATCATACTGTTAAAGACGGACTAGCCGCATAATAAATAGGTACAGAAGAGCGGCTCCGGATGACATCGTTTTTTATTACCTACCTACGCTTGGTCGCGGCGCCTACCTACCCTACAATGTTGTGATTTGTAAGATTTTAGAATGTGAAACAGAAGAAATCTCAATTTTCTATTTATTGTCGTATAAAACCAATTAAATACGCAGCAGTTTTTATATGAACGTCTTCGACTCATTGTAACAATTTTTTTTTTGCCTTACGGCATGCTTACTTGTGGCTCTTGGCCTTCATCTCACAATCTCACTTGGAATCCTCTTATCGCTTCGCTTCTTATCTTCAGGCTCAGGAACACAACAAATGTTCAAACATTGATGTTATGGCGACATATTTCGCGTGGCACCCCGGCTGACTTACGTACGACTAGCGTTCGTTTTTCCGAGTATAGCCGATATCACCATACGAATGCGTCTATGTGATGTGTGTGCCTGTATCCCCCGCCGGATCCTCTAAATGCCACTACACATTTACAAAATACACTAAACATGCACACTAGTACAGGCCCAAGACACCGTACTTGTAGAACAAGGAAACCGACGAGCCGGTTCACACGCGCTCTATACCAGGCACAGACATGTTGTGAGAAGCGCCCAGGTGCGCTTCTCCCCACTACCACGGCCCGGTCAACCCGAGCTGAGGTCCGAGCGTTTAAAGGCGCCCTCGGATTTTTCCGCTCCCCGATCCGATCCGAACCCCTCGGAGAATCTAGTAGGGCACGGAGACACGCACTAGTGCGTGATGCCTTTCCCTCTAGAAAACCTCCGAAGGTGCTTCGTTTCACACGGGCGCTCCCAAAAAAGCCCGGTGAAGCCGTGAAGCTAAAAATGCCGTCTGAGGCAATCAGCAAACTCTCTCCGAAAAGAAGTGTGGCAGTATCACTTATTTGTAGGCTGCCCTTCTATACCTATTCATCTGTGGACCGGCCGCCGGCGCTGGCTGTTTCAAACGACCATGCAGTGATTGCTAATGATTGAATGTATGTACACATTGGCGACATGCTTGCTATACAAACGCTTTGTGTATGTAATAGCGGTTTTTAGTTGACCCAGTGGGTGTAATATGAAAGCTTATTTGTTTTATAACAATTTTTTAATGTTTAACATTGCACACACGAATTGCAAAATGTTAATGAACTTAGGTTTTATTTTGATAATTTAAATATATGATTATACAATATTGTTTAATTTAAATGCAACGCTAGAATCGAATAAGAAAACAAAAAAAAATACTCCAATATTTCTAATCTAATTTCTAATTTATCTCTAATATTACATAAGATGAGACCTTAGAATAATCATTATTAACGGGATTATAACCATGTTTTTGTTGTATGTGAGTGAGAATCCTGTTTCGGCTCAGTTGCATGCGCTATGGGAATTAAATATAATGACCATAAAAGTTAGTTTAAAAAGTTATACCTACATGTGGCCTGTAACCTGTAACCACCACTGCTCTTATAATAATAAAATACATAATCGCATGTGACATCCCGTTTACATTACATACGAGTAGATAAAGGATAATTAGCCTGATGAGTGAACGGTAACTATCTCATTGATTGTATAATTAACGGGTTTGTTGCACGTTTATCTGTAGGAAACAATTTAATTGGTACCTTGCCCTTACCCAGGGTGTTATCAATTGCATACATAAATTAATGCTTATTGTATTTATAACACGTTAACGGTTAATGATAAAATCAAGTACAAGTAGGCAGTTAGAGATAAAATTGTGAATTTGTTTTCTTTATGATGCAAGGTTGGCAGGGAGAAAGCTCTTGTAGATGTAAGTGACAAATGAAATGAAAATGAAAATCCATATTTTTTGAGATAAACTCGTATAGGAAACAAAAAAAGATTTTTTTAACAAATATGATCTTATTGTTAATTGGCTGTGTTTAACAGTGTCTTTTTAAACCACCTCTATAGTCTAGTGGTTAAGACCACCGCACCGGTCTCAAACCCAGAGACCTTGAGTTCGATTCACAGATAAGATAAGATAAGTAATAATTTATTTGCCAAAAAACATGGTAATTTACGGGTGGTATAAAATTTACAATGCGCACAAGTTTTGCCATTATAAAAACAGCATGCAAATGTTAATTTTAAATGTCGAAGTTAAACATGTCAATATAGTTAATTAATTAGTTATAAGTAGAAAAAAAATATCATAATACCAGCGCGGTATACATGTTGGACTGGAAAGGACTCGGCATCAACGTCAACGGCGTATGGTCAAGGCTAAGACCCTGGAAGCCCTCGGCACAATGTTCGGTGACCTCAACAGTCTTAACAATTAGGTCTTAAAATAAACATGGAGAAGACGAAAGTTATGCCGAACTCACGTGTCATACCCACTCCTCTGAAGGTTGGGGGCTCTGACCTTGAAGTTGTGGACGATTATGTTTACCTGGAACAAACGGTCCAGCTAGGTAGGTCCAATGAGCAAAGAGGTCAATCGTCGAATTCAATTAGGCTGGGCAGCGTTCGGTAAGCTACGAAATATCTTCTCGTCCGATATACCGCAGTGTCTCAAGACGAAATACGGGACTGAGACGTGGTCGCTCACTATTGGCCTTATCAGAAGGCTCAAGGTCACTCAAAGAGCAATGGAGAGGGCTATGCTCGGGGTTTCTCTGCGTGATCGAATCAGAAATGAGGAGATCCGCAGAAGAACAAAAGTTGCTGAAGAGTTGCTAAGCTCAAGTGGCAGTGGACAGGGCACATTGCTCGCAGGACTGATGGCCGCTGGGGCAGAATAGTCCTTGAGTGGCGACCGCGTACTGGAAAGCGCAGTGGTCTGGTGAAAGTCGCGGGAAGCCGCTGGATGCGAGCAGCACAAAACCGGTCGTTGTGGAGATCCTTGGGGAAGGCCTTTGTCCAGCAGTGGACGTCTTTTGGCTGAGATGATGATGATGATACATGTTAGTATACTCTGTTTGGTTGGTGGTAGGGCTTATTTGTCCGCCTGGCTAGCTACCACTGCAGTGTCTAAATAAATAAATACCTAAATAAGTCGCCATAACATCAATGTACGTAGGTAATTTTTTTTTTTTGGAGAGAGATTGCTGATTGCCTCAAACGGCATTTTCAGCTTCACCGGGCTTGTTTGGGGGCGGCAAGAAAGTTAAAGGGTTCCTCAAGCCGTGTGAAACGAATCACCTTCGGAAGTTTTCTAGAGGGAACGGCATCACGCACTAGTGCGTGTCCCCGTGCCTTACTAGATTCTCCGAAGGGTTCAGATCGGATCGGGGAGCGGAACAACCCGAGGGCGCCTCTAAAGGCTCGGACCTCGGCTTGGGTTGACCGGGCTGTGGTGGAGGAGAGAAGCGCCCAGGTACATGTCTGTACGTGGTAGAGAGCGCGTGTGAACCGGTTCATCGTACCCTTGTTCTACGAGTACGGTGTGTTGGGCCTAAACTAGTGTGCATGTTTTGTGTATTCTGTAAATGTGTAGTGGCATTTAGAGGATCGGGCGGGGAATGTATGGAGCATTGTTGTGTTCCGGCATAGTCCCTTAAGTAGTTGAGGGCTCCGTGTAAAGTGCGCTTCCACCTACGGCCTTATCGTCGCTTTAAAGACAAAGGCACTTGCTTACCTGTAGATTCTTTTAAGTGTTTGTTACTAAATTAAAATTAAATAAATTAACAAAAAAATTTCTTCTACATTTATTTACACTATGGGATGCTATTATACATGCGGCAATTGATTATTATCGATATTTAAATTTTAAACTATTATACAATCTGTAGGTATATTAAATCCAAAGATACAATAGTCAATAATAGATACTATTCGGGGGTTGTACCAAAATGAAATTACACTTTTACTTTTAATGCAGAGCCAAATCCGTTGACAAACTTGACATTGACACAATGTAATTGAAAACGTTTAAAAATATACCAAAACTAGACACTGGCTAAATCGTAGAGTCATCTTTCAAGAAATTGAATTGAATTGAATTACTAAGTAGGTATTTTATTAGCAACAGGAAACACTTTTCCAACTCAGGACCATGTAGATTTTAAGTGACAAATAGGTTAAGTTGCAAGTGTTAGTATCCATTTGAAACCAACCCAAAATTTAAGTATAAGAGTAGAAAAAATAAACAAAAAAAATGAATTTCTTAAAGAGGCGGTCCCGCAAAAATTCCATAAACGTTATGGCGACCACGGAAAAGTGGAATTACAACAGAAAAATGTCCCGCAGGAATCATTTTATTGAGGAAGATTCAGACGACGACGATCCCAGATACCACGAGATAAAGGACTGGGTTGAGGCGTTTTTCCAAAGTAAAAATAATGGTTCCGAATCGTCTGACCAAGACATGGAGTGTACGCTGACGCGGAAGCAAACGCTCATACTATCAACACTAGTACCTGATGAAATATTGCTCATGGATAAGTAAGTTTTATGATAAATTTGGATTTCTTTGCTCTAGTATATAGTACCTACCGAGTACACACTATTGTAAATTTGACTCTGGAACGGGTTACTACTAGCAGGAAATCACTTTTAAGTAGACTATTATATCCAAACTAGACTAGCGCAACCAATTTTATTTTTTATCCGACCGATAATCAACCGTCGTTGACTGTCTAAGCGCGGGAAAATACCAAGCTCCAATTTGTCGACGCTGCAACCAATCAGAGCGAATCGACCCGGCAAAAATCCAATGTTGCCATTTGTAAAACAAAACGAGTAATTGTATTTGTGGCGATAGACGATACCATCCAGGAGGAGTGGATCAAGGCGACAGTCATACGATCAGCTGGTTGCCCGGAGCATATGGTGACGTTCGGAGATATTCGGCCAGGCCTGTGGGGCTTGCATTTTAAATAATAATTTAGTAATATGGTAATAAATCTGAATTAAAATAACGAACCCTAACACTATAGATTTAGAACGATTTATTTGACCTTGAGTTTTGTAGACGTCTTATGATAAATGGTTGACCAGTAGAGACCAGTGATAAGGTGTAATCCGGAGTCATGTTAAAGCTTGCGGTTACAACAATTCATTACCATTTACTTTATATATATACCTATGTCATTTTATTTTAGTATGATAGATAAACAACTCAGATTTTTAGTAGGTACACAAAGTATAACACAAAGGCCAATATTGTTTTTACAAAAAAAAAGACACTGTGTTTACACACCTTCGGGTTAGAAAAAAGTTAAAATGTATTGACAATTAACACTACATGCAACTAAACTACTTTTAGTTACGTATCTACTCGCGTTTATTTTATATCAAATTAATGTGTAAAATAAACGCGAGTGGATCCGTAAAAGTAGTTTCGTTTCAATTTGTAGTGTTCGTGTACTTAAAGTGACACATACAGGTAAATCTAAAAATAAGTTATTAGCAGAAAGCATTTTAAGATGTAAATAATTTGGAACCAACTAGTTAGGGGCCCACTATTAAAAACTTTTACATTGAACATTTTATAGATTTTTTATAACTCAACAATGACATATTAAAAACGTCCAATTCTATACTTAGTCTATTTAACAATTAATTTTATGTTTCTCTTTGCCATTGCAGATATGATTCTTTGGAACCGAAAAGATTTGTGGGTGTGCTTCTAATGGCAGATGTCTCTGGCTACACTGCATTATCAGAACGTTACAATAACACTGGAAAAGGAGGCACATACCGCCTGACCGTAACGTTAAACACTTATCTGGGATCGCTTATTGAACTTATTTACAGCCATGGAGGTGATATCCTTAAGTTTGCTGGAGACGCATTTCTGGCGCTTTGGAAAACAGACAAAAAGACTTTCCTATGCCACACCATACACACAGTCATAGCTTGCGCTCTGATTATTCAACACTCCTACGCCTCATATGAAACTGATGTTAAAGTAAATTTGAAAGTGAAACTAGCTATATCAGCAGGTAATTTAATATTTGCCCCAATAGGTCAAGGTGTTGATATGAATTATGCTATCTTTGGCCTACCTGTTTTAGAAGCGAAAAAAGCAGAAAGCGTTTGCGCTTCCGGAGAAGTCAAGGTCACACCAACCGCGTGGGGTCACTGCTACTCAAGAAATTATGATCACATTATTCACGAGGATGGACATGTTACGGTCAAATCTATATTATATGATCCCAGAGAAAAAGATGTTGCCAAACCTTTTACAGGATTCGGACCATTGATGAATCAACTTAAGAGGTTCGCGATTGAAAATTTCCCAGAGTGTGTATGGGAATCACCTGAACATTTAAATGCTACAGACGTCATACGCAGGAATGAAGTACTTAATTTACGACGAGCCATTTTACACGCTGAAGAAAACAATATTGGCTCTGAAATTCGTAAATTTATGATACAACCCGTATTGACTCAAATCGATGCTCACCAACCTTTAGAATATCTCACTGAAATGAGACAAGTATCTATTTTATTTATTACCCTTAAGCCAAGAGAATGTCCTTTCTTACAATTAATTACAATTGTAAGTAATACCTACGACATAACCTGTGAAATTGTGTATAAGTCTATGGGATGTGTGAATAAGATTATACTTTTTGACAAAGATATTATGATATTGGTAATATTTGGATTGCGTGGCTTTAAACACGAATCGGAAGCACAAGCAGCACTCAAGTGTGCACATAATATAAAAAAATCAGTATCAGCTCTCGATGGAGTTCTGGAAGTTTCCATAGGCGTGACGACTGGGCAAGTATACTGCGGTGTAGTAGGGCATCCATTACGGAGAGAATTTACCGTCATCGGTGCTGTAGTCAACAAAGCTGCTAGATTAATGTGCAATTTTCGTAATAGAATTACGTGTGACGAAACCACATTCGTTAAAAGTAAAATGTCTAGTAACGGATTTACACTACAACCTAAGACTGAGTTAAAAGGTATTGTACAGCCTGGCAAGATATACGAATATTCTGAGGATATACGTGTAAAAGAACTTTATGACATACCGATGACACAACCTTTACTTAATCGAAGCGATGAATTGGAATATTTTATAAATTGGGTCGATGATGCTCATGAATCATATCGAGATTTCGAAGCATTGCTATTGATAGGAGATCTAAGGATCGGAAAATCGCGATTGATGCAATGGATGTTAAGAGAAACTCAAATTATCGGCCATAAAACATGCCGCATTCATTTGACCACTGTTCATTCAGCAACACCATATTTGGCGATAAGTCAAATTGTTAATCAAATTTTGGGATTAAGCGAACCTATTATTGGCTTCATTAAAGAAGAGAAAGTTGTGCTATTGATGAACGAATACAGTGACGATTTGTGCTACTTAAACCACATAATCAAAGTTCGATTTGCATATCATGACGGGGTGAATTTTCAAAATGAGCAATTGAGAAAAGCCAAAGCTATACTTATGTTTAGTAAGTTAATAAAGTCAGTGAAAGAGAGACACGTAATTTTCTTAGATGATATACAAAATTTAGACTCATCATCTTGGGAATTTATATGCATATTGTTCACTTGTCCAAAAATATTTACAGTACTGTCGGTTACTCGCGGTAAGTTTAATTCCGCTCAAAACTGGCTTTATGAAATCTATATAAATGATAGCATAAGGAAAATACTCTTGGGTCCTCTAACTTCAGATTGGATTGCGCCTCTTGCATGCCAAATTTTGGATGTCAAGGCCGTACCAAATGATTTGTGTACTGCACTTAAACTTAAATGTAATGGAATGCCGGGTTTAATCGAGACCTTTATTATTCATTTATTTTCAAACGGGGCTCTAGAATTAAAGAAAGTTAATGTTAATGAAATGGAGAACTTGAAAGATGAATATTTACAGTTTCCCGAGCCAGAACTATTACACCCGCAAGCTATAAATGTAGAAGATCAGGGAATCCTTGACCAACACATACAAGAGGACATATCGGAGGAAGTAGCGATTTGTCTTGTTATTCGAAAGGAAGAGCTAAAAGCCAAAATTGATGTGCAGAATATCGATGCTTTAGTTATGATCCAGATAGATTCGCTAACACCATACCAACAGTTACTTCTTAAAATAGCATCAGTTATTGGTAATGTATTATCAAGAGACCTTTTAGAAAATATTATGTATGAAAATGATTCACTTATCACAGCAAAATCCATAAAAAGACTTTTTGCTATGCGAATTTTATCTTGTGCTAATAACAAGAGCAACCCCCGTGCTCCTGAAAGTTTTAATAATTTAATATGCGATTGTAAAATTGATCTTGATCCGGAATACAGTGAAGATCTGCCAAAATACTCGTTTTGTAAAGTCATGAAATTCAGAAATAAAAACACAAGAAAAACGTGCTATGAATTATTGCCTATGAACCAAAAAAAAGAGTTTCATTCAAGAATTGTACAGTATTTAGAAAATCATGAACATAAATGTCCCAATTGCGGAGGTAGTTTAACGGTGGTCCGGTCATCGCTTAGTCTTCATCAAGAAGAAAATAACTTAGATTTATATTCTATAGCCTCGCAAGATTCTAGTTATACAGAAAATGAGAGTGAAGCTGATAGTGCTAACACATATAGCTCTTCTGCCAGTATCCAGAGAAATAGTGTTACAAGAAAAGCGCGATCAGAAATATTAGATGAACGTAGAACCTATCGTCAATCGACAACCACCAGAGCTAAGAGTGAAGTCTCACGACACAGCAACACATCCTGTACATCACGTGCTATCTCTATTTTAAAAGGAAGACTTGATAACGAAAGCGTGTGTAGTCTTAAGTCAACAAAAAGAGTCACAATGTCTAACGTACATTCCGAACGATTACAAAGTAACACCTCTTTTATGGACAATAATATAAAAATTTTTAGTATGTTGAGATCTGTCCTTGAAGCAAATACTATAAATGAATGGCATGACATTGGTGTAAATGACAGTGAAGATGAGTTATCGGAAGAAAAGTGTAATAAAAAAATTATTAGTATTAAAGTGCAGAAAGGAATATCAGAAACTGATATAAGCAAATGCACCTGTTCAGAACTTAACATTATCATATGCGAACAATTAATTCATCATGCTCTTCAAGCTGAAATGAAATCGAAAGCTGTTAAATTTATGATTAAGTACAGTTATTTAAATACTATTACCAGTAACTTTGATGTTATTTTACCTAAACTAGAAGACGCGGAAGCAATATGTTCTGATAAAAGCATACCAGAAAGCGTAATCAGCGCATTTGAAAAACGTAGGTATTTAGGAAGAATACATTCAATTCGTGCTGCTGTATTTTTAATGACAGGCAAATTTCTGGCATCTAAAGTTGAAATTGAAAAAGCGACGCGTATTTATCACATTAACCTATATAAGATGTCTGAATTCTTCCGATTCAAAAAGGTAATTTCGGTAGTAAAACGGAAAAAACAACGTGTCAATGATATGATATTGAAGTCAGATTCCGTATTTTGTTTAAATATTGCAACACTTTTACACTCATCGTTAGGCGAAGATAAAATATCCAGACAAAGTGCTCTCCGGGCTCTTGAAATTATACAAAATGTCGATTGTAAAGTCATAGATATATGTGATTCTATAAGTAATGCTATTCAAGTAGAACTTGATCGTCAAGCTATTGAGTCCACGGCAGATATTGAAAGATTGACTTGTCAGGTACTACGACAATTACAGCGCCCGATCCAAAAAGACGACCTCTTTGCTGTTGGAAAATTATTTTTATTAATATTTCGGGCCAGAATGGCCCGTGGTGACCTCCCTTCAACAATACGATCTGGATTTCAAGCTATAGCAATTACCCGATTCCTACAAGCTGATAGTGTATCATTGGAAATTATACCGGATTTATTCTACATTCTTCTCGCACGTTGCCGAATACAAGAGGCTGTTGATATTATTCAATTAGCACTCCAGCTAACACAATATCAAGCCTCTCATGATTGTGAAACTTGGTACTACGCGCTATGTATGGATATGGTATTAGATGCTGGCTTTCAGTTAGAATCGCCGTATGAAATAAGTCGTTTTGCAGAGAATGCTTTAGGCAGAGGAATTTCCGCTGGACCTAGTCGCCGTCGTTTGGTTGTTGGACTGTGGACCTATTGGCTGCGGGCAGACGTCGAAAGAAAAGCTAAAAGATTTGAGTCTGAAGCATTGAGTTGGGCTAAAAGTAATGATGATGGTACCTTGACTTGTCTTCTAAGTGGTTTGAGACTTGCTGATGGAATGCTAGAAAGTCTTGCGAGAAAAGTAGACGACTTGAAAAAGGTTTGTTACTTTCTAATTATATTTTCCGTCTCTTTCATTGTAACATCGTTAATTGTTTTGCTAATAATACTTACCTGAGGCGTTTTAGCCTTTGTGCTTGATCGGTTACAGCATATTGTAATTTTTATTGCCTTTCAATTTTACTACTAGGTTTAATACTTTGGTCGACATAGATGCCATTATCCTCATAACGAAAAAGAGAAAAAAAACTTTTTTAAATTTTATGATTATTATTGAAACTAGCACTTTACCTGCGACTTCGTCCGCGTTGATTTAAGATTTTAAAAAGGAATCTTTTTTTATTAAAATAAAATATGTTACCCACAAGGTATATGTATAGCATTCTTTCAGTGAAAGATTTTTTGGAAATGGACCAGTAGTTCCAGAGATTAGCCCCGACATACAAACAAACAAACAAAGTCACAAACGTTACCTCTTTATTAATATGTTTATATAATTTTTAACGCAAATTTTGTTGCGAACAAATTACAAAAACACAAATGTTGAAAAAATATTATTAATTCTTTCTTTATTAATAGTATAGATAGATGTAAAATGCCATTTAAAACTTTTCTCATATTCATTAATTGTTTGCACAGGTTGTTGATGTGATGGAACTACGTTCGGTAGCTGATCGAGAACTTACTAGATTAGAAAACGACTCTCGTGTCATGCGCAGTGTGTACCCTCGTTGGATCCTGCTGAGAGCTAATTCCTTCCGACTGTCTGGTCGAAAAACAGTGGCTGCAAATACTTTTTTACAAGTAAGATAGCTTGCGTAACATCAGCGTTGAAGCTATAATCAATGTTTCTTTATTTTTATAGATAGCGCAGCAAATAACTCCACTTTACCTGATGTTAAGTGGAAATCAATGGAGTCCATCTAGACGCGAAAACAACGCAGCATCAGTCACCCTTACTTTGCCGGCCCACTATATAAATGCCTCTTCACGCCTCGTTTCAAAGACCCCGTATTATACATAATATGTAATAGGAAGGAGGGAAAACGTGATTATTAAATAAGTCTTGTGTTTTCCCTGCCTCCTACGGCTACGTTCAGAATTTTGATCTTTATTATGTACATCTGAGAAGATTAGATATACGAAAAAAGTGTGTCGATTTTATTATCCCGGATTGTCTGAAGGAAGCTCGCAGCTCAAGTCACGTTCGTAAAATACTTTCTCAATACTTTTCCCGAATCATATTTGTGTTCGCAACAAAATTTGCGTAAAGTTCACATAAAAACAATAGGTTGTGTTTACGTTTCTCTTCAGGCAAAGGAGGAGGCGCGTCGCATACACAATCGTTTGGAGGAGGCCCTAGCCGAAGCGGGCCTCTCCAACTCCAAGCTTTGGATGCAGAATGCCCACGCCAATGTCTTCTTGCCCTGGCAGAAAGGCGCTGAGATTGCCCACAGCGGCTGGCACCAGTTACTCTACAGGATTACAACCACGCGCCAGTCATAAACTATTTAGGTACTACGACTTCGCTACGCGTTTTGAAAAAGTGTACTAAAGATGTAAGGAATTATTCTCCTTTGTTTAGCCCAGGAAAACCGCCTCTGTGGTCTACCGGTTAAGACCACCGGTTTAGACCCAGAGGCCCGGGTTCGATTCCCAGCGGGGGGTACATGTTTGTGTACTCGGTTTAGTTTGTGGTAGTTGATATGTTGCCATAACATCAATGTTTGTAGCATTGTTGTGTTCCGGCAGCTAGAGATTAAATAACCAGTGCCTCACTTGATGAGGATCCGGGTGAAGTGCGCTTCCACCAATTCGCCTTATCATCATTTAACATCAGGTGAGATCAAGGCACTGTGCTTAGCCGCAAATAGCCGTCTACTGCTTGGGCGGAATGCCAAGAACTCTGAGGAGTCGTTCACGACCCGCCACGGTGGTCCCTTTGGACGTCTCTTTAAGTAACCTAGCTGCCCTAAGGGGCAGCCCGCTTCTTGTCCAAAAATACTTGGAAATACACACATCAAAAATGTCTAGGGATCAAGTACATTTTTATCTTTGCGTTATAGAATTATTAATATTTTAAATTTTTTGGGTCGTTATTGATTCTTTTTAGTGAATTTCACGATATGAATGAATTTTTTTTTTTACATTGTTTAAACATAGAAAGTTAACTGTCAATCTGAATTCCTATAAAAGAGCGTAAAGGCAATTTTGCAAAAGCAGTAACAATTTCTGCACTGGAAGTGAAAAAATTTGCAACGATATGGAGCGACGACGACGACGGCGTCATTTGACAAGGTGTAAGGAGCGTTGGGCGAGTGAAACCACCTGTAACTAATTAGTAATTAGGTACATTTATTGTGCTCAACCTTGTTGCAGCTGTCTGAAAAAAGAACGAGTGGCGGGCGCACAGGCCCATAGAATAATATAATGGCAGACTGGCGTTGTCTATCGGGAAATATAGAAACTAATCATAAGTGATACATTTGTGTTGATTGATTGCAACATATTTAGTTTCCCTTGTCGGTGCCAGATGGCGCTAGATATACAACACAAGGGAAGAGATGTTGAGAGTCGTTGGAATGTTGGAAGCTGGTTCCAGGCAACGTACTGTGGCTGCCGCCATTGGCACTACCAGAGTGTCATAGGCCGCCTCTGGACACGCTATCGTATCACGGGCAGCGTGGCCGAGCGACATGGAGGAAGATCTCGTATCACCACTCGAAGACAAGACCGGTACATCCAAAATATTGCTCGACGGAATCGTACCATGAACGCTACGATGTTGGCCACAAGGCTCCACAGCGCTTCAGGCTTACTGATAAGCGACAAAACCATCCGGAATCCATTACGCGAAGTGCGTCTGCGTTTCCGAAGGCCGCTAAGGGATCAACCCATAGCACCCCACAATCATAGGGCACGTTTACATCAATGGGCTTGCGAACACCGAATTGGGAGGAAAAAGACTGGCGCTGTGTTTGCTTCTCTGTTGAATCACGTTTCGGTATGAGGCCGGATACAAGACGCACTCGAATTTGGTGGACCTCTAGACGTCAAGAACTCTTGAAATTTTGTCAGAAAGTTCATCCATATGGAGGGGGATCAATCATGGTTTGGGCCGGTATTTGGATCGGTGGAAGAACCGATCTCATTTCAATCAGGGGCAACCTCAATGCTCAAATCTCCGCAGAGAGGATTGTTTCACATGTGATCATCCCCTTGCGAGGTCGATTGGGTGATTCGTTTCGACTAATGCATGACAATGCACGTCCACACACGGCTAGAGTCGTTACACGCACTCTTGCCGATTCTCATATCAACATCCTGCCGTCGCCTGCACAATCACCAGACCTCAACCCAATTGTGCATGCATGGGACATGCTCCAAAGAAGAGCTCTGCCGAGTATGGATGCCGTTCATACCCGACAACAGCTTTTTGACTTGTTAGAAAGAACATAGACGGCTATTCATCAAAGTAATTTGAATGAACTGATTTTAAACATGCCAAATCGCTGTTTGTGTGATTCGTGTAAATGGTAGAAATAAAGTTGATTTTTTTTTAATAAAAATTTAAAAATATCAATCTTATTCTTGCTTATTTTGCCAATTGTGACAACCTTAACGTAAGCTAATTTTCTCTTAAGTAATTTGTTAAAATTGCATCTTTTCTTAATTTTTTTTAACATAACAGGGATAAAATTGTTTACTAAAACATAAAAAATAGAGCAAGAAGCCAGTCTGGAAAACCATATTAGGTAATATAGTTTGGTAATATTATAGCTAAAAATGTACCTACTTGACCCCTAGACATTTTTGATGTGTGTAGTATCGTACAAACCGGCAATGCAAAGCAATGCTATTATGAGTAGAAAGAATAAGAGTAGTAGAAGAGTAAAATAGAGGCAATTCATAAAATTATGAAACACTTGTAATAGGTGATTTGTTGTAGAGGTTAATCCCATTTGGGATCAATCAAGCAAGATACCTATGAAATGTAGGTTTTGTTATGATAATAGCTTTTTGTCCTTAAAGCTTTGCTTTTCATTTATAACTTCAAATTGTGTTCATTATTCTTTTTCATTCAGTTTGTACTGGAGGCGCCATCTTGCGTGAATAACTGGTATCTTCTATCACTCCACTAAAACTATGTGCTACAAAATGTGCGCCTTACCACTTTTCCATAAAACCGTAGCAAACCAGTCTTTATAGTAATATCAATAAGACACACAATAACACAATGATACACTGGATGCCGATTAAGCATCGAATTAATCATCGTGTAAACCAGTCGTTTGATGATCTATGTTTGTCCCCCTCTAAGCCAATAAAACAAAAAAGGACAGATATGTTAACCTCAAAACAGCTGTTGACTTTTAAGCGAGTGTCAGTTGTGAAAAGACGTTCGTAGTTAGTACTATTGTTGTTTTGATACGTTATCGTGTCTTATCAACGTTATAACGATACAATAGTACGAACCAATTTACGAGAATGAGTGAAAAAAACTTAGTTTTTGTTGGAACTATTGCGTCGGCGAATTCTTTAAAAGACTCATCGATCCATCTCGGGTATTTAGCAGTGGAAAACGGAAAGGTATTTTTTTTTACTAAATCACTTTAAATTAAGTGCTTTACATTACTTATAGCTTTTATGTTAGTAATTTCAACATCAGTCGTCTCCAATAAAAACTATTGAGATGCGTATATTTTGTGAAGATACAACAATTTGTTTATAGTTTGCCAGTAGGATAATAAGATAAATGTCTTGATCGTAGTTTAATAAAACAAGAGCACGTATTTTTGAGCGGATTTTTAAATAGCAATGCTCGTGACACGATATCTGGAGGACCTGGGTTAAATTCCCAGGTCAAAGTGTGTGTTCGGTTTGATGCAGCTGCAGTGGGACAGTGTTATATTGGGTCCTTACCTATGAAATTGACGTTTTTTTCTGACTTAGGTACTTCTAAAAGTCAATACCGGTTGTGAATATTATTAGTTATACACCTTTCATTAGGACTATGTTACTTAGGCTTCAGTAATAACAATGATTATTAATTTTGTCTTTATCGCCCAATTTTTTTTTTAATTGACTAACTTTTTTGTTCTCGGAATTGTTTTTTGTTTCATTGTAGCTTTGAAGGGATTTCATTTTTTTTCATTTTAATGTCTGTCTGCTATATTTAGCTAGTCAAACAAACACACTAGGTACTCTACATTTTTTATAGTGTTAAAATAATTAAATAAAAAGAAAATTTTAAAAAACGTTAGTACTTATAAAAAATTAAATTTTATAAAAAATCTTCATACAAAAAGCCAATTTCATAGGTAACTAGTACCTCCCTTTATTTTGACAGTGGAAAACTCGTCAGCCGAGTACCACCGCGCTCGGGGAGGCGCGGATGGTTATGTGCGCTTCTTCTCCCCTCCAGCTCCCGCCTCCCTGCCCAGGCCCGAGGGTCTCGATAGGGATTCTAATATATAATAGACTACTACTTTACTTTTGAGACTCTCCCCAAAAAATATTGCTTTCATTTGATAAATTAACCTTTTTATGGAACAAGTACTTAGTAAGTAACCAGTTATTGGAATCATCTTGATATATAATTTGCATTTTTGATTCTTACGCTGCTGGGCCATGCTATTCTTTAATTCCGACCGGTCATCTTGAAATAAAAATGATTTAAATACTTACACTATTAACAAATTGATTTCATGCATCATCATCTCTGTCAGAGGATCTCCACATGTACGCTAATCATACAAAAGATAAAATTTGTTGCTTAGTATTTGCACCAAAAACATAATTCTTTAATTAATTCACTTATGCCTTTCTATATAGCCCTATATATATAGCCCTTCAATCCCAATCCCGAAATGTATCGTTGTTGCAGATAACTAGATCTGGCAATAAAGTCAAATATGAAGAACTAGTAAAATCAGGGGCGTTCGCAAACTTCAAAATTATAAATTTGACGGACGACCAGTTTGTGATGCCCGGCTTTGTGGACTGTCACACGCACGCCCCACAGTTTCCCAACATTGGGCTTGGGCTTGACCGCCCACTGCTGGAATGGCTGGCGAAGTATACCTTCCCAATAGAGAGTCGATATGGTGATGCGGATTTTGCGGCTAAGATTTACGATAGTGTTGTGGTAAGTACCTACCTCAGTAGTTATATTAAATTGTATTGCATAATGTTTGCCCGCGATTTTGTCTATGTCGATTTCTAATTTAAAGCAGCCAAAAAGTATCTACGTCGAGATTTTAAAAAGAGATCTTTTTTTATCAATTCAAAATATACTTAGCCTATGTTACCCACAAGGTATATCATTATATCAGTAAAAGATTTTTTGTTATTGGACCAGTAGTCCAGAGATTAGCCCCGACATACAAACAAACAAACAAACAAAGTCACAAACGTTACCTCTTTATTAATATAAATAATATATTTAACTTTTCAATAACCTCGCCGAGTGGTACTTCGAAACTTTTCCGAGCCGCGACATCATGGGCCCTAGTCAGCTATCATTATAGCCACTAGGGTCCGCGATCACAAAGTAGCTACTTTGTGCCGCGATGTAGCGGCTTAAATTATAAATAAATTATTAGTGCCATCTCATATCTGAGGCCTGAGGTCAGCCTCAGATAGGAGATGGCACATAATAATTTATTTATAAACGAAAAGGATTTAAACGCTCTCCTTGACAGTATAACTTGTTAAGAATGGCAAAGGAATCAATTTCAGCCATTTTTGTGTAAAGGTGTTTTTCTCTCATTGATAAAAATAAGTAGATCAGTCACCCCGTCCGTCGTGAAAATAAATCTAAATTAAAGCGTTTGGCTGGCTAACTGGCTATGATCATTTTAAAAATTGTTATGGCCTAAATTTTACTTCGATGTGCATGCATCACTAATAGACTAACTATACTAATCTTGGATAATTAAATTCCAGAAACGCCTTTTGGTCAACGGCACCACTACTGCTTGTTACTTCGGGTCGTTGCATCTCAACGGGACATTGGAGCTGGTGAAGAGCGTGGTGAAGCACCGCCAGAGGGCGTTGGTGGGCAAAGTCAGCATGAATCTCAGCAACGACGCCGGGTACTACAACGAGACATTGAAGGAGTTGGCGGATGTTGAAATATTCATCAAGGAGGTCTTAGAATATAAGGTCGGGTTGCAAAACATCCATAACTCCGATATCATTAGGACATCATCAATATATTGTTATAGTATTGACAATGCTTTGACTGCATTAAAATTACCAGCCAACTTAACCAGTCAATCTGTAAATTTTATTTTTCAGCATCATGCTTCCTGCTTCGGAAGTATACAGATATTTGTTATACGTACAAATCTTTAACTTCGGCGGTGTCACTCATTCATGAACTTTCATAAAAATATTTTCGTCTAATTCGGACCCACGATTAAAGGGTCAACTCGAGCTGTTCCACTCTCGATTCCTATAAGGCATAATGACGTTCATAAAAGCTATTTGTAGCCTAAACTGAATAAATGATTTTGAATTTTGAATTTTATACTTAGAGAATCTAGGGGACACGGGTTTGTGCTTACGTGATGGATGACATCCCCTGTCGAAACCCTGTGATGATGTTCGATTGCTAGGTCTTGGGAACTTTAACTGCCGTACTCAGAGACGTCAATTAAGTTTAATGACAACTAAATGTCTTTCCTTCTCTATTTAGCACTATACATAAGAAAGTGACAGCAAGAGACTTAATTGTCATTAAAACTTAATAGACGTCTCTGAGGACGGCAGTTGTTACCTACCCATATTTATATCAAAAAATGTTGAAATAGTTACATTGACTGATATGAAAACGGTCCTATTGAACCAGGATCCCAATTGTCTAACTTTACTGTCCCTATAGTTCTCTTTTTTGTTTTGGAGAATCATGATGTATTGAATAAATTTGTGCAACCTTGTCGTCGTTGTGTTATTTTACAGAATGATTTGGTACAACCAGTGGTAACCCCGCGATTTGCGGTTAGTTGCGACAAAGAGCTCATGACGGGGCTTGCGGATATATCCGACAAATACAACTGCAGGATTCAGGTGAGAACTTTAGTTTTAATTACAGGCTGAAACTTAAAATGAGCCATATATTGTGTATACCATGTGACGTTTGCACTATGAGAAGATAACATTTGTACGAAGCTGAAGAAAAACTATTTGATTTCTTTGTTAGCTTAGCTTCCCTAAGAAATAGCGAATAGCTTGTTCCAATGAAGAGATAGAACACGAAGTTTATAATTAAAATAAAGTCATTATTAACCTAATATTATTTAATTTCAGAGCCACATATCAGAAAATCGAAGCGAAATAGAGTACGTCCTACAAATTTTCCCACAATGCAGGAGTTATGCCGAAGTCTACGACCGGAGTCGCATTCTAAACAACAGGGTAATGAAATAATATAGTATATTTTTTAATAATAAAATGGACAGCTTCCAAGCTACACTAGGGAGAAAAGATATCGTACCCATTAAACCCTAAACGGCTAAACCAATCAAAAGGAGCATCTAAAATTCTAAAATATCAACACATTACAAATCAAATTTTAATATAAAGTAATAATCCGTCAGCATTACAGAGAATAGGAAGCAGCAGCATTTTGTAACGAGGACTGACGTACATACATACATACCTACATACACCCAAGTCCTTTGCCCAAAAAAGGGGTAGACAGAGTATCAAAATCACCAAGGGCTTGAGGTAATACGAAATGGCTTATTTACTTACAGTGTATAATGGCACACGCCGTCCACCTGACTGAAGAGGAGACGAAGACGCTCGCCCAGAAAGGAGTCTCCATCGCGCACTGCCCGTCGTCCAACACGCGCCTGAAGTCCGGCCTGTGCCCCGTCAGGAAGTACTTGGACAGCAACCTCATTGTGGGACTGGGAACAGGTACTCTATCATCAGGGTGCCTAAAGCGAGTTTTATTTATCAAAAGCAAAATTTTATCTCACCCCGTTTGTCACCAGGCAGGAGCTTTTTGGTGTTGGTTATAAATTCCGGATGAGCTATGCTTCTATCTTCGTTCTTATCGTAACTAAACAAACATCAGGGCCTACCTATTCTACTATTTTAAAACGTACACAATTTTCCCAGTTCTAATGTCGATAACCAAGACCGTGGGTTGCATGTGGCCCAGACTAGCGCGGTATCGAGGCGAATGGCATAAGCAAAGAGAGGCCTATGCCTATCCCAGCAGGTTGATGATGATGAATGTCGAAATCAGGCAACCACACTACTGAGACTTTATTGATTTAGCAGAATTAAAGGCGCTAAGCCAAGACCTGATAACTCACTTACTGTGTTGTGTAAAAACCAACCGGCTAAGTATTTTAACGTGATTCCAGATGTTGCGGGAGGCGACAGCGCTTCTATCTTGGACGCTGTTCGGCGCACCATGGACGTGTCCACGCACCTGGAGTTGCAGGGCGAAGGGCGACCGGCACTTACCTGGTCAGAAGCATTCTACCTGGCCACTCTAGGGGGCGCTAAAGGTACATTGATGACATCACATTTGGCGATAGCAGCAATATAAATAGCTTCAAAACTAAATTTAAAATTTGGCTTATGGATAAGGCGTTCTAAGTCTTGACTAAATAATATATCGGTACAAAAATTTCGTTGCATGATCGTTTTAGGAAATTTTTTGTTCCCTTATATAATATAAGCGTAACAATCTGCTATGTATTTATACAATTTTATGAAAATAATAAAATTATCTTATCTTCTCATAACTAGGATTCTTGCACAAAACCTTTGTGAATTACTTTTTACAAAGGTTTGTTTTTTTTTTATTTTTTTTTATGTAGTCCACTACAGGTAAAGACAGCAACTTGATCAAACCAACATAATTTGATGACTCTGATTTGTTTTTTTCACGTTTGAAGAGTAGGTTCAACAATCCGTGATGTCATAGTCTACCGTTTTACGAACTCCTTCATACTATGGATATACTAATGTTTTCTTAGGGAAAAAAGGGAATTTTTCGTTGCTCATATTGTTCTTAGTTGTTCCAATTATTTGTTCTTTAATTTTGGTTCATTGTTCATTAAGTACTTTTTTTTTACTTTTCTCAGTACTTTCCATTATCAACGTTACAGTCTATAATATTTATCTGCGTTACACGCTGGAGACCAATTCCTTGAAAAAGCTGGTTGTTTTTGTAAAAATTCAATCACGTGCCGCGCCTTATATCGTAGTCGGTGATCATTATTATAATTTGCACCCGATCCGATCCGAACCCCTCTGAGAATCTAGTAGGGCACGTAGGGCACGGGGACACGCACTAGAGCGTAATGCCGTTCCCTCTAGAAAACCTCCGAAGGTGATACGATTTGTTTCACACGGCTTGAAGAACCCCTTAAGTTTCTCGCCGCCGCCGCCCCCAAAAAAGCCCGGTAAAGCTGAAAATGTCAACTGAGCAAGCAGCAAACGCTTTCCAAAAAAAAATAATTAAATGTAAGGTATAGAATTAATTGAGCCTGAACTCTATTATCTTTCAGCTTTGGGGCTGGACAACAAGATCGGCAACTTCGAGGTGGGCAAGGAGTTCGACGCACTCCTTGTAGATGCGTATGCGCATGGCGGGCCCGTGGACAAGTTTGCGCACGAGAGCGCTAGCACGCCTGCAGAGCGAGCGATAAGTCTGCTCCAGAAGTTTATTTACACGGGCGACGATAGAAATATAATTAAAGTCTATGTGAACGGACGCGAAGTTAAAGAAGTTTCGGTGAGTTAAGAGGCTAACTTTTCCTTGTACTGTAAATATATCCTTGGCAATGAGCATTAAAGTACGGACCTTTTAAGTTTTGTTTTTGTTTATCTCATCTAATAGTAAGTCAGTAGCAGCCCTTTGTTATGCGTTCCTATTTTAGTAAACTTGTTTACTAGTATAGCGATGATCTCAAATGATAATTTAGCTACCTTGTGGGCATAATCAGTGCCTGGATCATTAGCATCAGTCTATAAACGAAGAACTTGGAGAATCAACTGGACTAGTGTCCTAGTGACCTAGTGGTCAAGCCAGACTATGTGGCGCACGTTTTCAAGAGGTGAGTCGCCACATAACCTTTGGTGGTCTATATGCATTATCAGGATACCCATAACTTGTTTTACAGGGAGCGTAAGAGGAAACGGTTGCTCAGCTTTGATCCCACACAAATTGTCATCATCATCATCTCAGCCAAAAGTCGTCCACTGCTGGACAAAAGCCTCCCCCAAGGATATGAGGGGTATTTGCCGTAATCGCCACGCTTGGCAGGCGGGTTGGCGATCGCAGTAGGTTGAGGGTAACCTCAGAGAGATGCTGCTGCCCATCCTCTGGAACAACACAAATTGTAATTAGCTTTAACTCGTACAAATAGGTACTTACTGAAAAAACACGCTTTCGGTGCTATACCAGAGTGCTGAGTAGTTTTATTCATTGTTGGATCACGTTGGATTGCATTGGAAGCAGCAACATCTTCTGGTGACAAACCTAGTTTAGTTGCAATTTTTTTCATGCAAATTCTCGTTATACCCAGGAATAAGGATGAAAAAATGACATTATTAATATGTTATACTTTTATTTTCGTGAAATTATTTATAATTTGTATAGAAAAAATGTGCAAATATAACGTGACAATATAACTGAATTTACATAAGCAAATAAAATAGTACATTAATACTTAAACGAATTATACTAATAATCAATTCCGACGACGTAACAAAGACGAAGCATGAAGTCAAAATAGGCGACACTTAATGCGTTGCTATGTTCATGTTACTATTTATTTCGACTAATCTATCATTACTCCAACAGCAGATATCATATAAACTGTACACATATTATTAACACTGTTATAATTTTGTTAAAGCTCTGAGATCTATTTAACAATAAATATGAAATTAAAAAGAAAATAATACTCAAATGCATCTGGTATTTTTAAATACTTTAGTCGGTGGAATGATAAGTATATAATGTATTCGAGTGTTAGTTATAAATTATAATAAACATACGAAACAGTCTTGTAAAATGATAAATATTATATCTAAATACTATAATAGCAACTTATGTTATTGTACAAAATCTTATATTTTTATTTTAATTAATATTAAATTTCAAAATACGTTAAATAAAAATAAGGACGCACTTGAATAAAGACAAAATAACTATGCATATACTATATATATACAATGTGTTCTCAGGCAGGGACAAGCCTCATTTTAGGGACCTTTGTACACGCTTTTATATAAAAGCTTCAAAAATATCCCAAACGAACAGTTATAGATGCGTACGCGCATGGCGGGCCCGACAAGTTTTCGTACGAGCGCAAGCACGCCTGCAGAGCGAGCGATAAAGTTGTTGTACATAGGCCATTAACAAATGTAGTTGACTTTGAAATAAAATGGGGTAAGGTCCTTAAAATGTTGCAAGTCGTAGCCCCTACAAACTACAATCAAAAGTAGCATATTCCAAAAAAAAATATTTGCTGATTTTTTTATCACAATGTATGGATTGCGTTACATATTATAATTCGTAGAATCCACTGCGGTGTCAAAAACAGCAAGTCTTTCGATCTCAAATTTCACTAGACATTAATATAATTAAACTATAGTAATCAGTATCGTAACGATACCCTAATCGTTTATTACCTATCGCTAATCAATGAACACAGGAACTTGGACGTGCAAATCCAAGAGATGCAAGCCAACTATCAATTACTTTGCTAATGCATTAATATAATAAATATATTAATATGACGTTTCACTTATTTTAGTAAGTATACTTATTTTTACAAACGATTGCCTAAGTTAGCACTCGAGTGGAAATTAACTTTTTAAAGATTTCTCAAATATATATAATTAAACAGTTTTCGGGCATGAACTAGCGATATTTTAGGAAACTTTTGTCCATTTTTTTAGGTGTATACGACGATTTATTATTATAAAAGAACATAAAGGAAAATATACTAAATGAACTTCATTCTCGCAATTCTGTTATGTCATTTATATTAATAACCTGCGTCCTGCGTCCTGCGTTTTATTTAAGCATCATTTACTTTACAAATCTTTGATTAGATCTCAATTAGAATATGCTACTGCCATTTGGAATCCTTTTTACTCTAAATACAACAAACAAATAGAACAAGTACAAAAAAAATTCTTACGTTCCGTTAATTACCGATGTTTTCATTCTAAGTCCTCTTACGAGGTTCTTTTAGATAAGTATTCGTTGCCTAAACTTGAAATGAGAAGAATGCTCTCAGATATTATGCTACTGTATAATATTTCACACAGTAAGTTCGATTGCAATCAACTTATGAATCAAATATGCATACATATACCTCATCGTTTGTGTTCCATTCGCCACTCTCGTAAACGTTATTTATATGCACCAAGATTTTGTAAAACTAACGCAGGTGAGCGTGCTCCTCTTCGCAGAATAATGAAACTATATAATAATCATTTTATCGAACTTGACATTTTTGCCTGCTCACCTGCGTCATTCCGAAGAAATGTCTCTGATATTTTAATAAAACTGTAACTACCTAAAAATTTTATAAGACAATATCACAATTTATTTATTACAACTTAACACACATTTTTCTGACCTCAAATCAAATTAAATTTAAAATTAAACAGAATATAAATTCTAAATTGTTCTAGATTTTCTTTCTTTTTCTATAGGTAGAAATTCAAAATTATAACTATGGCTTTACTCTGTTTTGCATTAACTGTGTACTTGGTTTTTGTCAGTAATTTGTGGATAACGCAGCTGGTTGCACTGTCAGTAATTAAGTTATATTAAGCTTTTATGTAGTAAGAAAACAGTGTAATTGTTTGTTGTCCTTAATAAAGAGAAAAAAAAAATGTACATTTTGCCTATTGCTTGTGATTATTACTCGATGCGTATTATCAGGTCATTCAAATAAAGTCCACTGTCGCAACAATAACACCAAGAATCGTTTTTTTTTTCAGGAGTACCCAACACTTAGAACAATTTTTATTATTGATAGCATGTTGTTTGTTTTTGATTATGTGTACAAAAGTTCCTGATACCGCTAGGTCATGTCGGCTTTACCTACTTTATAACAAACTGCCAATATTTTATTTTTTTAAATATAATTTTATATGTTACATTAATTCGAACTGTGTTACCGGTCGTTGTAGAAAGGTGATAATGATGTGATAAAATTCGGTTAAATATATTTTTTTATGAATTAAAAAGATTTAATCTTGAATTAACTGTAAGTAGATTAAATATAAGTGAGTTCTGAACTATTTTTAAAATTACATAAACTACATTTGTAAAATGAAACGTCATATTTTTCGTCGTCTTCATAAACTGCTAAATACTCTGGTAATATTTAATAGCTAGTAATGATTAAGGTACTTTAAAATTATGGCCACAGTACAGCCTCGTATAGCAGTGTTTACAAAATGCTATTTGCCTAGAAACAAATATTTGAGCTGCCTTGTTCAAACACTAACAACATAGCAAGTCTTACACGCAAATAATGTTAATTGTGATAAAAAAAAATATAATAACATTTATCTTGCGACTTGCATTGAACGCCAAGATTTACCTAAAACAGTCTTAAAATATAAAGTTATCAAATAATAGTTACCTATCTACTAAACAATGTGCGAATCAGTGTGCATATTATATATTTATATTGTAGACAATTATACCAATTGAATCAATAATTAAATTGATTTTTTGAATAAATGTTATTATTCAACAATTTTAAATAATTAGTTGTCTCTTCAATTATCATTATACAAATATTAAAATATTTATTTTAAATATATATTTATCAAAACCGTCAAATGCCCAAAACAAAACTCGAAACTTCTCCTATGGGATTTCACAACTAGCACCTATGTATAAAGTTCGAAAACATCTATGTACAGAATATTAGAAACAATATAATAAATTACGAAACGCAATTTGTACTATTTAATAATAATAGACAATAATACAATATCTCAAAGTACTCCGATACTTTATTTTTCTTTGAAGAATTTTTGAGAAAACCTTATTAACTTCAGTCTTTTAAATGTGGCTACACGTTTGGCGAAAACTACAATATTGACTATCGTTTCCAAGAAAATTTTGCACACGGGAATATATTTTGTCGCTTAAGACTTGTTGCGTTAGAAAGTGAACTCTATGAGCTACCGCAGATAAAATATTTTTGAATGCGCGTTTGTGTGCATTTGGTAGCATGGCCTCTATTATTATTCTTAAATCTCTTTGTTCATAGAAGACTTATTTTAAAGTACCGACGTCTATAAACTTTTTAGTAAGTACCTTTTATTATAGAAAATATTATTTTTTATTCTTACGACATTTGCATAAAGTTCAATTTCTATTATTAATAATAATAATAATGAATATAGTTAAATAATGAAGTATATTTTTATTTTGCTATTCTATTCACTGGCTGGTATGGAAAGTTTTGGACAATAAATGAATCAACCAATTAGATACTTAATTATTTAAATTTAAAACTATGCATAATTTTATGAAATTTGGAATTATTAAAGTGATGTGTTTCAGTGAGCAAATCAAAGGTTGGTGAAGTAGAAACAAATGCAAATGCGATTAAAAAAAGGATATGAATTTTGTGACCAAATAATACTAGTAATAGTTCAGATTTATTCAATAAAGTTCATTCAAGACGTGCTAACGCAATTAAACTATCTACCTAAAAAACATTATACACAGGAATGTATAGTTATTTTATTAAAGAGCGCTGATTGAACCTAGTTATTAGTTTAGTAACGTTAGTTCTTAGTAGTTCAAAGTAATACATACATACATACAAACAATAAATAAAATAATTTTAGAACCAGTAACCTAAATGTACGTTCATCAGTGCCAAATATTTTATTTTTAGCCAATTGATGTTTGGATTGGGTTTGGCTTGAAAAAATTTATTGCTATAATAATATTATAATATAAGTTGAATACAATCACTAAATACTGTTTCAAAATTTTATATGTCTACGAATGCCTTATTACAAATAGAAATTGTGTTTCTGCAACTCGTCCCAAATGGTCCGTAGGCATGTGGGACGAGTTGACGAATTGCTTGACCCTAGCTAAATCTGGACAACTGAAAAAAATGCCTCAATTCTAAAAACCAAAATGTTTAACTGTTACATTACAACTTAGGTTTTTCTGAATTAGTTTTCAGAAGTCCACAATATGCGCCCTATAAGTCTAAACAAGGAGTACAAAATTCTTGTGAATATAGAGAGCATTTAAAACGAATTGGATAAACATTAGAAAAGTAAAAAATAGCACAATATTGTATCAAGTCGTCGTTAAGCATTCATTGATAATGTCACTCAAATAGCATACCCAACAAACATGAAAACAAAATATCTAAAAAGTTATATGCATAAAATGAAGACAAAATTATGACAGGCGAGACTTTAAGCTTATCAAAGATTTTAAGCTTATCAAAGATTTTAAGAAAGTATATTATCAATGAGGGCTTAAATTCAGTGCATATAAAAATGTTTTTTTTTATCTTCAGCATAAAATAACAAGTGATATTATTATAGATACTACTTAGAACAAAAATACGAGCTACAATGCAGAATGTTATAAAGTAAAAACGCCATAAACGAAAACGTGTAAACTCAGATTCATTAATTATATTTCCAAAATCTCATTGATATAAAGCTTAAAGTCCATCACACAGTAACAATACAAAACATTTTGTTAAATATAAAATCACACAGAAATAAAGTTTCAAGAAATAAAAATAAACTGTTTTAAATGTTGGTAATATTAATGCAACAAACTTGACATACTGCATGACATACCTTATGAAATCTTTTGCACAAGTTATCCAGGACAACTTTAAAAGAATCCGTTCCCACATCCCGTATATTTGGCAGACAAAAAGAATCTAGACTAAATGCTAAACAAATTCACATTTTATCGAACACGACAAATGTGAATATTGCCTATGAAAACATCTATAATGACCTATTCATCAATTTATAACAGTAACTCGCTTTCAAAGGCAAATTTATGATATAAGTGGTCAATCACTTATAACCAATTTTGTCTAGTATAAACGAAATTATTGCAGTAGTTATTTATCTATAATAACGAAGTCGACCACAAAAAAATCCATAAAAATGTTCATAAACACATTTCAAAAGGATTTTTCCCGCTACTCTTTATTGCTTATCTATTCACAATGTTGCTATCAAGGAGGATGTTAAAAACGTTAAACTCTTTCTTATTAATTAAATTTAAATAAATTCGGGGAATATGAACTCGTTTGTTGTTGTTGTATGTTCTTAGTAAGAAATAAGAAAAAGAAAGAAATTTAAGTTTTATGAACATCAACAATTTGAAGTAGTACGCGCGGGAACTACTTACGAGTACTTTCAGAGATATTGTTACACTTTTATAATAAATCTATAATGTTATATAAACTCGTTGTCCTAACTTAGCAACTTTTCCTATGATTATTTACTTAAAGTTTTACGCAAATATTGTTGGGAACAAATTACAATTTGTAAAAAGACAAAGTGTCGAAAAATTCCACGAGCGGGATTCGAACCCGTAGCCCATGACATGCCGGGTCAGGTGCACTGCCGACGATGCTGTCGTGGCTCAATCCATCTCGCCGAATTTAAATTATATTTAATTAATTTAAATAATAAATAATCATAAACATAGCTTACCTAATTCTTAACTGATCTTTCAATATTTGTAAAAATATTAAGATCGTATGTTGATGACGTAGTTGTCGACATTGAATAGGGCTCCTTTGGCATACAAAGTAAAAGTAGATAGTGTTGATTAATTTCGGCGAGTTGGATTGAGCCACGATAGCATAGTTGGCCTGACCTCACCTGACCCGGCATGTCATGGGGTGCGGGTTCGAATTCCGCTCGTGGTATTTTTTTAACACTGTCTTTTTTTAAACTTTTCCTATGTCTTTTAGTTAACGTGATGCTTCTCTTAAACTTTGAGTTATAATGGATTTTGGTAGAGTCACCGCGCCTCTGACCAATTGTCTCTAAATATCTAAGATTTCTACACTATCAGGATTGTATACAAGCTAGTGTCACTGTAAGAACTGTAATGGGCACATTATTTCAATAAATTCGGATTATCGGACTACGTTTTCTTGGTGTAGCTTCTATGTGGTCCCAACCGCTTTCGTGCAATGAAAGAGCGATGCGGCTAGATACAATTAAAACACTTTTAATTGAAATTCGCTTTGAGCCAGCAAATAACTCTTTCATTTAGTCAGCGGGCGAGCCTTTAGTTACGGCTTTTAAAGACACAGTGCAAAGGAGAAATATTAGAGAACAGGGCATTTATATTTTAAACATCGGGTTAAGAGAACTCGTCTGTTGCTGAGGATTTACCGCTTCGAAAGTGGGGCGGCGCGGGCTGTGGGTCAGATGTTTTTTTTTAAAGTAATTACCCTTTAGAGATATAGTGCAAAGGCGGAATACGAGTAGGGGGCGCGCAATCAACTGACCCTATAGTATAAAATAACAATAATAATAATAATAATAATAACAATAGAACATCAATATAAATCACATATATGATACATATAGACATAGATAAACTGTAAGAAACTTCGGGTTGTGGGAACTCGTGTAGTTACCGCTCTCAGAGCGGGGCGACAGGTCTGGCGGTCGCTTTACGAGACTAGAGACTTAGTAGTAACCGATTTTAATGACTCTAAGAGAGATTTTAAAGGGCAACGGCGGAATACGAAAGTAGGGTACACATATTCAAAAAAATTGAGACACTTTAAGAGGCTGGAGACTTTACGAGACTCGGAGCAATACGAAATTAGGGTACACATATAAAAAACTTGGGTGTGCGGGAACTCGTTGTGCTGCGGAGTTACCGCTCTCATAGTGGGGCGGCGGGTCAGGCGGTCACTTTACGAGGCTGGAGAGCGAGCGGGACTTCAGTGTCGGAGTGCGCGAGCGGGCGGCACGCGGCGCCGCCTGCGCACACGCGCGCGCGCCGGGACCGACGCCGCGAGCTGCGACGCTCGCCACCTACGCGAACGTTTGGTTACACGTTACACACGGAAGGGTGAGGCGGCAACGAAACACGCAAGTAGTTCAAGCTTTGTCATATGATACCTTACGCTTTTGTTTTAAAATAGTCAAAGATAACACGCGTTGTCTAGGCTAGTTTGGCACGACACGACACTAAAGTATACTAAAGTAAATCGTAAACGATTTTGATGTCAAAGATGGGGCAACGTTACATATTTATTCTAACAAATATAATGCTTGTGAATAACTAAACTTGTCGCGCTGAAGTGGCACCGCGATAATTTAAGTTAATATTGACATTACATTAAAAAAAAGGTTTGGTAAAAACTATATAGCCGAATTCACGTAAAATGAGGAAATTTTACGTTGATCACCAGCCATTGAGTTGTTGTTGTTGAGCCATTGTTGCAGGCTCCATAGTTAAATAATAACACAACTGGTTAATGTATCGCAGTATAATTTCTGACTAGTTTTAATATGTAAAAATACAATATATAATAATCTATAAACAAAGAAATTGACGGGGGATATTTGTTGATTGTAGAAAAATCACGAAACAGGAACTAATGTGTTTTGCTTAATTAACATAACATGTTTCTCTATTACATCACGTTATTAATTATTTACTTGTGCTGACGGCACAAGGAACATGCTATCTTACTTATAACTATTAAATCGCAACCGAGTGAAAAATATTTTTAATGGCAGAAGGAAATCAAACGTGATAGATACCAAAGAAATTGTAAATTTTGTGTTTGCAATGTTGTGGGCAACATTTAATGATGATGTCTCTCACTCTGTATTCTGTGGTTCTGGTATAGTTTCACCAAATTTGGAGTGCACAACGCTGTCTAGCCTAAAAGTAACGGAGGGCCAGATTCTTTCAAAGCTTAATCAATAAACTTTGCAGGGGTACACATCTATACCAATCACTGTCAAGTCGGGGGTGCCGCCCATTACTGTTTGTTATGTTTATCAATGACCTGGCGGCTCATCTGACGTGCAAGTCACTCCTGTACGATGACGACTTAAAACTGTTTTTAGAGATCAAAGATAGTGACGATTGCGTAAAAATGCAGCGTGACTTATATAATATCGACATGGTGTCACAATAATAGAATGTACTAGAGTATAAATAAATGCCACATCATTACACTCTCCAATAATAAAAGACAAAAAACTATTTTTAATTACCGATTGGTGATTGATGGGCAGTTGAATCGTGTTCGTTCTACCAAGGACTTGGGTGTGATTTTTGACGAGATGTCTTTTAAAGACCATTATGACCAAACAGTCTCAAAAGGTCACAAGCCTCTAGGGTTTGTAGCCAGAAATACCAAATTCTTTAAAAATTCTCATAGCTTTCTTTCTTCCTTATAAGAAATAATTTGGAGTATGGCTCTCTGGTTTCCACATTTTAAAGTTCACTCAACGTATAGAAGGCACACAGAGGAAATCTTTGAAGCTATTGGGCTATAGATGTGGACTTAACCGGGTACTAACGTCTTATTCAGACAGGTTGCGACATTTTAAAATTTTTGCTCTACAATATAAACGAATGTCAATCCCATACATTTTATTCTTTTCGAACTTCGCTATCGTTTTCTTAATGTTACTTTGGCTACCGCCATTGGTACTTCAACCAACTCACAACCTCACCACAGTATGTAGGTTAGTGCAGGTACGCCAGCATCAAGACCTTTTTTCCATTTGCACAAAATCGTTCATGGTTATTTTGATTCTCCTACACTATTACAGTCTATCAATTTTAACACCAAGTTATTGATTCGGAATAGAAGTAAAAAAATATATTTGTTCTCCAAACATTTAAAAGTAATACATCGTTTTTTAACCCCATCGTAAGAATGTGCCGTCGTAACGAAATAATGCCCTTATTCGAACAGCTCGATATCTACACTTTAAAACATCATATTTTTAGGACCCAGGTTACAAAAAATTTTTCTTGATGAATATAGTTTATGCTATAATTTAAATAAGTGTATATTATTTTATTATTCTCACTGCAATTTATTAAATTATTATTATTTTGATACAATTTTGAATTTTATTAATTAAGCATAAAAAATATTTCAATTCAATTTACTGCAAAACTAATTTCATTTCATTTTAAATTTCTTGTATGTATTATTGTTTTCGCATCTGCATGATTAGCTGTGTGTATACGTTTTCTGGATGTCGGTCCTGCACTGTTCTATTATAATTGCTATTTTATGCTAACGATGACTATCATCTGTTGTGTACTCCAGAAATAAATAAACATTGCATCTTTCACAAAATAAGATAGGGATCTATGACTAACCATTCGTTGAAAGTCGTGAGCGTAGATAACAACGCACGTCATAACGTCACTACAGCAGTACTAGTCATGTCGTACTTTTCTAGCTTCTAATAAACGAATTGACTCTCTGAGGTTTCATATGACAAAACTCGCACGCAACTGTGATGATCGACGCTACTTGATACTTCATATCAATCTATGCGCCATTTTTATAATTGAATCGTCTGGCTTATTTCGTTGCCGTCTGTACAGTGAAACAAAAAACAACACAACACACTGGCAAACAAAAAAGGTAACTAAAAAACTGTCATTCATTTAAAAAATGAAGAGACAAAATACAATATTTCTTTTTTTTTCCAAAAAGAAAGGCTAGGTTATTACGAACGTCTTATTACCAGCGTATTTTACAATGAATATTTTAACCATCGCTTGCCAATACATTGTGTTACTAGTTTTGGGATTCAATCAAAACCTCATTCTATATATTATAACTCATGAAGCACACTCAAATTTTATAAGCAGAAACAATATCAAAGAATAATAATATACTTACAGGACATTTAACAATAGCAAAACAAAACATTAAGAATAGATTACTGAATTTGCTAGGTGATATTATTATTCATTTAGTTTACAAGTTTATTCATTATGTCAAATATATGACTATATGATTGTGTGTCATTATGAGGCATAGCATATAAATCAACTAAAACATTAAAGTCAATGTTCCATTCATCGTGTTGAAAATTATTTTAAACCACAATTTCTTGGACGTTTAATTAAATTATAGATATTTGTTTATTTTAATACTTGGAATAAGGTACAATTTGTGGTTTTCATAGTTTGCTAACACAACGGAACATTTCCTATGTAAATGTCACTCCAAAACATTTCCGTTTATCAAAGCCTTTTATGTTAAATGTTAATGAACTGACACTGTATCTAAGTATTTAAATACCTTGAACATCATTTGGATGCGCTTACGAACACGTACGAATATGCACGATACATCTGATTCATCTCATCATTCGTGAGTGGTTGGCAACAGCTCGCATCAGTCCAAGTGTATGTATGTGTCGGTTGAGCGTGTCATATACAGGATATATTTCTAACCAGTGCGCAAATTTTCTGGAACGACTCAGAATCGGTAAGTAAACCACTTTCTCATCGTAACATGGGTTGAAATATGTCAAAAATTATTGGACTTCCCATACTTTAGCGATTACTTGATTAGCCTGATTTGTATGAAGAGTCTCAAATTTTTTGACATATTTCAACCTATGTTACTATGAGAAAATTGTTTACTTACCGATTCTGAGTCGCTCCAAAAAATTTGCGCACTGGCAAAAAATTATCCTGTATGAAGTTTAACTTCTGCAGTGTCCTTATTAGGTACACGCACGACTAGCTCGCATCTAGTGTGCGTGGTACCATAGATGCATCGTGCGTATTCGTACGTACATAAACGCATTTAAAGTGCGGACGTTTTTACCGTTTTGGGAGTGACAGTACAAGCGTGCACATTTATTAAACGTAGCTAAATATCACAAACAAATGTGCTGCATACTGCATACTGTACTGCTATGTTAATGCCAGCTAACGCGACAGCGACTGATGTTTGAGACTAAACGTTTCAACTATAAAGTAAGATATGTACAGGCAACTTCAAAAATATGAACTTAGACACTTTTTATACCTAAACGCCACTTTGCTTTTCTTTGCTTTTTGATAAGTCACATGCTGTCAAAAAATTTACATTGGACCAAAAGACCAGTTTATCTGAAAATATGTCGTTAAAGTTGAACTAACAATCTCCAATTAGTTGTTGCAAGCGAAACTAAACCTTATAGTTTGACGACGCGGAACAGAATCAGTGTTAAGTAGTATCTGTATGACTATCCATATTTTTGAACTTCACTGTACATAAACTATACAAAACATTGATTCACGTTTTCAATCACCTTTTTTATTTGCTTAGTTGTCGCGTTCAAGGAAAATGGACTTATTGAAAACGTGATCATTCATCATTATTGATATTCAAAATAATGCATAACAAACTTAATTTACAAAAGCAAAACATCCAATGCTCTATTTGCAATAATCCAAAAAAATCTCCATTGCAAAAAGCTCCAAATATCACGATGCAATATTTCGCAATTTAAAAAAAACAACATCAAACAAAACGTTATGAAAAATAAACATTCAAACACTGACGGACAATGGGAATGTGACCTAAAACGTTAAATGGTGTTCAATATGAAATATAAAACAATCAACCAATATCTCCTCTAAAAGAACATGATCATCAAACAATGATAGTGCACTGTCAGTGCAATTTTGGCTGCTAATGCGGTGTCGTAACGCTCAAACTCCTTTACTTACATCGTCACCGGTTTGTAACCGAGTAAATAGTAAAGACCTATTACACAAACATCAATGAATATATTTACCAAATATAATGTTATGCGTTATAGACATATAAAGCTTGGTAACATGTAGACATGCGTCGTGGTATGTATCGTGCGGTGAAATGGAAACAATGTACGAATGGAACGTTTCATGCGATAAGCTGGAAGCGGGCCCCCGTAGCAGTGATACCGTGTTAATACAAATTGTTTGGAAGACTTTATAATTTCACACACGTATAGTTATGACGGAAGATATAGTTTTATCATGAAGAACTTAGATTACAGCTATTTACATCAAAGTCTACTACAAATAGTAGACTTGATGCTTGGAAATGTGGGTTCGTTTAACATGTGTCTATACTGTATATTACTGGACATATAAAAATAATCCAGTCCCAACAATAATTCAGTCATATTGTAAACTACGTATTCAATTACGTTATTTGTTCACAAAGGAAAACCTATTTCAGTGAAAAGTGATAAAGATTTTTATGAAGGCGCGCTCCATACGGAATCTTCAACTATAGTAGAGCCGCTTGAGAATGCAGATTTGAAACATTTAAGTGTTGAAAAATAACCTGCTGTTCTGTTTCAGCAATATACATAACTAGCGACCCGCCCCGGCTTCGCACGGGTGCAATGCTGATATACATATAAACCTTCCTCTTGAATCACTCTATCTATTTAAAAAAGCCGCATCAAAATCCGTTGCGTAGTTTTAAAGATCTAAGCATACATACATAGGGGCAGACAGACAGCGGGAAGCGACTTTGTTTTATACTATGTAGTGATTTTTTGATGTAGTGATCAAGTTCTGAAAGGTCTGCGACCACTTATTAATACCGAAAAATATAGCATAGTGGTCGCAAGTCGCCAAAATAAATGAGAAGTATTTTTTTAAGAGATTATAAAAGAGACGTAAACGTTTATTCAAATATTGATAATAATGTTGTAGTTTACCTAAGAGATGAAGACGTTCGCAGCTATCTAAGATAAAATCTAGCGAGGCACCAGCTATTTAAAATTAAATTACCTATAATAACTAATACAGTTTTACTCTGTTATCTAATTAAATACTATAAAACGATACTTTTAATTTAGTTACTTATGTCAACATAACTAGTATTTAAAAAAAATCTGTCAAATCCGCATTCTCACGGTATCTACTATGACAACAAACCGACAACACGATCAAAATATACTCAAAATCTCGAAACTATAAAGCCTTCAAAGCGCCTGTTAGTCCTCCGCACCGAAGCGAACGAACACAGTGGCACAGTACCGGGGGTGCGCGGGCGTTCAAAACAGAAACTCTAGGCACGCGACAAGCACGTAGAGGGCGGCGTTGTCGCTGCGAGCGGGGGCGGGGGCGGGGGCGCAGGCGCGGGGCGCGGGTGCGGGCGCGGGGGCGGGGGCGCGGGGCGTACCGGCGCGGGGGCGCGGCGCGTCCAGCGACCCGGCCGGCTGCAGGAACCACTCGGAGCGGGTTCGCATCCGCGCCCGCTGCCGCTCGTGCACCTACGCACCACCGCACCACGTCACACCGATCGGTTCCGACGGAAGATCAACGCTGGTCGCCAGGCCAGCAAAATGCTGAGTCAGGACCGTTATTGGACAAACATTTTATCTGTTGTCTTTTTTCTTTGTATGCTTGTAATATTTTAATGTGTTAATGTTTTTTCTTTCTTTCTTTCTCGTGTTTTTTTGTGCCACTAACTGTAGGGAACTATTGTACGGTCCGCCGGAGAGGAAGCGGTTGCCGCAGTCTTAACTCTGGCACATACTGTTTCAATAACGCGTAGCTGTCTCAGATGTTTTCGACGACAGACAGAATCTATGTAAGGCGTGGTCTTCTTAGTATCTTAGGCGTAAGTGGCTAACGATTCCAAGTGAATCTAGCGTGCAAGGTACTAGAGGTTATATATGCCACGAATTGATCAGGGTGATTTTTGATGCTTGCTGCAAATAGCATTGCCGGGATGCTACTGGCGAATTCGTTAGTGCCTTCAAAGCTAGACGTTTTTCATACTTTTTTGGAAGATACGTAGTCATACTAACACGAGAGTAGATTCACCAAGATCATAGCTGACTATGTCACTATGACATATTGCCTATTTCTGAAGTTCCCCGAATAACAGTGACGAATCGATGACGAATGCTATTGACAGCTAACGTCTGACGTCATAGCCATTGCACGCCTTTAACTGTAGGTACCTAAGCAAAACGAAGATACTTCTATCTGTCTGTCTGTTATGCTGAGGTGTCATTTTACAAATACCGAATAATCCAACCGGTTTGCTTGACACTTATTGTCGTTAAGTACCGACATACGGGACAATGAACACCGATGACGTCAGACGTCATTATTCACCCACGTCACAAATAGTGTAGCAGATAAACGAAAAGGTTAAACAGTTTTCATATAAATTCCATTACTACTCTAGACACATGCTACCTTTTTTAATACAAAAAAACAGCTAAGATCGTTTTCTTATTTGATTTTCGGTAATATTTAAACAAGTAATGTAAGCATACCGTAGGCAAATAACAGAAGGTCTAAACTTTGTTACAAAGTCTATTTTTGCAATTCATGTGGTGAAAATAGGTGTACATTTCATATTTCTCACGTACCAAAACATGAGCCATGGTTGGGCACCGCAAAAATAGACCTAAAAGTACGGTGTTACAGTTACACACACGTAACCTTATCGCGGCTGTAAAACTTTTTCGTTTCGCAACTATACATCTGACGGGCATTTAAATTGCATTCTGTCACAAGAAAACTCTTTTCTTGTACAGCCCAGTCATATAAGATTTCCACTACGTAAAAAATATCTCAGTGAGACAAATATTTACAACTTATGAGAGAAACCGTTTTTCGTTATTTCGATGATTTTGTAATGCCAGAGCCGCCGGCCGGCAATAGGGATTTTTTCGGTATGTTATCCAAACTACATATTTAAATCTAAATTAATTTGGCTCACAAAGATTTTTTCGCTGATTGGAAGTCTTAAACCTATTAACTGGGCGACTACTAATCAAGTTACTTCGCCGAGGCCAAAAAAACCATATCGTAACTTAAAACTACTTCATCATACAAAAAAACCGGTAAAATCAACCATATTTATCGGTTTTTATAGTTTTTCTATAGATTTCGATAGATTTACAACCAATGAAATTTTACTGTTAATAACACTTTTCAATGTCAATATTAGGTGTAGGTGAAATGATTCGCACCTTATGAATACTGCAAGCATCTTATTAGTTTTTATTAAGCTAGTTATAGATGGTAAAGTATCGAACTACGACCTCGTATTTTAAAATCCAATAAGGACACAAGTTATTACCAAAAAGCCAAATAAAATACATGTTAACAGATAATTTTGACACATACACATACTATGGGAGAAATTTTGAAAATCGAGGTATTAGGTACTATATTAAAAGTACAGAAAACAGAATATTAAGTATACCTTAAGTATTATTATAATAAAACGATAAAACAAAGTTAATACTTTATATGCTGTTGCCTGTCCTTAATCTGTTATTCTATAAAAAAAACTGTTAAATATTGTTAACATGAAACAAGAATGTTAGTTTTATTTATTTATTAATAAAATCATTCACTACTACATTGGTTAATTAAAATATTATTGCACACAACCAAAAAATAATAATACAATTTTAAAATACCCATAACCTTTAGGTACTTTACTATTTTATTCGATTAGAGATAATTATCTTCTTATGTACACGATAAGAAGGTTCATATTTGTGCAGCTCAAAGCTCAGTGTTATCCAACACGTTTAGTGTGCCACACCATTGTCTATAAGCGTTTCGTGTCCAACATAAAAGTCGCAAATAACAGCGATGAGCTCGCTCGTTGCATAGGCAATCGGAAAAACTAAATTACTAACAGAACAGCCACAAGTTGCCCTAAATATCGTTTCAGATAACAGAGTAACAGATATCAGTCATGCAAATCAAGAGCTGAACAGAACCCACTGGGAAATGTATGTTTTAATCCAAATTCGTCACTATTTACTAGTGACTGAGAGTGCATTTTTGTGCGTCACTCATATTAAACACGACAAACGTCTAGTATTACACAAAGTGATTCATAATTATCACACTGCTAATATATAGACACAAATACCACACGATTGATGTATATATTTATATTTAAAGCAATAATTACACTTCTGCCGCTAAGTTATTTGTCTAATTCACATATACATTCTACTAAACAATAATTGACACACGAATCATTGTCTTTAAACGATTAGCATAATAGCTCTAAATATTATGCAAACTTCTGTACTAAGTGGCTAAGTAATTTCTCTGTGGGTAATGTTCGATAGACAGTAAAGAGGACAGAACAGACGGGGCGTGGAAGGCACTACAGGTGGATACTGATCAAACTGTCGTCACCATCACTTATAGAAAACGTCCTTTAGTGAGCGCTAGAACCCAAACACACATCGTTTAACACACCCTACGAAACTTTCAAATTATAATATACTATACAAAAACACTTCAAACAATGCTTACTCGTTATGCTAGAGAGAGAGAAGAGATAATTTTTTTTTGTAAATCAGAATGATGACGTAATTAATTTTTCTGAGATAGGTATAGTTGGAATTATAAACTTGATACTTTATATCATTGGTCAAACAAACTTTATAGCGTACATCAAACATTGACTAACAGCAAGGTTAATACTAAAGAGTGCTTCTCGATAACACATTGAGAAGTATCTTTTGGGGCGAACGTTGGGCGCAGGACTGAAACGTCGTACAGGAGTAATAGGGGCGTACCTGGGGAAGGTAGGAGAGGCTTTTTGTGCTCTCCGCATACTTGTTGATGGCTCGGAGCTCCTCAAGAGTCATGTGCGGGCTGGAGTTGCTTCGCGACGACTGCGACGATGAACTTACGGACACCTGAAATAATAAATACTTATAAGTATAACTTGCCTTTTGACAACTAATCTTTAGTATTTGTAAAAGTATTAAGATCTGATGTTGGTGACGTAGTTATTAACATTGAAAACCGCTTTCTAAATGGGCTAATGTCATCACCAAGTCCCCACAAAGCGGCTACAGGCGTCTCTCCACATTACGGGTGTCAGAATTTGATGGAGAGTGCTTATCTCCACCCACAGACAGGATGATCACGATCCTTAGCTTTGAGACTTATGATTATTTACATATAACTTAATTTGAGACTTATGCTAGAAACAAGGATATAATCGCTGTTCCTGATACTCCAGGTTTTGTGGGGTTTTTTCTCTTCTCCGAAGAATTCGACAAGGTGCAAGAGGGATCACCAACTAAAAAACGCAGTACCATCCCAGCTCTATCCCAAGAAACAAGATGAATAAGGCGACATGGTAGTGAAGTGTTACCTTAGAGACACTATCCTCCAGTGAGATAGACAGCCACGTGCACGAGTCGAGCAGGCTGTGCGCCGCCGCCCCCCACCATCTCCATCAGACTCGGACTTATGCTAGGAACTAGGTTAAAATCGCTGACATTGATACTCGGAGTTATGTGGCCACTATCTACTCTACACGCCGCTTATTTCGGAAAAGTTCAACATGACCTACTCAAAACCGCAGTACACTAACCTAAAGACACAACCAGAATCAGATATACAGCCGGCAGGATGAGGGTGACTAATGCTACTGCATTTTCATGCTGCATGCTGTTGTCTTCGCGACTCTATTTCCATTTAACAGTAATTTGCCGAGCTATCCTTAAGAGAAACAAAAAGCTAGTGAATTGTTACCTTAAACACACTCTCCTCCAGTGAGATAGACAGCCGGGTGCAGGAGTCGAGCAGGCTGTGCTCCGGTATGATGCCGAGGCCGAGCACGCCGCCAGCGCCGCCGCCCCCCACCACCCCCATCAGGGCCGGCATGGACTGGCACTCTTCGGACTTGGTTAAACCTGTGCAATGAAAACGCGCAGCCACCGTATATGGTAGAATATTCTTTTTATATTCTGTACACTTCGAGTTCCTATTCAAATGTAATACTTAATAAGGTTTAACGCAAACTACTTAGTGTATCCTAGGCATACCTTCTTAAGTACCCGAAGTGTAACGACACGGTAACTTAAAAGAGTATCCCTAGGATATCTAAAAGTAATTTAGTTATAATTGTAATGAAACAATCTAGGCATATTTTAGGAATTGACCAGATTGCACCATTTATTTTTCAATACTAGAAGTATCTACTCTATGGCAATTTTTTTTTAAATTGCGTGTGTATATACACCAGCAACTAAAAATCATCATTTATAATATTTCTAATAAAATTTGGCGGGAAATAAAAAAGGGCACGCTGACAATTTTAACAATATTGAAATGTTTTGCAAATTACTATAATAATAATATGAATCCAAAATGATTTATTATCAAATTAATTGTTAGTTTAATGACAGATGTAATGAAATTTTGATAAACGATATACCAACATTCAAATATTATGGTGATCTACAATACAACTCGGCATATACGGTGCTACCAACCCCAAAATTACAACTTCATACCATACCAACCGAATGAACTATTAATATAAGACTGATAATGAAAATACGATTAGTTCACGATTTTCTTAACAAAACTCACCAAAAATAACAACATTGACTAACTTAGCAACTTGACTATTTAACAACTTAAACGATTTTCATTCAGACGACCTGCGAAAGATTGTCCTCAGATTATATTTGCTATGAAAAAGTTAATAATAGTTTAATAAAATGTATAATTTACCTTCTAAATTAAATTTATTTCCCCAGCGGTCGCATTCGCACTGCAACCAAGTTTTTTCGGCTTCCAATGAGAGTTGTCCTGTAAACAATTTTTTTATCATTCTACAATTAATTAAATTCTTTATATGTACAATATGTAAAAAAAACCCTGTCCGATCGCAAAGGAGTACATAGGTACACATATAACAATAACAAAAAAAATATGAAAATAAAAGAGTTATCGTAATTTTAATACGTACCGAAATTGCTCAAATTACCCCTAAATTTTACTAATTTAATAAATAACAAAAAAAAACATATTATTCATGAAAATAAAAGAGTTATCGTAATTTAATACGTACCGAAATTGCTCAAATTACTCCAAAATCTTACTAATTTTATAAATGTGGTCACATTTATAAAATTAGTAACACTTTTCATCAATAACGGAGGCGCCAAAGGTACAGGTAAAGCTACCTACTGAAGTGCCGACAAAAGTATTGCCATGTCAGTTTTGCCATTTAACAAAATTTTTATCGGGGTAAATTTTTTACGTAATTTCGTAATTACGTAAATAGAACTGAATTTCAATGCCTAATTAGGGTAGGGTAGGGTATTTTTTTACATATTGTATAATTTGTATATTATGCCCTTAATGTTACATAAGATGGAGAAGGCTTAAAACTAAACAAATGGCTATAGACGTTGTCGGGCACTGCAAATATTAGTAGAGGAGGATTCCTACACAGGACACCTGCACTGCACATCAGACTATCCTAAACTGTCAAATTTATACAACACATCATTATCATATCATGGCATATGGTTATGCCATAGGCACAAAGTGCAAAGTCTATTGAGGTAATTTTGCAGTTGGTGGTGTCATTTTATTTTTATTTTTTTAGAATGGAATATCATTACTATACACGAATACTTTTACCGGTGATCAGGACCTACTGATTTCGACTAAGTAAATGATGGCCATTGCAATAATAATAAAACATACATGTCAGCGTTCCATTTTTTATTTTTTTGTCTTGGAAGTAAAGTTAATAACTATGAATATTAAAAGCATGGTCATCCTACTCCTCCTTGTTACAAATAAAACCTCTTCATATGTACAGGTACAAACGATGATAACAAACCTCAATGAAGATTTAAAGCTTTTCATGTTATTAGTACTTCGATTGTTGATCGAAGTATTAGTAGTAAACTGTCAAATGGTAGACAATGTAAAAAAAATACTTTAATCTTCACTTCATAAAAATGTAGGAAGACCATATATTGTAACTAATTTTGGTTAAGTATCTAATTAAAAATACAAAATTAAATTTTTAAAAAGAAAACATGTAACTAACTATATTATTATTGCAAAGGCCATCATTGACTTAGTCGGAAGCAGTAGGTTCTGATCATCGATTAAAAGTCTTCGTGTATAGCTGCACACTTAATATTCGTGGTTGTCATGGAACAATATTAAATTATTTATGTCATATAATTTAGTGAGTTTTAATGTCCAAGTAAAAAATGCACATCATATAATTTACACACGATTATAAAAAGAGACATAGGATGTAATTTTCGCTGTCCCATAACGTTTTTCGGAAGAGGCAGCTTAACTTACATAAACATATTGTTAGTTCCCTAAACATTCACAAAACTTAGAATAAATATAATAAAAGTCATGTTTTATTCAAATAACGTTCAACTTGGTCAGCAATTATGAAAGCCTATTTAGAAAGATAATTTATTCTGTTTCTCAAAAGGATTGTTCAAAACAAAACATTAGCCTGAATGAATCATTGAAAGTTCATTGTTTAAGAAAAAAACAATGGGCTATGCAAGATTTAAGGTGTTTTCTGGAACTAACAAAATTTTAATTTAGTTTATTTTTTTAGGCCTAGTGGCCGAAATTTATCATCTTGAGCTCCTCCGTACTTCGGAAGGCAAGTAAAGCCGTTGGACCCGGCTTCATTAGGAGTCGTTGACAACAACCGCACTGGGCCCGCGTGGTGGTTTCTGGTTCTTTCTTCCTATTCATCCATAGGGTAGCCTCGTGCCCCAGCAGTGGGGACATAAAATGAAATATTTATAAAATTTACAAAATACAGTGAAAAAATTAAACGCCTACCCGACCCAGCCAGTGCAGCACTCAGCACTTAAAAATAAAAAGTAAAAATTTACTATAGCGTTGTGTTATCAAATTTGTGGTGTTTCATCTGCAAAGATTAATCTGCATAGCCATCGGTTGCAATAACCGTTGGATAGATGGCGCACTGTGCCGCTAATTAGCACTCAATAAAAAATATTAAAAAAAGCAGTGTCAAGATTCAGCGCTTACGTCAGCCTTCCCGGTAGCATAGCAGTCAGTGCAGCCGCCCGGATTGCGGAAGACCCAGATTCGATTCCTGGCTGGGTCGGGTAGACGTTTAATTTTTTCACTGTATTTTATAAATTTTATAAATATTTAATTTAGCTTCATTTTTTTTTTTTTTTTTGGAGAGAGACTGCTGGTTGCCGAGGGGCATTTCCAGCTTCACCGGGCTTGTTTTAGGGGCGGCGAGGTACGTAAAGGGTACCTCAAGCCGTGTTGAAACGAAACACCTTCAGAGGATTTCTAGAGGGGTACGGCATCGCACACTTAAAAGTGCGCGTCCCCGTGCCCTTCCAGAGTCTCCGAAGGGTTCGGATCGGATCGGAATTTAGCTTCAGTGCAGCAATCAGCACTTAAAAATAAAAAGTTAAAAATTGATATAAAATGAGCTGACGATGATTATGATGATGATGATTATACAATATATTTTAAATAATTGTTGTGGTTGCTTTGAAATTGATGATAACAAAGCGCGTTTGATCTTTTTTGAATTTTTGTGTATCATCCGTTGGCGATCCTAAATAAACAATAAATAAATAAATGCTATTGAAATGAAACAACTTTTACGGATCTACTCGCGTTTATTTTACACATTACTTATTTAATGTTTATCCTGACGTTTCGAACCCTTTGCAGGGTCCGTGGTCACAGGGAGACTGAGGTGTTGGTCATCTCATAATTAGTTGGTAGCTTGTATGCCCTCATTTAAATTTAATCAGGTGCGTTCCGTTTTACGCAGAAAGAGCTTACAGTATCTTTTGGTCTGGCAGTATGGTGTCGGGGCTGGGATTTAATATTTTGTATGATGGGATCCCAGGCTGGTGGTAGATTCCAACCATCTTCTCTATTAAAATTAGAATGTTTTTTAATTTCAATAGCCTCGCGTATCATCCCAGGGATGAATCGTTGTTCTCTAACGAGTATTTGTGGTTTATCAAATCTGATGTAATGGTTGGGCCACTCTAGGGAATGTTCGCATACTGCAGACTTATTTTCGCGCCTATGCTTGACGTCGGCTATATGTTCTTTAACACGGGTTCCTACACTTCTCTTTGTTTGCCCGATGTAAGAGAGCCCACAGTCGCAAATGCTATTGTTCATGTGACGGCCTGAGCCCAGCAGTGGGACGTTAATAGGCTGGTGATGACGTGTCCGATACGTCAGTATCACATACTTTCTATAACACAACACACCAAACAAAATCCTCACGAGCACCTAGCTCTAAATATAGAATGCCTTAATCACCCCAACATCTCAATTACGAGTTCGCTTTACGACGCTGCTGTATAAAAGTAATACAATACGCTTATTATTACACCCCCGGTTTCTCATAACAGTTATCATAACAAAAACGCCGATCAAGAGTTTCCGGGCTTTTTTTTACTACAATCGAATTGTGTTGATTTCCGCTAAATACCTCTTGCGGTAAAACAAAGATTGTTATGACTTAATGACTCTCAGACAAGGTGGAGCGATCTTAGCAAGGTGGCTGATGAGAGTAGCCGCGGATCGTGCTCAGCGGCGTGCACTTTTTTTATTTTATTTATTTATTTATCATTCCAATAGTTATTACAAAAACCAACTTGGAGAGGCCTATGTCGAACAGTGAACTAGTATAGGATGATGATGATGATGATGATGATGATGATGATGATGATGATGATGATGATGATGATGATGATGATGATGATGATGATGATGATGATGATGATGATGATGATGATGATGATGATGATGATGATGATGATGATGATGATGAAGATGATGACTTAGTAAAACGTATTTATTATTGAATAAAGCATTTAGACTTTCAACGATTGACTCAATAAATATTATAAATAATACAGAAAAAAAAGGAAGAAAGAAACTTTTCATTTTTTATTTTTAAGTGCTAATTGCTGCACTTAAGCTGAATTAAATATTGAAATGAAACAACTTTTACGGATCTACTCGCGTTTATTTTACACATTACGTTTAATGTTTATCCTGACGTTTCGAACCCTTTGCAGGGTCCGTGGTCACAGGTCCGTAAAAGTTGTTTCATTTCAATGTGTAGTTCGCGTAAACTTTAAAAAACAATATCTGAATTAAATAATTATAAAATATAGTGAAAAAAAAAACTCGTAAGAGAATCACTCTCACTCCTAGGCGACAATGCGACTAGCCCCACTGGCTACTTAACAACTTGACAGTCTCAAACTTAAATATTGACATTCTTTATCATCATCATCATCTCAGCCAAAAGACGTCCACTGCTGGACAAAGGCCTCCCCCAAGGATATGAGGGGTATTTGCCGTAATCGCCACGCTTGGCAGGCGGGTTGGCGATCGCAGTAGGTTGAGGGTAACCTCAGAGAGATGCTGCTGCCCATCCTCTGGAATGGTCCCTTAGTCGGCTTTTACGACACCCACGGAAAGAGAGGGGGTGGTGCAATTCTTTATTCTACATTCAATTCATATTATACATACAATTCTTTATTCTACATTATTTGACATTCTTTATCATCACCATCATTATCACCAGTTCAATTATATTAGCTATCCCATTAATTATCGCCATCAGTTTAAAAATTGTCCGAGCTAGCCTTCCAACCAACAACATGCGGGGGTGGAACTTGGTGGTTGCGATCGTAGGTCGAGTTCCCTTCATGGCATTGAAGGGATGGTACTCGGGTTTTTAGTGGGCAGTCCTACTCTGCCCCTACCCTTGCCCCCCACGCTGCTTTTCGAACCTGAGCGTAGAGACGATCCCACATAACCCGTAGTCACTTTAAGTACTGATGTTTGTGTCAATATAAAAGTGGAATAAAGGGGAGGGTAACACTCACTCGCATACGCTTCCTGGTCGCGGTGGTGCCTCGGCGGCGGCGGGTCGCGGAAGGAACAGATCCACTCGTCTTTGACCCGCAGTATGCGCCCCGTGACCCGCGCGTAGTACTCGTAGTTGTCACGGCCGAACAGATCGCCGGCGCTGAACTGCTCGATCAGCTGTCGCATTATACGCGTCGCCACCTAACGTCACAAATATATTTTAGTACCCTACATTTTCAAGTAAATGTGACCGTCCAAATCAAATCAAAAGGACCACGACCACGGGCGGTTTGCAGCGCGGCGCGCGGTTTCTCTGGTCATTGCGTTTTTTTCTATTACCATTGATTAAAAGTTTGTAATATAACGCGCAATAAACTAGAAATTCACTTGCCGAGTCGCAACTCGCAAGGGGCTTGTAGTCGTGGCCAAACCCCAAGGCGGCAAAATGTTAAATAAAATTTAATGCTTTCCGCCTTACAGAATATTTTAATTTAGACGGCCACAAATATACAGTGCTAATTATTAAAATAAAATGCTACTAAGCCGAAATAACTAGGGTCGTGCCATAACAACTGGTGAATAGTGTTACTTATCGTTTAGAAATTGAATTTTATTTATAACCGAATTGGGTTCGTGGTCACGAACTTTTTCATTCGACATATTTGTAATTGCCTTAACTATTTAACAAATTGAACTTATTTTTGACAGTAATAAATAATTTTACAAACATTAATCTTAACGTTAATTAAACGTTAATTTTAACGTTTGTAAAATTGTACTGTACATTTGTATATTGATATTTCATCTCAAAAGTTCAGATACCAAACGTAATTCATTCAGATCATTACGTTTCTCCAATAATTACCGAATACAATCTGAAGAATACACAACAAAAATGTCACGACAATGCACAGCGAAATTGGAATAGAGCAAGCGATACCCTGATACTGTTGCGTTGCCGTGAGAATTTCACTTTCGTGTTTTACTAATTCATGATCTACAGCTGTAATAAGATACGATTCTAAGAATTTGTAGAATGCGGTGTATTGAGTAATGGGTACGTATTTGCTTTTTGAATTATAACATGCTTAAGATTATGCTTATGCTTAAGATATAACTAACACCAAAATGTACTTGGTTCCATAAATAACCAACCACCATACCTGGAGTTTAACCTTTTTACCGCCAACAACTTCTATAGAAGTTCGAGATTTTCGTGCCGCCCACGCCAGCACTTCTATAGAAGTTCTTCTTTGTACCTACTTTATTAGAATACATTTATACGTTGGCGTACAGCGGGACATCGCGTGCAGGATAGTTGGGCGGTGAAAAGGTTAAAATTAATTCAATTTAACTATTTTATTTATCGAATATATGCTAGGCTAGAGTATTACAAAATACTGTGTTACAATTAAAAAGTATTTAGAATACCGGCTGCACGTCGATAAAATCATTGCGAAATTTTAATCTTGAGTTTAATGAATCATAATCTAAGTACTTAATATAAGCATAGTTATGTATATTTTTAAGTTTCGTTAATCAAATACGTACCCCACCCAGTGTGTTTTTCCGTTATGTTGCTATTGCTACCTCATTTCATGCAAAAAAGACTGTGTGTGCTACTTTCCATTCAACATGTCGGATTACTTCATAATACAATAGAGAAGTTGTCTAAATGGTTAGGTAGGTTGCATTGAAACAAAAACTACTTATTTTTCATAGAAATGAAACACTATATTGTTACAGGTTTACTCGCGAGTTAATCTGCACAAAGTGTTTCACTTATAATTTGGAAAACAATATATGTTTCTCAGTAATCAATTATTAATAGTACAGCTTTTACTAATAACTAATATTAAAATGATCATCACCTATTGCTCTGGTGTTTGTAAAATCCATTAAATGAATTAATTTGGATAAATGAGTCAACCGCGAAAGGAAGTCTAACTACAATTAGTGAAACAAGCTCTTACTGATAATACTGTAAAAGGGTCACCAAAGACAACAATATGCGCTGAGCTGGTGTTAATATACTGAAGCACTTAAGACAAAGCCAGTAGTTTTATCAAGCGAAATTCTAGGAAAATCTATTAGTTGGGTGTATGTGTATAAGTGATAAGCAACGTGAACATCAGTCGACTAAATATTTGTTCATTTCATACCTACTTAGGTGAAATCTTTTATTGTTTGTCTAAGTTCTTAAAACGGCATAAATATTATAAAATTTGTTACAAAGTAAGGCTGCTTTTACACCAGCACTGTGAGGTAGCTCAGCGGTGCGCGATTAAATCCACCAATAGCCGCATTAAGGCCCCTATCCACGGGTCCCGCCCGATCCTCTAAATACCACTACACATTTTCAAAATACACTAAACATGCATACTAGTTTAGGCCCAAGACACCGTACTCGTAGAACAAGTGTATGACGAGCCGGTTCACACGCGCTCTATACCAGGTACAGACATGTGGGCGCTTCTCCTCACCACCACGGCCCGGTCAACCCGAGCCGAGGTCCGAGCCTTTAGAGGCGCCCTCGGGTTGCTCCGCTTCCCGATCCGAAAAAAAAAACATTCACGGGCACTTCATTCGCGCCACTCCGTCACTCCAAATTGAAATGGATTTTGGAATGTTTGAAATTCAGCGCTCAGAGGCACGCCACGCAATCCACGTAATTAGATGGCCCCCATTAACAGGTACTCTTTCGCACCAATCCATCACTCCAAAAAAATATATTATGGAATGTTTGGATTGTAAATCTATTGCTCGGAGAATGCCAAGCAAACCAAGTAGTTATATGATTAAATTTGAAGCGATGGAGTGGAGTGACCGTGAATAGGGACCAATAGGTAAAATTGTTAATATTAATGTTGGAGTAATGCGACAAAATATGAAATTGCTATTATTTTTTTTGTTAGGCGTTAGTGTGTTCATAAACTAACTAACAACTAACTAACTAATTAACTTGATAGATTGTAAGTACCTATTTGTTATGTATAATATAGGAAAAGTATTTCTGGAAACTAAATCGTCTTACATTAATTATTATCAAAGGTTGAGTAAGATTCAAAACGTATAGAATTAAAAAATATATATATATATATCAGCAATATGTCAATAGTGTTTTCGGTAAAATGAAAATATGGAAAACAAAAATGTGGACCAATATGATAAAATTTGGAGTGGTGGAGTGGAGTGCTCGTGAATGGGGGCCATAAGCAATAGAGTGTACACTGATTCAAACATGATGTGTACCTACATATATTTTATGGGTAGCTCTTTAGATCTAATATTATTTTTTTTAATTTGTATGATTCTTGTCTGTTCTGTTTACCTAAATAAATAAATATAAACAGGCTTAGTTTTACAGACGATCCAACATGTCTTACTAAAACTAGTAATAAGTAATATTTTTTACTTAATTATCATATTTCAGTTAAATAATATGCTTGCCCTAAAATAGCGGTATCAAAATTATATTGTTTTTTTATTGAATCAAAGCATTACGTTTCTTATTCTAATTATAAGGCAATCAGGTGTAATGTGTCATAAAAACATTTTCTATCTCTAGTTTGGGCGGACTAAAAGCACTTAAATGTTATTTAGAAGCCTTTAGGGTAAGCAAGAAGTCGCATCAGCCAGTGGACCTACCATGTGTTTACATAGCAGGGTGCCTAGTGCGAGTTTTATATGACATTCGATTACGTTAACAAAACGAGAAAATTTTAACTTTCTCATTTATCAGTAAGAGACGCTGTCTCTATGTCATATAAATGTTCGTTTAAATAAACTTTATCGAATCGCAAATAAAACTCATACTACGCACTCTGAACTCGCAGGTAAGTGCGTTAATTTATTGCACGTAATAATGATCAGCGAACTTCAGCCTTTATGCATTTTGATATATCCCATACAAACTTCAATATTTATTTTTTTAAACCAATTAGCCAATTTTAATGAAACTTTTTAAGTTCCAGGAAAATAAAAAAGTCAAAAAAACGTCTATTTAAATCAAATAAATTTTGTTCAACAATTTTTTTATAGTTCTCTGTAAGTACTTTTGTTAAAGCTTGTAGATTTGTCAAAAATTTATCTAATTTGATACTGAAATGTATAAAAGCTCATAAGCAATTGCTATTTTGTCGTACAAAACACTAACGCTGCCACGCAACGACACAATTATGTTGTGTACAGGAAAATGAAAAGTGTCCATTGGTAAAATGGAGAGCAACATTCATTTTACTTAGCAAAACATGTATGTAGTTAAGTGGCGAGTATTATGCGAGTAAACCCATAGTAGGGCCTCTAAGGAGTATAGTCGCTGTGTATCACTAAATAATGATTGTACTCACGCAGACTTCAGCCTTTGGTCGCATGTTTAAGACAATTGCAAGTAGTATAAGCTATGTACACACGCCTTTACAGATTCATACACTTTGTCCATAGTTTATAGAAGAGCAATCATCTGACGTGGACTTGCTCGAGCCATGATTAAGATGAAAAAAATCACTCCGTTTGTCATCTTCATCGACCCTTTATTTTTTCATTTTTAATAAAAGGTTGTGATTTTGAAATCAAAAAATAATTAGAAATATTTTTTTACGGAATTCATCTTGTTATGTTTTTTTTTATTATACATGATTGCTATTGATATACTGTCAACACATTAACAACAGTCCTGTTAGCTGTCCAAAATGCTAATAAATAAACACCAGTTCATTTTGTGTCCCCAGAGCGTTCCTGATGGATGGATAGGGCCCAGTGCGGATGTGCCCATCACAAGGGGCCAGCCCAGTACGGATTGGTGGTTCTTAAGAGGAAAAACTAAGGCCAACTGATTTGAAAAATATGTGTGAAAAGTAGACAAAATCAACTTTTCGTAGTTCCCTGATTCCTCCTCAAAAACTGGACCGATTTAATTACTTTTTTCATTAAAAATTAAAGAAAGGCTTTGGCTGTGTCCCTATGTTTTCCTTTTTTCCATAAATTAATTATTAAAAAGATATAAACCTTTAAAAACCTTAAAAAATGGTTAGATTTTCCGATGTTTTTACGAAATTTTACGAGATTATATTAAAAAAATCAAAACATAAGGATACAGCCAAAGCCTTTCTTTAATTTTTAATGAAAAAGTAATTAAATCGGTCCAGTTTTGGAGGAGAAATCAGGGGACTACGAAATTTTGATTTTGCCTACTTTTCATACATATTTTTCAATTCAGTCGACCTTAGCGTTTCCTCTTAACGACAGCTAATGCAGCCGGGACCAACTGCTCACAAAAATATAAAGCGTGACTATAACATGGCTAAGGGGATCGCACCACCATTTCTCACATTACAAACCCGATCATATATTTTTGGGGACATCCCCACTCGCATACCGCGCATCGAACAGCAATTAATAACAAATTCACGATAAATCCACCGATCAATCTCCATAGATCGATCACACAAAATTGTGATAATAATGAATGCAGCTACAAAACATTCAATTCAAAGTCTTATTATCAGATAAGCAAATGTTATTAACGCAACAATACGCGCTCTAGCGATAGCAAAACTGTTTATTGACTTTATGCCTTAGATAATGAGATTAGCAATGCCTTCATGAGACTGTTGTGAAAACGATTTAGCAAGTGTGTCTGGTTAGGCACGATGGCATTTATGCAGATAACTTATTTGCACATTTCTAAATACCTACACAAGTAATTTTTATGCAGATAACTTATTTGCACATTTCTAAATACCTACACAAGTAATTTTTATGCAGATAACTTATTTGCACATTTCTAAATACCTACACAAGTAATTTTTATGCAGATAACTTATTTGCACATTTCTAAATACCTACACAAGTAATTCATTCAATTCATTGTTTTGTAACATTTACTAGGTCCTACTTGAAAATCTTTTTTGCATGAATCCAATGATTTGCGACTAATATGTACACATTTTGAAATCTAATCGTAGTATGACAACGTATGATTTATTTTGTAATCTTTCCTACTTATCAACACAATGTCCAAATCCAAATCAGATGCTTACTCGGATACTTAATACTAATCACCATTAGTGTGTGAACACACAATTAAACTTTATCGGCAACATTAAATAGCAAGGAGTTACTGAATAAATTTATTTCTCCGACGCTTCATCATGACGACTCAAAAAATCTTTGGAATGCGTTATTTTTACTACACAAGACTGTCATTCTCCTTCACTACAAATTTTCCTAGCTATGTTGATTGTTACCTCGATCCACATAGCTTCCTATCCAAAACCATTTACATAGAAACCGTTTGAAACTAAACATCGGGCCGCACTAGCTGCACGGCTCATTACCTCACGTGATGAGTGTGAGTGTACTACCAACGGCAAAGTTACGTCGACATTTCGTGCACCCTATTATCTTAATAATAAGGGCCATTTTAACATAAGTGCATGTATAATATTTGGTTATGACTGAACAATGGGCACCGACCTTGAATCGCTGGACGTCCTCCATGGTGGCTGTTTTGCCGTCCGACACGCAAGAGTGGAAGAACGAGGGCGCTACCGACACGCCCAGCGCTTCGGATGTCATACCTGTACCTAGGGAAATTACAAATTGTTATTACTTATTTGTTTTTAATAGTTCTCTACTATCGAGTCGGTGGCAGTGTGGCAAAACGCTCGGTCTGATAACCTTGAATCCAGGTTCAATTCGGGTAAAGTGTGTTTCGGATTTATCTATGCGCATGATTACTTGTGTGTGAAAGAGCTCAATAGCGCAGTGGTTAACGTGCCCGGTCTGCGATTGTGATCGGATGGGTGACACATAATTTAATATATCTTGTTTCCCCGTGCTTCGAAAGGCACGTAAAACCATTGGTCCCGGCGGCGGCTGCATTAGCTGTCGGTAACAACCACTAATCCGCACTGGGTCGCGTAGTGGTTTATGGCCCGTTCTCCCTATCTATCCATAGGGAAGGCTAGGCCAGTGCCCCAGCAGTGGGGACTTCAAATGAGCTGGTGACAGAGGTGTGTAGTGATCACCATTTAAATTCAACAACTACGTCAGCGAATTTGATTTTTTTTTTACAAATACAAGGATTAGAAGTTATGAAATTTAAAATTTCCAACCAGAACTCAAACCGCAATTAGCATTATAATTATGCGAGATTAAATCCCGCTCGAATAAAAGTAAAAATAGATCTATTCTAGTTAATTTACTTTTATGTACGTCGTTACAATGGAACATTAGATTATATAATAATAAAGTACAGAAACAGACATTTGTAAGAGTGGTTAAAAATCAGAAAATGTTGATAAATACAATCAGAGCTCAGTTTCGAGATGGATTACATATAAGATAGGTAACTGTATGAGCTCGATCGGTCTGCGAGTGCTGAGATTAAGCAACTTTCGCAAAGGCCGGTCATCGGATGGGTGACCAAAAAATTTATCATCTCGAGCTCCTCCGTGCTTCGGAAGGCACGTAAAGCCGTTGGTCCCGGCTGCATTAGCAGTCGTCAACAACCACCAATCCGCACAGGGCCCGCGTGGTGGTTTATGGCCCGTTCTCCCTATCCATCCATAGGGAAGGCTCGTGCCCCAGCAGTGAGGATATAAATGAGCTGATGTTGAGGTAACTGTATATTATGTGTTTTCTTGGCTTGTAATATTAGTGTAATCAATGACAATGACAGTATAGTATAGTGTCATTGTGTTATTATTGCATTACAAAAATGTTTCAGTTCAATGCTTAGTATTCGCGTAAACTTTACAAAAATAGAGATAAGCGTAATGTAATGACTATTAACGCTCCATTTTATTAGTGTATTCAAGTCAAGGTCGCCTCTGCCTCTGTCAACTGCGGCACTGCGGCACTGCGGCCGATCAAACCATCCCAAATTACAAGAGGGCATCGGGTCGACGACCCGCCCCGCCCGCGGCTAATCAGTGTTAACTGCTAAAACTCAAGCTTACAGTGAGCGAATAGGCAGCAGACTGGCAAGCCATGGACCACATACTACTAGATCACATTTCGGAGTATGTTACATTAGGGTTTTACTAAGATGTTATTGAAAGAAAGAAAGACAGTAAAAAAGAAAGAGAGAGAGAAAAAGAGACAGAAAGGCAGCAAGAAGGAGAGCGAGAGAAAAATAAAGAAATTAATTATTTGGTTAACTCTGTGCCTTAATGCTCACTGAACGTTTGAAAATAGCTGAATCGAGGGCTTGACTGGCTACACAAGACTTGATGTGACGGGAATGATCCTGAGGAGCTTATTACTTTTTTCAGATATTTTTAAAGTACCTACCTATGTATTGTACTAAAGTAGTGGTAAAGTATGTATGTTGGTACACGTCTAAACTTCCGCGTTCCATTATAAAAAAGATGTCAGCCCGTGACCAGGGGACTGGTGTTACTAGGCCGAAAAAACGGGTAGGTACTTAAAAGATTACTTAGAAGATACTTATAATAAGTTGTATGAGATAAACTCCGTTAAACATATCAACTATTCTATGATCTGTTTTCCGACGATACAAGTTAAAATACCATTACAAAAGGCCCTAAAATTACCCACAGTTATTATTAACCAAAAATGATAACAGTAGATCTTGAAAAAATTTCCACGAGCAGGATTTGAACCCGCATCCTTCTGACATACCGGATCAGGTGGTCTCCCAATTGAGCTATCGTGGTTCTTTTTACTTTGAAAGCCAAAGGCGCTTATTCAATGTCAACAACTACCGTCATTAACATCTGATCATAATATTTTTACAAAAACTAAACCACGATAGCTCAATTGGGAGAGCACCTGACCCGGTATGTCAGAAGGGTGCGAGTTCAAATCCTGCTCGTGGAAATTTTTTCGACATTCGTGTTTTTGTAATTTGTTCGCAAAAAAATTTGCGTTATAAATTATTTAAACATTAACAGTAGATCTGTGACAAGTATCAAACGCTGTGCTGTAAGCAGTGGATAGCTGACATATGCAGCAGTAAGTGTAATAAGAGTTACACAGTATTAAACACTGTGTATAAAAGTATCTGTGTATATTATATCGCAAGATTAGTCCCAGCATTCTAGGTCAATCTCTCAACAAACGAGCAATGAGCTTCCAATTTCTCAAGTTATCGGATAAAAAAGTATAGGTCGATAAACTTGATAAGGCCGAATGGAAGGCGACCGATTGCTCGAACGATCTACTACGAAAACAAAACGTTTAGCCGTTCCGGCTACGCGGGTTAAGGTTACCGATGTAATAAGACACGGCGAAGTTTTAAGACCAACACCAATGTTTTCCGATTTATTAGATTTATCGACAATATCTCAATGCTGAAGACCAGCTTTTATTGGTTTTCTTGTTATTTTTAAATGTAATTACTTTGAATATACACCAGTTTACGTAGATGAACTATTTACAGATGAGGATTAGAAGGATAAGTCATCCTGAAGAAACTTTGTACCATCATAGTCAATTTACCCCGTAAGCCCACTAGCCACCCACTACCCACAGCTGGGTATAATCCATGAGTATATGCATTATAATCATCATTCAGTGCCATCTTCATACTGAAGTTTGGATATCAGTATACAAAATTTTCGTGGCGTACCCCAGGCACAACTACTAGTAGTGTCTTGGGGAACTACTGTTCCTTGAGGCACAACTAGGTGTGCTAAAGGTAAGTCTTTTTTCACTATGATACTAGGTACCAAATAATAGCAGTAGTGCCTCAGGGAACTGCTACTCCCCTAAGCACTATACCAGTTGTGTCAAGGAAAAGCTTTTCTTCCCTACACAACTAGACACAACCGTGATAACAAACCTCATTGGTGATATATATAATTTATTTAGCCACTTATTGTTTTAATTGGCGATAACTAAGTATATAGCGTGGTGGTTTATGGCCCGTTCTTCCTATCCATCCATAGGGAAAGCTCGTGCCCCAGCAGTGGGGACAAAAAATGAGCTGATGATGATGATGATGATGATATACTTATATGCATGATGATGATAAAAGTCCTATACACTATTCGACAGTGTTGAAACAGGCATTTAATATTATACAAAAGAAATTTTGAAATCTGACAACCGAAGTACCTACATTTTTACGTTTTCCTTGAGCGCGTAATTTAAAACGCTCTTCTCTAAAAATAGTAAATTCCAACAAACTACCAATTCATTCAACTGTACAAGTCCATTGACCGCCGAAGAAAATTAATTAAGCAAATGATTGAAGTAGAAACGTAGCCATCTAAAATGCGTCGCGTTGCTGTACCCGCTGAAAACCATTTTCATACAATGAACGTGGGAATTAAAATGCATGAATACAGTGTCATGTCGGAAAAAACTCATAGGTAATACAATAAACGTTATTGTAGCATTGCACGCAACATAGTGATGTCTGCGATCCCAAGAGCACAAAAAGCTACAACAAAATTAGAACGAAATTACAACAAAACTTAACAAAAACGTACACGATTTATATTACTATAATTATCAGCAATTTGGCGTTCAAATTAGCAAGTCGACAGTTAATTGTGTTCAAAGCCTGCATGCGGTAATGACGTACGAGTACACAATAACGCACGTTCGAGCGAAAATTCGCTGGGCCATATATGAAAACAACAATTGCATACATACAACGTATTCGTACACATCCACGCATTGTGCTGCTTCTATGGAAATGCAGAGTACAGACATGTATGTAGCATCCATCATTCATGCAGACGACGTCTCTGTGACGACACAGAGTGCCCCAAATCTGCTGTCGTTGGTGTGATTGATAAGTCCTCCTTGGATATGTTTATTTTCAGAGCTTTATTGATGTTTGTTTAATTCCATACCGATTGATTGACGTGTCGTATTGGTAATAAATTATTACCTGTGACGTCTTTATCGTATATTTGTTTATGCAGGAAAATTGCTGGAATTCACTCGTTGTAGAAAACTTCAGTTTCTTATCGATTCTGATAAAACACGAACCGCCTTACAAATAAACAAAGAATAAGGTCCGAATAGTTATTGCGTGTTTTGTTCATGTCATGTAAACGTCATTTCAAATTAGAGTAAAAGAAACAAAACACGGTATAACTATTCAGACCTTATTCTTTGTTTATTTGTAAGGGGTTACATTACAAGAAATTTATCATTTTCTCAACTGCTACAAGGGAACCTAAATAAATCCTGGTCGCATACCGGAGTTCATTGTCTAGATGTCTATGCAGTCAATTCAGTCAGGTTCGAAATTGGGACAAGCGTGCAGCGAGACGAGTCAAAGAAAGATTAAATAATCGCGCGAGAAGCGAAGCGCTATTGCATCACTGAAGCACGCACGCCTACGCTCGAATGTAATTGGCATAATTAGTGGGGTTACTTTCGGTTGGATAATGCCTGCATTGTCAGCTGGCGACCGCTGAATTGCCTAAATGTCAACCTTATCAAATATCATGGACGCGGTTTGGCCATGCTTTAATTGTAGCAAACAATTTATAACAAACTAGCTGCCCGCTCGCGACTTCGTCCGCTAGTGAACACCCGTATCCTATAGAACCCTATAGCAGCGCAGCGCCGCCTACCGGGTCCAATTATATGCATGTTTTATACATATAAACCTTCCTCTTGAATCACTCTCATCTATTAAAAAAAAACTGCATCAAAATCCGTTGCGTAGTTTTAAAGATCTAAGCATACATAGGGACAGACAGACAGCGGGAAGCGACTTTGTTTTTATTATACTATGTAGTGAAGTTGTAAAATTTAATCCAAAATGTCATTCATAACCACTTAACGTTCGAACGCATTCAATGTTTAAAGTGCAATTAGTTTAAGGTCTTACTTTCGTTTACTTGTTGCACTTTAATAAAGACTGTACAAACTAAATGCAATAATTAAATATTAAATAATAGTAATAATAAATTATAATAACAATCCTTTATATGCAATAAGATATTTAAACATCTAAATTTAACTCTGGCCACACATCCGAATTGTCATACATGTAATTTGCAAGTTTTTCACTAAGACTTGTTTATTCGGACAATCTGTAACTAGCGGATTGATTCTTGCTGCTTTACCACAAAACGATGGCTAAAGTTAGACAATGCTCAAAACAGATGCTGTCACTTTTTAGCATATATTATTAGACAGAGACAATATTTTAAACACGTATTCAGCAATTGTTTAATAGCGTTTATGCTGACCACTAGCGCCGCCAATGAAAAAAAAAACATATCTAGTAATAATTAGAGATAGAAAATCAAATTATGCTCAACAAACTAGTTTAGTTTGTTGAGCATAATTTGATTTAGTTAAATAAGACGTTACAGCTAAAAACGGCCACTTTTAACTATAACGCCGTATTTAACTAAACCATAACATGTCAGATGTTCATTAGGTGATGTAAAAATGCTAAATTACTTCATTCAAATAGTTTGTTGAGCATAATTTGATTTTCTATCTCTAATTACTAGATATGTTTTTTTTTCATTGGCGGCGCTAGTGTGCGGCGTAAACGCTATTAAACACTGTTTTATAGTACAGTCAACAGCAAAGGTAACTGATGGATGATTGATCAAGTTTCAAAATAAAAAATCAGTATCAAAACTTTTTAAACGCATATCGAAAAACCTTCGAGTGTCTACTAGCACCTGCAGACTTTGACTGTAGTTATATAGAAAATACCGACTTACACTATCGAAACTTAATTTTGAAATCTAGTAAACATCATCTACATTTTCTGTTAACTACAAGGTTTGATGTGGATCCAAGGAAAAGACGTGTAATAGACGCTCAAAAGAGAAGAAAACGTTGCAGTGCAAAACTTATGACAACACACAAAAAAACTCTTAAAAAGTTTAGGTAAGTAGTAATGATGTAAGAAAAGTTTCAAGTAAAAATTTTGAAGAAAAATAACAGAACAGTCTAGTTAATTTTACATAGCTAAAACGGCTTAGTACCGCTAGCTCCAAAAATTGTATCCCATTAACTCCAAATTTATCTGATAGCTCACAATCTGCTTTCGTGAGATTTGAAAGATTCATCCTAGGCAACTGTACCTACCAAAAAGTTAATATTAATTTAGTACCTATTTTACACAAGGCTGGTTCAAACCAGACTGATACAAGGAAAACTTCACAAAAGTCGTGAGCATTATGAAGGTATATGTAGGGAAACAAGTAAGTTACATAACTGTACTAAGCAACATTGGGTAAGTTCTTCTGTAAAAGTTGGTAGCGTCTAAACCTAAAGGTAAACTAACCTGCTTTGTCAGCATTGGATGCCATCACCCTGAACGTTCCGAAGAGTAGCACCAACAGCCTCTGCGTGCAGACAGGCAGCGAAAGAAGTAACCTGTGGACAAATATAAACATCACAAATGCTTCGAAATCATAAATCTACAACCACTGAAGAATCACAGGAGCAGTTTTTGAAATATATAAAAAGAAAAAAATACTGGATACATTTGATCTGTCTAGCGTGCAGTCCTTATAAGAATGGCGATACCAATTTATTCGACTGTTTCGCCTCCATCTTTATTAGGCAGATTACTTTAACGCGCCAAACGTGTAATAATTTTTTCTTCAAATAAGTAGTTTAGGCCCAAAACTGAACCGCCAAAATTGCATTGACCAAAAACTGGTCTGCAAAAAGCACATTGACTATAACTATGGTAATATTCTTAATATCTTTTTATATCTTATTTTTGTGGTATACCAAGAATGTGCACAATAATACAGTAGAATACTGAAGTCATAAAAGCTTCTTCAATACTTGACGACCCGCAATTTGTTAACTGCCGAAAGCTTCGAACTTGAAGCCTTCCGAAGGATAGACAGACACGATCAAGATTATAATGGTTATCCGTCCAGAACCAATTAAGCCGAACGGATTTAAATTGTATTTGACTTATATCCAGAATGTATAATAGTATTCGCAAAAAGCAATTCATAGAAACGATAACAAAACATGGATTCATTAAAGTTTAATCAATGACCTGATTCCGACATGCAAAAACAGGAAAATAGTAGGTAACACAATCATCACTAAATGAAATACAAATACAAAATAAAAACGTGGAAAGTGGATCACTTATGTTGTTGGAGTAACAAGCGCACGGTTTGTTTGTGCTGGTCGGTATAAGCAGCGTTTAGCGCAGTAACATAGATACGTATTGGTACTTCGATTACCTATGCTTCCAACGTTAAATCTAATGCGTTATCATTACCTTGTATTGTACTTATTAAAATAGGTAAATAAGGCGCATAAACAGACCGAGCGTTAAAGCAGAGTAAAATAAACAAATGTGTTTACAAATCATTAATAAAAATAAGAGAGAAATTAATATAGTGGGCTGAAAGCTAATATAACATAACAACATACATTGATGCAGAATACGAGACGAGTATAACCATGGGAACGAGCAAGCAATCAGATTAACATCAATAGCTTGGATGACAGTCTGGAAACGTGTGAGGTCACATCAAAGTTTCCTCCGACTTTAGTCCGTTCAAATAAGAGTCAATTTACAGTACCAATGATGGGCTTTATGTGCCGACGTTAGTACATGTACGAGTGATAGACTGCTTAACGCATGAATCGACAGTGCTGCGGCGGGCGGTAGCGTTAATACGCTCAATGTGACGGACGGCCCGATTGTGCGGTCAAGTCTGATTCAATAGTGTTACATGAGTATGCCATATACTCGTTTAGTAAATTGTATATGCCAGAGGAAAATGCATATTATATGTATCATAAAAATCCTACTAATATTATAAACGCGAAAGTTTGTAAGTATGGATGGATGTTTGTTACTCTTTCACGTAAAACAGTGGTGAACCACTTTCTGCTTAGTGCCCGTATAGAGACACATATATACTTTAAAAGTTTAGGTATAATAACTACAGTAAACTGAAATCGCACGTCTTAAGTATTCGCTCGCAAGTCGCAAGTGCGTAACAGAGTAATAATTATATTGGTTTACAAGTGCTGTTAACTAATGGCGTGCTATATATGACTTTAATACCGAACGCTTAGGCTTTTAACCCAGATTACTGAGTCGGTAGACAAGAAAAGATTACACACATTCACGACCGTATCCCCGAATGAGTAGTCGGACACTTGGCAACACTGAGCATGTATAACCATTTTATTTTAGTCCATATTAAACGAAAGATTAGTAGTTTGTAGTAGTTATTAGTAGTTGTGGCAGCCTGCGGTCGCCACGTAATTTCTTGTATTCACGTATTGTTAAAGATTTTGTAAACGCATTCCTAATCGCGTGTAGATCTGATTAAGATAAGTCACGGCATCCTCCCTCCAACATCTACACAGTTTATATTGTATAAATAGTCTTGTAAGGTTTAGATAATAAGTCAGTCACAATGTAGTCACTGCAAATATACAACATCACATAAAGAGACGGCAGTCGTTATTTACCATCAACTATGGAATCATCCATCACCAACGTCCCATCATCGACCCACGGAACAGTAGTTTTAACACATAAGAGAGGGTAGGTTATGTTATTATTATTAGGTAGGTATATTTAATTTTATGGATAATTTTAGAATATGCTAACGAATGATAAAGATGTCATTAGGTTTGTTTTATTGCTAATATATTGTATTCAATATGAGTCACACAATTCACATAAGAATCTTCAAGCCCTGTCGACGACATTATGTCCCATCTTTGAAGCAGTAAGTCTTGTCGCATCAAAATTCAGTCAAAACAACGATTGTTTCGAGCGTGTTCGCTTATCGCGAAAGTTCAACGCGATCTCGCATTACAGTAAACAATAGCTATTTATCAAGCACATCAATGGGATAACTGCATAACAAAGTACAGGGCGGGCGACGCGAAGCGTGGGCGTGGCGTTATGGACAACAAACAGGAGTGGAACTATGTTCCGTCATGTTTCTATGCACTTTATTACACATGTGATAATAAATACCTGCACATAATAATTTGTAATTCCATTAGCTGTTGGTTTAATGTGTAAAGTGTAAGTCAACTATGGCAAGCAAAGATCGAGCAAAGTTCGAGCCAGGGTTTGAAATTATCAAGGTAATAACACAGGTTGATGATGATGATGATGATGATGATGATGATGATGATGATGATGATGATGATGATGATGATGATGATGATGATGATGATGATGATGATGATGATGATGATGATGATGATGATTTTTAATAATTATCGGATAATTATAAACCGTTTCAGTCATATTGTATTGTTGTATTTTTTATAACAAAGTAATGAAAGCTTACAATTTAGGCGATTGTAACAAAATAATAACTATATTTTGTGTTAAGACTGTATTTTATTACTTTCACAATAGATACAGTAATTACAGGGTATCTCAATCATCAGCGAGAAGCGCAGAGACACGCACGCATACGAGTGCGGTAATACACCTTAACATTAGAAATGGCATTTTTTGTTATTATCGATTGATACATATCCAACTGTTATTATCATGGTATTTATCGTGATACCCTGAATCGAGCCACCGTAACATTACTTCACGGAGCTAAGGGGCTAAGGTTCCCCTATACAGCATGGATTGGTCGGGGCGTGATATAAAAGCCTTCCAGACAGTGCACGAAGAAGGTTCGAAGGTTCAGAGTTTTATAGTCACACAACACTACCTACTAAACCATTCAAAAGTTTAAAACCTGTTTACCCGAAGAGCAGTGCACATTAAAAAACGGCAAAATAACTGCATAGGTAGAAGTTTCGGGAAATCCTTATACTAAGAATGTACTCCACATAGTTTGTAGTCTTAACAACTTAACATGATAATGATAATGACAATTATACAGAATACCATAAGTTTTCAGTAAAATCGGCTTTCGTGTTTCGAAAAAAAATGCAAAGTTTCAATTAGCTGGTAATAAATGTAAATGAATTCGTTCATCGTAGGTACAGCCACTAACATTAACATGTATACAATTTTGACTAGTTTTGACTCTTATTCCATTGTATTAAGAGTTACATTGTTTACATGTTGATACTCGTGACTGTACCAATACAATGTTGTGCCAGACCACCATTTCGTTGCGTGCATGTTTAGTAACATTATCGAACTATTGTTTGTTTGTTAAATTAATTGACGATCATAACTTGTTGTTGTTTGGTTTTCGTTTTATTTTTTTTGGTAGGTACCAGGATAATAGGCGGAAATATTATGGCTGTTACAGACCTTACGAAAAATTTGTGCATATCTAAACTAAGCTAACGAAATTATTTATCGTAGGGCCATTATTGTGTTTAATATTTTCTTGAATCATACTAGTCAGTAGTCACTACTCCCGCGCATACTAGAGTGTATGTATCTAAGAAGATCTTTTTAGGTTTATACGCATGTTATGAATCAATGTCAGGCATAAATCCAGCAATGGACTTATATTTTAGTAAATTTTATTAGCTAGCAAGTTTAAGAGCGTTTACGCCGCACACTAGCACTAACTAAACCATAACATGTGAGTTGTTCATTAGGTGACGTAAAAATGCTAAATTACTTCATTCAAATAGTTTGTTGAGCATAATTTGATTTTCTATCTCTAATTACTAGATATGTTCTTTTTTTCATTAGTGGCGCTAGTGTGCGGCGTAAACGCTCTTAAGCTAAATAAATTTTGCGTTTTACATAAGAATACAGGGGTCTAAAACCTCTGACAAGTATACATTGACATACCTACATATTTCAATAGGATCTAGTCATATTATCTTGATTTACAATACAAATCTCACCAAGACAAGAAACTCAATTCATCTCATCTGGGTATTGCAGGAGAGATAACTAATGTAATCTATATTAATATTATAAAACTGAAGAGTTTGTTTGTTTGAACGCGGTAATCTCAGGAACTACTTGTTCGAATTGAAAAATTCTTTTTGTGTTGGATAGTCCATTTATCGAGGAAGGCTTTAGGCTATATAACATCACGCTGCGACCAATAGGAGCGAAGTATCAGTGAAAAATGTTGCAAAAACGGGAACAAGAGTCTAAAAAATTAAAAATGCTGCCGAAAATCATTATTCCACGCGGACGAAGTCGCGAGCACAGCTAGTAAATTATATACGTTGGTGAACATTTTTCTCCTTCAAATAAAGCTCTTCATGCTGCTACTTTGTCTGGGTGAGGAATGGCCATATATTTGTGCGAAAGGATGAAAACTCACGCTTCATCCTTATAAAAAATCACCACTGTGTCTTCTATAGACTAAGCGGTCATCGGTCACAATTGGGTATAATTTTATGGTTCACTAACTTTAAAATTATTTTCTATTTATTACCAAAATGTACTCGGAATAAAATCAAAACTGTTAAACGTGTATAAGTCCACATTAAGTTGCAATTATGATGTTATATGCCTCTCCGAAACATGACTTGATGATACAGTTGGCAGCGCAGATATCGTGGATGAGCGTTATATGGTTTATCGTAGGGACCGTTCGCAGAACTTGTTATCGAAATTTTAAAAAAATGGGGGGTAGTGAGTGTCCTTATTGCAATAAAAACTACAATTCTGTCGGAGCATAAACCAGACTGGGAAAGTACTGTAGAGGATTTATGGGTTCGCATAAAGTTACATAATAAGTGGATAAATATTTGTACAGTTTATTTACCGTCTTATTTAAACATTTGATGATCATTTGTACTTTTTAAATAATTGCGAACATGTAATCTCTTTATGTTCTGAAGATAAAAACTTTATTTTAGGAGATTTTATTTTGGGTGATATTGACTGGGGGAGCTCTAACAGAATTGCCGCAAAATGTTGTTAATGCAAATCTGCCTCTTTAAAAGAATTTATGTCGAGTGCTGATTTGCTTCAGTTGAATTCCATAACTAACCATAACGAAAGGATATTGGACCTGGTTTTGGCGAGTTCTGGGTTATCATGTTCTGTCAGCAAGTGCACTGAAATCAGTCGCATAAACGAACACCACCCAATTCTGCTGATGATTGCGTCGCACTACAGTCAGATATTGATACCTACTCATTGGTGTACGGAAAATAATACGTCGCTTAACGTGGAGAAATGTCAGTTTATCACGTTCACAAAACAGAAACATTACTTGCAGTCGTCGTATGTGTTACAAGGAGTTCATTTGGAGCGCGTGGATGTGGTGCGTGATCTGGGCGTTTGGTTTGACTCAAAGCTATCTTTTAAAGTACACTACGACACAATAGTTTTAAAGGCAAAGCGAACTATGGGTTTCCTCCATCGGGTAACAAAGCCCTTCAAGCAAAACCGTAGTATTGTTCTTCTTTATACAAGTTTGGTAAGAAGTTCGATCGAATACTGCACTGTCGTATGGTCGCCTATTTATGAAAATCATATTAACAGGTTAGAGTCAATACAAAAACGTTTTGTTCGTTATCTTGCTTCAAAACTGCGATTAAGACAAGACAAGAATTATTAAATTATATGGATAGGCTTAACCGATTTAAATTGGATTTCCTTTTCGAAAGACGTCATATCAGTTACCTTCTGATGTTGTACAAAATCGTCAATTCAAAAGTGGACACTGATTTCTTAAACTATGTTTTGCTGAAAGTTAATAAAAGGTCTGACCATAGGCAACATCTTTTTATTGTACCTCTGCTAAAAATAATGTATCACATCACAGCCCTCTCGCGCGCTTTTTTGCAGGCAATATAATTAAGTAAGCAAAGAGCTAGAATATTCCACCAGAGCCTCAATATTTTTGTTAAGACAATTAAAAGTATGAAATGAAGAGAACATTCGATTTAATACCTATCTACATATTTTTATAATTAAGTATACATTTATTTTTTAGTATTTTTATTTAGCCGTTTTTATATGTAATATTTTATTTGGATGTTCATCGATGTACAAATAGAGGTACAAATTTATATGTTTATGTAATTGTATTATTGTATTTTTTGTATTGTATGATTTGTATCTTGTAACTAGGGATACAACGATATGTCTATTACGATACTGATGAGAATGACGAATTCATCGTAATAGCGAATACGATAGCGAATGCGATAACGAATGCATCACGATTATTTTATTTGCATTTAATAAAACAAGACTCAGAGAAATCAACATTTATTTTAATTTTAAAGACAATTTACCACTTAAATCAATTTCTTTTAAATTCTTAGTAAGAATTTTGATTTTTTAATTATCTGGTTTCAGTCTATTTCTTATATCCGTATGGATTAAACCAGCTGTGAGAACAATCTTTCCCAATCTACAGTAGCTGTTTTGATGGACAAATACTTATGGGCCAATTTTTTTAAGTGAGGGATACAGTATTTTTGATTTATGTATAGGCTTATTTATGTTATTTATATATAATGGCAAACGTCAAAAAATATGAAAGATGTTTTTTTTTTTAATTTGTTCATGACCATAGATATACTAGTCCTTCAGACGAAAACTTAATTTATATGTTTTAAACTCTTTATAGGATGATGATGAATGATAGTAGAAATGATAAGTGAGAAATGATATACCCCCCAACCCCTCGAGTATCTCAGTAAAGATGTGGGGCTTTACTAAGACCACACGCGACTTTTTGAGAGAATTTGAAAAGCGCCGTTGCACTGTTTTGTTTCATTTGCCAACACTCATGCACACTCACGAACACTACGGTTAATAATCCACCATTATTTCACATTAATATTCAACATAACACCAATTTTAGAAAATAAAACAAAACCGCAGACATGACTCTTCACTTTCACGCCAAGAAGTCCTGTGAAAGATGGCTGTCATTAGTTTTGCCAGCGCAAACATCGAAGCTGTCTTGCATTCCTTTTCACGAAAAAAATTTACTTCAAACTAGTTTTAAGAATCGTTATAAATCGTAATACTATTTACGATGCAAATGATCGTCAAAAAAATTACGATAACCTGCGGTTTACGATTATCGGCATCGGTATCGTTGCATCCCTACTTGTAACTGTGCCAAAGATAAATAAATAAATTAATTTATTAATAATTAATTAATTAATTTCAAACATCATTCATGAAACAGCCCCCAATTCTGCTAAATATTTTGATCTGAAACGAATCTGGAACGCTGATAGTTTCAACGTTTTCGTATTCTGCTAACTACGAAACTATAGAGTTCAAATTTCGTAGTTAGCAGAATACGAAAACGTTGAAACTATAATGTTTCAGATTCATTCAGATATAAATAAATAGCAGAATTGGGGGCTGTGCATGTGCAAATAAATAGGACATACCTGCGGATCTCGTCTACTTGCTGTTCTTCAGGCAACTCTACTGCAGTGAAGAGATGCATTTCTCCATCGCGTCCGAACACACCACCAGGTATTTTTCTATTGACAAGTAATAAGTAATTAGTGAGTAGTATTATGAAGCAGTATAGGTCAGTGCTACTGGAAGAGGGAAGCCTCAGCAGGATAAGATAAGATAAGATAAGCTATGTATTATTATTGTAAAGTAGAGATATAAATAATTGGAAGTTCTTGGTGAGGAAGAAATTAACCATAATTATTTTTTTGCTATTTTATGCCTATTTCATCCCACTGCTAGGTAAATGCCTCCACTAAACCCTTCCACATTTTTGAATCTCTGGCGGCTTTCCACTATCCTTCTACAAAGACATCTGGATCATAAATAAATAAGTAATATAATTAAGTGTTCACTATTAAGAAAAGAAATTGCAGTAAAAGTTTATTATTATTATTGTTCCTGTTGTAATTGATCCTGGGTCGAGCCAGAGTTTTATGGGGCCTTAGGGATGTTAAATATAGCTTATGTCCCATTAAATGTTTAAATAAATCCCCTATTTATTTAAACATTTGATAGGACATAGATGAAAAGTATTTAGAGTAAGTGTATAAACATGCGAGTCATAATTTGCACCAGACAGCTGATGAATCATTGAGCAGTATCCTCATAAACTTTTCAAAGTTTAGGGATGTTTGATTGCTTGGTTTAGGGATGTTTCATTCATTTTATTTGATGTTTAATTTATACAAAACTTATTTGTTACATTAGTACAATAATTATCCTCTTGTGAAAAAATAAATAAAGCCCATTGCATAAATTAATTGTACGGCATTAGTTGTTATGGAATCCTACAGGTAGCCGTTTGTTTATTATGTTTTTGTTTGGATTATTATAATTCAATGTTTTTACCTGAGAAACTTTTTAAGCACACTTGCGATGGTGTAAACAGAATAGTTATCCACATTCACCAATCTTCCCGTCTGGAGAAAATGTATGAGCTTCTTCATTGCGCCTTGATGCCCAGGCGCCCTGAACACATCACGGCGAAGTGGCGCTTCTTTGTTTAACTTTAAAATCAGCACCTGAACATTAACACATAACTCTATAACACTTTCACCACAATTTACGACAATAAAACCATCACTTCGAAACTGTTGATACTAACGAGTAAGGGTCCTGGAATATCATCCTTACAAACTTCGTGTAAGGGAACACCAAATTTCACTTTTTCAAGTCTTCGTGGATACGGCAACGAATTTGGGTGCCCGCAAGACGTGACCACATTACTCAATGTAGCAGCTCGCCGGTGCATCCGTCTTGCCCAGTTACTCATTATACCAGGGTGGTTTCTTTCACTCGAATCAAATTAAACAAGCATAACCTAATTATGTTTCTATGGTAATTATATTAGAACCATTTTTACGAGCAACGTATCAAAATTAAACTACTTAATACAACGAATTTCTATCATGAAATTAACAATCAACAGAAAAATATTTCATGAGCGATTTACAAAACCCCGACGTTCTCGTTCGTATTTCTTTCTCCAACTTATTGTGCTACAGTACGATACGGGCCGCGACCAAAGAGAATACTCAATTCAATACAATACTCGATGACCAACCACAGACAAGACAACTTACTATAGAATAAAAATTGGCCAAGCAGATTGCTCTAATAATAAAAGTTTGAGCTGTTTCAAAGAAAGCCTATACTTTAATGCTATAGGTAACCCGTTCCCAATAACCTATCTTCAGTTATTGATAGATTGCTATCGATGGAAAATAGTATATTCGTATCTTTCTTCGAATAAATTACATCCCAAAAATTAAAGGCTGTCTATCTATCGAAATCGATAGACAGAGCTCACTATCCGGCCCTCTTGTGCGTTCTCTATTATATCTACAGCTTCATGGTTCCATTACATGGTTCCATTCACAAAGTTATGTGAGGAATCAGGAATAAATAAGAATTATTCGTCAGACTGCAGAAATGTGGAGGTAGGCGTACCACAAGGGAGTATATTAGGCCCTTTGTTCTTCATTATATATATGTATAAATGACCTTCCAAAGTCTATTGAACACCCTATGATAATGTTTGCCGATGACAGCACTGCCATAATCAAATGTATTAATAGTCACACCTATGAAGAAGAAATAAACAATGCCATGAAAAAACTGAATGTCTGGTTGGAAAGAAACAACCTGATACTAAATACTAATAAAACAAAAATTATGCATTTTAGACAGAAAACCTTCTACCAAATGTGACTCTAAAAGCTAATGATGATGTAATAGAATCAGTCTGTAACATAAAATTTCTAGGTGTCCAAATTGACTATGAAATGAACTGGAAGTCTCATACTGAAATGCTTTGTAAAAGACTAAGTACGTCTACTTATGTCTTATACAAGCTTTCCAAAAAAGCAAACACAGAAACTATTGTTATGGCCTATCATGGATACATAGAATCCATACTACGATATGGCATAATGTTTTGGAGGAATTCCTGTAACAAAAACGTGGTCTTTATAGCACAAAAAAGATGTCTAAGGGCCATTAAGGGTTTAAAGCCTACTGATAGTTGCAAACCAGTTTTTAAACAACTTAATATTTTGACTCTCCCATCCTTATATATTTTTGAAGTTGCGGTATTTGTCAAGAAAAATCAACACGCTTTTTCCACTTTTTCAGAAATAAATGCTCATAGAAACCATAGACCAGGACGTGGGAACAAATTGTGCGCCCTTAAACATAAAACTACATTATTTTCAAATAGTTTCTTTGGTATGGCTAGTAAAATATTTAATAATATCCCGAATGACATTAAAATGTCACCAATTAATCTGTTCAAGAAAAGACTATTAATTCTCCTAATTGACAAAGTCTATTATAAAACCGAAGACTTTCTTTCTGACTTTTCCATATGAAATTATAGGTACTTGAATAAAATTTTGACATGAATGTATTATTATTATTTTTTACTTACTTTTGACATTATAGCACAATTTAGTATTAATTTATTTTTTTTAACATAATGATGACATCGCATACAACTTGACATTCTTATACTTAACACAATTTAATACTGTAACTTATGTAATCAATCATGTCATATTAACGTCATATTACTTTTTCTATTAATTTAATATTGATTTTCCAAACCTATATCAAATTATTGTATACCTTGTTAACGGTGGAAATATAGTGAAACACCTAAAACCCAACAACAGCAATATGTATACTAACCTACATTTCACAATAAAGAGATTTGTATTTGTATTTGTATTTGTATTTCATTCATGGTTCCATTACTGTATACATTACATGTTTAAAAAAAAATCGATGAAAGTTGTATTTTTCGCGAAAATTCATGAAAAACAGTATTGAATATGACTAAATCTAAAGCAAAATAGATGCTTGCTAAACTGTGAAAATAGTATGTTTTGGCTGATTTAGTCACTTGAAACGAAACGCAAGTCAGCCGCGTGTCTTGGCGCGTCTGTCTTTTTGATGTTTGACATTGATACTATTATTTTATAAATACCTCAGAACATTATTAAATACCTACACGAGCTTTATAAAATATCCGTAAAAAATAAAGAACGAGTGTGCCATAGACCACACGACTGAGTAAAACCTCTTTAGCTCCATACCTTTAAAATGAATTTACATTTTTATTCACTTTTAACGTAGAATATAATGTAAGTAGGTATTGAACAAAATATTAATTTATAAAATTGTTCAAGAACGAAATGAAATTACGAAATAATCAAGAAATCAGCTAGCAAGCAACCTCTCAAACGAACTACTGACTGAGATATATATGTTTATACCTATTTCAATTTTCAATTAATTTGTGTGAACTGTGAGTGAGAGACATGCTAGACTTCAGACTTTGTACCGCTTTGACAGTTTCCATGACAACAAAACAAACAAATCAATCACTTTGTATGTTCACTCACTTGTGCCATCTGACAGTTTTCTCTCTCCTTTCCCCCCCCCCCCGAACCCTTTTAACTACAACTTTTACAACGCCTAACTGTCAAATATTATTTTATCAATAAATTCGGATTCAAATAATTAATTTATTAATAATTTCTATATTATTTATTGTATTATACTTTCACCTTTAAACTTTAAATTGCTCAAAATTAGACTTGTAGTTTTTTTTTTCTAGGAATTCAGCAGCATATTTATGTATACCCTACCCTATACATCGCGAAGACCATAGGTACATACTGTAAAATGAAGTTGAGAAAACAATAAAGGTGCTAAGCTGGTAGGTTTACATGCCAACAATTTAATATTTTATTGTATAAATAATAGTAGTCAATATTAGTATTATCTTGGTTTTGACAAGAATCATAATTTCTTGTAATGATATTAGAAACTGTTTTTACAGGATACTATTTTTAATTCAAATCATACATTGCCAGACATTATATTTGGTGAAACCTTCCGCGAGCAACCTTTACAGTTTGATAAATAAGTAGATATTAGCGCCTTAAAATAAAAGAAAACTATAAATTACGCTGTTTACAATATTATTTAAAATGTTGTTTTTATTTCAGCAAAAAATATTTTCATTTGCATCTGTCCATAGTGAAGCAGCCTCAAATTGTTGAATACCCTGGAAAATACGAATGTAGCAACTTCCTTTTGTACAATTTAGCAGTCCGGAATGTCGTCGATTTCTGCATATAGCACAATTTATTTTACTTATTTATTAAATACCAGGCAAAAAATTAATTAAAAGAATCTGTATAATTATCTGTGTTTCACTTATCATTAAACCTAAATTAATTTTGAATTTAAACGAGTAAGGGGCAAAGCTTTTTTATTATTTAAAATGCTGTAGTCCAAGGCCATAAAGTTTAATTCCACTTTCAATTAAAAACATAGTTTCATCGTGAGCTTCTATTCGGCATTTTTCGGCAAGTTTTGGTAACCTACCCTAAGGTACCTTTATGGAAGTGACCCCAAAGACTAGTGACCCGTCTCCATAGAACACAAATTACTCCCGTCTCTCTCACCGTCTGTCTGTATTCTGTACCTACTCTAATCTTGTCTGTGGTTATCTGGTGAAAACTTGTAAAGTGAAGAAGCGTTTGCGTTGCAATTTTCATTTTTTTCTAAAGTGATATTGCATTCCCTTCTTTGAAAATAATTGTCAGGGTTACTATTTAGTAATAGACAAGGTTTGTTGTATTGTAAAACACGCTACTTTCTGTGAAAAATGAATTTTGAAGATGAATGGCAGGATAATGAGCCGGTTGCGATGGCTGCTGTACCGGCTCCTCAAAGTTATAATTCCCGTGAATATCGGCCAAGCCGAGGCAGAGGTGGCAGAGGTCGTAGCAACGAGTCTAATTGGCGAGAACGGGGCAATAATGGTGATGCCGGAACAAGCAACTATCGCCGCAACTTTCAACAGAATGACGGTAACAAAAAAAATATGTCTGTACCCTCTCAAATGGTGGGCCGTATTATTGGCAAAGGAGGCTCGAAAATTCGTGAATTAGAGCAAGAATCTCAAGCGAAAATCAAAATTGGTGATGCTGAAGACGACATAACCACAATTTCTTTGATTGGTTCCGAGGATGCTGTATCGAAAGTAGAAGGCTTAATCAATGAACTTCTAGAAGACACTAGAGCTCCACGTCCAAAAGAAAATCATAACAATAGTTCTGGATCGGGAGATTTTCTTACAAAGAATTCATCAGGAGTCGAAGTCATTGACTGGGATAAACTCAATGCCTTTTATGATCAGGAACAGCAGAACAGATGGGAAAACTTGCCTCCTATTATCAAGGATTTCTACAAAGAAGATCCCGAAGTGACAGCCATGCCCCCAGCTGAGGTGGCACGTTGGCGGAAGGCTAATCACGACATTCAAGTGAAGAGAACATTTGATGAAAAGCCTGGCCTTAGACCTATTCCGAATCCTGTTTTAACTTTTGAACAAGCATTCCAGCAATACCCTGAAATATTGGAAGAAATTTACAAGCAAGATTTTAAACAACCCTCACCAATACAAAGTCAAGCTTGGCCAATACTTTTAAGAGGTGATGATTTAATCGGGATTGCTCAAACTGGTACTGGCAAAACCTTAGCATTCTTGCTGCCTGCTCTGATACACATTGATGGACAAACAATTCCCAGAGAACAACGAGATGGCCCAACAGTTTTGATCATGGCTCCAACTAGGGAACTTGCCCTACAGATTGATAAAGAAGTCTCAAAATATCAATATCGTGGGATTAAATCAGTTTGTCTCTATGGAGGTGGGGACCGCAAAGAACAGATCAAGGTGGTATCCAAAGGTGTTGATATTGTTATTGCCACACCAGGAAGACTAAATGATTTGGTGATGGCTCGTCATTTGAATATAATAAACTTCTCCTACATTGTGCTTGATGAAGCTGACAGAATGCTTGATATGGGATTTGAACCACAGATCAGGAAGTCCTTGTTTGACGTGAGGCCAGATAGGCAAACTGTTATGACTTCTGCCACTTGGCCGCCGGGAGTGCGAAGACTTGCAAATTCGTACATGAAAGATCCCATCCAAGTCAATGTTGGGTCACTGGATCTTGCCGCAGTACATACTGTTACTCAAAAACTTATGTTTGTAGAAGAGGATGATAAGGAAGCAGCTTTGTTGGAATTTGTAACAAACATGGATCCAAATGATAAAGTCATAGTGTTTTGTGGCAAAAAAGCTACAGCAACTCATATAACTACCGAGCTCTGCTTAAAAGGGATTGAGTGCCAATCCTTACATGGTGATAGGGAACAGAGTGATCGTGAAGCTGCCCTGGAAGAAATGGTGGATGGGACTGTGAACATTTTAGTAGCAACTGATGTAGCCTCCAGAGGTATAGACATAAAGGATCTTACACATGTTGTAAACTTGGATTTTCCACGTCATATTGAAGAGTATGTGCACAGAGTTGGTAGGACAGGTCGTGCAGGCAGAACTGGAATCTCTCTAACGTTTGTAACCAGGAAAGACTGGGCTCAAGCTGGAGAACTAATTAAAATCTTGGAGGAAGCAAATCAAGAAATTCCAGAGGAACTGGAGCTAATGGCTCAAAGATTTGAAAGCATGAAAATAAGGAAGGAAAGGGAGGGGGGAGGCCGCGGAGGGCGCGGCGGCCGTGGTGGTAGAGGACGAGATCGGTGGTAATTTTCCACTTAAAACTAAAATATTATAGTCTGTAGTCCTCTTTAATTTTTTTACTATTCGTATGTATCCTTTAAGTAAGGATATATGTAACAGTTGTTATTGATGCAGGTATAGTAACTGTCTAACGCTGTGATATGATCAACCTGTGTACCTAATTTTAGGTTAAACATGTTAATAAAAAGTATAGTGTTTATAAATTATAACTTCTTAAAGTGAAATAGTGTTAGCTTATTCACCAGGTTGTTATTTCTTATTGTGTGTAAGGTAATTGTTCCTTTGAAAACAGTATTGTTAAAAGCATTTGATTGAAATAAAAAATAATAAATTGTGGTCATATGCATGTATTTTGTTTACATATTATTTTAACCATACAACAGGTAAAGCGCAACCATGAAACAATTTAACATATTTGTTAACTTAGCTTAGCAATTTGCGATTTGATCAATAGTATTTATTGAGTAATACTTATATTTATAATAAATATGTCAATATTATGTACTTATTCTCTACATCGGGTGCTTACTACCAATTTCGTGTATATTATTCACTTTTAAGTACTGTATAAAATATTTTCTTAACATTCTTTCAATGTCACAAACTTTAAAGACTGCAAAGACATAGTGTAACTGAAACAACAAATGGAAATAAATAATAGCATTATAATTACTAAAAGACTATACAGAGTAGACATATATAATATTTGTATATTATGACCAATAAAAACATTCTTAGGCTAGTTCTAGTCGTTTCATTTCTTTGAGAAGTTCAACGCCCATTTTAGCTGGTGAACGTGTAACAATAACATTTGCTTTCTCTAAAGCTTTGATTTTATCCATGGCGCCGCCTTTTCCTCCCGAAATGATAGCACCGGCGTGACCCATTCGCCTTCCGGGTGGAGCTGTCAAGCCAGCAATGAACGAGACTACAGGCTTCGCTTTCTGGCCCTGAAATAGTGCAAAAACATTGATAAATACACTGAACTTTTATCCAATGTAAGTGAAAATGATAGTACAGAATGAGAGGGAATATACATCTATGGAGTTGATTTAGGTTAACAATGGATATTACTAGTGTTGTAATGTCCGTGACTCCAGCGGGATAACCCCTTCAGATCGGCTTCAAATTTCGCCATGATTTAGTTGATATTATGTTTAAATTTGTTAGCAAATATCAAAATTTGTTGACCAATAGTTATCGAGATATCCCATGTTAAAGGGTATCCCGCTGGGGTCACGCTCGTCAAAACTATTTGACCTAAAACGAGCAGGAACGAGACACGCTACTGATATAGTTTTTGTGCTAAGATTTTGTTGATTCAATTATGAATCCATCAGTGAAAATTCCAGGATTCTACCTTCTGTAGTTACCGAGTAATCAAATACCTACTTTTCGTCAAAATTCCTCCGAAAAGTAAGTTCTCGTTGAGGTGTAAGACAAAAGGCTACATTCATGAAATCCAGGGAAGATTTTGTTGACTCTGAGAGAAAATTTGTTAGACAAAACCGAGAACTCTAGCTACAGTACATCCTGAGATATAACGCTAATATGGTTATCCCGCTGGGGTCACGGTGTTGATACCTAAACATGGTTTTTCCACAGGAATGGAGCAAGTAACGAGTTTATGACTATAGCCAAGATTTTGTGGGTGTAAAAATCTAACCAGCTCCTACTTTTCAGTTTCCTAGGTACAGTATTTTAGGAGAAATTAAAGTTTATAACTTTTTCATACTAAAAGTACGCGTATTAGCCGACAAAATTAAGTTGGTTCTTTAAAAAGACCAAAATGGTGGCCAATTTTAGTTTCATCGGAATCGGCCCTTAAACAAAAAAAATTGGCCGCCATCTTGGCCTTTTAAGGAACCAACTTAATTTGGTCGGCTTATAGGCGTACTTTTAGTATGAAAAAGTTATAAACTTTAATTTCTCCTAAAATACTGTACCTAGGAAACTGAAAAGTAGGAGCTGGTTAGATTTTTACACCCACAAAATCTTGGCTATAGTCATAAACTCGTTACTTGCTCCATTCCTGTGGAAAAACCATGTTTAGGTATCAACACCGTGACCCCAGCGGGATAACCATATTAGCGTTATATCTCAGGATGTACTGTAGCTAGAGTTCTCGGTTTTGTCTAACAAATTTTCTCTCAGAGTCAACAAAATCTTCCCTGGATTTCATGAATGTAGCCTTTTGTCTTACACCTCAACTAGAACTTACTTTTCGGAGGAATTTTGACGAAAAGTAGGTATTTGATTACTCGGTAACTACAGAAGGTAGAATCCTGGAATTTTCACTGATGGATTCATAATTGAATCAACAAAATCTTAGCACAAAAACTATATCAGTAGCGTGTCTCGTTCCTGCTCGTTTTAGGTCAAATAGTTTTGACGAGCGTGACCCCAGCGGGATACCCTTTAACATGGGATATCTCGATAACTATTGGTCAACAAATTTTGATATTTGCTAACAAATTTAAACATAATATCAACTAAATCATGGCGAAATTTGAAGCCGATCTGAAGGGGTTATCCCGCTGGAGTCACGGACATAGTGTTGTATAAGACTCTAGTCTTTTTAGAACTTTGTATACACAGAAGACACTACTATAAGACATGCTTTTGAAATAGTGTTTCTTGTAGAAGTACTTAAGTAAGGCGAGTCATGCCCTAAGTTAGTCATTCAGAAATTTAAGACTGTATATTAAAATACCTTGCTTCCGAAACGTCAAAATCACAAAAACCCGGCACCGCCACAATAAATAATAGTAGGTACTACTATCTCACCGCTCTGAGACTTAAGTCCTGGGTCGATTCCTAACGAGGGTACACATTAGTGAGGTGATGGTGGTTTAGTAAGTGATAGAGATGGTTTTAAGTCCGCCTGATCACCACCTACCTTAGCTTTGTTACTAAACATGTTGCAAACACAAAATTATTAAGTAATACTTAAAGTTTTACGCTATTCCAATGAAGTGCGCCACATTAGATCTTATCGCCATGTGTCGCCGCTAAAAAAGCAAAATGCATTTACATTTACGTCAACATTGATGCAAAACTAAACCGTCGACTTTTTACGACTGCACTGCTAAGAGCACGAATCTTGTGTCGCATATATATGTGACTGAGGCGATTAATAGAACGGTACGAGGTCTAAGAACCATACATATCCTAGGTTTCAGACAGGAGACATTCTATTAGAAATTCTCATATTTAACAGAGTCCTGCACGTCTATAACAATAAGGCTAGGGTCTTATAAAACACAATAATAATATGCATGCTACACAAGAAAAATACAGTAGTACATTTGCAATTTTATCTCATATACTCGTAAACTGCTGCACTAAAAAACCTTGATAAACATTAATGATTCCTTTATACTCACACGCTTGCACATCAAACTACTAATAGCTGTCAAATTTCCTCAATAGACTTTGAGCTTTATTTCGAAGGAATATGGTTGAAAATTGATTGAAGAAATTTGACAGTTTTTGGATAGGTTGATGTGCAGGCGATTGTACATCTAATTTTTCATTATAAAAAAGTGTCAAGTAATGATAACTTAAATACTTTTTTGGAATGTAAAATTACGTATAGATGCACAGTAATCGTTAATGTTAATTAAAGTATCCGAGTGCGGCAAAAAGACGTTCATGATACATAGGTATTGTAAGAAGAACAAGATGCATGTTGCACTTACAAAATCGTAATGAAATCAATCAAAATAACATGTCGGCATGTACTATAACTAAAATAAAATGACATGGAACAAGCAATACGTGATAACGATGATGATAAGATAACTCAAAAAAACCTCTTGGAGCGTCTGTTTCGTTTACCTTGCTCTGTATGGAAACAAAGGATAAAATGAGTACCGATATTTTTAAATAAATAAACAAATTTATTAGCAATTTTCTATTAAAAAATAAGATATTGAATGCCAAAAGGAATTTATTTCACTAGAACTTATTGAACAAAATTACAGTAAAAACCCATGTTAGTCTTAAATTAGTGTCCAGTAAGCAAAGCTGTACGCGACTAGTGCAAAGTAGAAATAAAAGTACTTCGTACAGAATGCCGCCGTTATAATAGCCTACAAAATTGGTAAGCACAGCGTCCATAATAAATCATACCATACCGCCACGCGCACTAGAGCGCAATTCTTTTGTCTTCATAATTTACCTATACGACCGTTCGAGCTTTTAGTTTTTAGTACAGTAGTCAATTGGTGCTCAAAAAGGGGGTTACCTTAAAAGTTTTGAAAATTGGTGATTTTATAGATATTGACGTGCTCTTTTCGAATTTTCACTTTGCCACCTCGTATCTTTGCCGCTTGCGCCGCCATATTGGAAAAATAGCGCCCAAAAACAGTTTTTTGACAATAGATAGCTCCTTTCCAACTCATTTTAAATAGTTATGAGATAAATTAAACTAGAGAAAATTTCCTACAATTTAAGTCGTAACCTTATTTTTGTAGAATCAATACTTTTAGCGTACGAGAGCCGCAAACCAAGACACATCTACATCAACACGAGTTTTTTGTATATATTAACGAAAACTATTTCTACTATACAGGGCGTCCCACGGCCATGCCACATGGAGAGAAAGTACCTTAATTATTGTAGATGGAACACTTTACTGAAAGAAGACTTTATTTTAATTTTTAAAATAATTTTAACTGCATTCCTACATTTTTAAATAATTGCCTGGTTCAACCAGGAATCGAACCCGGTACACTAGAAAAAAATCATTCTGTAGTTTTATCATACCGATCGGTAGGCTTCATCATAAGGATTATTTTTTGCTAATTAACATAGCATCAGAAATAAAAGGAAGACCATGAATTTTGACATTTTTAATTCAAAATTAATCAATTTAATTTATCAAAAGCTCAAAATGAGTCCCATTCTGTTGAATACAAAGTCGTATTCTTTTGATTATTTCACTCCCTGACGCTTTATTGATCATGTTATGGTGAATATTTAGAATAATACGTCTAAGTTCTGTTTGTAGCTCGTGGAGACTTTCATACCGATTCTTATAAACTAATTTTTTTACATTTAAATTTTACATTTGAATTAAAAATGTCAAAATTCATGGTCTTCCTTTTATTTCTGATGCTATGTTAATTAGCAAAAAATAATCCGTATGATGAAGCCTTCCGATCGGTATGATAAAACTACAGAATGATTTTTTCTCGTGTACCGAGTTCGATTCCCGGTTGAACCAGGCAATTATTTGAAAATAAATGAATGCAGTTAAAATTGTTTTAAAAATTAAAATAAAGTCTTCTTTCAGTAAAATGTTCCATCTACAATAATTAAGGTACTTTCACTCCATGTGGCATGGCTGTGGGACGCCCTGTATATATATTTCGGTCTACTACTGCCTGTAAGGTTCATTGCAGGTATAAAGGGACGCGTCGCCGGCTCCCCCCCCCCCACACCCCTTCCATTATACGGATCATCTGTCGACAGAGCTCAAATATTCTGCATCAGTACAAGTTTATCGTTACACACGACTTTAAAGTTTATACTGACACCCCCCACCAACCGTCAGGTTATAAAGTTAAAGGTGTCAAACATCCTTGCGCAAGCACAAGGGACCAACTGCGTCAGGTCATAACGCCAGATCAGGACGCGCCGAAGTGCATTCTTAAATTTTTAAATTCTTATTTATTTCAACTATTTTCATTGTAAAATGAGTTGGAAAGGAGTTATTGTCAAAAAACTGTTTTTAGGTGCCATTTTTCCAATATGGCAGCGCGAGCGGCAAAGATACGAGGTGGCACAGTGAAAATTCGAAAAGAGCACGTCAAAATCTATAAAATCACCAAATTTCAAAACTTCCGGAAAACTTTTTACTTCCAGGTAGAAATACCAAATGACTGGACTATTTCAAGCAATGTAAAATAAAATACCAACAAAATTATTGACACTTATTGAATTTAGAATGGTTTCATTGTTGAGGTTGAGGGTATATGTTAATTTTAGAATTGTTTAATAAAAACACCTCGAAGAAGTATAAAAAATAGAGTAAGTTTTAAGAGCGTTTACGCCGCACACTAGCGCCACTAATGAAAAAAAGAACATCTAGTAATTAGAGATAGAAAATCAAATTATGCTCAACAAACTATTTGAATGAAGTAATTTAGAATTTTTACCTCACCTAATGAACACCTCACATGTTATGGTTTAGTTAAATAAGGCGTTATAGTTAAAAGTGGCCGTAACGTCTTATTTAACTAAACCATAACATGTGAGGTGTTAATTAGGTGACGTAAAAATGCTAAATTACTTCATTCAAATAGTTTGTTGAGCATAATTTGATTTTCTATCTCTAATTACTAGATATGTTTATTTTTTCATTAGTGGCGCTAGTGTGCGGCGTAAACGCTCTTAAGTCTAGAGTAAAATTTTAAAGTTAAGCGAAGGTAACGTCGACTGCAATTATTAAAAACAAAAAATAGTGTCGAAAATGTACTAGCAAATAAAAATAATTCAATACCTATCAATTCAACTTATCTTTTACAATCAATGTAAAGTATTAAAGAACAATTATCATTTATTTTTGTTTAGACATATGGAAGTCTAAACATAAAATGGGAGACACAATAATGGGTTCCAATTGTCATAATGAATGACTAGCAATAATTAGTTTAAGTATGTAAATACGAAGTAGGTAAAAATAACAGGCGCGGCAAACGTACTACACTGCTGTGGTGAGAACCCGCGGCGCCGCGCCGGGGTGCTCCAATTTCGGAGCGCGACGACCCTACTAATGCTGCACTCTAGTGTGCGCAGAGCGGTAGGTAAGTTTGTAATGCAGGCTTACGCACGGAATGACGTAGGCCTAGTGCCTTGTCAAAACTAGTATGTCTAAAACTGAGTTAAGACTGTTATATATATAGCAAGTATTAATACCACACATTCTCCTATGTAAAGAAAGCTAAACAGCAGAATATCAATACTACTGGTTTACATTACTTACAGTGTTGTGTTGGATAAGATATTCGGATGCCAGCTCTTCTGCGTTGCCACCAATCTCACCGATGAGGATGATGCCCTTAGTTTCTGGGTCGTTCAGGAAGACCTCAAGGCAGTCAATGAAGTCGGTTCCATTGAACGGATCACCTCCGATACCAACGCAGAGGGTTTGGCCCAGACCAGTCTGAAAATTATAATTGATAGCATTTTGTTAATTCTTAAAGCATAATGGGTGGTAAGATTTTATATCTTGTTGTTAGATGTTATGGACAAAAAGAATACTGTATTACACAAGAAGAGATAACAAAAGATAATAAAACAATGTGTCACGAAATGTAAAGCCGTACCAAATTTACTACACAATACCTACAAGAAACTGATGTTATTAATTCCGTAACTTAGCAATCAATGTTTATAGGTTCCTAGAATATTGCGCTCCCTTTCAACAGGCAGTAAAATCCATAAGCTGTTAAAGATATGTTACAAATGGAAACTCATAAGTGAGTTGAACACATAAACTTACGATGTAAGCCCACGACTTTTGCTTGTTTTTGCTTTGGTTACTTATTATTTTACCTACCCTACATGTCACGTTTTTGAACTAATCGGAATGACATCACTAATAGACTAAAAGCTATTATTGACTATGATAATTAAGCAAAATGTAACGTAAATAACAACTATAACAGTAATAAACAATAATTATAACAGTATCTACCACAATTTATTACACTTATGATAAAATGTATAAAATATAGATAAATAATGTCAAACATTTATCCACAAAATTTTTATTCAAAGTGCAAAGATTGTTACTCCAAAAACTATACTAACTTCGGTAGTTTGGTGGCAAGCCTCATAAGTGAGGGTTCCAGAACGTGAGACGACACCGATGCAGCCGCGCTTGTGGACTGCAGCAGGCATGATGCCAATCTTACATTTCTCAGGAGCAATGATGCCAGGGCAGTTGGGGCCCACCAGACGCGACTTGTTCTGCCTGAGTAGAGCGTGCTTTACACGTACCATGTCCTGAAAATATATATAGCCACTGGAAATGAGAAACAGTTTAATAAATATTGCTTTTAATTAATTTGGATTACGATGGTAAAAGTGAGCCTAAAGGTCAGGAGAACAATAGAATACTTTATTGTACACACAAAAAGATCACAAGATCCTACTAATCCATCCGTAAGGATGGCTCGTGCCCCAGCAGTGGGGACTTATGAGTCATATAACAATGGTTAAATAATTTTTTAGCGACCGGTGTCCTATCGTTCGACAGTGGAGGGGTTAAATGAGCTGGTGATGATGATGTACAAAAAGTGGCCTTATTACTGAAGCAATAGGAGCCCTATTACTCTACAATTCAAAAAGAAAACATTTTTTATTTCAACTTTTTAAACACTCTTTTGACTGTTGAAGTTAATATTGATAATTAGAAATTTAGTATCTGGTACAGTGATATTAGATTAAAGGTTTGATTTTCATTAAAGGTTGGATGGATTATTATAGTAATTGTATGAACAGTATGTACTAACAACATAAAGCAATACCAAATTTAAATGTGTTTGTAAATACTTCTCATAAAAAAAAAAGTTTATGATTAAAGTATTTACCTAGCCATTTTAATTAGTTCAAGGCTTGATTTGATAAGAGCTGCTATTCAATATACAATCTTTAGAATATTTTGTTGCTTTGTAAGTCTTAACATTCTCTTTCTCTTGTATACTAAACCTAAGAAAAGGTATAAAACAAGGGTTGGTGAAGACTTAATAAACTTACAGCTTGTATTGTTAAAAAAAAGAGCAATTACTTACATGCTGTGGCACACCTTCTGTGATGCAAACAATCAACGGCACTTCTGCTTCGATTGCTTCCAAAATAGCTTTGGCAGCTCCCGGTGGAGGCACATAGAGGACACTGGCGTGTGCCCCTGTAGCAGACATAGCTTCCTTCACTGTTGCAAACACGGGTTTCCCAAGGTGTTCCTTCCCCGCCTTCTTAGGAGACACACCGCCAACCACCTTTGTGCCATAGTCTAAAGCCTGCTGACTATGAAAAGTTCCTTGCTTGCCTGTGAATCCTTGGACTATGACTTTGGTTTCATTGGTCAGGACTAAGTTTTTTCTTGTTTCATTATAAGGACTGCTCGATTGAAATCTCACATTGCTTAATTTCAACCCATCTAAAAGATTGAAATGTTTTACTTACATTAATAAATAACTTTGTTAAATTATGTTGCTTAACATTTTTTATGAAAGGGTATTAACAACTTTGCTTCTCCACTAGGTTGTGGTAGTACACAACATGATAGTGCCAAAGGTCAAAAATCAATTATTCATCGAGATTCATGCATTACATTTCGAGATTGATTGATTCAAGTCTTTACATAATGTTTTCTTAATGAAAAGAAACACTACTGTAAATAGATGCTGTATTTTTAGATGAAGGTCTCGGTTAAACTAGGCATAATGAAAACGACATTGATATCAAACCCAATGATGGGGCTGATTAGTTACCAATAAAGGAAAAGATTTGAGAACTGATATCTCAGAGATTTGAGGGTCACGTTATGAAAGTATTCTAAGTCATGAAATAGGTGTCTAACTAACTACAAGGTTATTAATCATCGCAGAATTCAGAACTTGATGATAAACCGAAGGCATGTTTCAGGTATAAATTGGGCGAAATTTCACCTTAAAATTAAATTGTATTAAGATCATATTGAGAACCCGAAATGTTTTATCTACCTTTGAATCTTGCCAAAATCCGTACCGGGACAGCCATTGTATAACTAGATTAATGGAAGGAAGAGAATCTAAAATTTTGTGACACTGACAGATTGCCGCCCGCTAGCCATTACGTAATGTATTATATTGACTATTGACTACTAATGACATTTATTGATAATGTTGCAAGCTGTGTTTTTTTTTAGTAGGTAGCGTAAAACCGTCCAATATTAAGCCACGTATGGATATTTTGCCCGCTGAACCAAAAATAAGCTCATCCAAAAATAAAAATAAAACAGATTTTATTTCTATCGATTTCGTCTATTTTAGTGGAAAGTAGATTATAATCATGGCAACATTGTGAATTGCTCTTGTCTCTGACTTCACTTTTTTTTTGTGTAGTTTGTTCCTTGAGGAACCGGCTAAGGTCATAGACCATGCTGCCATGTCATTAGTTTAAGTAATACATAAATAAACAATATTTTCATATATGATGATGATGATGAATGATATTAGAATTGGGAAGTGAGAAATGATATACCCCCCAACCCCTCGAGTATCTCAGTAAAGATGTGGGGCTTTACTAAGTCCTCACGCGAGCTTCTTGAGAGAATTTGAAAAGTGACGTTGCACTGTTTTGTTTCATTTGCCAACACTTATGCACACTCACGAACACTTAACGGTTAATAATCCACCATTATTTCACATTAATATTCGACATAACACAAACTTTGGAAAATAAAGCAAAACCGCAAACATGACGCTTCACTTTCCCGCCAAGAAGTCCCCTCTGACTTCACTCTGAGAGAGGTCTTGTCAAACTCAGAAGCATACACAGAAGCTGTCAAAGTGGTGAGAGTGATAAATTTCCTCTTTGAAGTAGGTAGGTATTGCAAGTGTTTTTTTGGCGGGCCAATTAGACGTTCAGTGTTTTAGAAATACTGCGCGATGCCGAATACAAAGGCGAGTTATTCTTGTAATATGGGGGGTTTGTATAGAATCCAAGCGCAGACTTTGAGAGGGGGAATGGGGGAGGGGGAAGTACTACCTATCCCCCTACTCCCCCCTACCGGAGGTGCATAGTTACTGAGAAATTTAAATTTAAAAATTGGTAAAATGTTAACTCAAAACCCATGATTTGAGGGGGTGTTTTGTGGGGGGGGAGCCCCACGTCCCGAACCCGCTCACCACCAAACCAAACTCATACTTTCAGAGATATTCAAGATTAAAATTTGAGGTTAGGAATATACAAAAAATTAAGTATATTTATGTACCTACTTATAGGGTGAAATTAGGTTTTTTGGGTCAAAATATCTAATGCACCTAGATGAATAGCAAACTAAAGACTTCCGAACGTCTCCTTCGCCCTTGCGTAACAAATCGCAGGCACCTATGCTCGCCTACGCACCATTGGCTTACTGGTCGCCTCTGCCAACCGGCCTCTGCCGCTTCGGCTCGCTTGGTGCCTGCGCTTTGTTATGGCAGGCGGGGGCTGCTCTGCCTCCGCGTTTCCGGCTTACAAAAATCACTCTAGCGTAGGGCAGACAAGTACCACGTGAAGTTGGAGTGAATAAGATTCGGGTGTGTGACAGGACAGGACAAAAATAGGTAAGTAGGTACGTATTTGTGAGTTTGATGAAAGAAACGGAAAGGCACAAAGATGGCGGACAGGCAGGGTTGACAGCTACAACCCCTTTACGTTCAGAAACTCGTATTAAATAAGAATGGTTAGAATGGTTTCTGAGTTTTTTTTAAAGAATCGTAGTTTCAGTCATGCGACATCCCAACCCATCCTATTTTAGTTCTATTAATACTGTTACTAATCAATATTATCGATATCGATATTAATGTAAAAGCGACATGATATACATCACTGACACGCACTCATTAACAATTTTAAGCCGTGTCCGCTGCGCCATGTTTTGAACAGAACATTGTTCGAAAACATAAGAAAGGGGCGTGGCCTAAATGTTTTGTCGAAATTGAACATTTGAACATGTTTGCCGGAGTTTGTGGAAAACATCCCCCGCGTTTGTCTGCGGGTGGAGGGGATCGTTAATTTTATGTTTGATTTTGACGCAGGAAGAAAGACGATTCGCTCGGAACAAAGAGGATATAACCACTACGTTTAAGCTCGGAATAAAAATTGTTTTGATAGACTATCATGATGGAGTGCATTGTGGAGTGGAATACAGAGACAACACTAGAATTAATCATGTTAATACGTGAAAGATCCGTAATTTAGGACGCCAGAAAATTGAAATAAATTAAAAAAAAAGAACGAAAATAAACGAAACAAAATCTATTTATTTTTCTTCTTCCGAGACCACCTTAGAGAACATTAAATCCACCATAGCCAAAACAATGTTCACGTCTTCCTCGTCGCTGCTCATTTTTTCAAATGTGAAGTTTTGTTTAAATACTTTGTTTACTGAACATTGCATAAAGTCGCAGCGGACGGGAAATGTTTTGAACAAAAATGTTCAAGAACAATGTTCTGTTCAAAACATGGTGCAGCGGACACGTCTTTACACACGCAAACGAAATCCTATTTTTTTGGGTATTGTTTTACGGCTCCGGATGAAATCCATCAAGCCTATTCGTCCGTTTTTTATTGTACTTATTGTTATGAATTTATGGTGAATAAATGAATATGAATATGAATATCTCAGTAAAGATGTGGGGCTTTACTAAGTCCTCGGGCGGACTTCTTGAGAGAAATTGAAAAGTGACGTTGCACTGTTTTGCTTCATTTGCCAATACTCATGCGCACTTACGAACACTTAACGGTTATTAATATTCGAAATACTTTTTTTCGAAATATTTTCTTGCCAAGAAGTGTCATCCTATTTTTTTTTGTATTGTTTTACGGCTTGGATGGTATCCATCAAGCCTATTCGTTCGTTCTAAACACTTCTTGTCTGTCTTGGTCATGTCATTAGTTTCCTAATTTCATTAGTATTTTACCTTTCATTTATTAGATTGGGAAAAAAGTCTTTTCGAATAAAGTATGTATGAACTTGTAACAAAATCTCTTTGGCTATACTATTTGTATCTGGCTTGTTTTGGTATCATTCAAAGTTTAAATTTAATAGAAGATAATTCCAAATTCAAATTAGGAAAATGTGTGATTTTCATTTGTTTTTCTTACTGTCAAGATGAGTGAATATAGTGAAGAAATTCGATATATTTTAAAATTTTACTACAAAAAAGATAAAAATGCAACGCAAGCCGCAAAAAAAGTTTGCAAGTTTATGGACCTAGTGCAGTGTCTGTGAGAGTTGCACAAATTTGGTTTAAGCGTTTTAATCCGGAAATTTTGATGTCAATGCACGTCGCTCTGCAGTAGTTACGACGACGACGACGTAGCGAAGAATTGGGAATTGACCACAAAACAGTTTTGGCGCATTTGAGAAAAACCGGGTACACAAAAAAGTTTGATATTTTAGTACCTCACGAACTCACTTAAAGAAACCTAATGAACCGTGTACTCATTTGTGATTCTTTATTACGACGTAATGAAACCGACTATTTTTGAAGAAGCTGATAACTGGTGATGAAAAGTGGATCAAGTACGACAAGAACGTGCGAAAAAGGTCTCGGTCAAAGGCCGGTCGGGCTTCACACACTGTGGCGAAACCCGGGTTACCTTGCAACAAGGTGATGCTGTGTGTGTGGTGGGATTGAAAGGGCATTATTCATTATGAGCTGTTACCACCAGGCAGGACCATCGATTCTGAACTCTACTTCGAACAACTGATGAGATTAAAGCAAGAAGTTGAGAGAAAGCGGCCGGAATTAATCAACAGAAGGGGTGTGGCTTTTCATCATGATAACGCTAGACCTCACACATCTTTAGCCACTCAGCAAAAATTAAGAGAGTTTGGCTGGGAGGTGTTAATGCATCCGCCGTGTATTCCTGACCTTGCACCTTCAGATTTCCACCTGCTTCTTTCGGTCTCTTTAGAATTCTTTAGGCAGTGTCAGGTTAACATGACGAGAGGACTTTTGATCAGAAGCCCCAAAATTTCTATAGCAATGGGAACATGTCCTTACCTACAAGATGGCAAAAAGTTATCGAACAAAATGGCACCTACATACTTTAGTTAAATGTAAATAAACTATATTAAAAAATGTTTTGAATTTTCTTAAAAAATGCGAAGAAACTTTTTCCCCAACCTATTATGATTATGATGAATGAGAAGTGAGAAATGATGACCCCCCAACCCTTAGAGCATTAAACCAGGCTTAGAGCATTAAACCAACCAACCCCTCGAGTTTCTCAGTAAAGATGTGGGGCTTTTCTAAGTCCTCGGGCGGAATTCTTGAGAGAATTTGAAAAGTGAAGTTGCACTGTTTTGTTTCATTTGCCAACACTTATGCGCACTTACGAACACTTAACGGTTATTAATCCACCATTATTCTACATTAATGTTCGTCATAAACAAATTTTAAAATAGCAAAACCGCAGACATGATTCTTTACTTACCCGCCAAGAAGTCCGGATCAAGGAACTAAGTTCCTTGGTCCGGATTCACTCCTCTGACGCGACCCGGTCGTTGACGTCTGTCGAACTGACATGACGTGACGGATGTGTACGACGACGTGTATGTGGGTACATATTACAGGTACCTACTAACGCCACTAATAAAAAAAAAATTAACTACTTACTTACTTTACTTTAGGAATCTACCTACCTCTACTGTACTTATTTACTTTATATTGTACATCATAGTTGATAGTCTTTGTATGTTATATTTACATTGCATTTGCATTAATTTATTGATAGATAACATTATTGTTTATTTAGTAACACACACTGTTAACAATTTGCAGCTGTAGCAAAGTAATTTGTACCGCCACGTAGTTGAGATAAGCTGAAAAAAAAACATAGTTTTTAGTGTCCGGTCCCAGTCAGTGCTTCTATATATTATTTGAATAAATTGCAAAGATGTGCGGTTCAGACAAGAAATTGGGAGAGATACGAGCTCTTATTCTCGTGGGTGGCTATGGAACTCGCCTAAGACCATTAACTTTGAGCAGGCCAAAACCGCTTGTCGAATTTGCCAACAAACCTATTCTGATGCATCAGATTGAAGCGTTGGTAGAGGCCGGCGTTACTCAGGTATGTACGTCGTTAAAAATACTTATTTATGAGATTAAGAGTTAAGAAGATTAAGAGAAAAGATAGACAAGAGCGAGAATTTATAGAACTTTAACCTCTCGTTATCTATAAAACCAGACAATAGAAATTCAATTGTTCAATGACTCCATAAGGAGTCACTGGGAGATAAAATATTAATAAGAATTGCAGTTATAAACACGTTGGTAATTTTTGTAATGTTTTAGGTAATACTAGCCGTATCATACCGTGCTGAAGACATGGAGAAGGAACTGACAGAGCAGGTGTCAAAACTTGGAGTATCTCTAACCTTCTCACATGAGACAGAGCCACTCGGCACGGCGGGACCCCTAGCACTGGCAAGAGAGCTACTCAGCACTAGTCCCGAACCCTTCTTTGTTCTTAACTCTGATGTCATCTGTGACTTTCCCTTCAAAGAATTGGCTAAATTCCACAGAAGCCATGGAAAGGTTTGTAACAAGTAAATAAACTAAATTGTAAATTTAAAACAACTGTAGTTTTCTATTGATGAGGGTAGTGTGTGCTCATTGTATTTTTATTGTAAACTAGCGGCCGCTCGCGGTTTCACTCGCGTGGTTCACGTTCCCGTGGGAATATCTAGATAAAAAGTATCCTATGTGTTATTCCAGGTTACTATCTGTATGCCGAATTTCATCCCAATCCATCCATCCGTTGCAGCGTGAAGAAGCAACAAATATATAAAAACATACACACAAACTTTCGCATTTATAATATTAGTAGGATAAACACTGATTTGATTATACAAAAACATGAGCGCCATAAATTCTTGTAACTGATTAAAAAGGACAAAAATAGTGCCTACTAATCATACTAATGTTTTATAGAGGAAAACTTTGTATTTTTGTATTTCTGTATGTTTGCAACAAATAAACTCAAAAATTACTGGACCAATTTCAAAAATTCTTTTACTATTAGAATGCTACATTAGCGCTGAGTAACATAGGCTATATTAAAAAAGAAATGTCCATCCGTGCGAAGCCGAGACTGACTGCTAGGGTCTTAATAAACATCCCACTGTTGGGGTCAAGGCTTCCTCTAGGAACATGGAGAGATCAGGCCATAACTCACCATAATGATTCAAAGCTGGTGGGTGAGTTTAAATAAGTGCTATCTTACGACATCTACTGGGATTAACAGGTTAACATGCCATGAGTGTCTAATATTAAAAATATACGTTTTCAATGTATTGTAATTCTAAATACTGGTAATTTTTCCTTATCATTATGATTCATAGTTGACCAATATCTGAAGTTCTTATAAGAATGAACCTACTTGTACAAGTATTCTATTATGTATGTCAAGAAGATAATTGGTTATGGCACAATTTCGCCTATTTTCTGAACCCAGCTGTGGGATGTTTAGAGGTTGATGATAGATTTAGAGAATATTTATTGTCTCAAGAAATTACAATTTCACTTAAAAGACAAACTTAAATATATTGCTATTACATGCTAAAACTTATGCTATAAATGAGCAGTAGTGAGCTGCTTGTTACAAATTATGTTAACTTATAGAGTATAATACTTAAAATATCGAAAATAATATATATTTATAATTTTTTTTGTTGATTATAATTGTTCTAATAAATGTTTTTTGAGCTTCTTCTTAAATATATTAATAAATTGACTATATTACTATATACTATATGCATATTATGATAAATAGCATAATATGCATAGTAAATTAAAAAAATAAAATTTTAGCTTGGCATTAAGAAAAAACTAACATTACTGATAAGAGTTTTATATTTGACTCTCAATATTTTTGATTTAAGCAAAGAGACTTATACCTGATTTCACCATTGACCCCTAAGTTTTAGGTGACCCCTAAGCCATTTTAGGTGACGGTTTTGCTTCAACAACTGTCACCTAACATGGCTTAGAGGTCACCTAAAACTTAGGGGTCAAACCTACTACTTGTAATATTATAAACGCGAAAGTTTGTAAGTATGGATGGATGTTTGTTACTCTTTCACGTAAAAACTACTGAATGGATTTGGATGAAATTCGGCATACAGATAGTTTATAACCTGGATTAACACATAGGATAGTTTTTACCCCGATATTCCCACAGGAACGGGAACCACGCGGCCGCTAGTGGTGAAAATGGAAATCATACTGAAACTTATTGTACTTTAATGTAAAGTAATGTATAGGATTTAAATATTTGTTTCTTTTATTAACACCAACAAGAGTTAAATTATACATTCTGTATATGTCCTGTATATTATTATTTTATACTTATGTAAATGCTATCTTCTGAGATTTTTTTTATTTCCTATGCTTGAGCACTTGGCCTTCATCTCTTAAGTGATGATAAGATGAAAGCGCACTTCACCCGGAATCCTCAACTAGTGAGGCACTGGCTATCTTATCTCTAGGTACAGGAATACAACAATGCTACAAACATTGATGATATGGCGACATATTTAGATAAGATGGTGGTAGCTAGCCAGGCGGACATACAAGCCCTACCACCAACCAAACCAAGTACACAAACATATACCCCCGCTGGGAATCGAACCTGGGACCCCTGGGTCTAAACCGGTGGTCTTAACCACTAGACCACAGAGGCAGTGAAATTACACAAAAGCTAACTTTGACAATTGAAAGCAGGATGTTGATTGGATGTTTCTTAATTTCAGGAAGGAACAATAGTTGTCACAAAAGTGGAGGAGCCATCAAAGTATGGTGTTGTAGTGTACAAAGATGATGGAGAGATAGAAAGCTTCATTGAGAAACCACAGGAGTTTATTTCAAATAAAATTAACGCTGGTATGTTTAGTTTATATAATGACATGCAAGTTTTAAGAATATTAGATGTGAATAATTAATTATGTATGCCAATTATGACTTATTTATTAGCATAAAATTTATGATAAACTTTGAATAAGTAAGTTAAGTTTTCTTTGTAAATTGTTATTTTATAATTTCATTTATCAACAAGGCAATTTTGAAGATCTATTCCCATCGAATACCACATTCTAATACCACTGGTATTTCTTTTTATTCATATTAATTTTATATTCCCAATGAATACCACTTTTTAAAACTAATACCAAAACAGGTTTAATAGGAATTACGTAGAGTCAGTAAAAATGCTTTTAGTTGTATTTATGGTGTTGTATTTTCACAAAAATTATTAGAATCAAATTATTAAAATAAAATTTAAAAAAATTAAATATAATTATGCTCTTATTTACGATATTGCATAATATATCAAAGAAATTCAACATAAGTAAGTACCTAGTAATAATTTAGTTCAAATATAAAATATAATTGACAATAATTGGTAAGTTGTTGCAATATGGCGTTCGTGGCACTGCACTAGATTTAATAAAATCTTATCTGTCCAATAGAAATCAAAAAGTAGGTATTAATGATATAGTCTCGGGAGGTTAGATTTTAAAGGTACACCCGTACCTCAGGGATCTATTCTAGTACCGTTTCTGTTTATGATAATCATAAACATAAAATAAATAATTTTACGCAAATATTGTTGCGAACAAATTACAATTTGAAAAAAGACTAAGACCGTTTCTGTTTCTTATTTATATTCATGATCTTCCTTTCATGGTTAAAGAAATGTCGAAAATGGCATTATTCGCTGATGACACTCCTTTGATATTTTCCTTAGATAGGAAAGACTCTATCTCTATGGTTTTCTGTTAATAACTTAGTACTTAATGCTAAATAAACTAAATTTCTTAGATTTTCACCACCTTTCTTAGAAATCGAAAACTTAGAAATCGTTAATTAAACTTCTTTTTATGGTATAAATATAGATAAAAAGTAAAATAGTATAAGACAAATAGTCTAGCAAAAAGTAAGCCTTTTTGCTAGACCCTCAATATGAGAACCCCACTGTAGTCTAAAGTCTATATTTTTACCATAAATAGAAGTTTAATTATGTTCAGCTGCCTTTGCTGTTAAAAATATTAGGAAAATAAATATTAGAAATCAAGCCACTGCTAGCCTGGTTTATTATGCGTACTTCCATAGTGTTATGTCATACGTACGGAGTATTGTTATGGGGATCAGCAGCTGACATAGGTAGAATTTTCATTCTCCAAAAAAGGGCAGTCCGGTTGATCTACTCAGTTGTTCTTAAACCAGACACAATAGAAATTCAATTGTTCTATGGCACTGTCGTTACCTTGGGCGTCCAAGTATATATATATGTACCAGTTAAAGCCACGTGATTCCTAAAGGATTTATTTAAAGATATAGATATTTTAACTTTGCCGTCATTAATATATTTGTAAATACATATAATATACGGTTGAATTGAGAAACCTCCTCCTTTTTTGAAGTTGGTTAAAAATGGTATTCGTTGGGAAGACAAAATAAAAAATACCAATGGTATTAGATTGTGGTATTTGATGGGAATAGATCATTATGAAGGCATAGCTCTGTTGCCATTCAATATTAAACTCTATTACTTGAAATAAGATTGAAAAGCAATGAAAAATTATAACTGTATTGGCTGATAAAAACTGTAAAATTCTTTAAAATATGCAATTTTCAGGAATGTACATATTAAACCCGTCTGTGCTGAGTAGGATAGAACTACGACCGACTTCTATTGAAAAGGAGGTGTTTCCATTCATGGCTAAAGATGGGCAGCTACACGCTATGGAGCTGCAGGGCTTCTGGATGGATGTGGGACAGCCCAAAGACTTCTTAACAGGTATGTGACATGTTTACAAAGTAAAACTTTTTTCTTGGCTTTCTAATTTGTTTCATCATAAATATCTGCTATCTGCACTGCTGGGCAGGGGCCTCCATCATTGAAATCAAGTAATTGATGGGTAATGGCTTATTCACTACGGTTGCCAAATGCGGATTGGTGATCACAAACCCAGGCTATGCATCAAAAACTCCGAACACACACTTTGCCCAACCTGGGAATTGAACCTGGGGCCTTAGGCTATCGGGCCGAGTGTTTATTAAAAAATAGTTTATTTTATTACTGTTAAATATTTATAAAATACAGTGAAAAAATTAAACGCCCACCCGACCCAGCCAGGAATCGAACCTGGGTTTTCCGCAATCCGGGCGGCTGCACTGACCGCTATGCTACCGGCAAGGCTGACGTAAGCGCTGAATTTTGTCACTGCTTTTTTAATTCTTTTTTTGAGTGCTAATAGCGGCATATTGCATATTTTATAAATATTTAATTTAGCTTCAGTGCAGCAATTAGCACTTGAAAATAAAAAGTAAAAATTTATTAGTGTTGTTTAAAATAGGGTAAACACAAAAACTGATGGCAAGGTAGAGCACTTGCCCTTCCTGCCAGTGTATGGTTCGTAGCCAAATCAAAAGTTGATTAAACTTAAGTCTTTTACGCAGTTATACAGGGTGGAAACTTTCAGCGGGGCAGTAAGGGGAAGTACCTTATCCGTTGCAGCTACACGAAAATGGTCTTCGGAGACTATCCATAATTTTTTATGGAATTTTGATCCCCATTCAAAGATTTTCAAAAAAAAATACAGTTAGCAAGAAAATGGCCATTTTACACAAAAACATTTTTTGATGCCAATCGATCCTGTTTCAAATACTGATCAAAAACTTCTATGTGACCAACCATCGTTGGAGTACTCAAAAAGTCACAAATTGCAAAACACTTTTCCCTTACATTTTGTAAAGAATTTGTGTAACTGAAATACAAAAAATAAAATAAAAGACAAACTATCACGTAGAATTTTACAGATATCAAAAAGAAGACGTATTAATTTTCTTTTTTTATTCAAAATTCAAAATTCAAAATCATTTATTCAGTTTAGGCTACAAGTAGCTCTTGTGAATGTCATTATGCCATCGGTTCGTAAATCTACTCTGGGCGGGAGATCTTGTACTGAGAAGAACCGGCAAGAAACTCAGCAAGTGTCCAGCTCTTTTCTCCCTTACAGCGTCAAAAATTATTATTATTATTTTTATTATAATTAACTAACATAACTTGATTTTATTATTTAAAATCTTGCTGTTTCTTGCCCTACTACGATATCAAGTGCACGAAGTGACCGCCATTTGGATGAAAATTTCAATTCCATTTTGTTCCAAATTTGAATTGTTTTTAAACTTATATTTTTATTCAGTCAACAAAAAGATCTCAACCGTCACTAAAAAAGCTTTTGCGAAAAATTTTCATACAAAATGTACGGGAAAAGTTTTTTGCAATTTGTGACTTTTTGAGTACTCCAGCGATGGTTGGTCACATAGAAGTTTTTGATCAGTATTTGAAACAGGATCGATTGGCATCAAAAAATGTTTTTGTGTAAAATGGCTATTTTCTTGCTAACTGTACATTTTTTTGAAAATCTTTGGATGGGGATCAAAATTCCATAAAAAATTATGGATAGTCTCCTAAGACCATTTTCGTGTAGCTGCAACGGATAAGGTACTTCCCCTTACTGCCCCGCTGAAAGTTTCCACCCTGTATAGCAGGCGCTTTATATTTTACTTGTATGTCTCTGCCAACACAACCTACGTAGATAATAAGTCACGGATAGGGGTATATATCGGGTCGCCTAATTTTTGTACTTCTAATTGGCAATGGCATAGCCTAAATTTTTTTCGCCTAATTTCACTCTTCATAGTCGTGTTTGGTCTAATTTCACTTCGCCTAACTTTTTATCGCCATGTTGTTATTTACCAAATGCGACATTTGGCGGAACAATTCGTAACACCTAAAGTTTGCAATTACTAAATATTAATTCACGCAAAATTTAAAATCACAAAGTATAAGAGCTATAAAAAAAGATATTTTTGTATGGAGCTAGATTTCTGTATTCTAATAAAAAAAATAACCTCGAAATTCAAGACAATCGCTACGCTGCGCTTAGCGATTGTCTTAAATTTCTATCCTATCACGTGACCTACAGGAGTAGGGCAGCTAGTATTTTTGAAACTGAACAATAATAATTAATATTAGATATGCTAAAATTCGAGCTTTTATATATTATGTGAAATCGTCTTAATGCCAAAATAACGTTATGCCAATATATTTTAGGGTATTTCACATTATAGATCCTAAAATTAGGGCTTTCAATTCTTAGACCAAATTATAATGGTGGCAAAATAATTGTCAGGCGAAACAATAATTGTTTGTTTTAAGTTTAGGCCAATACGGTTTGGCCGTAATATTAGAACTACAATTTTTAGGCGAACCGAATGGCACCCCACGGATAGCCAGGCCACACACACCATCTAAAGTGGGTTAGATAGTAGAAACGGGGCCATGTGTCTTATTAGATTAAGAAGAATTAGGATAATAATTAATATTCTAATTCATGGGTCCTCCTCCAGTATCTTCTAGGACTTTTTGATTTTGCATAGAATTAGCCACTCTATTCCGGAAACTTGGGTTAGGTCATCATCCCACTGTAAAGTATACTTACAAACTACTTGCAGGGTACGCCTATGTTTACGTCATAGGCGATTTGTTCATTAAGTGAGTCAGGGACGCAAAATAATAGTACTCGTACAGTTACTCGAAGTTACAGCTATCAATGTTGTGTTGTTACAGGAATGTGTTTGTACTTAACGAGTTTACGGCAGAAGAACTCGAACAAGTTGTACGATGGTCCTGGTGTGGTGGGTAACGTGCTCGTCGACCCCACCGCCACCGTCGGGAAAGGCTGTCGGATAGGGCCCAACGTCACCATCGGCCCTGACGTCGTGGTGGAAGACGGTGAGATTTTTTTATTTTTCTTTTTTATATTTTTATACAATGGAGTTAGTTCTTAAAGGTAAGTAAGACAAAAGAGTTCCTACTTACAGTTTTTTTTAAAACTTTTATTAAGAAATCACTAACAGTGTCTACCTACGCACACAATATCAGCATATAATATAAAGGAAAACGCCTACCCTATGGATGTATAGGAGGAACGGGCCATAAACCACCACGCGGGCCCAGTGCGGATTGGTGGTTGTTAACGACTGCTAATGCAGCCGGGACCGACCATTTTACGTGCCTTCCGAAGCACGGAGGAACTCGAGATCATCACCCATTTTTGGTCACCCATCCGATGACCGGACTTAGCCGGTCACGATAAGAGCCGTCTGTAATGCAATCGCATGCATGCATCTCGACTAATTTTTTGCGTAAAATTGCCAATTTTGGCGTTTTTGATCTCAGAAACAAAAATACAATAACAATTTTGACTTATTGAATAGTGTAGAATAGCTATTGGCATAGTTCTTAGCGGCCTCGCTTTTTGGAAATTTTGCTGAACTTTTTAATTAAACCCAAAATTGCACAGAAAGATTTTCATAAAATGCGCGAAGGCACTTTTTTGAGCTCCTAGATTGAACTACTGTTCTAAACAAATGAAATAAAAAAAATAGAATGTTATTTCTTATATAGTCGTATAGTTCGTAGCAGCCTCGGAATTTTTAGATATCATTGATTTAGATATAGAAAAAAAATCTTATTCTAAACAAAAAAACTTCGAAAATCGCTTTAAGTTAACTGTGAATTTCTCCTATCTGCGATAATATTATTGAGCAAAATTTTTACCAGAATAATTGTTACTTCATGAGGAATAAAGATTTTATAATTTTTAAGCATGAATTTATTATCCTATTTCGATAAAAACTATTAAGTCATACAACTGCAAAATTACTACAAAATGCGATGCACTGGCCGTCCGTACGATACCTATTCTCGCAGAGTGGAGATTTGTAATAGGGCTCTTAACCACTGCGCTATCAGGTTCTAATATTTATATTTGAAACCTTGGGAAACATATGAAAACCTTTCTTCTCTAAAATTAAAAGTTTTGCTATACAGAGGTATAGCAAAACTTTTAATTTTTAATTAAATTACTTACCTCTATCAGAGTATTTTATTTATCAATCAATATTGTAAAAAACAAAGTATTTGAACATTTTCCTGTTTTTTGTTGTGATATAATCAATTTTAGATTGTTAACATAGTTTGCATTGGCAAGTGCGTGTCACAAACAGGCTCCCGCTCCGGCTACCACCCCACCATCACGGGCTTCGTCGCACAACTCCTCTGCCGCTCCTAATCAACCCTTTTGGCAAAACATTTCACCATTAAAACATTCCGTCCTAACATTAAAACGTGTACCGCGAGGTGCGCGAGTGGCTCATAAACTTGCCGAACTGTGCGTGGTGCCGTGCGCGAGAACTCGAGACAAGCTTGGGAACATTTGTTAACCTTGCCTTATCGCGTTCTATATGTAATTAGGGATCCACTTAATAATGCGTCCCTCACTTCACGCGTTAAGCAAAATTGTATTTCGGACAGTTTTAATAACAATAGCCATATCTTTCCCACCGCTCCAAATTATAATATTTTGAAATATGTTGAAAATAAAATAACTGAGGGAGACATTGAGGGTGCAGCGCGGTTACTTTTTTCGAATGACACGAACGCTCCGGACTGCCCAGAAACTCTCACCGCTTTGAACAGCAAACACCCCCCATCTACTACCATTAATCTTACACAGTTTCTTGCCGATATCAACACCGACGATACGACATCATCATCATCTGTACAAGCTTCACTAGAAACAGTCCGCGGGGCTATCAACTCTTTTCTTCCGGGCTCTGCGGGAGGTCTCGACTGCCTCACCCCGCAGCATCTTAATGATCTCACCAGTGGGTGTTGCGGTGAAGCTGCCGAGACGCTTCTTGTGGCACTCACAAGTCTGCGCAATCTGATGCTGCGTGCTGAAGTAGCACCCGATATTGTAGATATTTTATACGGGGCTAATCTCTGCGCCCTGAAGAAAAGAGATGGTGGCATTCGTCCTATTGCTGTTGGCTCTACATACCGGCGCCTCACAGCCAAAATTTGTTGCAAATCAATAGATTTTTCTGTAATCGTACTTTCAGCCTAAACAGTAAAAGGGGGCTGTGAGGTGGTACACTCACTCAGATCATCTTTTATTAATAAAGGTTGTGAGGTGTTCTTAAAAGTTGATGTTAAAAATGCTTTCAACTCCGTCAACAGGGCCGCCATGTTGACACAAACAAAATTAAAGGCCCCTGCAATATTACCATTCTTATTGCAGTGTTACAGAGAGCCATCAAAACTGTTATATAAGTACCACCTCCTTTCATCTGCCGTCGGATGCCAACAGGGCGACCCTCTGGGCCCAGCCGTTTTTAGTCTCGCCATCCACCCGGTCATCGAACAGCTAAATTCAAAATTTAACGTTTGGTATCTGGATGATGGAACCCTAGGAGGTGACGCGTCAACTGTCCTTTCAGACTTTTTAACTCTAGTTCGCGAGTTCCGAGCCATAGGCTTGGCTTAGCTTAATTTCGGTAGGTGCGAGCTTTTCTGTCGGACAGTTGCGTGGATAGGGACGCCATTATTTCTAGCTTCAGAGAAGTGTCGCCTCAACTTAATGTGATCGACAAAAGATCTCTTCGCCTCTTGGGGTCCCCTATTTTAGACGATTCCCTCCCAGATTTTATAAATGAAAATTTATATTGCCTTTTTAAAATAAATTGTCACATGGCTTTTACTTTGTTACGTTATTCACTATTCGTTCCAAAGTTCACGTATGTCTTGCGGTGTTGTCAGCTCTGGAAATTTCCGGACCTTCTCAACAGTTTAGATGGCACCATAAAACATACACTTACACACATTTTGAACATCAACTTTAGTGACCGCTCTTGGACCCAAGCAACACTCCCTATTAGGTTCGATGCCTGGGTATCCGTAAAACTACTGATGTGTCCCTTCCGGCGTTCTTGTCTTCAGTCCATGCTACTCAACATCTTATCAACAAGATACTGGAACACACATCGTGTTCCCCTCTGGTTTTTCACTTGGACGAGGCCAAGGCCGCCTGGAGTGCAGCTTGCCCGAATTCCGAATATCCCATAAACACCTCTTCCCAAAGGCTTTGTTTGGGCCTCTCTGCAGACCTTATCAACACGTCTTCTAGCCCTGCAGAGTGCGCTCGCTGCTTAGCTGTAGGGAAATGGGAGTCAGGTCTTTGGTTGCAGGCGTTACCATCTCCTAATACGGGTACTCTGTTGGACCGCAATGCTTTTCGCCTTGCCACTGCCTTGCGTCTTGGCGCCCCCAGTATCGTCCCTCATCAATGTCGTTGCGGCGCGCCCGTGGGCAGCCTCGGTCACCACGGGCTGTCCTGTGCTAAAAGTGCTGGTCGCATTGCTCGTCATCGTAACCTGAGTGTCGTCATTGGACGGGCTCTTGTCACCGCTGGAGTACCAGCAGTACTCGGTCTGACACGTGATGACGGCAAAAGACCGGACGGCATGACTCTAGTTCCTTGGAAGGTGGGACGGGCTCTGGTATGGGATGCTACTTGTGTCGATACGCTTGCACCGTCCCACACTCCAAGCAGTTAGCGCTGGCGCGGCTGCAAATTATGCAGAGAACCTCAAACGGCGAAAGTATGAGAATCTGACTGGGGATCTCATATTTGAGCCGTTTGGGGTAGAGACTTTAGGTTCATGGGGCCCGGGTGCTCACAAACTTTTCAAAGAAATTCCTATTAAATTAGTAGAAACCACCCGGGACCCCAGAGCTAGCAGCTACTTGGGCCAGCGTATAAGCATAGCTATCCAACGTGGCAATGCTGCTAGCTTACTGGGCACTCTGCCTGATGGGGATGATTTGGGGCAAATTTTTTATTTATAGTTAGTATTACTTTTAGATATAGTTTATAGTTTTTTGTAAGTTTAATTTTAAGTAGTTTAAATATTATCTTGTTTTTTTATTAATCCTTTATTGTACAAATAAATCACATTTAAACACACGTTACACAGGACATATACAAAGGTGAGCTTATCTCTAGAAGAGATCTCTTCCAGCCAACCCTAGCTGTGGTGCAATAAACAAGTATGCGGGACTAATAAATTATAAATAATACTATACTAACAAACATATATACACTAATTACCAAGGATTTATATAATTGAAAATAAAATATTGTATTATAAATATAAATATACATACATATTAAAATAAAATAAAAAACTAATTATGTTACTACAACGGTATGTAACCGATTAGCCGTTAAACAGATAATGCTCTTTGAGCTTGTGTTTGAAAGATTCTACCGATGAACTCTCACGAATGCTGGCAGGCAGTCTATTCCACATTCGAGCGGCATATACTGTGAATGATTTGTGGTAAAAATTGGAATTACATTGGGGACATAGAAGGGTTCTTGTGTCGCAGGATCGTTTGGGACGGGAAGAGACGGGTATGAGCGTAAAACGGGAACGCAGATAATGAGGGAGCTGGGGGTAGTTAAGTATTTTGAAAAGGAGGGAAAGGATGTGCATATCTCGACGAAGTCGAACTGGGAGCCACTTTAACTTCGACCGAAATTCAGAAACGTGGTCAAATTTACGCAAACCGAATATAAACCGGATTGCCAGATTTTGCAGTCGTTCCAGTTTGTTAAGCAGCTCTTCAGTAGCGTCCAGATAACAAACGTCAGCATAGTCGAGAAGGGGAAGTAGAAGCGACTGAGCGAGCATAATTTTGGTATTGTACGGTAAGAAAAACTGGAGTCGCTTGAGAGAATGGTAGGAGTAGTGCATGCGCCGACTAACTTCATTTACCTGCGCCTTCCAGGACAGTGTACGGTCAAAAACGAGGCCAAGATTTTTAGTTTTTTCAGTATATTCAATATTTACTCCGTCATATGAAATACAGGGTAACAAACAATACAAGGGTAAACAAACAACAACTACTCCCATTTATGAATCCAACCTTGTTTGCCTTATCTAAAATCAGGGGTCAAATCCCCAATAGTATTTAGATAGCACATTTTTTATTATTTTACGAAAGAGTTCTACTTTTTCTTACTATATTGTAGCCTAATTATTCCATGCAGCGTAAAGCTACGTACCCTGCCTGAGAACAGAATATGTTGTACGATTTTATGCCGGTAAAAATGAATTTTCTTCATTTTACATAGTATTTTATCCTGATGTTTCGCACCCTCAACAAGTAAATAGGTTTTTTGGTAACGAGAAAACGCGAGCGATTTCAAATCTATATAAATAAAAATGAATCGTTAAATGTGTTGCTAATCGCAAAACTCGAGAACGGCAGAACCGATTTGACTGATTTCTTTTTTGTTGTGTTTGATGAAGTCTGAGGAAGGTTCTTATGGAGAGAAAAAACGTAAAAAATACGAGGAAAATAGTAAAAACAACAATTTTCTTTTCCCATACAAACCACTCTCTACTGGACCGATTTAAAAAAATCTTTCACCATTAGAATGCTACATTAGCTCTGAGTAACATGGGCTATATCAAAAAAAAAATGTCCACCCGTCGAAGCAGGGACGGGCCGCTAGTTTCAAATAAAAAGTGATTAATTAAAATGTCTAGAAGAACTTCAAAAATACCAAAGATGATTAAATGTTTTTTTTTACAGGCGCATGCATAAAACGCAGTACCATATTACGCGGCGCATGCGTAAGGCAGCACGCTTGGCTAGACGGCTGCATCGTCGGCTGGCGGTCTGTGGTAGGCCGGTGGGTGCGCATGGAAAACACAACCGTGCTCGGCGAAGACGTCATTGTCAAAGACGAGCTATACGTCAACGGGGGCCAAGTACTGCCCCACAAGTCCATAGCGCTATCTGTGCCCGAACCACAGATAATTATGTGAGGACCGCGAACAGTGTAGTGATAACTGCTTGGTGACAGTGAAAATAAAAGTGAGCGTACAAAGGTGTTAATGTGAAAAAAAGTTTAAGTACAACAGTTGCTGAATACTTTAGTAGTTTCTCAAAGCAAGTAATGAATCGAACAGGCACTTTTTCTGATATGACTTGTCAATATTATTTTGACATAGTACTAAAATGTTCTGTAACAAACAGGGTTACTTTAGAATCAATTGTAACGTTGATCCAAACTCCTGAAGTTCGCTGAAGTCCTCCTGCTTTAAAGTTTCTATATGTAAATCTATGGTTTTGATTATGGAGGTAGTCACACTAAAACTTTTTAGTTTAGTACTAATATTACCAAGTCATACATATACCATATGTATGACTTCGTAATATTGGTCCATACCAGTTAGTCCATACCAAGTCATTGTTAGTGTTAATTGACATCTAGAATGCAGCAGTTAGTCATATAATGTACTGTTAGTATTTAGGGAGTGTTCCATTTTTATGTTGTTTGTATAAAATTGCATGAGTATCCAAAGCATGATGCTATGTTCAGAACTAAGAATACAGAACGTTCAGAACACCTTGTCTGTATACACTCTTTCTATGTCAATAGACTAAGTTATTTGGTAGACATGGCGAGAATTTAAATATATTTTTTGTGTTCATATAAAAAGTGATTTAATATCTCTGGACTTGCAATAGGTGCTTTAGACTTAATTAATAATTTAATTTTTTACTTTTTATTGATACACCAATGTTAATAGGTACTAGAATGGTTTCTAGTTTCTACTTTTTTTTTAATATTTATACATTGGTTTCATTTTTTATCTTAAAAAAATTTACTGTTTTGTGGTATGTTTAGGAGTTGTTTATATTTTAGGTACTTACATATTTTACTTTTAAGATTATTTTGTTAAAACATTCCTACAATGATTTTTATTTTAAAAGGTGTTTCCAAAACATTACTAGGAAATAAAGCTTATTTAATGGTAATAAATTAAATGATTGGTTTTAACTATGTTTAGAGTTACCTATTTTAAATTTGCGCAAAAAAGAGGAATTAAATTTTTTATTTTATTATTATCAATTTAATTACTTGAAAATGTGCCGTATAATTCAAACCAAAACTAGCTGTAGATTTTATTTGTAAAACAATTTGCATAATTTCCTTTAGAAAGTTATCTGCAATAAAAAAATATATATTATATAAGTGGTGTACTTTTTGTATGTATCCATTGGAGACTACATTTTACTATTTATTATTATTATTAAATTATAAAAATTACTTTATTACTTAAGTTACTTACTTAAATTATTTTATCGCGTCAGAACATTTACACTTCTATACTTTGAATATTTATAAAATTTATAAAATACAGTGAAAAAATTAAACGTTACGTATTAGCTTACGTTAGCCTTCCCGGTAGCATAGCGGTCAGTGCAGCTGCCCGGATTACGGAAGACCCAGGTTCGATTCCTGGCTGGGTCGGGTAGGCGTTTAATTTTTTCACTGTATTTTATAAATTTTATGAATATTTAATTTAGCTTCAGTGCAGCAATTAGCACTTGAAAATAAAAAATAAAAAGTAAAAATTTTCTATACTTTGATGAAAAATAATGAAATACCTAACATTACAAAAAAAATGTTATACAAAGATGGTATACTTTCTGTTATACATCTAATACCTTTAAACGAGCAATTCTTGTAAATATGTTGACTCATATTATTTGCAATCTGAATCTCGGAAACGGCTCTCAACGATTTTTATGAAATTTGGTATGCAGGGGGTTTCGTGAGCAATAAATCGATCTAGCTAGGTTTCATTTTTAGAAAGTTACCAACCAAGAAAAAACCGAGCTTAGCTCGGTCATCCAGGTACTACTTTATTTATATGACCAAACTAACTCTATACAATTACCCGTTTGAGGTTTCGGTATAGTTCCACATCATAAATGAATACCAAGATCTCAGATATTATAATACTACACTAGAATAGACCCAAACAAGTCACCGTACTCTTAGAACAATAGTACATACGAAGACACTGTTCACAGGCGGCGCTACGCTATATTCTAGATCAGATAAAGATTAGCACCTGCCTGGGTGCTTGTCTCTGTCACCCTAATACCCGGATTTTCCGAGAGATTTGGCGAGAAAGGCCGGAGTGCCGAGGCCAAACTCCTCGTAGAATCTGGTAGGTTACGGGGACACGCTTGCGTGACGCCGCCATCCCCAATATATAGATTATAGACCTCTGGCGATGTTTCGATCGCACTGATTGAGGAACCCTTTGACTTTCTCGCCGCCTCTCAAAAACAGTTAACTCTCTCCAAAATCAAAATTAATATTGGAACCAACAATAAGGACAAAATCAACTACCTAAAATTCATATTACTCTGGCTGTATGGTCTAGCTTCCTTTTCCTTTGTAAAGGGATTTAAGAAACTTGACTTGACAGTTGACACTTGACACTGACAGTTTGTTATCAGATGTTAAATTTTTGCGCCAAAAAACCACCCACTCTTGCAAGCCGGCGCGGCTGGGCGTTTTGCAAAATAATTGCAATAGCCATCAAACAAGAAATTTAAGATAATTATTGATCATAATCTATAATTATGTCCAAACGTAACAGTGTAGGATCTTCGAATACACTTTTCAATTACTTTACCAAAACTCCACCTGCTAACAAAAAGGCAAAAACAAAAGTAGACCTCGACGATGGTAGTCCTAATTTGGATGTTTCACTTAACAAAGAAAAGGAGAAAATAATTGAAAGTAAGCTACTTGTTTATTAATAAAAAATTATAAATACTTGTGACTGTTATTCTATAAATGTTTTATTTTATTTTCAAAGATTAATTATTATATTAATGTCGATTTATATAGTTAAGAAAAGGGAAAGACAGGCTACACCGTCTCCTGAAGTGAACAACCGCAACAGTGATGATGAAGATGAAGCTCCAATTGCGTCTAAAAGACGGAAGAGAATAAGATTAAACCCAGTAGAATCTGATGATTCTGATGTTGAAAACAAGGGTAACCTATTTTTCTGCTGTGTAATTATTTAATTCAACACTCAAAAGATTTATTATTTGTTTTATTTATTGTTAGTTGAAGATTAGTTTACAGCTCTAGGATACAATATTATGGATATTTTTTTAACACACATACAAATTAATAATCACACATAACAGCATGTTTAGATAGTTTTGCATAGTTAATAGTCTATAAAACATTTGTTGTAGGTATTTCAATGCCAATATGTGCCAAAACCATTTAATAAATCATGAGCAAGCTTTGGCATTATATTTAATTTCTGTATGTAAACATTATAACATTTTCAGTAGACAATAGAAAGGGAACACCTGAGAAGAAACTATCCCTGGAGAAAAAGTTACAAAACAGCTTCAAGTATGAACCAAACCAATCTCCGAAGTCTAGCAAAAAAAAAACTGATGCACCTAATAAGTGAGTTTTCCAGTTATACTAGATTAACCTTTTCACCGCCCAACTATCCTGCACGCGATGTCCCGCTGTACGCCAACGTATAAATGTATTTTAATAAAGTAGGTACAAAGAAGAACTTCTATAGAAGTGCTGGTGTGGACGGCACGAAAATCTCGAACTTCTATAGAAGTTGTTTGCGGTAAAAAGGTTAACTGCTAGAGTCAAGTTATAACACTCAATGCATGAATCAAAAAAAAATTACACTTTATCAAAATCGTTCTATGATCTCATCAAAGTAAGATTTCTTTTACATAATTGCTGAATGTTTTGACCATGACAGTGTTTAAATTATTATAATATTGGCTATAATTGAAAAAAATGAGAAGCCACTCAATTAAATCTTAATAATATCAACTGATTGGCATTGTATTTAATTTGTTTCTTGTGATATGTACCCCATAGAAACTTACTAATACTGTTAATAACCAATTAATTAAACTACACAGATCTACAACAGCCACAAACAAATCAGAACCTGAAGAGAAATCTTCAGCAGTTGATGAAGGGAACTGGACTCACTGTAAACTCGAGTGGCTTAAACCTGATAAGGTTCGAGATGCCAAGAAACGTAGACCGGACCATCCTGACTATGATCCTTCAACTTTGTTTGTACCACCTGATTTTATGAATAACCAAACCCCTGTAAGTATGCTATATTATATCAACAGATTAAAAATTGTAGGTTGCAAAATATTTGTATACAGTATTAAAACATTTATCAAATAATTAAACATTTAGTTTCTTTTTATAGCTAAAAATAATATATTTTTATAAATAATTTTAAAGACTTATGTTTTCCTTGAGATCCTTGGGGCAGCCTTTGTCCAGCAGTCCAGCAGTGGTGATCTTTTGGCTGAGATGATGACGTTTTCTTACATATACCCATGCTTTGTATATTATTGTTCTAGGCTCATAGACAATGGTGGGAAATGAAGTCATCTCATTTTGACTGTGTTTTGTTCTTCAAAGTAGGCAAGTTCTATGAGCTGTATCACATGGATGCTGCTGTGGGAGTTAATGAACTTGGATTTTCTTATATGAAGGTATGTACTTAGCAATTAGAAAATTTCCTTTAAAAAGATAAGCAAGTCTGGTCTGTCAACATAGCTTAAATGTGGATTACTGACAGTAATAGAGGTAGACAGACAAGATTTTAAAATCAACAATAAACTGGACGATGAGAAGCCAAGTGCAATAATAACTATAAGGTTAAGCTATAAGGCTAATTGTGAGTAGAAAAAAAAGAAGGAATTTACACAATATTTTTTTCCTTTTTAGCTTCAGCAAAATTAATTCACTATCATAATATAAAAAACTTCTTCCTAGTAAGATGATATTCTGTTGTTGATAATGTCCTGCAGGGTGAATTCGCCCACTCCGGCTTCCCAGAGAGTGCTTACTCGCGCATGGCATCCACTCTCGTATCGAAAGGGTACAAGGTAGCGCGCGTGGAGCAGACAGAGACGCCCGACATGATGCAAGAGAGATGCAAGAGGAGTAAGTACTTGTTCAGTAACATCATTCACACCATCATCTTCGCCAGCTCATTTTATGTCCCTATACTGCTAGGGCATGAGTATTCCCTGTGGGTGGAAACGCCATAGGAAGAATGGACCATAAATCACTATTCGGGCTCAGTGCTAATTGGTGAATGTTAAAAATTTTAAAAATTCAAAATTTTTATTTAAAATGAATTTTTAAAAGTGTTTTTTGAACGTCAATTCAAAGCCATGACTTTGTAAACCCTACGGTGGGGACCTTGTAACGAGAAGAAGCCGCAAGCTAAGGACTGCTAATACAGCAGGGACCTGTGGCATGACTACATGATATTTACTGAAGGGTAGAGGTACCAGGCGGCCGGGCGGGTCAATTCAATGCACAATCACTGACACGTGACCTTGTTCGCCCGGTATCCACGAGTTATTTTTTAATGTGCCGGACAAATAAAATAAATAATGAGTAATAAATAAATTTGAATAAAAATAAAATGATGTCTTATTAACGTTACTGAATGATATAAAAAATTTTGCGCACATATAAAAAATTATCCTTTAAATCAAGAATTCTAGAAATTCGACAACATTCCGCTGGGGTAATGCACACTTTCCCTTATATACGATTAAAAGTGAGGTCTATTTGTAGCGAAATAAAATAAAAAAATTATGAGGCGATGTGTCAAGTCAAATATGCCAATTTTTTATCTAGACAATAGTATGCGAGGAGCTCGATGGCGCAGTGGTTAACGCGCTCGGTCTGTGATTGCTGAAGTTAAGCAACTTTCACATAGGCCACCGCCCGCGCCGGTAGGATGGGTGACCAAAAGTCTCAGCTTGAGCTCCTCCGTGCTTTGAAAGGCATGTAAAGCCGTTCAACCACCAATTCGCACAGGGCCCGCGTTGTGGTTCATGGCCAGTTGTCCCTGAGTTTCTATCTGGGGTCGTGCCCCAGCAGTGGGGACATAACATATGACACAAAAGGAGACTGCAGAAAAGAAGCTCCATACAAACGCACTCGAGCAACGCACACATGGCATAGACTTAGGGTTTTCAACTTTTTTTTACAAGAGATAAAGTATTTTAGGTCATAGAAGAAAATTAAACAGTATTTTAGAAAAATTAACAGTATTTTACAGACAGATTCGTTCTGAAACTCCATTATTGTAATCGTTTGTGGCTGCGCTGCAACGAGCGCCCTCTGACTAAACAAAAGAAATTGTGTGACCGTCTAAGTCTAACACTTATAGTGCTAAGCATTTTGATGCTGAACAGTATTTTGTATACTTTGTTTTTGTTCTACAGTAAAAACTATAATGTAGTGAAAAACAGTATAATACTGTTTTTAACAGTATAGTTGGCAACCCTACACAGACTATCTCCCACGGCCACGGAATCTCGCAGCAGCTGCGCTCGGACTGTTCTGAGCACCGTGTCCATGAGAGGGTCAATGTTTTTTTTTTTGTGAGAGATTGCTGATTGCCTCAATCGGCATTTCCAGCTTCACTGGGCTAGTTTGGGGGCGGCGAGAAACTTGAAGGGTTCCCAAGCCGTATGAAACGAATCACCTTCGGGGGTTTTCTAGAGGGAACGGCATCGCGCACTAGTGCGTGTCCCCGTGCCCTACTAGATTCTCCGATGGGTTCGGATCGGATCGGGACAGTCAATATGTGCGCTGTTCGAGCGCGGTTTGTATTAAGCTTATTTTCTGAGTTCCTTATTTTGTGACAATGAGCTAGTGCTGTTCTTGCATGTTACCTGATGATTAAAAGTAAGCTCTATTTATAGCTGGGCAAAACACAAAGTTCGATAAGGTGGTTCGGCGCGAGATATGTCAAGTGACCTTGCGCGGCGCGCAAGTATGCGGCCTCCAGGACTCGGGGCCCGCGGACGCGAGCGCCGCTTACATGATGGCTATAGCGGAGGAGGTAATGTGCACTTTATTACAATAAAGTGAGCTATGGTGCAAAATGACTTAGCGGAACTCTAACATTAATATTTTCTAAAAGCTCTATTTGTATTAAACCTTTTAAATAAAAAAAAATCAAATAATTGGCCCAATACTTTTTTAATGATTTTGACCGGAAGGCACATCGTTGGCAGGCTTCCAACAAGGTGGACTGACGATTTGGTGAAGGTCGCGGGAAGCCGCTGGACGTTGGTCAAAATCACAAAATCGGTCGTTGTGGAGATCCTTGGGGGAGGCCATTGTCCAGCAGTGGACGTCTTTTGGCTGAGATGATGATGATGATGATGATGACTCTGCCATAAATGATACACAAAATATACAGTAATACGTGAAGAATAAACTTTGTTCCCTTTTTTAATCGCATTGCGCGCATAAAGGAATGCTAGATTTGGTATAATTACGATTAAAGACTTTATTTTCTCAAAAGAATTGACATTCACTCAAAGAGAAAGAAAAGTTGTCTAAGCAACCGGGCTATATTAGTAAGAGTATTATTTATTCTTGATCAGGAAGGAGTCGGTACGAGTGCGTTCGGCGTGTGCTTCCTGGATACGTCCATTGGCATCTTCCACCTCGGCCAGTTCCAAGATGATAAGCATTCGTCGCGACTGCTCACCACACTAGCGCACTACCCACCTGCTTTGGTGAGTCTGCTGCTGCTTCCGCCATTATTGCTGTCTGTACATACAACTATCTCTTCAGTGCCTCGGAAGGCACGTAAAGCCGTTGGTCCCGGCTGCATCAGCAGTCGTTAACAACCACCAATCCGAACGGCCCGTGTGGTGGTTTATGGCCCGTTCTCTCTGTGGAGTTTCAATCCATAGGGAAGGCTCGAGCACCAGCAGTGGGGACATAAACTGAGTTGTTTGTAAAGTGTTCAGCATCGTGATGACTCATGACATGAAAGTTTTTTATTTAACCTTTCACCTCGCACCGCGCCGATGACGTAATTCATAAAATGGCGATTTCCTAACGTCGATATTCACAAAAATATGAATATGTTGCAACAGATCATATTTTATCATTCTGTAAACGACAATTTACTAATTGATATATTTCCTCCGGCAGGTATCTAAAATAAATGTGATTACCGAAATAGTTTATTAGTTCTACATGATCAAACTATTTATTCTAGTAAACTTCTTCATACAAAAGTAGACTCTAACTCGACGACAAAGAGTCGATCGAATTCGATCGCTCAATTGTCAAAATTTGAAACTGAAATTTAAAGAGGTAGACGCACAGAGCATAAAATGTTGGGGGGTTTGATAAACGCAAATTTACTCTAGTTTGTCTATAGCCAAACTGCTTCATACAAAAGTAGGCTCTAAGTAGTAAGAATGAATTTCTATCCGTTTGCTTTGGGTGTGCTCTCAGGGTGTGATAAATACCTACACTGTGTCAATAGATAAGTACCTACATAAAATTAGTTTATTAATAAGTTAATATTATGTCTCATACCTCTTTATTCTAAGTTAGTAAGTATGTAGTTAACGTGTTTCCACAAGAACGCTGCCGACAAACTGTACTACAGTTTGGCAGAAAGTAAGATCATATATTTTTGTAAAATTTCTAACAAATAAATTTTAAATAAAATGAGCAATTTACCTACTTTACTTCTCGTGTCTAAAGGACAAGGGTTCTAAGATGATCGCACATCCGGCAATCGGCTAGCAACCTATCACTGGTGTTATCCACTCGTAACATATATATATTCCACCTCGAGGCCGTAGTTTGATTATGATAAATGTAGCACGAGGCCACTAATGGCGAGTTCAATTATTAAAATTTGTGATTTTGATACTCTGTCTACCCCTTTTTGGGAAAAGGACGTGAGAGTATGTATGTACAAATTTCTCCAATGAATATTGATCCTTATAAACAAACCATAAAGTTCAAAATTGATTGTAGAAATTTGACAGTTTTGGGTAGGTTGATCTGCCGCCGTGTGTACGTTTGTATGTATACTTTTCTTGTTTTCTGTTATTGTATTACATTTATTACAGATAATATACGACCGGAAGACGACCACTCCGCGCGTGGCCAAATTACTAAGCACTCATTGCCATAGCGCGCGCAGGGAAGCGAGGCAAATGTGGCCCCCAGAGAAAACCTTAAAGACTTTAGCGGAGAAGTACTATAAGACTAACGCTGAAGGGGACTGGCCTGAAGAGCTGAAGCTGTTCTTACATGATGGTATGATTTTTTTTAAATTAATGGCTTAGTGCACATTTAGCCAGTGTCGAAGTAAGGGAGACACAATATTATCTTTGTTTATTAGTAAATGGATAATAAGATTGATAATAAGTTTTAATAGAAAGTTTTATTTATTTATTTCTATTGGTACACAAACAGATAATAAATGCATGAGTACAGTAACATATTTGGTTAACCTTATTAGCTAGACGGTAATCCTAAAGGAGTGTACACAGTAAGAAGAAAGAAGAGCTATTTCACATTTTAGTATTCCATACAAACTTCAAAGCTCAATTCTTTCAAACCATATAGCATACAGCATAAGCATATTTTAATGAAACTTAAAAAAAATGTTGTAAAACATGAAAATGAAAAGTTTCATAAATTCAGTTGACAGTAGATGTTTTTATGGTATATGAAGTTGTATAAACGCTCTTATATCAAGGGAATAAAGTTATAATAATGGTGTCCGTTCTATTGTCAGAGCTCTATTTAATATGGCTTCTGAACAAATATATATTTTTATCTAAATTCGTTTACAGGTGACGCTCTAGGCCTTACTCCGGCGGCAAACTGCTTCCTAGCGATAAAATCTTTAGGCGGCTGCGTTTTATACCTAACAGACTGTCTCCTAGATATACAAATACTAGGCATGTCGCGGTTCAACGCGTACGAGCCCCCCGACGTCCTAAACAAGACCTTATCGCAGGAGGATAACGTTGACAATCGTTGGGAAGGCGGCAGCACTATGGTCCTAGATGCTATCACTTTGAGGAACTTAAGAATAGTACAAGATGAGGGTTGCTTGTATGATAGGTTGAACTTCTGTTCTACCGCTATGGGAAAAAGGTATGAGTGAACATTTTTCGGATTTTTTTTTGTAGCATATATATAAATACCTTATGAGCCATAAAGAAACTGCATTTTTTTTTCAAACCATTTAATCAATTTAAATTACTTTTTTTATGTTTTAAAAATATAGAGATTAAAATAGTTAGTAGAAAATATTTAAAAAAACGTTTTATCAACTCAATTTATGTGATTTCAAACTTGTCTGTATATTTAAATTAAAAGAGGCTCTTAACTAGTTAGTATAATTCTGCTTATGATTTTATTATTTGCATGCCGTATCACACATTGAATAATATATTTTAAACAACTATACAGGATTTTAGTCTAGTTTCGGAGGCAGAAAATTTACCTGTAATCATGCTTTTGTGGATAATAAAGATTATATTATTAATATATTATTATTCACTTTATTTCTCTTTTTTCTTAGCCTAGGTTTGTTATAATATTAATATAAAAGTAGAATACAAAAGCACATACAAAACATAAAAATATTATGAAAAACCTAGCCTAGGGTGCCGCCGGCAACGGGGCAGGGCTCAAGCTGCCGGTGGTTAGGGCTGCAGAGACTGGAACCTTCGGACTATCCGCGCCGTATATTATTATTATTCTCTTTATTTATTTTCTTTCTTAAAACTAGATTTTTACAATATTTTAATATAAAAACAATAAAACATTTTAAAAACCTAATCCTAGTGTACCGCCAGCAGAGCGGGGCAGGGCCCAAGCTACCGCTGGTCAGGGCTGCAGAGTGAGGAACCTCCTGACAATACGTGCCGTGTCAAGGAGTACTGCTTTCTGAATCTGACCCTTGATCCAATCATCAAGCGAGAGCCTCTTAAGATGTTGGTCGAGGCTCTTCGCTATCAGACCGTTTGCTGAAACGACTATCGGGATAATGATCGTCGAATCAACATTCCACATGGCGGTCACCTCGTGAGCCAAGTCAAGGTACTTGCAGAGTTTGTCCTTCTCAGCTTTCATGAGATTCTTGTCATGCGGGATGGTGATGTCAACGAGCACCGCCCGACGACGTTGAGACCGGTGTACCTTCACGATATCAGGCTTATTGGCAACAATAGTCCTGTCCGTGATGTTAAAATTATTATTTTATTATTATTAGCGTTGGTTTTTAAATCATCTATTTCATCATCATTTAGTGTTTTATCATCATTTTTTAGTAACTTATGTATTATAATACATAAGTTTGGAAATCAGTAAACAAAACAGCGGGCCCATGTAATGTAACATCTTTAACTAAAGATAGCTAAGTCCAGTTTATTATTTGAAAAAGAAATTCTAGTCGCGTTTATAAATTGAACCTTATACCATTGTAATCAGATACAAAATTCAAATGTAACATTCACCGTGCGATCTTTTAGATGGCTGTACCAATGGGTGTGCGCCCCCAGCTGCAATTTGGCAGTAATCAAGGAACGCCAAGAAGCTGTTAAAACGCTCTTCGACAACCAAGAGCTGTGCCAAGAGGCAAGGAACGTTCTCACCGCGCTCCCTGACTTGGAGAGACTGTTGGCCAAGTAAAAACTTTTTTTTAATTTAGAGAACCGATTATATAAAAAAATACTTGTTGATGTCAAATAAAAACAAAGGAATACTCGATCCCAAAATGTACACAAATCGTAGCGCTTTGGGGCTTTGCGATCTGCGGTGCCGTGGATGTCATTTCTTTTTACATTTTTGCACGCACACAACAATTTGCACACAACGTATGTCGTGGCAACCTATAACTAAGATGTCACTACAGAGGAGATCACCCAAGTTGGGCTATTTTCAAAAGTACCGGCCAAAAAAAAAAAAATTTTATTAGACCATAACATAGTAAACATTTTTTATTATGACACCAAAGTTGTAAGTCCAGTCTTTGAATTATTATTCAACCGCTGATTAATTAATATTCTGTCAGTGTAATAAAAATTATGTACTATTTTTTTTTTCGAGCAGCGCGTGTGACAGGCGTTCGAAAGTGACAAAACAAACATCTGAATAACGCATTTAAATATTTTTATAAATTATGTAAAAATATTATATTTGAATCTCATTTAACAATACAAAAAATTATCCAACAGGTTGGGTTCCATAGTAACAAATGAATAGAATAATATAAGTTGGTAAAATATAATAATATTTTTGATTGGCCGGCACTTTCAGAATTAGCCCAAAAATGTATAGACCGTGAATGATGTCCTTTAATTATTATAAATGTGCGTATGATGATGTGTGTATGAAAAATGTGATAGTTTTGTTGTTGACCTAAATAAACAAAGTAAAAAATAATAAATATACATCTCTATTCTAACTTAACCAAACAAAATTTTTTATTTGTTCATTTTACTAAATGCGGAATTTTTCAAACGCTTTCTTCTGAAAAACTAGAAGTTTGATTTATTATGTAAACTTTATAAAACGAAAAATTTATGAAAAGTTTATAATAAACTAGCACTTTACGCGCAACTTCGTCCGTGTGGATTAGAGATCTAATAAAAAGAAACTCTTTTTTAAATAAAATGTAGTCTATGTTACCCGCAAGGAATGTAGCTTTCTATCTGTGAAAGAATTTTTGTAATTGGACCAGTGTAGTTCCAGAGAATAGTCCCGACATACAAACAAACAAAGTCACAAACATTACCTCTTTATTAATAGTATAGATCAGGGATGGGCAAACTACGGCCCGCGGGCCATCTCCGGCTCGTGAATGGTCGAAGTCCGGCCCGCGACCATCAAACAAAAATTCAAGTGGGTGTGTGTTTCGGAAAATGGTATGCATTTTCTGTATCAATATTTTTATTTCACAAAATAATATATTTATTTATTGAAAAAATACAGCAAAATATTCAATAGCCTGGCCCGCCATAGATTTTGTTAGTAAATATTTTCACGCGAATGAAAAAGTTTGCTCATCCTTGGTATAGATAAATAATGCTTATTATAAACCGGTTGTTGTGGAGATCCTTGGGGGAGGCCTTTGTCTAGCAGTGGACGTCTTTTGGCTGAGATGATGATGATATAATCACTTACACAATCTAACCAAAACTACTATAAAAAATTAGTTATCTTAAGATGATAACATCATTATCTATAAAATTACAATTATGAAAATTCCTAAGTGTAATGGCGCTAAAACTTTTGTCCATAAGTTATTGATAATTTATTTTAATTATCGATTTGCAGGGTACACGCATTAGGCAACTTGAAACGTTCGAAACACCATCCGGACGCCCGCGCCATCTTCTACGAAGAGAAGATCTACTCTAAGAAGAAGGTTCTAGACTTCATCGCGGTCCTGAACGGCTTCACGGCGGCCTTAAAACTCGTGGAGCTGTTCTCTGACGTAGATGCTGTACTGCTGAGGAAGATTACCCAGTTCAATCCGCACGGACAGTTTCCGAACTACATAGAAACTTTGAAGTTTTTTAAGGTAGGTTTTTTTATTATGTTTGATTACAGTCTTTTTAGAGACTTTTAACCTTATTTTTTAGTTTTTGTTTTTTTACTGTCTTACAGAGCTGATAATAATAGTAGTTTATGCAACTGTCATATAATGAAGGGTATTAAAACACGAGTGTGAGTTTATGAAACGAGCGCAGCGAGTTTCATAATAGTAACGAGTGTTTTAATACCCGTGTTATATGCAGTCGCATACACTACTTTATCTTCACTAATGCAATTAGTCAAACAACAAGAGTAAAAGCTGACAATAGTTTATTTATAATAATTGTTCAAATTTTGGATGGTACAATTTTGAAAGTTAATGTTAATTATTGATCCAGCAGCTGTAACGGTCGCGGGGCAAGCAGTAGAGCTCGTAGACGGAGTTGGAATATTTATAATTACTTCATTCGTCTTGTTTTCTATACTGTTCAAGATCGTATTTGAGACGAATTTTATTCATTAAAGACTCATCAATGTAGCTTTCAGCCACAGTAGAAGACTTCCACCCCCCGAGTCGTTTCAGTGCGGTCAAATCACCACCGTTATCTATGAGAATGGTCGCCGAGGTGCGCCGGAAGCAATGCCCCGTGTACAACGCTGGGTTAGGCAGATTCAAAAAACTTGCGATAGTTTTTCCCAGAGCACCAAATTTATTAATATCAGTTCTTTGATCGACGCACTTCCCCGATCTATAGCTCAAGAAAAAGGCAGGGTTTCGACAGGGGGTGGGTCGAAGTTCCATGTATTTTTTACATACGGCATAGCAGTTGCCCGTCACAACGAAAGAACGATCTATTTTCGTTTTTGTTTTCGAAACTTTCACCATGATTGTACTGTCGTCTATGTTAGAGACTTCATCGAACTGGATGTTGTATAGCTCTTGCCTTCGGCATGCCCCCATTATGCCGAAGATTAGTGCAACCTGTAACAATAAACGATATAATAAGCTTGAGGTACATAGCCAAGGCAAAAACTATGATTTATGAAGTAGTAAAGTGTAGGTACCTACTACCTAATTTATACACAAAGCGCTTAAACGGAGTGTCTAGATAACTTGCGTGTGTAGTACGTAAGTACTAGGTAGATTAAATAACAGAACTAAAATAAACTTACCTTTTCAAAAAGATACAAAATATCTGGTGAATCTTTCAGGAACATCTTTATTTGACCTGATGTAAACGTCAAGGACTTTTTTTCCTTGTGTCCTTCTGAACTGCGTTTCAGGAACGCTATGACTTTTGAATACTTCGTGATATCAATATTGTTGTAGATACTCAGTGTGGACTTGAGCATAGAATATTTAGCCCACATAGAAGATGGCTTGAATTTGTCGGAGAGGTCTTTGAGATACACAAGAATGACATTTTCAGAAAATGATGTAGTTTTCTTTTCGATCTTCCATGCCAAAAAGTTATTATATTCTTTTTCATATAATTTTCTAGATTTTTCTGGCAAAAGATTGTGAGTTACTTTTGTTGCCAATTCTAGAATATCCGGAGGCGTACAAATATCATCGTCGCTGTCCATTTTTAACTTTTAATTTGTATTTTAAAACCAAAACACATTGCGAAACATTAAATTCACGCGTACGTGTATTGTCACAGTGAACTTGCCGCCATTAAAATCTAACCAATGAGAGCGCAGCTGCGCGCGCAGGGCCAATCAGGAGCGAGCGCGCGCTGTTCTTTTTTTATTTAATTGGCACAAGATCTTACCAAAGAGTTTTGTGTATGTAAGTTTAGTAGTTTCGACGAAGTTTTCACGTATAACCCAACTGTTTTCAAAAGTCAGCTTAATATCAAAATTTTATACAACTTGTATGAGGATTTTGACATAAGGCTCGCCAGGTTAATTGGTCGCGTTTTATTGATGTTATAATGAGATTTTACGATATTGATGTGGATATTATACCATCATGTGAAATTGCTTAAATTGAGTGTTTTGTTGTCTGCGCTATAACAGTAGTAATTATAAGTCAAGTATTGGAAACATAAGTAGAATGTTACAACATTAGTGTAGATAAACCTCTTTACATTATCTCATTATACTCGCATTAAGCTAACTAAACTTGATCGCATTAAACTAAGTAACTCGATATCCGTATTATTAAGTTTAATGTATTCTACAACTTATGTACATTTAAGTACCTGTATTGTCTTTTATGAGAATACATTTCTTTAACCTCGTGACCACCACAGTCGGCTATAATCGACAACCGATAGTGTGCTCTATACCAGTGTTCCGCAATGTGTGTGCCGCAGCCATTAGTTGGTGTGCCTCGGAAAAATAAGGTTATCTCATAAAGTTACATTGGCGAATTGAAGAAAAATAGGTACAAAATACTAAAACAGTTGCAAATCACACGAGCGCGCGATGTTGATTAATATTATTTAAGAATTGAGTTTTCTTTTATGGTGTACACACGCCTGCACATCAACCTACCACAAACTGTCAAATTTTCTCAATAGACTTTGAGCTTTATGCCTTAATGATATAGTTGAAAATGTATTGAAGAAATTTGACAGTTTTGGATAGTTTGATATGCTGGCGTCTGTACCTACAAAAAGTTTGCGGAACACTGCTCTATACGACAACGCCTAAGGTTTATAAAAACAAAATAAAGATACCTACTCCGAATCTAAAGATTCTTCTTTATGCAAGTTTTTACTGAATTTAATGCTTAGCGGGGCGGCAAAAGGCCAAAAGGTTTTTTTAGAGTAAGCACTGGCATTCATCTCCCTTGATGTTAAGTGATGATAAGGCCGAGGTGGAAGCGCACTTTACCCGGAATCCTCAACTACTGAAGCACTGGCTATCTTATCTCTAGCTGCCGGCATACTTAGATAAGATGGTGATAGCTAGCCAGATGGACAAACATGCCCTACCACCAACCAAACCAAGTACATGAACATGTAATCCCTGCTGGGAATCGAACCCGGAACCTTTGGGCTTGAAACCGGTGACCTTAACCACTAGACTACAGAGGCGGTATAAAGATAGATAGATAATACTTTTATTGCAACACTATAAAACATAAACATAAACAAATACAAAAATTACAATGTTACAATTATTTGGTCTTATCGCTTTGAAGCGATAACTTCCAGACAACCAGTCCGATGGAGAAAGCTAATAATATACTGTAAGATCAGATGTAAAACTATTAAAACATACTAGAATAATGTGTATTTTATAAAAAACCTAACAAACCAAGGTTGAACCTAAATCTAAATCTTAACTTATCTATATTTTTTGCTGTAGTATAAGACACATTTTGTATTTCTTTATTTGTTCAAAATAAATAAGAATAAAAAGTTAACTGTAGGAGGCATTCAACCAACAAGAAGCTGAGAAGGCAGGCCGTATCCTTCCTGGTGAGGGAGTAGACCAGGAGTATGATAGCACCTTACGCCTCATCAGCGACATCCAGGAAGAACTGCAGGACTACCTCAAAGAACAGGAGAAGTTCTTCAAATGCCGGGTGAGTGGCGTCAACATATCTTGCTGTTTGTTTTAATTCAAAATTTAATTGTTGATACAATCTCAATACAAATCAACAATACAAACAAGTAAGATCTTTGTGGATATACAAAGATCTTACTCGAAGTTGTTGGCGGTAAATCACCACGCTTGCTGAATGCAGGTTGGTGATCACAAACCCTGACTATGCACCGAATAAATCTGAATCACACTTTGCGCGACCTGGGAATTGAACCCGGGACCTTCGGGTATCGGGCCGAGCACTTTGCCACTCGACCAAAGCAGATAAATTAAGAAACAATTATAATTTTGTGTTTTATATTTTTTCTTAATATTATTTTTAATTTAAATATGTTATCCGTTGAAGACCAGCGTCGTGGTTAACACCAGGACATAATTATGCTGAGCGGAAACCAATTTGGTATATGCTATAGTGATGTTCCTGAATTTATATGTGTGATTTTCATCATCATCATCATCAGCTCAATTTTATGTCCCCCCTGCTGGGGCACGAGCCTTCCCTATGGATGGATAGGAAGAACAGGTCATAAACCACCACGCGGGCCCAGTGCAGATTGGTGGTTTTTAACGACTGCTAATACAGCTGGAACCAATGGGTTTACGTGCCTTCTGAAGCACGGAGGAGCTCGAGACGATACATTGTTGGTCACCCATCAGATCACCGGCCTTGGCGAAAGTTGCTTAACCTCAACACTCGCAGACCGGGCGCGTTGACCACCGCGCCATCGAGCTCCTCGATTTATGTGATGTATTTATTGTACCTAGTAGGTACAATAAATAAATTAAAATCAGATAATTAATCAGGTTTATTTAATTGATCAGGTGCCTGGATGGGTACCGAGAAGTGAGTGTGCTTACAACTCCGCCACCAAAGAAGACATTTGGTAGTCGGCTTTAGAGTTGACGGCCCAAGCAGTGGTACACTGCGAGTTGTGCTCTTAGTGCAACGTGAAGTGAGCGAGCTTACAGCTCCGGTGACCTATCTGGATATTAGGTAGTGGACTATACGTGTCCACGGGGCAACTAGCTTGAGACACTGGTCTTAAAAGTACTGGATGAAGGATGCGTACCGGAGTGTTCTGATCTGGCGTTATGACCTGACGTAGATGGTCCCTTGCGCTTGCGTAAGGTTATTCTGACACCTACTTTGTAACCGATAGGTTGGTAGGGGGTGTCAGTATAAACTTTAAAGTAGTGTATAGCGGGTTGTACCTAGTAGGCACTACCTACCAAATAAAGATTTTTCAATTTATTTAAATAAATAAATGTATCCTTCCAGTTAAATTACGTGGGTACTGACAAGAAGCGCTATCAGATCGAGGTGGCTCAAGGCGCCGCGGCAAGAGCGGGGGCAGATTACCACATGGAGGGAGCGCGCAAAGGGTACAAGCGATTCTCCACCGCCGAGACTAAGGTTTGGAAGTGTTTAGAGCTCACGTTTCCGTGTTATAAATTTGTTAGGATAATGGCACCAGTCGGTGATCGAAAGTTGTCGTCGCCAAAAAATAACCTAGGGATTACGGGATGACAGCAAGGAAGCAAGGTGAATGAGTGAAGGTGATCGGTATTCAATTGTTGCATAAGAGTTTTCTATATTTTTTTTATTTCTATAAATTAACCTTACACATAATAATAATATATTCTTAATATCTTCATAGGATTTCCTAGCTCGCATGATGGCGGCGGAAGACCAAAAGACCACCGTGCTAAAAGACTTAAGCCGTCGAATATTCGAGAAGTTCTCGTCGACCTACAACCAATGGGAGTCGGCGGTTCACTGTATAGCTACATTGGATATACTCCTGTCTCTAACGGAGTTTGCGAGGCAGCAGAGTGGAGATATATGCTTGCCTGATGTAACATTTGATAGCAGTCAGACAGTGAGTATATATACTATAGTAAATAGACATAGTACAAATAAATAAAGAATAAGGTCCGAATAGTAACTATTATTCCGTGTTTTGTCTCTTTTACTCTAATTATTACAGATTACATTTACAACAGGAACGAAACACGAAATAACTATTCGGACCATATTGTTTGTTTATTTGTAAGACACGTAGTCACAAAATAAAGATGACCCAGAAGGTAAAGTTATTAGATGCCGCGCTCTAGCAACTTATAAATAGAGCCCTTGCACAGACACGGATCTCGGAACAGTCCGAGCGCAGCTGATGCGAGATTCGCGAGCGCGTTTGTATGAAACTTGCCTTCTGCAGTCTCCTGACTTGACGACCTCCTTGGTCGAGTGGATTGTACACCGGTTTTCATGGTGTCGCCATCTCTGAGGTCCCTGGTGCGATTCCCGGCCGGGTCAATTTAGAAATTATTGTTTGTCTAAATTGTCTCGGGTCTGGGTGTTTTCTATGTATAATAAGTATGTTTATCCGTTGTCTAGTAACCATTTAACGAGTTTCATAACGAAGCTTCTCTTGGGCTAGATAATTGGTGTGAGTGTAGGAAAGTTTTTTTATTTATTCCTTATTTTGTGTAATGTACAGTCAACGTTTCAAGTCGGTGACCACTTTACTGACATGCCATAATAGCTGTACTAGAAATTTACAAACGCCTATTAGATCAATTGGTTTGACAATGTGCTAAAGTGAGTAGTGTTTAGTGACTTTCTTACTTGTTGAAAATTTATTAAAATTAAATTGCACTTAATTTACTAAACTACATAAATACATAAAGAGGACAACACAGGATACACTATATGTACTACTACATATAGCGTCCTTTTTGCTAAAAAGCAATTTCTTCCAGGCGACCATGTGTTGAACTGGACAAAAACAAGTAAGAAATGGTAATAATATGTATGATAAATTTTTACTTTTTATTTTTAAGTGCTAATTGCTGCACTGAAGCTAAATTAAATAACTATAAAATGTATAAAATTCAATGAAAAAATTAAACGCCTACCAGACTCAGCCAGGAATGGAACCTGGGTCTTCCGCAATCCGGGCGGCTGCACTGACCGCTATGCTACCGGGTCGGGTAGGCGTTTAATTTTTTCACTATATTTTATAAATATTTAATATGTATGATGTTGTATTATGGTATTGTGTCTCCTTTTCAATATCATTTTTATATGGCATATACAAAAGTTTCTAGGTTAATTCTAGGGATAGTAAACAGAAAAAGTCGACGATGATAATCACTCATCAGAACACTAAAGACGAACAAAACCAAAGATTCGTAATTTATTGTGTTTCCTTTGGGATGTTTAACTAAACAAAATTGATTTGAATTTGAGTTTGATTTATAATGATTGTTTTGGCTATCGACTTTTGCTGTTGACTGTTCACTGAATTTTTGTTTTTTTTTTAACTTCGCTCTTAGTCTTCGTCTCACCTGATGATAAGTGACGTAAGGCCAAATATATTTGCGCAATTTAATCGAAATCCTCATCGATAATAAAAACATTTTTTAAATATTTTACTTACCATACATTAACCTTCGCAGCCATTCATCGACATCGTAGAAGGCCGGCACCCGTGCATCCCTATAGTGAACGAGTTTATTCCAAACTCTACGCGTCTAGGCATTGATGATGCGAGCTTACTACTGCTCACGGGACCAAACATGGGCGGAAAGTCTACGCTCATGAGGCAGGCGGGTCTGCTCACGGTGCTGGCACATTTGGTGAGTTGTGTTTGATCAGCTGTTTACCCTTTCACAATTAAAGAGATGTATATTCCCATCATATTTTAAACTTTATGTGATTGTGATAAGATTGAAACCAATTAAATATTCGAACATGTTCTGTCTGTTAAGGGGTTAATCTAATAATTTCTAGCGCTAATCCTCCTTTCGTTCACTTAGACTTGATTAGAATTACGAGTAGTCTCGAATCAGCCAATACGTCTGAATCAAGATGAAAACCATTGTTTTTGATTTAGACGATTTTCCCAGTCTGAAATCGGGCTACTTGCACACTTTTGAGACGTGATTAAATTTATTTAAAATTCAAATGCACTACACTTACAGTTGAAACCAAAGCCTGCAGCGGGCCAATTACTTAAAACAAAAATGTTAGTAAACATAGTAGTGGTTAACAAATGTGTGAAATTTAATTTAAAAAGGTCTGTCGGACTTGAGGCCTAACATGGAACCATAGGATTCGAAGGCCTAACAATGAACTAATCACAATATATTACCAACTTACTGTAATAATAGCAGACATATTCTGAAAATTCAATACTGACATTGATGATACACGCTTTTGATATTTGCTAAAAAAAGTTTTTATCAAAAGATTTTAGGTGTTGCTATCAGCTGTCTATGGCTACGTAACATTGTGGGAGTAGTTTGTCTCAAGACCAAATCGTCGTCATCATTATCAGCCTATATCAGTCCACTGCTGGAAGTAGGCCTCTCCAAGTGCACGCCACCGAGCACGATCAACGGCTACTCTCAACCAGCTCTTGCCAGCCACCTTACGAAGATCGTCGCTCCACCTAGTCTGAAAGCGTCCTACACTACGTTGTTGTTATTATTTTAGTTTAGACCAAATAGTATAATTAAATCTATTTTCTGTCTGCAGGGTAGTTATGTACCAGCGCAAGAGTGCAGACTCAGCCTGGTGGATCGTATATTCACCCGTCTAGGCGCTTCCGATGACATCTTGTCGGGACAATCCACTTTCTTGGTGGAAATGAACGAGACGGCAGCTATAGTGAAGCACGCTTCTATACACTCTCTGGTGCTACTCGATGAGCTTGGTAAGTTTTCATAACTACCATACAGGCCTTCCTTTTTGTTTGTGATTTTGCTGATTTCATCAGGCTGCATTTTAAGCGTCATCGGACGTTTTTTGGTGACGGCGAGAAAAATAAACTCCTTTACTACACAAAATACTACAAAACGATGGCTAAACTTAGACAATGCTTAAAACAGATGCTATTTAGCTAATATTTTTAGATAGATACAAAATATTTGAAACACGTGTTTAGCCATTGTTTAACTTGTAGTAAAAGGGAATGGGTTCCTCAAGTCGTGTGAAACGAAGCACCGTCAGAAGTATTCTAGATGGAACGGTTCACGCACTAGTGCGTGTCCCCGTGCCCTACTAGATTCTCCGAGGGGTTCGGATCGGCCATACGGGCCTTACAATAAACAGTAAGTGGTAAGGCCCATATGCTATTAGCGTATTAGCTTCAAATAGTTATTCCATTATTTGTCTTTTTAATTTACAAGACGGGAACGAAACACGGAATATCTATTCCAAGCTTATAATCTGTTTTAGTAAAACCTTTCAACTATAGAAAGTATCATTAAAATTTGTCAATTGGTTTAAAAAAAATTGAGAACTTTGAACATTGTATGGGATATTAAAATTAACTATTTAAAAGGCTCTTTAAAACTTATTATACCACGTGTGCAATAAACCGTTTGAATTCAGGTAGTAATAAGCCTCTTAATAACTTTATACATCACATACATACATAAGTGCACACTATGTTATAAGTACCACTTTAAAACATGTATGAAGGCTGTTATTATCCCAAATAAATAAACAATAATTGTAATGTGTTCTCGTTTTAGGATCGTTAAAATTAAATGTTGTTTAAATATACGTGTCTTCATAAGGCAATTTAGTTATTAATTTAATTAGGTGTTTAGAATATTTATTTTCATATAAGTGATTTTTTATGAGAATAAATAAAGTTTCTTTAAACTTGATGTAGGGCGCGGCACATCGACGTACGACGGCACGGCGATCGCGTCCGGCGTGTGCGCAGAACTAGCGTCGCGCGGTTGCCGCGTACTATTCTCCACCCACTACCACTCGTTAGTGCACCATTTAGCGACGCACCCAGGAGTGGTATTGGGGCATATGGTGAGTTACCCCTTAACTTTACGCCGTAAAGCCCGCCGTTTCGGCGGGATGGTTACAACCATGATAGCTCAATTGGGAGAGCACCTGACCCGGTATGTCAGCAGGTTCAAATCCTGCTCGTGGAAATTTTTTCAACATTTGTGCTTTTGTAATTTGTTTGCAACAAAATTTGCGTTATAAATTATCTAAGTAAACAAAACAAAACATTTTACACCGTAATTTTTTGTAACGAAAAAGTTTTAAGCGTAGTCTCTGCCCATAATTTTGCAAAACTTTTACTATGGGAATAACTCGTGAAAAACAAATCGGCTGTTTCATAGATCGAGTTAGATATTACATAATGTATGGATTAGCTAATATCTTTTTATGATTTCAGTGTTGGTCCCATAGTAAAAGTTTTGCGAAATGATAGGCAGCGACTACCCTTACATTTTTCAAATAGATTATAATTTATGGTGTATATTGTGTTAATTTAATTAATTAATTAACCTAATCAACGGATTTACATGCCTTTCGAAGCACGGAGCTCGAGATGGTATCTTTAAGGGTGCGCCGTCCGTAAGTGACATATATTTTATTTGAAATGTCTTCGTTCATATTTATTTGATGTCGCGCGGCTATTTTTTATGGGGAATTTAACGTGTTAATTTGAAAAATAATAATTTAAAAAGCCGATAGATTAATCGAAAATTCGAGACAGACAATTTGTTGTTTTAGATATTGGTTATTGTTTAGACAAAATAAAAGGTACAATAATTTAGATAAACTATAAGATATCAACTAAACGCCGCCACTAGTTTTCATGATTTTTGTCCAACTTTAAATAAGAAACTATAGTGTGTTATGAATTTATGAGTCGGACTAATTGTAAACACGTTCCCTTTGATACTCAATATATATTTTGTTTATGTAATACGATAGTTTTTTCATTATATATCAACTTAACCGTGACTACACTTTTGGCTTTTTTTGGTCGGCGCACCCTTAATTTCAATACATAACGTTCGCGTAATCTTCATCATGCAATCAGTAACCAGTTTTTATTCCACTCAGGCATGCATGGTGGAAACGGACGAGTCCATCCCGGACAGCGAAGACCACATCCCAGAAGAAACTATCACGTTCTTGTACAAACTGTCCCCGGGAGCTTGCCCCAAGTCCTACGGGTTCAACGCCGCACGACTCGCCGGCATTCCCAAGGAGATCACTAGACGAGCTCACCAGATATCTAAAAACTTGGAGAAGGAAGCCACGTGCGTACGCGCATTCAGAGATATACTCAAGATGGACGGCGATCCGAAGAGAATGAGAGACATGTTGGCTGCGTTGAGCATTTGAATTTGAGGTATACCTTCGAAGAAGTGTTGAAAAAATTATACAGTATAAAAAATATGTTTTTCGACACTTACGCATTTTAATTTGTTCGCAACAAAATTTGCTTAAAATTGATATTATGTACCCATATTGATGAGTTATTTCTTGTTGTTAAGACGATTGGCAGTTGAATTGTTATATTATGTGTAGGTGTATCCACATCGTTTAGAACAATGAATCCAATTGTAGGCAACGTCGTCGGATTATAAGTGAGTCGGTTTAAATGTTGCCCAAAAGAATTAGTAGGAGTAATACTATAATTTTTTTTTATATATATTACAATTGACAACAAATATAAATGCAGTTGATTGTATTCAAAGTAACGTTTTATCATTCTTGAAACCCATTTTTAGTCTAAACTAATTTTGACTGAGCAAAACTGTTACGGAAAGCATATTAGAATTAACTCAATTTGGTTAAGCATCGTCATAAAGAAAAATTGGGTACGACTTGTGACCTAATAGCACGAAGAGATGCATGCTGCAGCATGAGCCACTTGCCAAGCCCAAACTTTACCAATTCATCGTTTTGCTTAGTCAAAGCTAGTTCTGACTAAAATTGGGGTTTTACTGTGCTACACGCTTATGTATAGATCTTGAATAGTTAACGCCAATAACACCTCATAATGTTAAATATTACGAAAATACTTTACAATCAATAATTTTAAGTTTAATTTTGATATGAGATAGATAACATATCGTTTTAATGTTTTCCATTGTTGCAAATTGTGTTAAAATCTTGTTTTCCATCTTGGTAGCTGTTACTTATACTGTAAGTATTATTTTAATTAAATAAAATATGGTTTTAACATGGATTTTGCATTGTTACATTAAAAGTGTTATAAGTGTTTTGTTACTCTGTTACTCGGATGTTGATTCAATACAAAAAATACTTGTTATTTCCAAATAGTGCAGACATATTATGAAAAGAGGAAAGTTTAAGTATGTTGTGTCATGTGTCTTTAGTAATTATCCCAAAATGTTAAATCTAGAATATACAGATTGGTAATAAATGAAAAATCTAGGATGTACCGGGGTACCGTAATCGGCTTGTCAAAACGTGTTATAAAAACGTTGTTGTTTTCTCACCTTTCATTAAACTTTATGAAAAGTATTATTACGTTATTTCAGTAATAAAAACTTAAAAAAATACCATTTGTTACAAAGACACAATATGTTAGATTTTTAATTATTTTCAACCTTACACCGAAGGAATGAGGTAACTTCGAATTTAATCAGCCCTGACCCCCCCAGAGATCTCTACTTATCGCCAACTACCTCGTATATTCTGATATCTGTGATGTTTGTTATTAAAACAATAGAAAACTACCCACCAATTTATGATTAAATTCGTATTTTACAAAAACACGGTTGTTTCATTTTAGGTTACAAATTAAAAATAGAAAACTGTGTTCTCCAATGTATTGTTACATCTTATATTACAAAATCATTGCACTCTCGCGACATATCAATCAAAAGACCAATAGAGAAGTGTTCGCTCAAACAATCAGTAACTAATTTCAAATTCTCTCCATACAACACTCAATATATTAAAAATACAATATAAAGTAAAAAAGATACACTAATAATTGTGACAACAAAGAAGTGATAATTATAATTATACTAATTTCTCTACTAATAAATGCTCTGTCATTATAACATTAATAATAAAATTTTGACAATAATAGAGTTCTATATGAAATGTTGTAAGAAATTAAAAACTTAATAACTCGCCTCCCACAGCCACGCACACTTTATAAAAAATTACATGTCTATTTGTATTAGTTAAAAAAGCAACATTAACGCAAACTATCATTCGTGGGTATTCAATCCCATTTCAAATAGTACTAAATGACTATATCGCAATAAAATAAATACATGATCATCACGAACAAACTTATAAAAGCCATGATAATGTTACACACGGCGTATGAACACTTTAATTATAATTATTTTATAGTGAGTTGATATTCCAAATACCTTACTACTACTAGATATATAGGTACTAACCTTTCGAATTACCGGTTAACCCTAAATGGTTGACAGCTAAAGCTGTGTATGGCAACATCTATGCCACCTTAAATTGAACCTTATTGAAAAGCAATGATAATGAATAATGTACTGCGCTGTATCAGTCAAGGGGTGAAAGTACCTCGCTAAATAGGAAAAAAATACGGCCAGCCAATACCTTCAAATTAAATTTAAAAAAACAAAACTTGTATTAACTTGAACTTAACTTAAAATTAGTAAAAACAGGATGTATTATTATGTTAGATATATTGTGATGCACTTCGTAAAATATGTACCAGGTCAATATTACAGTAATATTGACCTGGTACATAAGTAATATTATTACTCGAGATCAGAATCGTTCTTACATATTATCTCTTATACTTATAATACAGTTTCAAACACTGGCTCAATGACCTGGCAGACCGGCGCGTAATGCACTAACACGTAAAATGAAAAAAGAGTTCGAAAGTTAATAAGAAGCATGCAAAAATGGCCTTTATACGCAAAAGCATAAATACTGTTTTTTAAATGTAGATAGGTGGCATTGGGATTTCGCTGACGATATGCAGAATTGACTAACAAACTGAGCTAGTAGGAGGCACTTTAAGAATACAAGTCTATTGGTATCGTCCAAACAACATCATTAGAATCCATATTTATATTTACTGACTATGGACATAATGCATATTATAAATAACGTGGACAAAAATTAATTACACAATGGAACCAGTAGATAAGAAAGGAGATCATTTATTTAACCATTACTTTTGTCACCAAAAATAAGTGAGATTATGTAACCTACATAAACTTGAGCATCTCCATTTGATTCTCCATATCAACAGAATGCATTGCACGCCATCAATCATTCTTTAAAATTTTACTGTCGCAACGAGCGCTTGGTGACGATGAGACTAAAGAGATAACATTCGATTTAGTTAGGTAAAATAGTGGTAGCTAGCCAGGCTGACTCGTTTAGTCGCATAAAAATTACTATTAATTACTAAATCACAATCACACTTGATTATTATTAATTATTACTAAATCACAATTTTTGAGAGTTTAATTATTGTCTTTGAATAAAAAGATACAAATTTTGTTTATGATCGTTGATTTCTTTTGACATTAAACCAAAATTATTTAATTATTTAATAATGTTTTTATTTTATTTTCATGCATCTAACGTTCATTAGTATGATAATTATTATTATTATATATTATTATTTATTATCTATGATAATCAAGTGTTAGTCCTTTTGAGAATTAGGCATTCTGCGAATTAGTCCTTTCGCGAATTAGTCCTTTTGAGACATGGTAGGCATTATGCGACTAAACGGGCTGACTCAATACAAGCCCTACTAATCACATAATCGAGCACATTTTTATGTACGCCCGCTAGAAATTAAACCCGGAATCTCTTGATCTGAGACCGGTGACCTTATCGCTAGACCACAAATGCGTTAAAATAAATGTTCGACCGTATGCTTAAGTCATAAAGCTCATAGATTATTGAGGAAATTTGACAGTTTGTGGTATGTATGTGCTGGGGTATGTACTCACGGCGGCAGATCAACCTACCCAAAACTCAAATTTCTACAAACAATTTTGAACTTTATTATTGGGTTATTATAAGGATCAATATTCATTGGAGAAATTTGACAGGTTTGGGTAGGTTAATCTGCCGCCGTGTGTACATCTGTCAAATGAAAGCCCATATTCATGTAAGGTACACAACTCTTCAACTTATTATGAGATCATCACATTTAGATAGTTTACGTATTAAAATTGCAAAACGCTCCTTAACAAATATTTCCCTAACAACGATTTAAAAATTAATTAAATTTCTAGACTACTAAGCTTAATCTACTTTGGTGTTTCAAACAGTATGAGGGACAATTGTTTTTGTCTTGGGCAGATTATATATGTGCCTCTTTACATAATAATATTACCTGCTTGCATATCACATCTATATTTTGAACGGAATGTAATATTTTCCCGACTGAATGGATCGATCTTGTATTCCGATCATTCAGCATAGGACTTAAACCATCGAAATAAGAGTTAGAAGCGTGAGTACTAAGTAACCCATGAAAAAGTATACTGAAAAAAATAATTGAAACGTTAATTTCATTAAAACCTAAAAATAATACTATACAAATAAAATTAACAATAAAATAACATACATAAAGGCCGCCGCACCTCCTTTTTTTAAATCGGTTTTAAATACTTCTTTTTTTAAATACGCGATCAATAAGCCACGCCCACTCGCATTGCTGGAGCCTCTGTGCTCACTCAATGTTCACAAGACGAAAATCTTCACAACGGTACGGTATGATAACTTACCAACAGTATAATAGGTACTTCCCACTTTCTTACGCTTGCACAGACAAACATAACTCCAGCGTCTTAAGTAACGGCTAGCGAACCAAAGTCGAGTTTTGCTCTCTAAAGACCACTACCCACAAGCTACGCCTAGTGCTGTCCCTTCTGCGTTTACAAGAAACCATGACAGTACCTACTTCGTTTCTGCTGGATAGCGAAGGTTGTAGACGGGCACTAAGCCACGACCTATTACTGCTTTTAATAAATTAGTTGTCGACTAAAGGACGTTGTCGAATAAAGGTCATTGTCGACTAACGGTCTTGGTCTTCAATTACCCACCACTTTATTTAAGGACAATACTTATAATACTGCTTTTCTTTTAGGTAAATGACGTACGGTAGCTAACAAAGAAATTGAAATACTCGATAAAACAAAATCAGCATTGCCTGCATTAGTAACAAAAACTAAGTCATAGCAGAGCTCACAGAACAGTGCTCTTCATTGTCTCCCAGTTCGAAGAACATGAGATCTATGACAAAAGATACAAGGATAGCTATTGCATAATAACTATGTGCTCCTTGGGTAATAAAATTAGTAAATTTAAATGAAAAAAATAATAAAAAAATACTGCAAATAATGCATTGTTTATATCTTTACTTTAGTATTAAACTACTGTATAAAATATAAATATAATAAATCAAAGAAAAATAAGTACCAAACAGATTTAATATAATATTTTATTTTCGGTTGTGACTGTAATTAGGCGCGGATAACGCCAAAAATCTGAAAGTTAGAATTTGACTATTCCTACTTTAGTTGTGTATGTAAAATGCACCGTTATAAATAGTAAAACTATTTACTTGCTGCATCTAAGAAAACTCAGCACACTTTAAACACGGAACTTGAAACAAATATATTAAGTACTTATCATATGTGTATAATAGATGGATTATATGATGTATATTATACGCATTGAAATGTCACTATCCTATAAACATTACAACAGTCTTTAATGATTCAAAGCACATTATATTTACATAGCACATTAGACAGGGTTGTCTAATCCTAACGCCTTGAATAAAAACTGTCAAGTACCTACAGAAAAGTTTAAAAGCTTTCAGAAAAGCTTAATTTCAAGAATTCATTGTTATAAATAGCAGTCGATACAAAGTATTCACATTCATCTAATTCACCAGAGTTTAATTACCGTTTTCTCTCATGCAAGCTGATTTAAGGTTTACATTTCTGTTACAATCAGTTTATTGTTGATCTTTATGATAAGCATACGCATTTCTCAGATAAACAGCTTTCAAGCCATATTGATGCGTTCAGCACCATTTCATTCTTCAAGTGTCCATGATCATCGTCATTGCACACATGGCCACATATCAGCACAGGCTTGTGTACTTCAGTGCAATACACAATCGTATACATATAAGATATATAACATATATTACTATAACACAATGGGATCACATACTAAGGAATCAGAATTAAACCTATTTATGACGATACTTTGAATAATGTTAACGTAAATAAATACATCACTATACCTCTGGCCCTTTTTATTACCGTACAACATTTTAAAGTCGATTTTTATTTCTTCTGTATCTAAAACGAAATCCTATAGTTGTGACTTATTTTGATTCTTCGAAGAATTCTAAAAATAAATCCATAAGCATGGTTCTTAAATAAATACAATGTTTTGCCGTAACTTACATAATAAGTATCTCAAGATAGACCATGGACTATCTTAAGATGTTTCAATTTGCGTGTATTTTATAAAATTCGACATTACAATATTGAATTCAATTTAAGTTTAAAGTAATTAAATTACCTAATACGTGATGTTTGAACCATTACTGAGCCTCGACATCTGTGAGGCGACACAAGCCCGCATCATTTGAATGGTGGCCGAATTTACACTCATAGTTCGTCAAAGGAGGAGCTCTCACGTTCATCGAAGGGCCGCGCCCTCTCGCCCCAGCGGTCCCAACGCTCGGAGCTGAGCAAAGACTCTGTGTCCTCTTCTTTCTGCGGCAGCGGATACACGATGCCATCGCCGAAACTACCCACATCCACAAATTCAAACGATATTCGACGTTATACTCTTAACGATAAAGTTGATAGTGCGCCGTGCTCAAATGGTCAAGCTAATCGACTGAGATCGACCGGTGTTATGGTTGCAAGTGTTGCGATTGCAATAATTGTGATACAAATATCTGTACGTCTGGTCAGTCAAATAACAATCTAACTCGATTTTTTTTTTCAGTACTGTTTAAAATGTTATCTTTATATTGCAGTTGTCATTTAAATGTGTTTTTATTTTCCGTCTTAGAAGTACAGACATAAGTAACCGTAAGCTCTAACTATCGAAGACGCAAATGATAACCTGATCGTAATTAATTTCTACATTAAAGCTGTCTAATGATTCTAATTACAAACTATAGCTCAAATTTTCTTCTTGCGCGTGACTATCTCGCTAATGAAGCCTCGCCAATATATAACGCGGTAATCTAACTCTGCTAAACCAAATTAGCATGCAAAAGGACACGTGATTTCGTAAAAAAATCGACAACAAATTATTCTATAATCAAAAAAGAAGTGAATGACATTAATATTTTCGCCTTCGTATTCGAATAGGGTGAATGCCAATGAATGAAAAGCATGTTTAGTTGAATAAATTTATTTTAAAAGAAAAATGTAAAATGATAAATTGATTAATATTAAATTGTGCTTGTATTCTTATACTATCTGTGGGACGGTCCGGCCCTTTCTAGGCCAAAGTCTCCATCGTTCTGTCTCGTGTCCGACCTCCACGCTAAAATAGTAAAGAGCTCCGGTTCTAATTTGACCCTTACAATTACAGGAAATATATTTTAAAAATTTAGAAATAGTTGAAATAGAAGATTTAGCAAAGGAAAGAAAGTTTGGGTGCCACAGATAGAAAATAGATAAAACCTTACTTATCTAACAAGTAAATAAATTTCTAACTAAGCACCAAAATAAAGTTAATAAAAGAAATATAACTTAAATATTCTTCTTAAAAATCTGAGCACCCAGGACATGCACGAAAAGAAGCATAGATATAGAAAACAGAGATAAACAGAAGAGTCTTGACGTTTTGTTTAGTTATGTCGATATACAGCACACAGACGAAATGTTGTAAGTAATGGGACATTCCTTTATCGTTTTATGTATCCATTTGCTTGCTAATAAAAGCAACTATGGTAGATTCCAATCTACAAAAGCATAGCAGCTATTTCCTTAATATACGTGAATATAATTTCTATTATATTTTAATCATTAAAGATGACTTCTTAGAACACTAACGTACAGCCATCTCTGTCCACGTGACCATGACAAAAAAAAGCTATACGTGATATATAAAAATAAATAAAAAACCAAAATAAACAACAAAAATATTTTATTGTGCACAAAACATACTTACAAAATATGAACAGTACTCTAATTTATCAGTCTTGTGTGTTGTATATATGCTCAGAAATTATAAATGCACAAAAAGCAATTGCACATACAAACAAACATTTCAATTGGAATTTTATTGTAAAAAAATAATAATAATATAAGACCTCCATGACACAACTGACATCAGTCTAGCTAGCACACATAACTTGAGTATTCGTTCATTATAAAGTACTGGACATATAAAATCTAAATGTATTTATTGGAAGGCAATAGTTTAAAGCTCTGTCATATCAATGTAATTATTTTAAATTTAATTGTTTATATATATATATATAACATTTTAATACCGTTCGTATTTCGTTGTCATTTTTGAATATTTAAACTAATTTAGTTTTTATTATCTAATGCATACAGTGTGTACTATGACTAAATAATAAATTCATTATATCTTACCCCATAAAACTATTTCATCTGATTATGAGATAAGCCGTTTTTAAGAGCTAGCGTTGTTGGCAGACTATCTAAAATAGTTATATTTTCCTAAACCCCTTTTCTAAGATCTTTTAACACTTAAAGACAATTTTGGCACAAAAACTAGTAAATCTAAGAGATACGTCCGCTCGATTAAAGGGGTTTCCGCTTCACGGCGTCCTATAGAAATTTATAAGAATATTATACACTTTTAACATTTTACCTTGCGGGAAGACTTTTTATGGAAATAATATAAAAATAAAAGTGTTCGATTTATGTGTCCACCACAAGTTGATGAGAGTTGATGAGTTTAACACCTTAAACGCCATATGTCCGACAAACAATTGAATATCTTTGTGTCTGGGTCTGACGGCGGTCAACCTGTTAAAGATAGTTGCCACTTAAAATAATCTGTAAACTCTTGTATTTTTACATAAAACTTGCATAGTTAAAGCTTTCTGGCGTCATCTAGTGTTCACGAGTGAATAACACATCCAAAGTGGTATGGGTAGGTAGCTGTATCTAAAGTCTAATCATTAATTCACTGGAGTAAACTGACAGATGCTAATGTCACATTGTAAAATTATGTTGCCACATTTATTGTACTAGTGATGCGTTTCGTTCATTGTCATTCCGATCACTCACACAGAGTCAGTACGAACGTTTAATTTAAAAAAGTACTTAATTAATTATAATATAGGTAGGTATATGAATGTTTTTTTGTACCGGGAAATTTCACCTGACAGTTTAGTTTGTCAGTGTTTATTTTGCTTTGGGAGCTGTTATTATTGCAATTTTTACATCATCCATCTTTTTGAAAGAAAAATACAGATTTAACCACTGTGTAGGAGTACCATTTACTGCATAACAATTAAGACAAAACAGAATACTATAAATTAATAACGTTGCAATGGAGATAACTTCAACAATATAGTACCGTTTTACGTCAACAATCACTCGATCCCGTTCAAAAATGAAAAAATCACTGACCCGTTCTAAAACCATTTTTATCACTTTCTCACATAACACTTTCTCTATCTCCGAGTGAATTTTCACATGGGTCACTTTTACGACAACTAAAACATCAACTATTTACAATTACTTTTAAAAGCATCGTCAAACAGTACAATTATTAAAACTAAATAATGTTATTGTCGCATGCAGCACGGATCGCGCATATACCTATTTTGACGCAGACTAGAATAATAGACAACAAAATCAAATTTCTAAACGTAAACAAATTACGCCGCCAACTAATAATCAAGTCAAAATAAGCCGTAAAAATAATAATGTTTCACACCGTAAGACGTCAAATTGAGTGCGGGCAGACTCGACTCCAACCGGTGCAACTGTCTCGTTTCCGCACGCGCTGTTCGTAATCTCTGTTCGCCTTACTCTCCTTCAGTAAAGTGTAAACTAAATGTTATACTTGCTAAGTGGACTAGTCCAATTGAAGGATTCATTCATGAACGACTCATCTCTATGTCTGACGACGACGAATAAAAATATATCCATTGCATTTTTGTTTAATTTTATATAATTCGAGTATGCAATTTGCCTTTTCAAAGTTTATTGGCCTTTAAGTGTACCAATGCTAATTTTTATATCGATTAAATAAACCTGGCGTAGGAGATTTACTAATAAAGTAAATAAAATGAGTAATGTGATTTGATTCAGGACGTAATGAGAATGAATGAGTGAGTAATTGATATCAATCTTCTTTTCACAACACAATTTTCTGTTCATCAGAAACTGGGAACACCGTAAACGTCAGATTACTCCAGTGAATTAATGATTAGACTTTATATTAACTTCTGTAAAGCCAATTTTGTTAAAACCGAGTGATATAATAACTTTAGAAATGGCTAAAAGCACTAAAAATATGATATATAAAATATGATATATTATTCATAGTATTTTTCCAAAAGTGGCGATTATATTTAAAAAAATGATGTAATAACTAATTCATATATTTTTATTTAACTAAGGAACGTTCATTTATTATATTTAAGGTTTTATTTTAATAAAAAAAGTGTTTCTAAATAAACAAAAAAAAGTACTACAATAGAATAGCAAGTCTATATGAGGGCATAGGGATAGTTCAAAGCAGTAGAAAAGTCGATACCAATATAATAATAATAATAATTATTATTATAGTGATCTTTATTTTAGAAATGAACCTAAGTTTTTGGTGATTTGATATTTCAATAGCTTGCCTTTTTATAATTAAAGCTTTTTATGAGCTTTATTCTTGTCTAACCATTGAACTATTTTTTTTAAATATAATCCAAATCTACTTTTTTAGATTGTCTGTGGGTCTAGTTAAAGTATTTTTACAATAAACAATTACATGTTAATTGTATATTAAAAAGGACATTTACTTAAAACGAAGATTGCCGGCACGTCATTAAACATAGCGAGGTGATTAAATAATAGTTTGTGGACAGTCCGTTAACTTCTAGGCGTGATTTGTATAAAGCAGGGCTTGATACCGTTACCAGAATTCCTACTATAAGTATCGTTAAGTAACGTTATTTCTAAATGCAGGTAACGTTATCTAGTAAAGTATCGTTACTTTTTTTGTTACCTGATGCGTTTTAGCCTGTCCGCGTAGAGCGGTTAGTTAATTTACCTGTGAAATGTTACCCAGGTAACAATACCAAGCATAAAGTTACCTTTTCTTTTAACGTTATCTTTATTTGACAGAAATATCGTTATCTAATTTTTCTATTCAAAGCCCAAGAATAAAGTGCTAAGTTTTTCACGTTTTGATTGAGTTAAATTAAACAAGCAGCGCTACCTTGTGACAGTGACAAGTTAGTTTCTGAAGATGGTTACTAGGTAGCACAAAATAAATAGGTACAGAAGGACGGCTATGGGTCTTTAGCGATTTTAATTACCTACGCTTGGACGTAGCGCTAGGGTCGTCGCCTACAATATATTGTGATTTAGGTTTAAGAATGTGAAACAAAAGCAAAAAAGTTAACTCATATTTACTATCGTATTTAAACAATTAAATACGCAGCAAATTTAATAGGAAACTCGTAAACTCATTGTAACAAAGTGCGCGTGGCACCGGCTGTCTCAAGCACGACTGGCGTTCTCTCAAGTACAGCATAGCCAAGATCAGTGACGCATGCGTCTTTGTGTGCGTGCACCTGTATCGCTTGTTGGAGCCGTCTTTCTGTAGCTATTTATTTTGTGAAGGTATCGTGCTTTGATCCTAAATAAACTGAAGTTAACTTTAACTTTATCTAACAGTGAATAAACTCTTACATATCACTCTGCATTGACGTATAGCTCGGTTTAAAATATTTTTCGATTAGATCAGGTTTCCATTAAAACGGAGATGTGCGAAGAAAAGAGATTTGTCGTGAGTCATTAATAAAACTTTGTTATAAGTACAGAAGCACCAAGTAAAGCTTACGACATATATTTTTGCTTCACACACCTCCGTTCTGTGGAAACCAGTCCTTACTACCGCACAATATCATCAGGATACTTCAAATAAAGTACATGATTAATTAGCACCAATTTAAATAAAAAAATCGGTAGAGAGCGTCACGATGTATGATTAAAGGCGTCCTTTTCGAATATGATTGTATTAACGACACTTATGCTGCTACTCAGCTGAATATGCTGCTAGACCCACATCAATCATTAAAACTCATGTCTACCACAGAAATTCCACATACATTTTGTCAAACACGCATTATAGGTATATAAAAAAAAGGTTTTATCACAACATCATTCGCCACAGGGCTTTCACTAGACCTTCGAACTATTCTCTTAGAGGCGGCATAGCAAGGGAAACTCAAGGTATGTGTGCAGCGTCGACCGAGTCGAGCGATTCCTGGTCTGACCTTGAACGAGTGGTGCCCATGGACTCGTAGTTATGGGCCTCGTAGGGGGTGGTGAAGGTTTGTAGTTGGTGCTCGCGCCGCACTGGGAATTCGCACCCGTCTCCCAAGCTGGATAAACGAGTTCAGTCACGTGTCTACTCTCTAATCTCTCTCTCTGCTCTTTGACCTTATCATCATTGAGACTACACCTTAATATGCTCCATTGCCATCTTTGGGATCGAAAGCCGAAGAAGAAAAAAATTGGACGCCATTTTGTCAAACTTCTATGGACATGGTAATGTTGAAATACACATGCTGACCTTGTTTGTCATTATTGTTAGAAAAGAGGCAGCATGTGTTTCACTTTTGTTTACAACTTTGTGCCGTGTGTACGCACGTAAATACGCACGATGGTGGAATTTAAAATAATGTAATAATTATTTAAATTAACAAAAAAAATTTTTTCAATGGTAATGCACTTTTATTGTGTACCATTTACCATTATTTTTTTAATTTTTAAAGAAATTATAATATTTCATTACCGTGTCCACGAAAGTGGGACAATAAAGTCTGTACTAGAAATCTGGTTTTTCGGGTTCGAATCACCGGGTCTACCGACAGTCCCCAAACCTAGTACATCCTCACAAGCTCCGATGGTGGCATAAAGAGAGTCAATAGTACGGTAAGCATCGAAATAATCGAAACCCGATGTTATTTTAAGCAAAATAAGTCTTAACTCGTTACTCTGTAAGCCTATTTTTGCTTGAATAAAAAGTTAAAAAAAATTAAGGTTTTATCTAACTTATTTTTGGGCACGACGACGGTGTTTCAATAATTTTGATGCTGACTGTACATTATTAATAATCTTGAGATATAAACTACTCCAAACGATAACGCACCCTAGACAGAACTGACTGAACATATTCATAGAAACAGACGTCACATCAACCGTCTGCACATCAACCTATACAAAACTGTCAAATCTCTTGAATAAATACAGGTCTGTTAACTAAAGCTGACACGTTCAACACATTTACACGTTGCGCTTGCGTAGTGTCTGTGAATGAGCGCGCGGCGGCGTGACGTCGCACTGCATACGCATCATGAAAAGTCTATCCGTCTCTCTCGCGCTCGGTGAAGCTTATGAGTATGAAGGAAGCAGTTAATGTTTTGCTTTTGCTACTGTTTATAAATACAGAGTGGTATTTTTTGACATTCGGCCGTTAGCGTCAATCACGTTTAAGAGCGTTTACACAGCACACTAGCGCCACTAATGAAAAAATAAACATATCTAGTAATTAGAGATAGAAAATCAAATTATGCTCAACAAACTATTTGAGTGAAGTAATTTAGCATTTTTACGTCACCTAATGAACACTTGACATGTTATGGTTTAGTTAAATATGGCGTTATAGTTAAAAGTGGCCGTAACGTCTTATTTAACTAAACCATAACATGTGAGGTGTTCATTAGGTGACGTAAAAATGCTAAATTACTTCATTCAAATAGTTTGTTGAACATAATTTGATTTTCTATCTCTAATTACTAGATATGTTTATTTTTTCATTAGTGGCACTAGTGTGCGGCGTAAACGCTCTTAAATCGACGAAGATTATTGTCAGTTTTGTTTACCTATTTTAAGGTTAGATTAAAATGTCTTCAAAATATTAACAGGACAATCTCGTGAAATAGTGTACAATGTTTTTAACTATTTTATGCTCCATATTAAAAACAATGATGGTGGAAATAGTTTAATGAAAGATTTGTAAATTTTTAAATTTTATTTACAACCCTACAACTTTATTCAACCTACAACTTACAATCTTATATCTTATAAAATCAGAGTAAGAGGGACTAAATTTTTATAAATTTGCTTTTTCAATCAAGATAATTTAATTGATTAAATTAAATTAAATTTCTAAAGATGCTGTATAGTGAATTTGTATTAGTGTGCCAGCTTTAGTTAACAGACCTGTAATCAATCATATGACGTCTAAATAAAGTTTAAAGTCTATTGAGAAAATTTGACAGCTTGTGGTAGTCTGATGCGCAGGCGCCTGTACATTCTCACAGTAGATTGGGAAACAAAATCTCGAGAATAATCTGTAAACGTGTTGTCACCGCCAAATAACTTGTGAATAAAAACTCCGCTATAAGCGAGTGCCTGCTGATTTTGAGACATTCTTCTTTCAGTGTCATAGCGCAGTATCCTTTAGCGTAGTTTATTAGATCCCAATCGGCCCAAGTATCAAGATTAAAAAGGCGAAGTACGAAAGTGTCAGGTATCATGCCATCATATAAAAAAAAAGAAAAAAAAAGTAAAACATAAACAGATTGAATAAAACTAAAATTAGGGAAAATTAAACAATAAAGTAACATAAATTGTGTTAAATATTTATAAAATACAGTGAAAAAATTAAATGCCAGTTTAAAGCGGTCTTCCGCAATCTAGGCGGCTGCACTGACCATAATGCTACCGGGAAGGCTGACGTAAGCACTGAATTTTTCCACTGCTTTTTTTATATTTTTGGCTGCTTTTTATTTCACTGTATTTTATAAATGTTTAATTCAGCTTCAGTGCAGCAATTAGCACTCAAAAATAAAAAAGTAAAATAAATAGTGTTAAGAGTATACCAACTAATAATGTGTCTAATATACGTGCAGTTGACACCTGCAAGGAAAAACATTGTCACTCAAAATTAGGTGATTTTGAGTTACAGGTCTTAATCTTAGTAGGAATATGACAGTAACTCAAATGCACAGAAAACTGAGCTACAACGTTTTTCCTTGCACTTGTCGCAGTGTTGAGTAGGTGACAATTTTTTGTAATACCTATGAAACGGCCGATAGTAGCTTCCTCTATTCTAACCCTTGTTACATATAGCTTTTAAGCATTACACCGCTTTAGCTGTGATCTTTAACTAAGCTGTAACTTCGTGCTGAAGTTTAACAGCTACGCGCTTCTTGCTGTGATATGATTATTTGATGATGGCAATGAATATTCAATGATGGTAACAAGGACAACGATTATGATCAATGGAAAATGTAAATGATGAATGTGAATGTTTTAATTACAGCATGGTACAGGGTTAATTATAATACGCCGAAGACGAATACATTACTTTTTAATTACAGTTCATTTGTCTTTCTTTTGGTAGGTATTAATGAAAAATGGTAGTAATTTTTTTTATATAAGTGGCTACACTTGTTTATATTCCAATTAAACAAGTGTAGCAAAGTAGCCAACCGTTCGGATTAGTGTTAGGAGAATGTACTTAAATGATGACATGCCTATTGGTATAGTGGATTGGTCAAACTTCACATCACACATTGGACTCAAACCGTGTTAAAAATACTACTAAGGAATCACTCAACGTTAGTTAAAATTGGTCATTCACTTCTTTTTTTTCATACCCTTAATTGTCATGCACACTGGCCACGCATATCGGCGGCAAACTGCGTTATTAGTAAACATCTAATACTCGTATTCTTTCTTTACATGCACGTTATATAAAATCGGTAATCATTAATCGTATCCTATATTCACAGGCACTCATTAACACACGAACAACAATGTCTTTGTGTAAACGTGATTACGTGTTGCCAACGGCAAAAATGTGTTTAGTAATAGTAGAAACAAATGTTACCTTGTGAAGATTGGGACCAACCAGTAATTTGGCTTGTTCCCAAAAACCTCTTTAAAGTTGTTGAAGGCACCCAGAGAGAAGCCATTCTTATCTGCTCCGCCGCGAAACATGGGCGCGCGGAAAGATTCTGAAATGTCAAATCATGAAAATTATAATCAACCTTCATTCGCTTTTATAAAAAAATACATTTTGTTGTCTATTCCTTTGCATATACCAACATAAAAGGTTTATCTTTTATTTTACTATGACAATAACATAAAACTAATGAGCTAAAATAAAAGCTTGTAAAAATACGTTCTTACATACACTAATAAGGATAAAACATATTCAAATCGATCACAACTTACTATTAGCGACTTTTTTTAATGTGACTAGTCAACGTGGATGATATTAAACAGTACCTACAGAACAGAAGTCATTCTACTTTTACATTCAGAAGTGACTGCATTTACCATTGACCAATGTCTTAAGAACAGAGTTAATAATCTGCCCGGTAGGACTACCCAAACGGCGGTATGATAACAGCATATCTGAAAACAAACTTGTACTTTAATACATTGGAATAGAGGCGTTAGTTCAACAGATTTCATTTGACAATGGTCTTTGCTGTCACTTCAGATGTTCTAAAATATTTGAAACGCGGATGACGCGCACAGCAGCCGAAAGATATTATCAATAAATTTTAATTCTTAATTTGCATACGAACGTAATGTTAATGATTGAGAGACTTAAAGCTAAAGAGACAGGTCACAAAATCATTATTTTATCTTATGTACAACGTGTAACAAAAATGTGTGGTCAAAATTAAAAGATCCAAAGTATTTCACATCTAGAACTTGTATGTGTTGTTATTAAGACATAATTAGTTACTTTAATTTGTCATGTGTTGGTTAATAAAATATTTATATTTGTGATGCGCGTCAGGCGCGCATAAGCTAGCAGCTGTGATCATAAATGTTAGTACACAGAGGTTACTAAACCACTAGGGCTGAGACTTGTTTATTTCGATGTGACGTCACAATATAAATATTAAATTAAAAATTGCAATAACACATTAAAGTTAATAATCATGACTTGGTAACTCTGCATACAAAATCTAGATCGGATACACTTTGGATCTTTTCATTTTGACCCCACATTTCTGTTACACGTTGTATATATATAAAATTCTCGTCACATATGAGTTGCCTTACTACCCCGAAACGGCTCGATCGATTTTTATGAATTTTTATATGTACATTCGGTAGGTCTGACAATCGGTCGTAATCTATTTTTTATACCCCTAAGTGATAAGGGTGGTCCACCCCAAACATTTTTTTCCAATACAAAATGTTTCACGATTTGTTTGTTTTGTTGTCATAAAAACTGTCAAATTGATACGAAGTCCGCCGGGTCAGCTAGTAATTTATATAATTTAATTCATAACTACTGTTTAAATTGTTAGAGGAAGAATAATAAGATAATACTTTTTCAAATTGTAATGCTCGCATTAAAATTTGCGTAAAATTATATTTATCTATAATCATAGATATAGCTTTTCTAATTCCTAACTGATCTTTAATGTTTGTTAAAATATTAAGATCTAATGTTGATGAAATTGAATAAGGCTCCTTTGGGTTGATATAATTTAGGCGGGTTAGACACACAGAGAGAGAGAGGGAGGTAGCGCACCAGACCCGGTATGTCATGGGGGGGGGGGGGTCAAAACCCGCTCGTGTAATTTCTTCACTTTTCAAAACAAAATTATAATTTGTTTGCAATAAAATTTGCTTATCCTTATATATATAAATCTTCTGTGCGTGTGTGTTATTGAACTTCTTCTAAACGGCAGGACCAATTTGGATGAAATTTTCTGTGTGTGTGTAAATTAGTCTGACGATAGTGTTATGATCTCGAGACACAGTCAAACTTTTATTGGGATTAATTGAACTCTATATGCATGCATTAAGGACTAAATGTCCTACTTTTTAAATAATAAACAGTGACAGGTAATTTATTTAGTCACCGTTTCTTTCCAGGTAACAGGTACGTTGTTATGTACACTATATAGCTATAATGGAAAAAAAAGGATTTCACGCTACATCTTTAGTATAACTTTTAAATAAGGCTATGGCAGAATAACAGGGTTTGTGGGTCTCTTGCAAACACTGAGCCATAGACCCTTTTGAGTCTAAGCTATACTCTGCTTGGATGTTACCCCTTCTGTATACTTTGTTTTTTGTTCGAGGCAAATAAAGTTATTTATTGTTATTATTTTAAGGCGCGACGTTTCGTATCATTTGTCGAAAGTGAATACAATACAAACCTAAAGTGGTCCTATTGTTCGCCACCAAGTAGCAGTGGTATCCGAACAGCGAGCCGAGCGAGATGCCGAACATCAGCGAAACGAAGAACGCGAACACGATGTGGTAACGGCCCGCACCCGTCGGCGACTCGAAGTCGCCCTGTAACGCCAACTGGTTCTGTTAACATCACTAACAACGAAGCTAACATGTTGGTAAGGAGTCATAATTATAACCAGCCCCCCGACCGCCTAACCGATCGCTTTGACTACGCGTATAGTTTATGACGTCATCTTGCCACCTCGCACCGCCTATGAAAGCAATATCAAAAGCTAAAGGCTAAAGGCTTTCGATATTGCTTTCATAGGCGTCACGAAACGACAAGATGACGTCATAAATCACTCACGAAGTCAAAGCGATCGGTTAGACGGTCGGGCCCCAGTTCATTTTTAAGTCCTCATTGCTGGAGCACGGGCCTTCATTCCCCACGACCTGCCTCCTGACCGCCTAACCGATCGCTTTAACTTCGTATGTGGTTTATGACGTCATCTTGTCGTTCGTGGCGCCTATGAAAGCAATATCGAAAGATTTGATATTGCTGTCATAGGCGGTGCGAGGTGGCAAGATGACGTCATAAACTATACGCGTAGTCAAAGCGATCGGTTAGGCGGTCGGGGGGCTGGTCAACCCGAGCCGGATCCTAGCCTTAATAGGCGCCCTCGGGTTATTCCGCTTTGGATCCGATCCGAACACCTCGGAGAAGTCCTCTCACCTCTAGTACCTAAAGCTCTGACGGTGCTTCGTTTCACACGGCGAGGAACCATTTAAGTTTCTCGCCGCCCCCAAAAAAGTCAGGTAACGTCAAAATGACATCAAAATGACGTCTGAGGCATAAAGCAAACTCTTTCCAAAAAAAAGTCTTTCACTTAGGATGGAAAGACCATAGGGAGAACGGGCCACAAATCACCTTTCTGGCCCAATGCGGATTGGTGGTTGTTAACAATTGCTAATGCAGCCGGGACCAACGATTTAACGTGCTTTCCGCAGCACGGAAGAGCTCGAGATGATAAGTTTTTGGTCACCCATCCGTTGACCGGTCTTTGCGAAAGTTGCATAACTTCAACAATTACAGACCGGGCGCGTTAACTATTGTGCCATCGTGCTCCTCGCGTCAGGAGTATAAAAATGTATATCAAATACGTTCAACGTTGAGTTGGTGACTGGTGTTGCCAGAATGTGACCTTTGGTTACATAATTACTCGAAAGATAACTTTTTAGTTACTTCTAGAGATCTTAACATTTAAACATGCCTCCTAAGAGAGTGCAGAACATGAGGGCACTATTGTCTGGCCGCAGAAATAGCTTTGAGGGTGGTTGCCATCTAGTCGGTTATACTATATTTTTTAACTTATTTTAAGTAAAATTCAACTCTAAAAATAATGACATGTTTCAAACTATTTCTTATTACTCATTTAAACTTAAGGTTGCTAGAAACTATGATAACGCGTCTCTAATTATACATTACTTCTGAACTAAAAGCTCCACTTTGTTTTTAATTAAATTAAGATTTTTAATAACTAAAGAAACACTCCCACTGCGTTACCAATTTATATTTAAATTAATTAAATAAAACAAAGTGGAACTTTGTCATGGCAATCTAAAAATAAATCAGCCTATATTTCTTTCACATTTTTACTTTACGCTAGACTACAGCGCTGAACTGGTCAGCATACGCAAACTGTTATCAATTGCTATCTGATAAAATACCAACACGGCCAGTCATTACCGCTAAGTTACACATACAATTGATACTATCATTATCGCCGCTAATCTCTCGAACGTATTCATAAAACTAAACAATTGTGACAAATTAGGAGAATTAGAAATGCTTTTTAACTAGACGTAGTGTGGTTGGAAAAGTAAGAACATACAGGATGCAAGAAAGACGGCAACAAATTATAGCTGTCCGTTTCGTTAGGTGACATATCGCACGCAAGGATTGCCTGGATTGCCACTATGTCTTCTTTATTTTACTTAGCTAATAATAAAGTAATTCTCTTCAAACTATAACCCTAAACTTTTATGAATACATTCGTTTCTATGACCATTCGATAATTACTTAATAACACTAATAACAACACTAATGAACGCGTCCTTTGACACCTAATTAACGATAGCCGTATTTACGTAACGTATTGATATTTTAGACATCACCCATATATGCACAAATCCACATGTTTATAAAGCATTTAATAATGATTATAATAATATCATTGATTATAATCGACAAGTTTGAAGAGTTTCTCGAATAAATGGGCCATAGTAAAAAATGGCTGAAACACTGTTTAAGTCAAGATTGTTATAATATGTAGTTGATGCATATCTGGGTGAGCGTAGTAAAGCAGTGGGAATTACATTGACTAAATCCATGCACTCTTTGGTATATGTGTTATTCTCAAGCATTTGGTCGCAGTGGTTCTTTTGGTATTCTTGATACACCTGAAAATCGGTATAGAGTGCATAATATTTAGAATTAAAGAAATTAGCCAATCGTTTAATTAATAATAATACCTGAAATAAACCTCTGGCAAATATAAATGGCAATCTTGGCTTAAATATAAGTGAGATATGAAAGCTTCCTTTCTTCTTTAGATATCTTATAGCACTTATTTTGCGCTAAAATATTAAATGTTAAACTTACAATTTTATTGTATCATAACCTCTACATAACAAAGTAGAGGAAAAAATTGACTATTTTCAAACGTCAAGATTATCAGAAAACTTGATGAAAATTATTTTGCAGATTACCCATTTAAATTATAACTGCATTAGAGATAAACAGTACAAAAATAGAATATGCCAATATTTTGTAATCAAACTATCCTGTTACAGCATCACTGGAGCAATCAATTTAAAAAAAAAAACAATGACACAAACAAACATTTTTTTCACATAGATACAATTTATTAGTAAATTAAAGACGTACCTTCCAAAACTTGATGAAGAAGGGCAGGCTGGTCGACATAATGAAGAGGCAATACAGCAACGCATATCCAAGGAACAGCATGAAGAACTTGTAGTTGTGGTAGCAGACGCAGTTGTTCACCCACGGACAGTGGTGGTCCATCTTGAGCACGCACTGCGAGCAGATGCTGCAGTGGTGGGCGCGATCCGGCTTCACCAGCACGCACCGGTTGCAGTACCGTACGGAGCCGGACATAGTCCTACAATGAACAGGTCAGAGTCACTGCAACTAAACTCATCGGACTTACTGATAAGGTTAAGAATCCTCTGAATCGGATGATGCCTTAAAACGAGACTGAATTCATTAAAAAAACTATATTCTTATGATTGCCACTGGGCATTTTCAGCTTCACCGGGATTTTTTGGAGGCGGCGAAAACTTAAAGTGTTCCTCAAGCCGTGTATTTAGAGGGAACAGCATCACGCACCAGTGCGTGTCCCCGTGCCCTACTAGATTCGCCGAGGGGTTCAGATCGGATCGGAATTCAGTTTAGGCTACAAATAGCTCTTATGAATGACACTATGCCATTGGTTCGTAAGCCTACACAGGGCGGGAGAGACCTTGTACTGAGAAGAATCGGCAAGAAACTCAGGAAGGGCCTTTCTTTTCTCCTTTAACGTCAAAATATTGGAACATATCATAAAAGGACACTTTCCATTACAAATAAACACACCAAAATATAAAAGACAACCATAACATGACAAGAAACAAAGTAAATATTAAATAAATATATAAGTTTGCAAATTTACATCATCATCTCATCTCAGCCAAAGACGTCCACTGCTGGACAAAGGCCTCCCCCAAGGATATGAGGGGTATTTGCCGTAATCGCCACGCTTGGCAGGCGGGTTGGCGATCGCAGTAGGTTGAGGGTAACCTCAGAGAGATTCTGCTGCCCATCCTCTGGAATGGTCCCTTAGTCGGCTTTTACGACACCCACAGGAAGAGATGGGGTGGTGCAATTCTTTATCCCTGGCACCACACAAATTTACATCGGGTACCAATTTCAATTTCCACAATGTCATACAGTACCTACTGATATAATTGGGTTGGTATCATAACGACTACATTGTGAAAACGACCGAATCATCATAAGGTCCAGACCTCAGAAGGACCATCTCTGCAGAAAGCCTATATCTCCGAAATACTTTGTAGCAAAACGACTGGTTCTTTAAAAGACCTCATCTTGAATAGGCCACATCTCAAATAGACCGGGTAGCAAAACGACTGGTTCTCGAAAAGACCATATCTCAAATAGACCGGATAGCAAAACGACTAAGTAGATCGCAAAATGTTGGTATAATCAGAGCTATTTTCTGCATACACATACATAAACTCACGCCTGTTGTCCCAAAAAGGATAAGCAGAACATATTATGTGCCCTTTCTCTCAGTGCGATTCACAGGGAAACCTCACAGACAGACAGTGATGTGATATGAAAGGTTGCCTCTATTTGATTAAAGGCCTATCTTTACAATGACTGGGACCGTCTTCTGTTATTCAGTATTAGAGATTTTTCTTTATGGCCGAGCGCTGAGAAGGTATATCAAGCGAAATCAATGTTTTTGTGTGACTTTTGTGGCGACAATTCATAGATATGTATAGTGGCCAGTACAATACAATAGATACGAGTTTAGTGTTTACATTTGAAATTAAAACTTTATATTTTGATGTTGAAATGCTATAAATGTTTTTTGTGGGTTTTTAAAGATCACAAAAAAAATTGATATTGCAGTGACAGGTTGCTAGCTGCTAGGCATCGACTTGAATCGATGCCCACAACACACTTTACTTTACTTTTTTGATCTTTGAAAACCCACAATTACCAATCTTATCTCAGCACTATCCTATGGTTGACTGGTAGAGAATGCCTCAGGCATTAAGTCCGCCATGTAATATTTATGTTGCTAAAGTTGAAATAAATAAATAAAAATAAATTACTAAAAGTGGCAATGAAACTTAGGTTTCATACGCTCTGCCTATTTCTTTTGGGATAACAGGCGTGAGTTTATGTACGTATGCATGCAAATGCTACGCAGAAAATAGCTCTGAATATACCAACATTTTGCGATCTACCTAGTCGTTTTGCGGTTTATTTGAGATGAGGCCTATTCACGATGAGGTTGTTTAAAGAACCAGTCGTTTTGCTACAAACTCTTTCGGAGATATAGGCTTTCTGCAGAGATGGTCCTTCTGAGATCTGGACCTTATGATGATTCTGTCGTTTTCACAATGTAGTCATTATGATACCAATCCACATAATTACTCATTGGGCTCAGAATCATAGAAATTGGAAATAGTCCTACAATAGACTCTTCAGAATTGCCGAAAGGACTCATAATTTTATGAGTTGTAGATAGTTCTACAATGAACGCGTCAGAATTACTGACAGGATAAATACCCTCTGGAGCTGGAGATAGTCCAACAATAAACCCCTCAGACTTGCTGTTGTTAATAATTGTACAATTGCAACGCGATTGCTCTAGCTAGTTGCGGTTGATGAATTGGTATTACGGACACAAATCGCTCAATGATCGCTCGCTAAGTGCATTTGCGATTAAAAATGTATGTAATTTACATTAAAACATTAACATATATAACATACATTAAACATTTACGTTTGCTCTCACTCTGCCAAGCATCGGGACACATGGCGACGCATTGCGAGGGAAGCGGTGAACGGGGAAGTGACCAAGACGTGACCACGACCGCTCTGTCAAGAGTGAACGACTTGGAAGCCGAAGGCTAGGACGTCTTCTAGTGATTATTGTAGTCGAGTATTTATTGTGAGAACCCATAATGATGGACCAAAGGAAGTAATAATGTCTTTTAATTTACCATAACTTAACCATTACTTTTCCTATTATTTTTTCCCATATTTATCAGACTTAGTTCTGCTGCGTAAACTTATTCGTCACGTAAGGTCAGCAAAAAATGTCGACTACCGCCAGACGATTCAGTAGCTTGTCATAAAATTATAAGATTTATAAACTTTCAATTGCATTGAAAATAAAGCTAATTTCTGACAATTTAATTTACAAGAAGTAAAGTCGAAAACAATAAAACTGTTAAGTGGTTGACTCCACCTTTACTGACCTAGTAAAAAAAACTGAATCCGTTTTAAACATGGCTTTACCGCAGACCGCCTTTTGGAATGACAGAAGTTATTATTCAATTACCAATGTCTTAATAGCCGTCAGTACTTTATTAAATTAGAAATTACCTACTTCACTAATTAAGTCCAGTCAGACAACGATAATTTGAATCAAATTCGTTTAATAAGTTGAATTGTTCAAAGTGGCTTGTTTAGATCTGCATTTATTTTAAAATTCGTTTGGTTATGATTGACAGTCTAATAGCAAAGTCTGAGTTATCCTATTCGATTTATATGCAAATAGAAAGTAATAACATTATCTATATTATTAATATTATAAAGCTGAAGAGTTTGTTTGTTTGAACGCGCTAATCTCAAGAACTACTGGTTCGAATTGAAAAATTCTTTTTGTGTTGGATAGTCCATTTATCGAGGAAGGCTTTAGGCTATATAACTCATATCAGTCACTATTTCACGCGGACGAAGTTGTGAGCACAGCTCGTCTACAATCAATGCTTAATTTCATTATTCCAAAAAAAAAAATGTACAGATGCCTGCATATCAACCCATCAAAAACTGACAAATTTCTTTAATACATTTTCAACTATATGCCTAAGAAATAAAGTTCAAAGTCAATTGAGGAAAATTTACCGTTTGTGGTATTCTGATGTGCAGGCATGTGTACTACCCATATAATACTAATGATATGCTGATCTATTTCTACCTTGACACCCAACTATACATTGTATCAAAATATGTAATGATCAATCATACTTGTAGCTAATCGACAATTACATAATCATATTCTTCTCAATTCTAGCTATGAAGGTTGTAGCAACAAACCTCGTCAAAACCGGTATTGTTTTACCAAAGTCCTCTAAGATCTCTTTCTTTCTTTCCTTGTTGTCCACGTTTAAGAATACAGCGATTTGTTTTCGTATTTGAATTTTTATTCTAGAATTGAGAAAAAGTTATTTGAACTACAACTTGTACTAATAATTCAAAAACTACTCATCTGTTACAGCTCAACACAATTTAGGTTCTAATTTCATTTAAGAACTCTTTCTTCGGTAGGCAGGCACGTTAAGTATGTTTCGTTGTTGTAAGTATGTCACGTTAAATTTGTTAAAATAGCCGATCGATTGCACGGCTAGCCCTTTGATTGAACATCGCCATTTAACTATACGTCTAGTTTTGTAGTTGAATCATTAGGATGTTTAAAACATTCAACATCACGGCCCTAGTTTCGTTTTGTATAAAGAAAGATGGCATCAACAGCTGGTGTTTTATCCTGATTGCGAGCTGGTTATGTAGAAGTTACAAATAATGAAGCAATTCATGTGAATAAAAATTTATCCTGTATTAAAATCTAGCTCTAAAAGGTACTTTTCAAACCAGTTCTAATGTAATGCAGAGATCTAGTGAGTTAGATAACAGAATTTCAAAAAGTTTTATCCAACTGAATTTTGGCTTTTTAAAGTCCTCTATGACACTTTCACACCCAACATATCATACAACAGCACATTACTTCATTTGAATAATGTTATTACTACTTATTTACATTAATTAACAAAAAGTATAAAGAGTTTTAAATCTAATAAGTTTCACCTAAAATTTAATTTTCTATAAGAATTTACAGTACAGGCTGTACTTAATCTTAACTTAATCATCATCATCATCATCATCTAAGCCAAAAGAAATCCACTGCTTCAAACCTACACCAGATCATTGGTAATTATTGTCACTTTAATCTCTGTAGCTAAAGCTAACATACTATGTTATGTACCTACCTGTATTGGTATTAATTAACCAAATCAAAATTTTCCTTAACAACTTACTTAGTCAATGCAAGTTTTTTTAATTATATGCTGAGTTAAATTGTAGAGCTTCTGTGGATTGCGGGTCACAATGGTACTCTTGTTAAATACTACCCAATTTGATTTTGTCATAATATGATATAGATATGGAGATGAATATAGAATATTGAATGTCTTATTAGCAATGAATAGCTAGTATGTGTATTAAAATGAGTTACTGTTTTCAAATTAAATAAATTAAAACGATATGACACATTGAATTGTATGGATCATCATCATCATCTCAGTATTTGGTTGATTCCAACATGAGTATTGTGACATTATCAACTCTTTACTTTGTTTGTTAGAGGAAAGTGATTCTAGACAGTATTGGAAGATTGGTAGATTTATTTCACACATAAATTAATAAACTAATCAACCTTCCAACAAAAGTGAATATGAAATAAAACTGTAGAACAGCTTTATGAGCTAACATGAGTTTGCCATTTTTAAAGTAAACATAAAAGGAAATGAGGCAAAACAAAAATATACAAGATACAAACCTAGTGACTATAGGGAGATCTTTAGCAAAGTTCTCGAGGATCGCACGTTGTCCATCTTCTGATTCTGCACTAAGTAGCTTCTCCAATTCTGATTCAGGTAATTTATACTGCAATTGAAACCTTTTGTTATAATTTTATATCATCATGAATTAGATGATGAAAAGCCGAAAAATAGCAAGGAATTGTTACCTTGTCCGGGATTACTTCTATATTTGCAAAAATGGTTCTCCAATACGACCAGGCAAACATTATCAACAGAATGTGATAGAGCACCAGGTAAATACACTGTTGCACTGTTGCCTGAATAGTGACTGAAAAAAATATAAATGTAAAGTAACAATCGTGATTGTTGTTATATATTGATATATATATGTCACTGAATAATTTACTTACAAATGCACAGTTGAATAACGTACGCATAGTAAGACCAAGTTATGATCGAAATTATCAATAACACAGGGAGCCACTTGAAGGCCCTCCAACACCACATATTGCATACTCTACAACATACACAGTACCCAGAAGGCGACACTCTGTTATTTTGTATAGACGAAGCCATGATTATAAATATTATAATCTGTTATCGAAATTATCCATGTTCTGATTTCCGCTGATAGAATAAAAACTGACAAACGTAAAATGTCTGAAAGTGGACTTCTCGACTTGACTGACAGACAGATGGACTGAAAAGTTGCCAGTGCACATTCACTTCACAATAACTGTATAATGTCACTTAAACTTCCGGCGGGCGTACCAACCATAAGTAAACCGAAACAATCCCTCTTTTTACCAAGTTAAGATCCTACAAAATCCTATGAATCTATGGATTCAAATAATATAATAAAACTTATTATCTACCTAAATGATTTGGTAATTTTGATATAAATTAATTTTAACTATACACTCACAATATTTACCGTTATTCATTAACGATTTTTGTCTAACACACAGACTTTGTCTATGGTGTTCAATTTGGTGTTGCCACGTGATAAAAAACTACTAAGAGTATTTTTTATTAAGTGAATGTTGTTGCTTTGCTATGTCCCATATTAAAATAATATTTCTCCTCGAACAATAACAGATGGTTAAAATAAAAAACGTGCAACTATGTTTAGTTCCGTTCTATCCTATGGCTAGAAAAGGAGGTTGGAGTGCGACAAATGGTTGACACTTAGTTTTTATTTTCTGTATTGATATGTCATTCGGTCATCAGAAAAATAAAATCTCGAGTCCTTTTGCCCGGCCAAAATCAGAAGTACATTGATTTAAAAGCTGACAGTTCGTTTAACATATCTGGTGACACCTTCAAAATAACAAAAGAGAAGGGACAATCAATCTCTTTCCAATACATCATCTAGGTTCATTAGTTAAAATAGTGCGAACTGATGAATTTGTGTTGTTATTTTAGTCCGGTTTCTATAGCTTTAGTTATTATTCTGAGTATTTCTCCATGATTTACTTTTTTAAGTACAAGACTATTAATAACTACACTAATTACAACTTAAATGTTTCTCCATGTTTTACTTTTACAATTTAAATGTGAATTTTTTAAACTGTAACATTATTAGTAAAAATAAAAATCTTCAAAATAAAAAAAATTATTACCGCTTAGATTTTTTATAGCTTGAGTTCCTAAAAATAATAGTTTCCCAAACTAAACATAATCAAAAATAAATCTCTGTTATAAAACGGAGTTTGGATTTTATTGTTTGTGCTGTGTGTGGCAACATAACTAAAAAAAAGTAATGTCAGAGTAGAATAGTTTCGTAAGCCAACAAAGCGTCAAAAATTTTGTTGTTTTGTATCCAAACCCTGACCCTTTCCAAAAAAACCTTATTTTCAAATAATATTCTTAAAACATGGAAGTTAAAGAATGCAACGATTTGGCAGAGGAAGTTAGTAAAATCTTTTAACTGCTTTTAGCAATAAATTATTGATTCATACTTACCTCTATTGACGTGTTTCAGAATCAATTTATTGTGGACGATGTAAGCAAAATTATCAAAGAAGCTATCGAAAATTCCATTGGAGGTACTGCCTATCAGCATAACAAAGTAAACCAATGGACGTCTGCTGTAGTGGAGTCCTGTTTGGGACAACTGACCAAGTTGCAAAAACCTTATAAATATATAGGTAGGTATTGCAACCAAGCAAGTGTGACATAGATACCGCTACGGCGGGCGTTAGCAATGTTTCATCAATAAAAACAAAATGATCCAGAATGTTACTCACTTTATAGCAGGGAATTTTATGAAGTGAATTTATAATAATGAACTTAACTGTACTGTCTCAGCTATTTGTGTTGTCGTAGAACAATTATTGTTTATTATGGTTACACATAGTTATTATTGTTGTTTGTTTTAGTGACATGCACAATTATGCAAAAAAATGGTGCAGGCTTACATACAGCTTCATCTTGTTTTTGGGACAATAACACGGATGGCTCCTGTACAGTGCGCTGGGAAAACAAAACCATGTACTGTATTGTTTCCGTGTTCGGACTTGGCATCTAAAATTTATGATTATCTTTCAAATAAGAAAACTCAAACATAGCCAATATTCCAATTTGATTAAGTAGGCCTTGCTTCTGAATCAGACAAATATTGCATCTTGCACTAACAAGCAAAAACATTAAAATCTCTAAATATGTTGAATCAGTACATATTGTTATGAACTATGAAATGAATAAACAATCAGAAATATTGAATAGAAAAATTGTAAATTGTGATTGTTTCCAAAATTATTGTATCAAATCTGTTAGACTTAAAATAAGATTCTTTTTGTTTATTATATTTAAATAATTTGCTTCAAGTAACAAGTCACCTGCTTTTGTTTCAAAATTATGATTATAGAACTATTCACAAAATAATAATGCACTACTTTTTTCAGTTACAAAAGCCTTTTAGTCATACTTAATTTTAAGTAAGGTAGGATATATTTTCGTACCTAATAAATATATCTAAAACTCATTTTGTAGTTTTGGTTTGATTCATTTTGTAAAAACTACATTACATGATATACTGTATGCTCATGTTATTTTTTATTATTTTGGCACTACTGTAATTATAAAGAAAAATACTAAAAATGTGACACCAGAGATATGGCAGGCTAAAGTGAAGATAGCTGTACAACAACCACTTTTGCTGGAGCGATATGAGGTGGCCCAGGATAGGGACAAGGCTTTGGAATCTTTCCTTTAAGTGGTACAAGGCTATTTAAAAAAATGTGTAAAACATTTTTATACAATGTTCAAAAAGTAATGGATCAGAAAGGCCACAGTCTGCACAATGTGGAAGAAAATTGGAGGCATATGTCCAACAGTGGAAATCACTATGCTGAAAGGAAGAAAGGATCAAAATTAATAATTAATATAGTGTAGTAAGAAGGCTTCAAACAATCATAATAAAAGCAAAAACAGTCATGATTTGGTTCCTTACAAGAGTTACAGTTTGAAGTTAACTTACAACAAGTGCTATGTCTTTGTATCAGAAATAGATCATTTTTACCTAATAACTTCTCTAAAGAGGCATAAGTTTGCAGAAAATTATAAGCTCCTCATTCTCACCCTTTTGTTACAAAATGTTTCACAGAGCATTCTTTTTTGAATTCAATTTCTTCAAATTGGTATTATGTCAGAGAGTATAAATTTAAATAAAAAATATGAAATCGTACTGTTAACGTTGCGTTGGCGTCTGAAAGGCAAAGGAGATTTTTTGCAGAGCAATAATTTATTCTTTCTTTATTTTGTTTTTTTAGTAAATTGTAATTTCTTAAGACTCGTATCGTATCGGCAAACGTAGTGTAGGACGCCCTCCGACTAGGTGGAACGACGATCTTCGCATGATGGCTGACGGGAGCTGGATGGAGAGTAGTCCAGCAGTGGACGTTTATAGGCTGATGATGATCATAAAATATTCTCGAATTTGTTCAATTTTTTTTTTATAGCTTGCCATGATTTAGTCAGGGTCCAGTTTATGGGCAGACTACTGAGTGCGACATTGCGTATAGATGCTTGGGTTGAATGCAAAATCGTGGTTGAATCCCCATCAGCTTCGTTACACTACTGACATAAACCCAAAATTGACATAAGCATCTTAGCTTTCTAGGTAAGTATGTACTGCCACTTGCCTTCTGCTGATCGAGTCTGAGTTTGGTCCCCCAGAGGTTAGTAGGTATTCAGTAGTTGACTTGAAGCTTCCCTTCTTGTCAGAGGGATGTGAAAAGGTGGACGGGCGACTTGGTCATAACCGTAAGGCCTCAAGGTCAAAGGTAAGGTGGGTTGACAGGACTGTTACTAATGTGCTAAAAGCGTATTATAAATATTTGAGCATGTTAACAAAAACGAGAAGGCATTCTAGCAGCGCCTCTTCATGACAAACGTAACTAGTGAGTTACAGTTTACCCATACAAATAATTCTCGTTAACGTGCTCAATCAAGTGGATGAATAAGACTTGTACTCTCGAGGCTCTCGAGTGCCTGGTGCGAGTTTTATTACCCTTTCGATTCGATCATGTCAACTTTGAAGCAGGCAGCGCCTCCTAGTGACAAACGAACAGAATTAAAATGTGCTGTACCTACCTACCTCAGAGTAATAACTAAAGCTATTAGCTATTTGTTCTGAGCTACTTACACGTTTTTGTTAACACGGTCGAATGGCAAATTAAATTCGCACAAGACACCCACCCAGAGGGGCGATTTTTGAATCTGACAGGTGATCTCGAAATTAAGTGTCAATATGTACCTACCTACTTAAACTGAAATATAATTTGAAAATTAAATAAATTGAAATATCGTTCGAGAATTTTACGGTGACAAAAATAAGTTACCAGTGGCTTTGACATTCGTAATTGATATCATAGCGTGTGAATTAGTCATAGGTTCAAAAATCGAGTCCCACTATTCCCGAGTTCCTGAATAGGAAAAAATACAAATAAAATCCTTGCCGTGCCACCCACTTGACTAGGTTCGACATAAGCGAACCGGTAAGGAGTCCCTGACTCGATGCCTGAACCGGCCTGGGCTGAAGATACCAGGTAGCACAGCCTGATTGGCAATTATCATGGTAACGGTGAGGCAGAAGGTGCTAAGGATTTTCTGCAGAGAAGAGACCCGCCGGCTGCCACTGCCACACCCACATAATAAACTTGGCTACAGTGTCGGGCTAGAAAAGGATGAGATGACCGTACAGTGATAACTATCATCTATTATTATCATCATCAATATCTTGAGCTTGAGCAAATCATTATGGATGTACACGGGTGTCAAGCTGGGGCATAGACAGAGTTGTCTTTTGTTAATAACCTACTAAACATCTTCGCTAACCTATTAAAACCCTCATTTCTAACGCAAAGAGCCTTTTTTTGTGTTCGGCCTAACCATCTCTGGTTTAATGGTAAAATCATCTGTATCAAACCCAAGAGATACCGGGTTCTATCCATTGCCAACGATGATATTTTTGTGCTATTGTTTTTCATCCGTCTAGCTACCACATATATCGATGGCTACACTTTGTCCTTGTCCCATACCATGACATCAATGTAGTAGACTATAATATCGTGTTCTTCAGTGGTTGAGGGTTCCGGAAGTGCGCTTCCATCTTCGGCCTTACCCTTAAATCATGAGGTGGGATGAAGGCCAAGAAGGCCTTTAATAAAAATAAGTGTGACGAAATTTGACTCATTTTAGGTGTGACGAGATTCTACTATGACGAATGTGAACGATAGGTAATAATAATAGGCAAACAAGGCCTCAAAATACTCGTCATTTTCAAGCACCTTTTTGGAATGAAAAAATTATTAGCACAAGCAATTCTTAACGTTAATTGAGACGTATCTCACAACTCTGAGTACCTAGGTACATAAGGGTGGGGTTCGAAATAACTTTAACTTAACCACACCCAACTGGAAAATTTTGATTCCCTTGTAAATGAGTTAGGCACACCGGGTATACACACATTTAGCAATTACCAACCTAACATGATTAATGTAGGTACATTACAATATTTATGTAATAAAATTAAAAATACGTTAGTAGGTATTGATGTTTGTTTCTTTGTTCTTCAATCACACCACAGAGATGGATGAGCTTACACTTTGTGACCAAATGTCACGAGGCGAGGCCAAACCATGATCATGATAATTTACATGCGATTTCAGCTATGAGGCTTCAACTCTTGTGTGGTTAGTGTTTGTGGGCTTGTGTGTGTGGTATAAATACCTACCCCTACTTTGTGCTTAGTATGCCAATCGTTTTTTAAATGAAACAAATGAATGTTAGCTTTATAAATACTTCAAGTTTTCGCGCCAGGCGCGACATATTTGTGTCACGTGACCGTCATCGATCCAATGGTTGAGCGCGTCTCGGGTCCATTCAACTCGGTCGCGGCCAGAGCCGCCGGGGAGGGACACTTCACAACACCGATTCTATTCATACATAGAAAATGTTTGTATATTTCCATCCCTCTCGCGCATATTGAGAAATAATTAAATGAATGGTGAACGAGTGAAACAGTGATATGTTCGAGTCGAGTGGAAATTATTGAAAGCTGGGCCAGGCCAGTCGCCATGTAGAATTTTTTGATGTGGGTGTTGCTGTTGTGTCTTGGATTGGAACGTCAAACGCTTCAATGATTATTATTTTCAAGTGGAAGTAAATTTTCGTGTAAATCGTCATCTAATATTGCGAATCGTGGTATTTGTGCGTGTGGACGGGACCAATTCCTTTGTGATCACGATTCATAAAATTGGTGACGGCAGATAATAAACTGGAGGGGGGCTGCTAAAATACTATACGACAGGATAGTAACAACGTTTTACAACTTGCGAGAGGTGTTCGGTGCGCTCATAAAATTCTCATCTCGGTGCGGGCGAATCGGACTTCCATTTTGTTTTATTATGTGGTTTGACTGTTTACTGTGTGCCTCGCGTTCGGAACAATGGAAAGCGACGGTGAGTGCCTTGTAATAAGTAAAATTAAACAGGCGACCTCTGCGCATGTAGGCCGCTCACGGTGATAAACATGCAAGTGAATAAGTAATGGTATTCGATTTTGTGCATCGTGAATTCGTAAGGCGCAGCCGTGGCTGGTAGCGGCAACAGCGAATTAGTATGTCGTGGAGACAGTGTCGGTGCACCAGGTTGCCAGGCTGCGTTGATCGAGTAAGGTTCGGTTGAGCTAATTGATTTCGGTTAAATCTGTTAGCATGCGCCGATAATGTAAAAACCGATACATACGTCGTCGCTAGCTGCGTTACATACTGCCCCCTTATCAGCTGATTACACTACGCCTAGGCGGCGATACACGCACATCAAAATACCAACCTCACTGTTTTTAAAACTCGCTCTGGCTGCTAGCTGCTAGAATAACATTCAGTAGGTGTCATTGTAGCTAGCTGTAAAGTAGGTACCTATTGTTTAAAATATTTGTCTTCTATAGTTACTACATACCTACCTTCCTAATAATCAATATTTATATTTCCTATTACCTAATATGAACTGTTAAAAATCATTTGTAGTTATTTTAAAATGTTCAAAAGTTACACTCTTGGTCTATGTTATTTTTAATACAACACAGAAACAAATGAATTATAAAATGTAAACATTATTCCAATTTCAAATTCATCTGTAATTTTTGTATTCTGATGACTTTTTAGTTGAATTGAATCAATTCAAATTAAATATAATTAATACATTATACTTAATTTTGTCAAAATGGCCGGGACACTTGAGGGGTTATTCTAACCCAGTTCAAATTATTTTCCATAAGTCAGATACCTACAGTTTGTTTTAGGTAGGTACTGTACAAAATTTTTGTGTTCTTGTTATCATTAATTTAGACTTAGACAATGTGACATTTTCTTGTTTTCACAAACTTGTCAATAAGATTTAATAACCTAATTTTTTTTTTAAATTAATTGAGATACAAACCAAAGAACCTACACATAGATAGTTTCCTACCTTCTTACCTCACTATAAAGGTAGTTTTTATAAAAACTTTAGTTTGCTTTTTTTTGTTTTGTTTGAAATTCTTGTGGTAGTAGAATGAATGCTGAATACCTATCTGTATTATGCACAGTTCTATAGCCATTTATAGTTAATAATCAATGCTGTGCCCCTGAAAAGGTTAAAAAGGCAAACTACTACAGTATAATTTAACAAACAGGTGCGTGCCATGCTACCTAAAAGTATTACCATAAAAATGTAAATAAACAAATTTATTTAAAAGTAAACAACAAGATTACTTTCAGTACAATATACCTACATCTTATGTATTGTCATGTTAAGGCAGCCCAAACATAACTAAATCGAAATGAGTCATTTATTAGTTTCAAATTATCATAATGTGCTAACCCATACATACAAAATGTGCTTGTTTGTGTGGCGAGGCGGGCAGGATCAACTACTAATCAAGGTCATTTCAACCAACATGTTTGGACTTGCTCTTCGAGACTTACTCATTGCTGATGAATGACTATTCATTCATACATTTATTAGGGCAGAGTAGAAATAAGAAAAGAACAAACATTGTGAAGCAAATAACAATAAATAAATATTTCTCACACCGAGAAATGGTTAACTAGACAATGGATAAACATACTCAATATACCTACTTAAATACATATTTATTATACATAGGAAACACCCAGACCCGAAACAATTCAGAAAAATAGGTATTTCTAAATTGATCCGACTGGGGATCGAACCCGGGACCTCAGAGATGGCGACACCATGAAATCCGGTGTGCAAGCCACTCGACCAAGGAGGTCGTCAAGGTGTTCTAAAGGTACCAGTTGGTAGCCGACTCCACGCAGCAGCAGCAGAGAGCGTACGGTTGCGACACACTGGTTTCTATGTATTTCTATGAAATTCGTGAATGACGCGACAACACGTCGTCGGCTACCAACTGGTACCTTAACTGTCTCCAAGGTACAACAATATAGACATATTAAGACTTTTTGGCTATTATTAGGTATGTGAATTTTTTGAACAGCAGTCCATGTAGCTTTAATTTTGAAGTTCTTTAGAAAGCTAAGTGCAAATATCTATTCTTTAGCAAACAACTTTAAGAGATATACTTGCATTTATTTTACTCATTGATTTATATTATTTTATCCTGACCTTTGGAACCCTTTGCACGGTCCATGGTAACTTATTGTGATCTAATGATGGATAAGTTAAATGATTGAATAGGTAGTCATTACTGGATTAAAAATTATTAATAATTGCAATTGTTATTTTTACTTTTTATTTGTGCTTTTGAAAGCCATTTTACATTTTGATTCCCAATACAAACTTTGAATTCTTTCATACCAATAATTAGTCAATTTAAATGAAACTTTCATAAACTTATGGTACAAAAATGTTGATAAATAATGGAAAACATAAAAAAAATATACCTACCATTGACTTATATTTGAATAGACAAGAACGTTCTTGTAAAGTATTTGTTCAAATACTGGGAATTAGAACTAAAGTTCGCTGCAGCGCTAAAACATTTTATTATGTCGTTTTACCAAACTAAAAACATACAGCGCTAGATCGCTTATATAGTATAGTTTTCTCGCGACCAAAACGTTGTAAGCGCCGTGATTTTCAAAGCGCTTACGCGTTTCGTTCAGCGTAAAGTAACAAGAGTCGGTCCTATAGATTTTACACCACAGAAGTGACACAGCTATTGTACCTACAAAACTTCATTAGAATTCATACTCTATTTCAAAATGTACTATTGAATATATAAAGAGAGCAGATGATGATATAAATAAATAAAATATAAAGTTGAAAAGAAAATAAATTGATTATTATTTGAGCTCAAATTTTTATGTTAGCAATAGTTTAAAATCAAATCAATGAAATGTATTTTACAGTGTCGAAATACGCACGTCCGTCGACGTCGTCATAACTTTTGAACTTTTCTGTACTAAAAAGAAAGACCATAAAAAATATATTTAAAAATGTCAAACTGGTTATAAAACAATTAAACAAATCAAAACAGAGTGTCATCCTTTTTAAATACACCATGTCAAGTCTGTGTTCAGTTACATTTTACCTACAACCGATTTGAACATCTGCATGTTTTAGTCTATAATTGTAGAAGGTGTCATGGCGTCGCATTTAAATGAATAAATACTATTTCTATTATGGAATTACGATATTATTACCTATCTAATCACTTGAATAATAAGTAGTTTTACTTACTTGACTTAAATTATTATTTTCTCTTCATAATTCACTTTGATTTATCGACTTTTCGATTTATTAGCGCCGCTCCGTTCACACCCACGCACCATGAATGTCAAAGTCACACTTAAGTAAGGTGTACGGACTGCAGTACACCTGAGTCGAACACAGTGAGTGTTCGGAACGCCCTATCTAGTGTAACATATTATATCGATGATACCTACCTATAAATACTTTTTATTTTTGATATTTTAATAAAATAATAATAAATAATAATAATAATATATATATATATATATTTTTTTTGTGTTAATTTTGTTGGTAGTCCTATTAAATAAAATAAATAAATAAATAAATATTTATAAAAAGAGATGCGGCTGGGTCAGGCATTTAATTTTTCACTGTACCTACTTTATAAATGTTTATAACTGATTAAAGTCCTTAATGGCGCATCGTTAATGGCTTGGTCTGCCTTTTTTAAAAAAATATGATATTAAACTCTGCAAACGAGCAGGCATGCCACCTGATGGTGAGCGGTCACCGCCGCTCATGGAAATCAGCAACATCAGAGGTGTTGCTTTTGTGTTGCCGACCACCCCGCTATACGTTACTTTAAAGTTTATACTGACACCCCCCACCAACCTCACGGTTATAAAGTTAGGTGTCAGACATCCTTATGCAAGCACAAGGGACCATCTACGTCAGGTCATAACGCCAGATCAGAACACGCCGGTTCCGCATCCTTCATCCGGTACTTTTAAGACTAGTGTCTCAAGCTAGTTGCCCCGTGGACACGTATAGTCCACTACCTAATATCCAGATAGGTCACCGGAGCTGTAAGCTCGCTCACTTCTCGTTGCACTAAGAGCACAACTCGCAGTGTACCACTGCTCGGGCCGTCAAGTCAACTACCAAATGCCCTCTTTGGTGACGGAGTTGTAAGCACACTCACTTCTCGGTACCCATCCAGGCACCTGATCAATTCCAAATTCCTACGCGGCTGATTAAACTGGAGGCCTTTGCATTTAGCGGGCACCTCTACTAGTTCTCCAGACTAGTGCCGGAGATGTTGGAGTAACCACTCAGTGAAAACAACCGAGCAGCACAACCAACTAAGGGCAGCAACTCACGTGCCCCGCAGGTCTTTTCGCTTCAGGCCCCCACCGGACCGCTACTAAGACCCGCTCGCTATGCACGAAATGAAAGCCTGGCCAGATCAACCAGGCAGACGAACATTCCCACTTCTATAGCTAACCAGATGCCACCACGAGTCCAACCCATGTCCGGGGCCTGCCGGAGACGAGAAAGGCATAACCGGCAGGGGGCCTAGGATCCGGAAATCCCGTGGAAACCCTTAAAAAGACAGCTGGACTCGTAGTTCCAACTGCCATACCCAACCTATCAGGGTCAGTAGATAAGGACCTGCCGACCTGCCGAACAGACAAAAAACTACATTTTGCGTAAAATCATATAGACCGGCCCTCGAAAACAGCGGGGCGGAAGCGGGCGACGAGCGGTGCACTCCATACAAAGTCGCGCCGCCGCCGCCCCGCTGCCCGCAAAATTCGAGGCAGAGGCCTAAAGGGTTCCTAATGTGAAACGAAACACCGTCAGAGATTCTCTAGATGGAATGGCATCACACACTAGTGCGTGTCCCCGTTCACGACTATTCGGATATTCCTATAGTTCGGTTCGGATCGGCAGCGGAACAACCCAAAGGCACCTCTAAAGGCTAAGACCTCGGCTCGGGTTGACCGGGTCGTGGAGGTGGGGAAAAGCGCCCAGGCACATGGCTGTACGGGGTATAGAGCGCAAATGAGTCGGCGTATCCCTGTTCTACGAGTACGGTGTCTTGGGCCTAAGTGAGATTGCATGTTTAGTGTATTCTGCAAATGTGTAGTGGCATTTAACACGTTGACTGGCGCAAAACCAGACACAATAAAAATTTTATTGTTTGTCGGTCACCGGTGACCATCACAGCGATTAAAGACTTAAAAGATCGGGCGGGGCCACCAGGAGGCGCTGCTTCAATGCCATACAAATTTACGTTTTCCTTAACGTGATCAAATGGCGAATGAATCTCACAGTAGGCTAGGCTTATTCTTTGTAGTTCTTGGTGTGAACCTGTGAATGGTAAGAAGCGGTAACGACAAACAAACTAATATTCGTTTCGCTTCGCTCTCAGTGGGGCCCGCGCTTTAGCACAGAATAAGTAATTGGCTTTAGGCTGCTTCAAAAATATTGAGTGCTTACAACTTAGTTATATTTTTACTTAATGTACCTAATGTAACATTGTAAGGGTTGTATGAGAAAACTACGTAGATTTTCTTTTTAAGGTTCTTAATAGTAGAACTACATAATTCTATCGCGGACATTTAGGCAATGCACAATAAATTATATGTTATCTATTTTTTTTATACCAAAAGGTGGCAATCAGATCAAATCGCACTAGGCACCCAAGTAGACGACCTGCCTGAAATTTAGGAAGGACGTCAATCTATCTTACAATACATACCATCGCTATAATAACACCTCTATAACCCCGGTCGGTGTAAGGATACTAGAGGTTGTGCGTTCATTTTTTGAAGCCAAACAAAGAAGCGACTTTAAAATACCTATTCCATCGTTTCAACGTAAAAAAAATGAAACAAAAGATAGAGACCTCTGTGGCCCGGGTTATTGATCTGAGCTAAATCTATTCTGAATTAACCTAAAATAGCTAACTGTTGCTACCGTGAGTTGGAAACCACACGAGATAAGCTCATTGCAATAAGAGGACAAACAATTAATATACCAACATACAAAATGGATATTATTAAGAACTAGTGTTTTATCTATTCAATGAAATAATAACGATGCGCATTACAGGCGACTACTGTGTGCAGTTTTTATAGTGTTATACAAATTACTCATCGCTGCTGTTGGTGGATATGTATTTTATACCTACCTATCTAGTCCAGCATAACAGGTTTACGACAGATTAAAACTACTGTGAACTAAATTAAGTTTACCTCTGTTTAATCAGTTAAGTATACTTTCTCTGTTATATAAAATACAATGTTATCTATACTTACATTATAATAAAATAATTTCGTGATAGGGTATATAAAGGACAAAGAAATGTACCTACCAAACACGTAATGTGGAGCATTGACTTGTTATCATGATGATGTTATCAGAAATTATCACTTTCTTTTTGAAATGAGACGCGAAAAACAATAGATTTTTTTCCACGCACTTTCTTCTGATTAGGCTAATCGTAATCGCAAAAGTTCATGAACTGAAATTTAGGTTAACAACTTCCCTGTCCCATGAGTCACATGTGGATACATAACAATTGATTAATCTAGTGTTTTAATTTTTGGACAGCGAAGTCGTTAAGGTACCTAATTGGACTCGGTTGGTAGGTCCCTACTTGGTTATAGAACCTCGCCGAGTGGTACAATCTGAGTAGGTACTTCAGAGCTTTTCTGAGCCGCAACATCACGGGCCCAAGTGGCCATAATGATAGCCGACTTGAGCCATGCCCGTGACAGGGAAGAGGTGATACCTAGGTAGTAGTAAGTAGGCTTTCAGCGGGTATATATATACCCCCTTGCACCCCTCACATAATCCGTTCTTGCCTATAGCCTCGGCGCACAGTGGGACTGATTTCGGATTTACGGACATTGGATTTTTGTTACATATCATTATTTTATTTATGAGAATCGATAGCCCTAATTAAGGCGATCAGATGTTATTACGGCAATTTTTTTGTAAATATTATATTATACGAAAAAAAAATATTTAAAAAAAAATTATGTGTGACGATATCTAACATGTTCTATAAGTACCAAGTCTTGCCAGATCTCAGCTTGATATTTAGTAGGGTTAATCTATGGGTGTTTATGTATAGCGCCACATACATACCATTGTCCCGGACTGCCCAGTTCTCCAGATATGAAGCTAAAATTCTAAATTTTTTAGGGATTATTTTAGGTACTAAACTCTAAATACCTAGTTATAAAAAAACTGAACAACATGAATATTATGAATTGTATATCATCATCATCATCATCATCATTTCAGCCAAAAGATGTCCACTGCTGGACAAAGGCCTCCCCCAAGGATCTCCACAACGACCGGTTTTGTGCTGCTAAATTGAGTCTTTAATAGGTTTTAATTTACAAAATTGGTTTGTATTGTTCCAGCTTAAGTATTAACAATTGAATTATTCTGTGTCGCTAATATCACTTATATTGCTTGTATCTATAAATTCAGGTTTAAAAATATCTTGATAGTAAGCATCAAAAGATTCGGAGTTTCAGGAGAGAGTCATCCTCTTGAGTTTGTCGTAATATTATATATCTTATATTGTAAGCTTTTCGGGTCGGTTGACAAAAGAAGATTATGCACTACGTCCTCATTTGACGCATACCTGTTCACTTTTCTTGTATGGTATTCTCTATATTTTCTAAACTCCTTGTTTCTCGCTTCTGTCTGAAGCTTCGTCAGAAAGTTTTCTGATGGAAATCAACCCAAAATAATCAATGAAGTCTGCTCCATGTATAAGTATTTTATGGACGCTAGCAGGGTATAATTTTACAAACAAGACTGCTGTTTTTCGACAAAAGAGAAAATTTAGAAACATCTACACAATCTCCACTTGATATAGTTTGCAGAATAACATGGAACCTTTTGATTAAATCTTCATGAATGCCAGTAATACGTGCAGTTGTTTTACTATCACCAAAAAAAATCCTGGCCGTGTTGCCATCATTTGTGGTTCCAGCGCCCTGTTTAACGATATCTAGATGTACAAAACAAAACAGTATGAACGAAATCACTGATAACTTTCTATAAAACTAATATCTCAATCGGCACGAATTTGATAAAAATAATCATAAAATTAAAATGTATTGAGTATGTATGTACGCGCTTACTTCATTTGTTATTAAATATACCGTAAATTAAACTCTCATATTGTAGCAGGATATATTACCGAAAGTACCTAAGTTCAGCTTCATATATCTGGAAAACGGGGCAGTCTAGGACAATGCTATGTATGTGGCGCTATACATAAACACCCATAGATTAATCCTACAAAATATCAAGCTGAGATCTGCCAAGACTTACTTATAAAGCATAATCGTCTTATACATTTTTTTTTTATATTCAATTTTTCAAGTATTATGTGTACAAAAAAAAAATGTCATAATAAGATCTGATCACCTTAATTAGGGCTATCGATTGGCTTTATGAAAATAATGATATGTAACAAAAAAGTCCAATGTCCGCAAATCCGAAATCCGTCCCACTGTGCGGCGTAAACGTAAGACATCATTTTACTTTACTTAGAGAGTTAAAGAAAAAGCCTTATAGGTAGGGTGTATTGATTTTTAAAGTTTACTCAAACACAAATAAAAAACATAAATTTAAATAAAACAACTTTAACGGATCTACTCGCGTTTATTTTACACATTGATTTATATTATTTTATACTATTTTGTACAAAGGTTGTCTGGAAGAGATCGCTCGTAGCGATAAGGCCGCCTTTGCCCATCTACTAGCTTAAAGTGTTTGTGTAACTGTTGTTTTCTTTTTGTTCCATCTGTGTGTGAGCAATATAGAATTTATCTATCTATCTATCGGATATCCCTATAGGACACCCTCTTTAAAAGTGTATAATGACGATTAGGGCCTTTTACAGCGATGTTTTTTTATGTTTTTCAAAAAGTTATTACCTAGTTACTGTTAACACATTAATAATCAATCTGTTACCACTTTCACCCGTGGACTGGTAGTGGTAGTGGACATGTAGGAAGACAGACTTTAAAGAGACGTCTTAAGAGGAAATAGGTAAAGGTCGAATTGAAAAATATATGTAGGAAAAGTATACAAAATCAACGTTTCGTAGTCCCTTGATTCCTCCTCCAAAACTGGACCAATTTAATTACTTTTTTTTATATAAAAAACTAAAGAAAAGCTTTGGCTGTGTCCCTGTGTTTTGCTGTTCTTTATACTAAAGGGTCTTTCAACAAGGACGGGTCGATGTTAAAATTGAAAAAAACTAGATGTGTGTGAGATATTAACGAATTTTTTTATTTATTTGAAAGGCCCAATAATGCCATTATGAATGGAATATAACATCGTTCAAATGTCCGCCGCGGCTTCGAATGGTGGCACGAATCCGAGAGGTCCAATTTTCAATGACTCTGCTGCATTGATCCGGCTGAATCTGAGCGATGGCCTGCGTTATGTTGGCTTTCAGGGCAACGGTCGATTGTGGGTTATTGGGACTTCAAAAAACGCAGAATGTCCATTGTGTCGTTCGCTGTGTGGCACGTAGCGCCGTCTTGCTGGAACCACATGTCGTCCACGTCCATATTGTTCAATTCAAGCCAAAAGAAATTGGTAATCATTGATCTGTAGCGCTCGCCGTTGACGGTGATGGCCTTGCCAACGTCGTTTTCGAAGAAGTACGGACCAATGACGCCGCCAGACCAAAATCCGCACCAAACAGTAACTTTTTGTGGATGCATTTCTACCTGGTGAACCTCATGTGGGTTGTGGTCATCCTATATACGGCAATTTTGCTTATTAACAAAACCATTCATCCAAAACTGTGCCTCGTCGCTAAAGATTATTTTTCGGCCAAAATCGGGGTCCTCTTCCAAGCGTTCCGAAGCCCATTCAGCGAACATACGGCGTTGTCTATGGTCATTAACTTTGAGCTCTTGGGTCAGTTGGATCTTGTACGGATGAAGGCCCGAATCCCGACGCAAAATTCTCCAAGTTAAAGTCTGCGAAATGCCGAGTTCTTGTGCACGGCGAGAAATCGACTGCCTCGGAGTCTCCTGAACACTCTTACGTACAGCGGCGATGTTTCGGCCGATCTGGCGTGGTGGTTTATGTATGCATAAACCACCACGCGGTCCCAGTGCGGGCGGTGGTTGTTAACGACTGCCGATGCAGCCGGCACCAACGGCTTTACGTGCCTTCCGGAACACGGAGGAGCTCGAGATGATACTTTTGGTCACCTATCCGCTGACCGGTCTTTGCAAAATTGGCACTCGCAGACCGGGCGCGTTAGCCACTGCGCCATCGAGCTTCTCATTCTGCAAAAATCGATGTCAACTAATAGAAATTAACATTTTGGTGGTTCAGTAGTACAACTTCAGGTAAATTGGCCCCCCACCCTCGGTTCCGATCACTGCTAATTACCTCCGAGTACCTTATCTAAATCTACCGATATAATAGCATTGCACATTATATTAATAGCGAAGTTGTGCCCCGGTAGTTGTATATAGCATACGTGTCCCAGCTCGTTACTTTAAAATATAATAAAATTTAAATAAGCGTGTTGTGTAATTAGCTATACCTAGGAAGCAGAATTATGTACTAGCTACCTGTGCGAGAAACTTGTGTGGGTGTTTAGTTTAAGTGAAAAATTGTTTCGTCTCTTGCTAGTTTGGTAGGTAGGTAGTTATAGTACCACTAAGTTAGTACCTACGTTCTGTCTGTGTCATTAAAAATAATGGTGATGCAAGAAATATTATTTTTACGAATACTGATTGTTCTTATTTAAAACATATAAGAATATCAATTTCTAGTGTCTAAACGTTATTATGATTAAACACGCTAGTTAATATCCATATTTAAAAAATAACTTAAAAATTCCAAATTAACGACATACAATTTTTTTAAATAATCATACCTCCCTTAGGTATGATTATTTAAAAAAATTGTATTCCTACACATAAACACGGTACAACGTCGTCGCGTCGTACCGGGATCCTTCGGAGACTGGTAGGGCACGGGGACGCGCACTTTTAAGTGTGCGATGCCGTTCCCTCTAGATCAACACGTTTCAACACGGCTTGAGGTGGTACCCTTTACGTACCTCGCCGCCCCCAAAAACCCCGGTGACGCTAAAATGCCGTTTGAGGCAATCGGCAATCTCTCTAAAAAAAAAAAACGATGGGGCGCCTGTCTAGTATTTGACAGGCAATAAGGTTTATTACTAGCCTGGCGCAATGCTTATTTTTGCGGTGCGACGTCGTATCGTGTTTATGTGTTTCGGCCCTTACATCTGTACTAAAACTTGTTGTCGCTTGCTTTAATTTAAGGGTAATCCCCCAGATAATGTGACTCAAACGACATCCATCAAATGTTTTCGGTCGGTCTGATAAGTACAATTCAAATGCCTGCACATCGGGTGCCTGTGTGAGTTTTTACTATCAGTATTCATTCGATTACGTTATCGAAAACAAAAATTAGTATGGTATTGAAGCAGCGCCTCCTGGCGGCATACGACGGGAAGAGTTAAATATTTGCCATACAAATTCTCGCTTTCAATAACGTGATTGAATGGCGAATGAAACTCGCACTAAGCACCCAGACTTCCGGAAACTGTCAAATTCCTTCAATTGACTTTGAACTTTATGGGTATGGCATATGGTAGAACATTTATTAAAAAAAAATAACAGCTTTGGATAGGAAGATGTGCTAGGCGTCTGTAGTATATTACGGCTGCGTTCTTTTTTAGTAATTTTTTAACGAATGTTGTAAAAAATCTGTTTAAGATATTGGCAAATGTGAATAAAAAGGTATTAATTCGTATTCATTGCATCACCTTTTGTAATTTATTTGAAAGCGAACTTGTTAAGTAGGTAACCTACCTATACATGTAGATAGGTAGGCAAGAGATGCGATTTTTAATTCTCACTCAGGAGCTGCTTTATTGTCATACCTAACCTACATCAAATGGCAAATTAAACTTGCACTAAGTACCCTGTACTAAACTCACGGTATTATAGCTACAGCCCCACGACTTGGTCCACCCTAGCCGAGGTCCTATCCTTTAAGGTAGGGTGGCCAAATATTTTTCAGAAAAATATAGTAAATCTATCACTAAATAGTATAAAAAAAAGGATTTGAAAAAAAAATAAAGTATTTTCCAAATTTATTTAAATGGGCACAGTATTACCAACTGTGCCTACGTCGTCGTAGTGTAATAATTACTAACTACTACACTATGACGTGGTCGTGATTTTGAACCGTTTTATCAAATTTAAAACGAGTTTTTTTAAGTCACAGATTTTGGTTTAAAACGGTTTTTTTGTAACTATATCCGTGGGTCTATGTGTGCGTTGTTGGAACGCAGTATGTATTAGGGCCCTCGCCCACGGTGACTTTTTGTAACGATGCAGTCGCGCGTTTACGAAACGCGCGACAGCATCGCTACTAACGCGCGTTAGTACCATTTGCAACGCGCTACAAAAGCGATGCCAACGCGCTACTACGCGCTACAGCATCGCGACTGTATCGATGAAACGCGCGACCGTATCGGACGACATCGGGGATAGAACGGAGGGAGGGTGGCGCGTGAGTGGAAAACCGAGCGTTTGCATCGCGACTGCATCGCGTTTGCATCGCGACTGAATCGCGGTTATGTGGGCGAGAGCAAACAGCTAGCGACCGCATCACGAGTGTATCGCTGCGAACGCGCGACAGCATCGCTACTGCATCGCTACAAAAAGTCGCCGTGGGCGAGAGGCCTAAATCTTGCCTTCTGGGTCTTATTTTGTGGTTCCGAGATCCGTGCTGTCATCATCATTTAGTGCCATCTTCATTCTGAAGTTTGGAGATCAGTATACAAAATTTTCTGCGATCCTTTAAAGCTTGTTTTCCCATATATCCGTGCTGTGTGAGGGTCTATGCGCGCGTTGTTCGATCGCAGTATGTATTGAGGTTACCTTCTGGGCCGCCTTATTTTTGGCTAGCAGTCTCTTTCCAAAAAAAAACAAAACTTCTTAGTTGTAAGAATTTGAAATGTTGAAGTCCATTGACGTGTTCTGTTTGGTCAGGCAGCGGGGTCGCGCGTGATGAGTGACCAGTGCCAGTGGTAGCGGGAAGGTGGCGATGCAGCGAGAACACGCGGGCGGAGCCCCGCTCGCGCAGCCCTCCGCCCCCGCGCACCTCTCACACTACCGGACGCACATCTACGCGGACATCGATGATCAGGTAATGCACGCACAAGTCTTTAGCAAATTAATTGAGTTATATAATATTGTAGGGTGAGCTTTCTTAATGGGTCGGTCGGTAAATTAATCAGGCATGATAGAGACTAGTTCTTTTTCACAGTTTTTTCAAAGGAAACACGATGCCGCCATTTAAAGTCTGATAAAAGTATTCTAATATTTGAAAAACTTGTACACGAATGGGAATCCAAGCATAAACAAACATAACTGATTTAAAGTACCTACCTACCTATTGCGTGTCTAAAACAAGTAAAAAAATGAATGAATAATATATTTATGCCAACCTATATTATTGATAGTTCGAATAATTTTATGATGCTAATTTTATTGTTGTTTTTTCCGAATGTAGTTAAAATAGTTAAAATTTGCTATTGTACTAATTAAAAAGTCTAAAAAAGTTTTAATACAAAAAAAAATAATTAAAGTAAAATGTTTCATACGAAAATACCTACTTGACAAAAACGTGATTAAATAATATACTTATACGAACAGTAGTTGATTTTTTATCTAATAATGACTCCTACTTTCTAGATACCCGCTTCTGTAATCAGCAGTGTCGGAACGGTGAGTTTATCGCAGTCTTCGACGCACCCGACGCCTAACATAACGATGGCAAACCCCACAAACCTGGGTACCGCTAACAGCGGGGCCGCACCCCAACCGCCGCCGCAACAGGTGCCCACGCAGGCGCCTGTGCGAAACCTCCCGAAGAAGAGAAAGTTCGACCCTTCAGAGTTGGAAGAGATCGAGCGCAATTGCATGAACAACATCACGATTTCGGCTCCCCTGCCAGTCGAATATCAGCAGAGCATACAACTGAGCATGCAGCAGAGTATGCAGCAATCCGTGCCCCAACCTTCCCCTATAGTCCAGCATACGTCGCCTCCCTCAGAGCTAAAGCAATACTCCATCCATTACCCTAATATCGATCTCTCGGAATGGCGGGACCATCGAGTGCTCGCGAAGCAACGGGGCGTGTACATCCCGGGTGTGATACGTCAAGCGGACGGGTGCAAAGTGATTGTGGAGCTTGACGGCCAGGAGAACGATCCTGTGGAGTACAGTGACATATTCGGTAAAAACAAGTTCGATGTGATCAGTGACGCGAGCCCTCAAATGAGCCACCTAGAGGCTGGCTCGATGTGTGTCGTCAGAACTGCGGATTTGAACCGGGAAAGTGTGCAAAATGTGTTTGTGGAGGGTACCGTTTCTGAAATACTCGCTACTACACCGAGGAGGATAAGAGTGAAGGTGAGCTAACTGTCTTTTGTTTTTCATAGTTTAACAGATTTTTGTTAAAAAAGTAGATAGAGACTGCATGGTGGTTTTACTTTTAAACCATGTTTAAATTAAGTCCACGTTTTGTCTGTATGTGGTATTTATTTTAAATCATCCTTAACACCAAGAATAATGATACTGATTTTAGGGTACCTTCCTCCTCTACATCAACTACATGTAAAATGGTAGTAATTATTTTTTGTCGAGTATGAGCTGTTAAAAGGTGTGTTTGTATAGTATAGAATGGTTCTTCTTTTTTTGAATGGACGAAAAATATTGTCACCCTAATCTAAGTTTGCTTCAAACAATGGTAATTAGGTTTTACTAAACACGGAACCCATGTACCGTGCGATTTCGACTCGCACTTGTCCGACTGTTTTTCACGCCATTTTACCACAACAACTTCTAAATGTTGTGGCTAAAACTTACAAAGTAATGTTTATTAGTAATGTTTCACAATTTTCCCACTAAAGCATTCTGCGAACAGAGATTCAGAGAAAGAATAGCAGGCAAAGTGCAGACAATAGCTATGTAGTTATGTATATACCTATGACTTCGATGAGTAACAAAACATATCTTATCAGATTCTGAGAAACTGACTTACGCATTTAAATTTGGCTACTGAATAATGACCTTTATGGATGTGCTTGTTACGCATAGCTGTAGGCTGAGTACTACAAAAATGTACCAAATGTGTACAACTTATGCCTTAGTAAACAAGCACATACCATAGACAAGACAGTCTAGCTTAAAGTTACATAAAAAAAAGTGACACTACTCTTCTAAACCTTTCTCTCTAAGCATATTTTAAGAGAAAGAAATAAAATACGGAAGGGAGTTGGTATCTATTTTGCAATCATATTTTTTGTTTGTTAGGTATTAATTTAATGCTGAGCTAGGGGTAAACTGCACGCATTTAATTCAATTAATAATACACGTGATGTTGTGTCATACACGTGACGGTCATACGAGAATTGAAGGTGCTGCTCGCAAACGAATGCCTGGCTTGCTGATGAACAGTTCCTTACTCCGTGCTTAGGAAGGCACGTAAAGAAGTTGGTCCCGGCTGCATTAGCAGTCGTTAACAGCCACCAATCCGCGCTGAGCCCGCATGGTGGTTTAAGGTCCGTTTTCCCTGTGGATGGAAAAGCCAAGGCTCGTGCCCCAGCAGCTCGTTGGCATTAGCTCAATTTGAGATGAGATTATAAATTCTGCCTTGTCACAGGTCCACGACCGTGATAGTGAAATAGTTGAAGTGAAGCGCGCGGACATAAGGCTGCTGCAGCCACCGTGGGCTGATGAGTTGGAAGACGCTGGCACGCACGCCGCCACTGCCATACACGCGCAGCACTCGCAGCGCTCGCACCAGCCGCCTCAGCCGCAGGTGAGTGTCGTTTTTACACATTGGTGGGTGGCTCTTGTCAAGCTGACTTTTGCGCAGGAAAAAGGGGATGCTGATGATAAACAGAAAAGAAAAAAGGTTGGTGAATGTCCAGCTGTTCAGGTGCACCTGTATGTAACACCTGTAGTGCTTTTAAGGGACGCGCGTTGCTACAGCTGCCAATAGGCAAGCAGCATTATTGTACTGTTGTGCATTACTTTGTTCCGATTTCCGGTTTGTCCAGTGAAATTATAGGGCAAAGGGGCATAAGACCTAAAGCTTCAGGATCGACAACGGTTGTGTGATCGCAAGCGTTCATAAGCTACGGTAACCGCTGTCCATCAGGCGAGCCGTATGCTCGACCTTGTTATTGCGAACTATAAATCAATGAAATAAAATCTTCACCAAAGATCTACTGTAAAGAGGTAAACATTGAATCTACTGAACTGCCTAGAAGCTACGCTATTACTGACTGATACAAGCTACCACTCATAATTATTCTATTATTGGATGTAAAGGTTTTTTCATCTTAAAGCAAATATGATATCTTTGGTGACAAATGTACATACGCAAATCACGTTTTTTTTAAAATTCTATTACAAACTGTTATAATTAATATAAAGGAAAACCATGTGTAAAGATATAATTAATGCATTCAAAACACACCAAATACCAAAAATTTGAACGTTACTAGAATTTCTTTCCTGTATCCTTTTCAAAGTTATTATTATAATATAGCTATACATAGGTATATAGCTTACTTGTTTTTTTATGATTAGAACATAACTTAATATAAACTTGTCATTAGACCTTGTTTTGTTTGCATAGTATGTTCATGTTCTTTGTTTTTCGAAGTGCATTGCAAATATTTCATAGAAAATTTCATGAGCAGTGCATGTTTATGTAGTATGACGGCTAAAAGTAATTAAATGAAAATTCCGCGTGGGTTGTTCAAACATAATAATTTTATTACTCCTTTAGAAAAACTTTATGTGGAACTTTACGTCATCTGCATTATCTATATATCAATAACGTGAAGCAATAACGTTGTACCCCTTTTTACGAAAATTGCGCGGACGGAGGAGTATGAAATTTCGCACACTTATATTAGTTTTTATAGAGGAGTACATCAGTACTCCATAAATATAGTATATAGTTTTAAGCATAATTTAAAAAAAAATAACTATCAAGTTATTTTTTTTTTAAATTATGCTTAAAACAAACATTACTCACACTACCATGTGTTTGACACATACGCATATGTATTTGACACACACGCGTAATAATATATAGGTACTCTTTTCAAAAATTTCATAAATGGAAGAGTAGCGGCCGAATCTGTCAATGCCAATCCAAACTAACATTCTATCTTTTTTCTTTTTAAAATAAAATTACGGTCTAATTTCGACCACTTGGCGACCACTAGTTAGCATAATTAGTTATGTCATGTTTAAAATCGCATTTCCCCTTTTTCATGGTATCTCAAACTGGCAGATGCGAGTAGCGGTAAACATGATTCTGTCTCTGTCAACTTCAAACATATATCTGAAACGGCATGATACTACCTACTTCTAATATGTTTAACGCTAATCATTAAATATTAATTTGTGGCGCCAGCTTTGTTATTTATGAGAAATTAATGAATATCTGATTATAATAACCGCATTAATTTTATATTCTCTACTGAAACGAAATTAATTTAAACAGGACAATTATTGAACCTCCTTCGCATAGAACAAGTTAAAAAATTTGATAATCTTTGATAGGTCATTAACGCTTACGTGTTGACTTGATCTATGTTTTAGTTTTCCTATTCCTTCAATATTTACTTGTGGAAATTATAGTATAAGAAACATCAGGGAACTATAAACAAGCATCCCTCAATTTCGACATGGTAACCATCATAAAGAAAATTGTATATATAAATGGGTTTCTCCTGCTTTTATTATGATTGTATTCGAGGGCAATAATAACGTGATCAGTATAATTATACTAACTGTTGACTTATTAGTTTTTAATCATCATATTCAAGGCCAATGTTTTACAGAAAAATCTAATTTTAATTCTTGTTTCTTATTCATTAGCCTAAGTTTATTTATTGTGTTCAGATCTACCTAAATGTAAAGTTCATCACCAGCTATAACCATTCATTAGTAATGATGATAATGATGTTGAGTCAAAATCCAATCTGCAGAAACTTATTCACTTAAGATTGGGATACCAAGACGTAAGAGATTTAGAAGATTCGTGAGTTCTACTATCATCTCAGCCAGTCGTGTTTTTAAACAGTTTTTTTTAATTTTCGATGAAAATAATATATTTTGAATGACGATTTTAAACACTCGTAGAGTAATATTTTTTAAATTTACAGTCCTAACCTAAGTGTATCTTACAATCTACTCTGATTAAATGTCGCTCTGTAAAACCAATGTAAAAAATTATATACCTAGATTTTCCTAAAACGTTGAACATGACAAACGTGCAAATGAATGTTGCAGAAATTACGTCACGCTGCAGGTCAGTGATCCTCAATCAGTGATAGTATCAGTGCCTCCAATGCTGTTTATGAAACGAACTATTACATAAGGGCAACGTCTTGTGGTCTCGCTCCATACAACAATGAATGTAAATAAATAATTATGCTGGCATTGTCACAGTTGTGGGATAAGTTTGTACAAGCCATAATGCAATATGGACGAAAAAAAAGTACAACTATTTGAATTGTTTAGGTATTCTTACCAACAGATGGCGCATTGCCTAAAATGATGTATTATTCTCTGAATTGCGCTATATAAGTGTTTTGGTGCGTTATAAGCAGCCCAATGTTTTTAATATACAGTTTTATTTTATTAGTACATGGTTAACACCAGTAGGTGAACAAAGGATATTATAGTATATGGTTACAGTAAGACCTTGGGTATTTTCAGAGTTAACGTTAATATGAAGCTATATCAATGGCGAAATTGTGCTTCCTATGTACAGTCAGCGCAGTACATAAGTCAGAAATATATGACTATTAACAAATCGACCGCTATATTTGAGGCAGAAAAATTTCCACCATTTTCTGTCTACATTATTGCAGTTACTATGGTAATTCATAGGCGACTTATAGTATTCCAAAATATGTGCCTACTTAAGTTGGCATATATTCGCTTTAAAGCGAAAACATAAACTAGGTACGACTATTACATATGATAACAAATAATAATACTCGAATTAGTAAAGCATGCTTAACTGTACTGCTAATTGTAAACTGTACTGCTAATACAATGAAAGCAGTGCTGCTAATTCATTTCATACTATTTAGATGACTGTTTGAGTTCTTCCGAAAAAAGAGTAAAAAAATTCTAAAAAAGATATAAGATAGCTAGTTTGTAATAAATCTTCAATGAAACGCGTTTTCATCTTCGGAATAAGATAAACCAAAGCCCATGTTTTTTCCAAAACAAAATATCTGTCAATTAAGTATTAAACACCAATCAATGCTTTGCTTTGACGATCTCCGTAGCCGAGTGGCTTGCACGCCGGGCTTTGGGCGACGCTAACTCTGAGGTTCCGGGTTCGATTCCCGGTCGGGTCAATGTCGAAAACGAACTTTTCGATATTGTGTCGGGTCTAGGTGGTTGTGGTACCGTCGTTGTTATTGATTTCCATAAAACGAGTGCTTACTTATAACTTACTTATCTTACCTTAGGATCAGAACAATGTATGTGATGTTTTCTAATACTTATGTTATTCAAAGTCAAAGTCAAATATTTTTTATTCAAATAAACTTTAGAAAAGTGCTTTTGCATCGTCCATAAATTTCTATCGTCCAAAAAGTCTATTTTTTTAGCTATGGAGAAGAATGGGCGCAAGAAACTCCACAGCTTTAATATAAGTAAAGACATTTCAAGATTATGCCGTTACCAAGTTATATAAGTTTAAAATAACTTAAAAATATTTTTAATTAGAAATACCTGTTGGAGTGTTTGGAGCATTTTAAACTCATGCTGTTTTGTCTTCAATGTAATCAGACACTTTATAATAAGGTTTTTTATAAAGCTTCTCTTTAATGGTGTTTTAAATTTATTTAAATCAAGTTTTTAAATATTACTTGGGACTTTATTGTAAAAACGTACACACAGGCCTCTAAATGAATTATTTACTTTTTGGAGCCTAGTATACTACTAGGTATTTATTAATACTACTACTACTAGGTATGTAGGTATTCATTAATACTAGTCTATTAGGCGATTAGCAGGTCAGTCAATTATTGGTGCTCATATAAATAAAGAAGGAGCATCTTTGCCTAGTATAGCCGTAATATGGCTAATACATGAAAAATCGTTGTTGTTTTACATAATATTTTCTACCAAAGTTCAATTGTATATATCTTCAGTGATAACGGTATGTAACAAATATGAAGTTAATTACAAAACAATTTGCTCTGATAATATTGTTTTTGTATTAATTCATCTGGATTTCTGAGCATACAACTGAATGATATAAATATCGTATGAGACACAAAGCTGTCTAACTCGGTTGTAGCACAAAATAAAGAAATCCACAGAAAATAAGCTTTTTTGTCTAATTAAATATTTTACGAGTAAGCACAGGTGCCTTGATCTCAACTTGATGTTAAGTGATGATAAGGCCAATAATGGAAGCGCACTTCACTCGGGAGGCACTGGCTTTCTTTTCTTTAGCTGCCGGTACGCAACAATGCTACAAACATTAATGTTATGGCGACATATTTAGATAAGATGGTGGTAGCTAGCCAGCAGGCGGAAAAACGAGCCCTACCACCAACCAAACCGGTAACACAAACATGTACCCCCGCTGGGAATCGAACCCCGGACCTCTAGGTCTAAACCGGTGGTCATAATCACTAGACTACAGAGGTGGTTAAAGCTTTATACATACCGCGTTTGTATGAAGTTTACCGGTCTCCTTATATGTGGTCGTGGGGTTTATCTTATACCCTAGTCGCATACTGCACGGAACACATATGATTTTCTATTATTATTATTTAAATTATTTGTTAAAAAAACGTCTTGCTTATGGCGGTTAAGTCCGGCAATAGCACAGTCGACCAAGTTCGTAACGAGGGAGAGAAATCAGCGGACAGACGCGTGGTATCAAGCACCACAGCTTTTTGCATTTTCGCTGGAAGCCACCGATAATTATTATGTTATTGGTCTCGTTGGTTGTTGGCCAGTAATTCGCACAATAGCAATTCGGTAATCTAGAATTCGGAAATTCTATCGTAAACGTGACGTAAAATTTGAGAGTGCCTATGTCATAAAATCTGTGCAATGACGTCTGCCGATTTTAATTCCATTTACAGACGTTGTGACGCTGCTGTATCAATTTCCATACAATAATCTTATTTTACGCTACGATACGAATACGATACGGTTCTTGCTTGTACCATTGAAGCGACAACTTTGACAATGCAATGTTGTTTAAAGAAAATATTAATTACCAATACTTTAAAAGTTACTTAAATAACAAGACCCAACAATTTAAAACTAGTAGTTCTGTAATGGTTTCTACTCATTATATTCGTTTTGTTTTCAAATTTTACTGGTTCAATATTAGGGCTGAGGCCCCTAATCTTTAAAAAAGCGTATAATATTGTATGTAATAAAAATAAATATTTTGTTTTTCAGCAATCCTTTCAGATGGGCGGCGAAAATTTCTTCACGTCCTCTCCGATGCCAAGCGCCATGGTGGCCGTCGGGGCGCTCTCCAACGGCTCTATGGACGACCTGCGCAAGCGCAACTTCGACGACTACTGCGAGAGCGACGATGAACTGCGCAGGGAGGACATTATGTTCCCGACTGATCCGCATATGGGTGATTATTTATAGTGCTGCTCTATCTATAACAAAATTACCTTCCTCAGTGGTAAAAAATATATAAAATGTTGTAAATTGTGAAAAGGTTGATTAAAAGAGTTAATTTAATGGCTATGGAATTACATATTTAATAAAAAATGTATATTTAACATTTAAGTAAAATTAGTTTCGGGACAAATATAATAATCTACTAATTATGTTAGCTTTTCTTTTATGCCGAGACAATTTAGACCTTTTTATTATTTTTGACCTGTGTTGTGTGGAAAACATTTTCTTAAAGCTATTGCGAATATCTACTATAGCGTTTTAGTAATAAATCACATTATTCCTTGGCAGACGGCAATAACAGCAAGCGCAGCAGCCTGCAGAGTCGAGGCAGCACTTCAAGCCTCCTTGAAGGCAGCCTCACGCCCAGATCTCAACCGCCTACTCCTAGGTATGTGTAAAAAATCCCATATATTGGCACAGCTCTTTAATAATACATATTTCTAGGGTGGTCCCACTTATTTCTTACACACATTGCAAGAGTTATGTATTACCTTTGGGGTTTACAGGGTACGATTCCGAAAGAGTACATGCAAACCCCCCAAAGTGGAGGAGGATATGGAGGCATTTCCCTAAGTAATTAAAAAAAGACCTTTAACCTTTGTATTAAGGATCCTTAACGCCAAACAATTAAAATTATATGGAAGGCGACAGGTTAATTGTACATGGGGAGATTGCCATGCTGGCTTAATAGGGGTTGGTGATTGAACGACTGTAATTTTTTGACTACAACCAGGCTTAACGTGCCTTCTAATGCAGAGAAGAGCTTAAAAGAACATGCAAGCCTCTGCACTACCGAGGTCCTTCTCCCGAGAAAATCAATATGGAAAAATAAAACGTGGTTAGAACCACGATAGCTCAATTGGGAGAGCACCTGACCCGATATGTCAGAAGGGTGCAGGTTCAAATCTTGGTTATGGAAATTTTTTCAACATTTGTGTTTTTGTAATTTGTTCGCAACAAAATTTGCATTAAAAATTATATAAACAAAACAAAAATATGAAAATAAATAGCAAAACGAAAATGGGCTTACAAGACCTATCATAAAACACCTCAGTTTAAAACGTTCCGACGTTTTGTTTCACTTACTGTTAACGTTGTACCACACAGATCTCAAGCGGCCACGCCCCACAAGTACAAGAAGGGCGACGTCGTCTCAACACCCACAGGCATTCGAAAGAAGTTCAACGGCAAACAGTGGCGGCGGCTCTGCTCCAAAGACGGATGCACTAAAGAGAGTCAGCGGCGCGGCTTCTGCTCCCGGCACTTGTCGCTGCGAGGCGTTACAAGGTCGTCGAATACGCCGCTAGCGCAAGGATCTACGCATACCCCGCAGCAGAGGTATTTATATTTTTGGTTTTGTTTTTATTTCTTATATCATCATTATTAGGTCCCAACGGTCTTTGATTGTTTGTTGGTATTAGTTCAATAAGACTAGTCAAAGATCATTAAAAGTTTCATTGAGTTCACAGTTTAATGTAAGTTACATCAAAATTACATTAATGAGTAAAGTGAACTGTTTTTCGCGACTCGAGAGTCCCTTTCCTGTCTATTGTATAAGTAGAGTAAGTAAATGTTAGGTCACGATAAGGCCAACATGTCTATAGTAAAACAAATACGTCTAAATAAAATAACATATCAAAAAAGACGTTACTTCTACAAATAATTGTTCCAGAAGCAGTAGCAAGTCTCTCTCGTCGAGCGGCACAGGCGTGGAGGGAGATGAGACGTCACGCGAATCTGACACTACTCCGCCCCATTACAGGGTCACTGGGCGTTTTGACCCGGATGAGACCGAGGCCGCTAATATGCTCGGTTAGTAGCAATGCAGGAGATAAGACCTAATGCTAAATCATGACAACGTAAGGCTAAAAACATACGACTCCACTAAAATGTCCCTAGTGCTTTGACCCGGGCGAGACCGAGGCCGCTACCATTTTCGGTATGTTAGTTAGAAAGCGAGACGTTACACGAGTCATGACTATAGTTGCAAAAAACCGTTTTAAATCAAAATCTGTGACTTAAAACACGTTATAAATTTGTTTAAAATTATTAAAATCATGACCCACGTCGTAGTGTAATAATTAATAACTACTACACTATGACGTGGTCGTGATTTTGAACCGTTTTATCAAATTTAAAACGAGTTTTAAGTCACAGATTTTGGTTTAAAACGGTTTTATTGCAATTATAGTCGTGACACTACTGAGCCCCTCTACAGGGTCACTGGACGGTTTGACCCAGACAAGACCAGCCCTCAAATAAGCTGGGTAAATAGCAGTTGCAGGGGACGAGACGTAACGTTAGGTTTAACAATACTTCCCCGCACTATAAAGTCATGTAATGCTTTTTTGACCTACATCAGATACATTTTTTACATTATGAATGACATGTTATGATGACAAATAAATAAGTTAACATTTGCATGACAATCGATAAATTAACAACCCCTTTTATTAATTAATACGAATATGAAAGCGACACAAGAAATAAATGAATATTATGGTACTTTTTTATTACAAGTTTTTATACCTACATAAATTAAACTTTATTTGGAGCTTTCATTAGGTTACAACATTTATTGGTTCAAAAATATTTAAGTGTTATTCATTATTACCTGCAAACGTTTCGCAATCATAATTTCCTTTCAACAAAACTAGATGAACGGCGCCGTTATATTTACTATTATCTACTAGATTACGAGTATAGTACACAGAAGCTTCAATCATTTTTCTTGTATATAAATCTTCCAGCCAAATCTCTTCCTACGCCCTTGCGTAATGCGTACGTCACGCCTACGCATGTTGGAAGCACGGCACTATTACAATACTAAATTAAGCGAACTTGATTGTTTATCTTCGTCTCGCTTACCGAGATGCGATCACTACTACATTACGAGTGGTTCCGGTAAAACGCTCAACTGAGACCGAAGTCTACTCTGCTTTTATCGTAATAAGCTTCTACTGACTTTCGTTGTTACTTCATAGATATAGTACAACGATCGGTTGTTGTGCGTATTTTGTTTTTCTGCACGTGATGTGGCTTTGCAGGCGAGTTGTTTCTATTAGATTTTGTTTGAATGAAACTGTTCTTTAATTGTTATTATTATTATTTAAATTACGATTAACTAAATCGTCTAGAGTATTCGTCGATTAGAATAGTCGTTCTCTCGATATTATTATTATCAAGACTCAAGTTATTACTATTATGATGTTAAGGATTTCGGTTACACCGCGACCATGTTTTGTTTTGTGCGTTAGTGTTGCCATGTGTTGGTAACCAAAATTTTGTTCTCGATTTTATACCGTGCCTTCGCTCGTTAAGTCGTTGGTATCGGCTGCTATCAGATGATTGCAGTTAAAAAACAAGGATGCCAACCTGAATTGGTTGAGCCTTAAAAACTTTGATACAAGATAACTGTGTGATCAACAACTCCAAATGATTGCAGTCCAAATAATTTCATCAAAATAATTCTAGCTAAAAGCTGCCATTTCATGACAACAGTTGGTTTTAACGGAAAATCGTGCTTTCCGAAGCGTGGCGACATTTTTTTTGTACATAAAACAACAATTTAAAGTGGTACATGAAATAATTAGTTATGGTAACGACATAGGTACTTTTTTTTTGTAAATGTTGTTACTTCTATTAAAGCTGTGGAGTTTCTTGCGCTCATTCTTCTCCACATCTAAAAAAATAGACGTCCTAAATGGGTAGAAGGTAAAAAATGTATGGATGATTCAAAAGCACTTTTCGTAAGTTTATTTGAATAAAAAAAAATTTACTTTGACTTTGACTTTGACTTGGCGCACGGGGGCGCCGCGATTTGCGGGAGTGCGCGGGGACTTCAACACAACCACCACAGCCGGGCACGCACGAATTATTCATTGTCGGGCTAATTCTTGTAGAATATTATATAATTTATAAATCAGTCTTATGTTGTACGGTCCACTTTTATTGATATCTACATCCCAGCTAAAACTACTAGCTTCATATGGTCCTTCGAGCCGGATCTTCATAATATGGTCCTTATAACGCCGTTTAATATAACATCGCGCGGGCAGAGATAACAGTACTCGAAGTCGCCGAACAGCTGTCTGAATCATTGATTCGCGTAACGGCTACATATTTCGTCTGCAATCAAGAAAAGTCTACCGGCCAGAATCAAGATCGTGTCTTCAAGCGTAGCTGTCTCAAGAAGTGTCAAAAAGAAAAAAGAAGAGAGGATAAGTTGCGCCATAGCATCGAAAACGTGAGATTGTTCCAATTACCTGTTTATCTTCCATTCTTCCAATCAGATGGGTAAAATTGTTTCAATTACCTATTTATCTTCCATTCTTCCAATCATCTTCATATTCTTAATATATAATATGATAATCATCATCATTTCCATCTTTGTAGTTAGTCAGATGACAACTGATACAGATGTATCAGTTGTAGTTAGCAGAATCAGAATTGGATTTTCATAAAAAGCCGTTACAATATTCGTAAATTGTAACGTATTAAACAAGTAGTTTGTTGTTTTTTCAGTATTTATAATGCTTTTAGTTAAATAGTAAAAATCATAAAAGGAGATAAACGCTTAGACATCTTGCAAAAGACAAAAAAGTATTGAGTAATTGTAGATATAAAGTAGTATTAGCTGTGCTTTGGTTGCTATAGCCATATTAGTCCATGCTATCGCTTATTTACTCGTCAACAGATTGAAAATAATTATACATTATTCTCATTTTTGCCCTTTTTTGTTTTTTCACTGTTGGTTTAAACTAGGACACAGTACTTAGTAAAATAATTATTCCGAATTTCGTAAACAACAGAAACTTAAACAATTTCAACTATTTTTAACATTAATCCACTTTTAATTCAAGCAACAATTACTTAGTAGGTACCTAATACCATTAGAGCTTTAAACCATCTAAGCTAATACCAGCTAATACCTAATAATTTATAAAATAGACAGTAGACAACCACCATAGACTTCAAGAGCAGATAGGTAAAGGAATTTAATTATGCAACCTTGTTAAAGGTAATCCCTGCAAGTCCTGCAACAATGCCAAGTCAAAATAAATTAAATTAAAAATTAAAACTAAATTAAAACGTACAGTTGCTTACACATTAAGATTTATAAATAATTGTCGACAAAATAATAACTTCTAGGACACTTATCACTTTCAGAGCTCATGGCAGCTACTAATAAACTTTTGATCATTTCTCAACAGGAATCTATTCCTGTGGAGCGTCACTTGCTCGCCAGTAGTAATAACTTACCTCATAAAAACAGGATTTTACCGCTATCACTATTTTTAGATTCTGACAATATCATCAGAGTGCAGCGCAGGCTTAGTGATTCTCACTACGATTATAACGTTAAGCACCAAATTCTCCTTTGTAGTAAACATTGTTTGTGCCAACTGATTTTCAGCACGTTACACAAACCTATCTTCATTCCGGTCATCAACTGTTGTTAGCCACAGCGAGGCATAATTGTTAGCCATTAGGAGGGACCAGGCTTGCAAAACGTACTGTACGTTCATGTGTCAAGTGCTGTCGTTTGAAAGGTGCAACTATCCAACCTGTAATCGGTAGTTACCTACCAACAGAGTTCATTTAGAATATCCTTTCCTTGAAACTGGTGTTGACTATGCTAGGACACTGCTGATAGCGAACCGTAAAAGAAGAGGTTGTAAACTTATAAAAAGCTATATTTGTGTCTTTGTGTGTTTTGCCACCAAGGCGTTGCATCTGGAGCTTGTCTTGGACCTGACTAAAGAAGCTTTTATTGCAGGCCTAAACAGGTTCATTGCACGCCGGCCGGGGGAAGCCGCGGAACGTGTTTTCAGGCAATGGTACAACATTTGTAGGGACATTTAAAGAGTTGTCTAGACAGCTCAGGGAACCTTCACTGAGTCAAGTCTTGTAGATCAAGATATAAAATTTTCTTTTATTCCCGCATACACTCCTCACTTCGGTGGTCTTTGGTAGTCAGCAGTTAAATCTGTAAAACATCATCTTCGTCGCGTTTTAGAACTGACCCATTTAGATTTTTAAGGAAATGGCGACTCTTTTGATACAGATAGAAGCTGTCTTAAATTCTCGTCCCATAACTCCTCTATCTGATGGATGACCCTACCGATCTGTCCTGTCTTACTCCCGCTCACTTCCTAATTGGACGATCAATCTTATCCTTGCCTTGTCCGCTCTTATCTATCACTATATATCTTATCGACAAAAACATAACTTCACTTCAACGATTTCAACGCATTGAAGCGCTGAAGCAACATTTCTGGTCACGCTTTAACCATGAATATGTTTTATGGCTCCAGAAGAAGACAAGATGGCACACGTCGCAGGAGAGCTGCAGGAGGGGTCGCTAGTCCTGATCAAGGACAAGACAGCGCCTCCACTGATGTAGCCGCTTGGCCGCATTGTTCGTGTTTTGTCGGGAACAGACGGCATAGCCAGAGTCGCCGTCATCAGGACGAAGAGAGGCGTCATACGTCGCGCCTATAACACTATCTGTCCCTTGCCTCCAAATGTTGAAGAGGATACTTCAAGGTGGGGAGTATAGTTATGGCAACACTGGACGCACGGAAGCGCCGCGATCTGCGGGAGCGCGCGGGGACTTCAACACAACCACCACAGCCGCGCACGCACGAATTATTCATTGTCGGGCTAATTCTTGTAGAATGTATGATTATAAATGAACTATATGATTTATAAATCAGTCTTATGTTATACAGTCCACTTTTATTGATATCTACATCCCACTTAAAAATTACCAGCTTCAATAATGTACTGTCATGATGAGCTCCGCTCTTAGGATGAAGGTAAAATAAGGCGCGTTACTGCGCATATCTTTATTAATAAGTATTGATGGACTGCATTCTTTACTTACTTCGAATAGAGTATGTTATTCAACAAGATAACGTGACGACGATGTCTTTACATTATTTTTCCTTGAAGAAGACGAAGACACTTAGTATCCTTGAATCTGTTAAATTCACTTGGTCGTCAAAGTTTCTTCACGTTCTTCACCTCATTTACACCAATTTTAGGCATGTTACTCTGATCTGTATATCTGCAGAATACTGCAGCATTGTTTGAAACTTATAGGCGCGCCGTTACGACTAAGCAACATTAACTCGCAAGATCGCTGACCGACAACACTAAAAGTTGCGTGATGTGGTTTGCTATCTTTTCCGACATCAAGTATTGCATATTAGAGCTGAAATTTATTAAAATTTTACAATAACCTACTCACAAACAATTTCACTAAGGCAATAGTGATATGGTAAACCTAATTTTTAAAGCGCTCTAGTAAATTTAGTTAAGTTCTGGAGAAACACCTACAAAGTGATGCCGGCGTCTCAGAAAATATTCGAGGTGTCATTCCACCAAGGTATTAGAATCCTATAAGCTTGTCGCCGTACCATAGAAGCAATAGAAACCCAAAAAGTAACTTAACTTTTTTTGTAAAATTGATTTGAAATTTTATATTTATACTCATTAAATTGATGACATAAAATCCATCCAAAATATCCATCTATCCATAAAAAATTATAATAAAAAAAAAACCATTTGAAGAAAAGTCGGAAAATGCCGTGTCGTTAACGACACAGTAGGAGAATATACTATTATGATAGCTTATTATTCTGATTTATGACGGCTCCATAATAAATTAACTAAAACGACAATAAAACACAATATCAATAAAATGTTTTATTCTAGTATTTTAGTCCTGTAAAGACCAATATTTTGACCTTTTAGAAAGCTGTGCTAAAGGTAAACAGTCATCTACACTATCTATCTATCATCTATCGAAGAATCTTCATAATGGCTTTCAGGAGGTGCTCTAAGTTGGGACCCAGGTAGATTTTGGAGCAACACATAGTCTTTATCTCCAGAGTCTTCATCTGTAACTTCCACGTTACAGTTTTCCGGCGGCATGATAGTTATAGAATCTTTATCATTTTGCTCAAACTTCCCAAAAGTTTCTTTCAGCGTCAGCTGTTTTTTTTAAATACTTTTATGATATACATAAAATTAAAGAAATATGCAATAAAAATAATAATAATGTTTTTTAAATAATAAAAAAGACGCAGTTGGAAAATGTTCTAATATTTAATAGTAGTATATGAGATAGTAATACATTCTCCTACCGTGTCTTTTACAGAACACCTAATAAAGTAAAAGGGAAATACCATATAAAATATTATAAAATAACTATTTGTTTTTTATTTTCTTACAATATAATAACACAATATTGATTGTTCTTACACAAATTACACAGTGATAACTGTTCACAATAACCATGTATAATCTTGACAGTCAGATCCGACACAAAAATTAAATATAAAGTACTTAGATAAACTTTGACATTTTTTGAAAGTTGATGTGTCGTTAAAGACACAGTAAGAGTAAGTGGGTGGGCGTCAACTGCGCACAAAGTAACTTGCATATCTTTGTATATGCCACTGCGTCAACTGGGCGCACGGCACGGACCCCTCGCGGCGTGCTGTTTCATGTAAATTACCCGCGTGGAGTGCGACGGGCGACCCGCCCGTTGATGGCTTCGTGCGATTAGCACATTTAGCCAGTGTCAAAGTAGTTTTCTTACAAAATCAAAATTCTTATTTCTTCGTTACCAGGGGTTCCCAAACTAGGCTAGGCCTGACCCTTGTTAAGAAGACCGGTTTAGACCCAAAGGTCCCGGGTTCGATTCCCTGCGGGGGCACATGTTTGTGTAATCGGTTTGGTTGGTGGTAGGACTTGTTTGTCTCCCTGGCTAGCTACCACCATCTTATCTAAATATGTCGCCATAACATCAATGTTTGTAGCATTGTTGTGTTCTGGCTGCTAGAGATAAGATAGCCAGTGCCTCACTAGTTGAGGATCCCGGATGAAGTGTGCTTCCACCAATTGGCCTTATCATCACTTAACACCATGTGAGATCAAGGCACTGTGCTTACCCGTAAATATAAAAATTAATTAAAAAAAACAAGCGAGCCTTACAGTAGTCACACATATGTGTAACATTTGACATCACACCTTAGTAATAAGCAATTTTAACAGTATATACTGAAAAAATTGGGTCAGATATTACATCATTTTATAACTATAAAATAAATAATGATAAAGTCTATTACACACGAAAGGGTTGAAATCAATATTACAATAGAAAATAGATTATAGAATTAACAATGACGTATATTTTTTTACAAATCATAAAGAGAATGCAGTACTCGTTAGAAGACATTTGACATATCAAAACGACCTTTGATAGTCAAATGACACAATATGTCACATATAATAAATAATAATATGTCATGTTCATAATATCGATTACAGAATTCACATAGTGGCGCGCGCTTGCACGCTTTCCCGACTTCCTGTTACACTGTTGGACACTTCCGTCCCATTTTACGAAATCACTCCCACAAATTGCTAGAAAGCGAGCGGAAAGATGTTACACATCAAAAAACAAAATGATGATGAATGATAATAGTAATGAGAAATGATATATCCCCCAACCCCTTGAGTATCTCAGTAAAGATGTGGGGCTTACTAAGACCTCACGCGGACTACTTGAGAGAATTTGAAAAGTGACATTGCACTGTTTTGTTTCATTTGCCAATACTCATGCACGCTCACGAACATATAACGGTTAAAAATCCACTTTACATTAATATTTGACATAACACAAATTTAATAAAACAAAACCGCAGACATGGCTCTTCACTTTCCCGCCAAGAAGTTCCAAGTAACACTTAAGACTAGCTAATTTAAACATGACGTTTTCCCGCAGTGTCGCTCGGCAGCTCGCGGTCGGGTAGCCCGGGCGCTTCGCCAGTGGGTGGTGTCGCGTCCCCCGGCCTTAGGAACAACGTGTTTGTCCCCATATCGTCGCCGCAGCCGCAGCCGCCGCATGGACCTTCGATATATCACCACCTAATCAGGTAAGGCTAATGGTATGGTTAGAATTTATAAGTATACTTAGTCAAGTCGGTATGAGTGACTAGTGTTTATTAATTTAATTTAATATTGAAACTTTACAATAAAGCAATACCATGCAATACATACATACAAACATTTGTAACACTTCTGATACATACAACTAACAATAATGAAAAAATCTAATAACAAATCTAAGAGCCCTAAAATTAAAAAGGGTGTTTTTTTGTATAGATAAAAAGAGTATTAGATTTCATTTCAAATCATTCGCTCCAGTCTAGTCAATACATTATGCTTTTTATGCGATAATATTAAATTATTGTTTATTTTTGTTTGTGTAAAATGCGGACCAAGCTCTGAGCTATCGATTTTATTATTAAACAATACCATAAAGTATGACATTTTTCTAATATTAAGAGATACGTGTATTTAAAGCAGAAATACACTCTTGTTTCAGGCCGGAATTGGTTCGCCCCGGAAGAGTGAGCCCTCCGGTCAGCAGTGTCGCCACCAGCGTTATAAGGGTGTCTCCGGCACCTACTTATTATCAGGTATTTATCATTTACCTTAATATTAATATAATTTCGTTGTTACATTAGTTTTTCAATGATTAGTTACATTTTTCTAACGAGGTTTCTAAGATTTTGAAACGGCTTCCAAAATATATGCTTTGGATAACTACCCTAAAGAGTTTGTTTGAACAGTGTAACTATGAGCGTTAGAAAAAGTTTAAAGTGTAAATTAATTAATTTCTATGTCTTCTAAATCTTTTAAAATCCCTTCATACTTTGGAGTCCAAGTTTGTAGTTTCTACTGCAATTATACTGAACACTTTAAAATATTACATAGATTATTTTGTAACAAAATGTCTACGATAAGAAGTAATTTTTATATTCAATACGCAACTAAGATGAAGTCCTGACACTTAACCCACGTGTAAATTTAATTTCGGAAGTATCATCGACTGTACTTTCAGGTGCCTGAAAACCGCAATGGCCCCAATCTACACGTCAACTTAAGCTCCCAAGCGAACGTGATCGGTATCCAAGCGTCCGGCTTGAACATACAAAGCTCCATACAGAACAGTCTGAACGCTCCGACTAGCCTGCAATCAAGCCTCACCTTACCATCCAGTATATCGCTCAACCTCAACAATTTAAACTCGAATCTTCAGACCAGCATCGCTAACAACATCCGCAGTACCAACGAGATACCGCACAACTTAGTTGTGCATAGAAGCATCCCTTCAAACGGCATAGACTTGTACCGCCAGCAACCTCTACACATCAGAAACGGCTTGCACGACTACAGGCGAGAGAGCGACGTATCCCCTACCATGAATAACCATGAGAATTTTTTAAGTAGAAGAGTCTCGGAATATGAGGACGATGACCACGCGCCTCAAAGAGAAGGTATCCATCGGAATGTGATCGACAGACCGCCGGAATTGTCCGAGACTCGAGTTATAGAGGATAATAAAAGAATTTGTAAGTACTTCTATTTTGATTCCCAGTGTTTACACAATAAAGTCGAGTTTAATTTTCGTATGCGTAATTGTAAGAAAGTATTATGTTGTCCACCTTGATCAGTGCGCATAATATTTTCTTGAAGTTTTATTAGATTATGTAATGCGCAGCTCATAAAAAGCGAATACATACTTGGCTACGTCCCAACACATTTTTCTTTTGCGTTTGTTATTTATTGTTCACTTTCAATGGTCCCTAAAATTAATCGTATTAATCTTAGCATAAAAGATTGTTATAATTTTAATATACATAAATCAGAATAGGTAGCGTTTGTTCTATCTGTATCATAGACATAACGTTATAATGGATAACCCGATCAAATCAAAGCAGAAATTAAACTAGTTCTCTATTGTACAGACACCTGCACAGCAACCTACTCAAAACTCAAATTGCTTCAATAAATGTTCAACCAAAAGCCATATACCTACATAGAGTTCAAAGTCTATTGAGGAAATTTAACAGTTTGTGATAGCCTGATGTACAGGCGTTTGTACATCAAACTATTGGGATATGATTAGAATTATGCTTTGTAGGCATGTGCTTTAATGTGCATTGATAAATATAAATAAATAAAATAAAATTAAAAAATATTTATTTTCCACCAAAACACTACGATGTCTCACCTGTTGTATAAACTTAAACTAAAAGCTTCTATACAAGAAAAACAAAGTTAAAAATGAGAAGTGAAACAAAATAAAATATGTTAAAATGTAAACGTACGTACATACACGTAGTATTTGGGAAGACTGGAGCCTAAGCTAAGATATTCCTGTATTTCAGGACTCCAGGATCCCCCACCCGAACCATGTACCGTAAGATTGAGGTTTGTGTGAGTGTAGATGAGTGTATGAGAGAATGTGTGTATGTGAGTGTATATGCGTGTGTGCGTTGTAATGTATGTGTTGTGTTGGATGTGGATGTTTACATTAGGTTAATAGAGATTCTGTATCATCGTAGTTCAGTTCCAACAAGTAATTCTGATGCCTGCCTAGTAGTTCTGATGTATGCAAATTTTGGGCATCCTGCTTAGAACTTTTAAATTACGTCTGTCGATTGTTAATTCCATTTACGAACGTTGTGGCGCTGTATCAATTTCCATACAATATCCCTATTTTATGCTACGATACAATTGTGAATGTTCGTTCTAGGGATCACGGACGCATAATAACCAATCGAATTTGTGCCTTAACACAAATCGTGTTCGGTCGGTTTCAGTAAAACCGGCGCCTCTGCACACTCGCCTCGTGTCTGTGGTGGACGCGGACGCGAAAGACTCCATCAAGCGGTACTACGTGTTACCGCCAAGCACTATATGCGAAAAGAAATTTGTGCTCATAAAAAACGAGCCGGCGGAGACACTTCAAGTAAGTACCGTTTTTATCATTATTTTGCGATTATTAAAATGACTTTTGTGAGCATCAATAGTATTGCCCGTATCACATATGATACATTAACGTTATTCATATATTTAAATATTTTTTTTGTGAAGAATTTTAACAACCATCTGCCCGGAAAGGTTTTTAATGTGATTTTAATATGATACATGAATACTAACTTAAAAGAAATAATTATTGTCTTATTAGCAATACTTTAATACATTTTAATATCACAATAAAGGTAGATTTTCAAGTTCAACATCAGTAACTATTCTTACTTACTTAATAAATATTAAAATCTAAGTACTTTTTCAAAGAATCAAAATATCTAATCTGCACTCAGCCTCGCAACCATTAGTGTGTAATAAATAAATATTGAATTATCGTTACACTTCTGGCCACGTGTAAGTGTCCAATATACGAACTGAATAGTTTCCAGTCTTACTGAAATCAACAATTTATATTACAGCTAGAGCAGAAGATGTCTCAATTGGGTCAGCAACTAAATAATAATGAACCCGAACCGGAGCCGAGGAGTCTCGATAATGGAGTAAACGACCTTGTAAGTATACATTTGCGATTGCGAACAGTAGGCCTAGAGCGATCTTCTATCGGAATCGTAACTAAAGTGAGACACGGGAGCTTATTGTCTAATTTCAACCACTATCACGATACCTTTTAAAGGTATTTACGCTTGTCATTTTGCATAAATGATTCCAAATAAATGTCAAATTTACGATGTTGTTTATTCAACATTATTCAAAAAAGCGTCACGATCGCAATCACTGACGCTTATGAATTAGTTTAAAGTTCTAATAGCTTTCAAATGTCAAATTGAAAGTAATCGGTGTTAGAGTTAGACAATAAGCCCCATGCTTATGTTATATATCTGTGACGTCTGTCAATTATTAGTTGCAGCGGACGTTGTAGCGCTGTCTCAATTTCCATACCGCTTCTGGAAATCTTTTCAACACTTTTACTGAATTTAAAAATATTATTTTCTTGTTCCAGATGAATAATGTCAACAGTAGTGCTGTGATAGTGCATCCGAGTCAATTGTTACCTGTTCTGCCTCCGCCTACGTCACACACTGCAATTATCGGTAAGTTGTTAAGGGTGCGCCGTCCGTAAGTGACAAGTGTTATATGTTTTATTTGAAATGTCGTCGTCCATATTTATTTAATGCCGCGCGGCCATACTAATTTTGTATGGGGAATTTAAGGTGCTTAATAAAAAAATATTATTTAAATAACCACTTGATGAATCGAAAATGTAGTCTAGCAATTTGTAGTTTATCCATTGATGATTGTTTAGACAAAATCAGAGGTACCATAATTTAGATAAACTATAAGAAATCTACTAAACGCTGCCACTCGTTTTCATGATTTTTGTCCAACTTTAAATGATATTGTAGAAAAAACTATAGCGTGTTATGAATTTATGGTTCTGACAAATTGTAAACACGTTCCCTATGATACTAAATATATATTTTGTTAATTTAATACGATAGTATTTTCAATTATATCTACTTAACCGTAACTGCATTTTTGGCATTTTTTGGTCGGCGCACCCTTAATGTTAACAGGTTCATCTTCCTACACGAACTTGATAGTTGATGATGGTAACAAGTTAACCAAATAGAAAATGGCGTCATCAGATTTCGTATTAAAAACACAGTAAGGGAAGTCAAGACGTAAATAACTTCATAACTATCCGATAACATGAGGATAAAAAGTTGAAAGAAAATTGGACAGGCATGCGTCCAGCAATGTTGAAAGGAAAAAAGGCAGGAAAAATCTCAAAAGTGCAAATATTATAAAAATATGGTTTTTATTTGACCTTTAGCTGTCTGTATGCCTTTCTTATTATAAAGATTACGATTAGCAAGGATTATTAATTTCGTTATATTACTGCCCAATATCTTGCCTCGCCTCCTTGCTTAACAGGTTATGACGTTAGTTCTAACTGTTGTCATGCGATGGCAGTCGTTAGCATCCACTTACCCTTAAATCTGTTTCTATCTATCGCCCAAACAGTTGACATTGTGTTAAAAAAAGCCTAACTTGATATACCTATTTACCCAAGCAGCAGGCTTGGTTTCAAAAACCCTCTTGTTACAGTATCCGCCGGCGGCGTGCAAGGCGGCGTGTTCCCGTGGCAGTCGCTGGTCCCGCTGCTCACGGCCGCGTCCCCTCCGCCCGCGCCCCCCTCCCCCCGCACCCCCCGCACGCCGCGCACTCCCCACACCCCCCACACTCCTCACACTCCGCACACGCCACATCTGAAGGCGGAGGATATCAAGACTGAGGATATTAAGACGGAGGCGTCTGGTGAGTTCTTATAATAATCACACTAATATTATAAATGCGAAAATTTATGTGTATGTGTGTATATATGTTGCTTCTTCACGCTGCAACGGATGGATGTATTTGGATAAAATTCGGCATACAGATAGTTTATAACCTGGATTAACTTTTTATTCCGATATTCCCACGGGAACCACGCGGGTGAAACCGAGAGGCCGCTAGTAATAATAAAAATAATAATGATAACACAGATCCATAGGTATTATTTATGATTCATAAGTTATGAATATGTTAGTACAATACAATAATTTGTTGCAATTTACTGGATTCTGGCGCCTGACCAGCATAATGCTAAGCCGAAGTAAGAGAAAGTTGAAGAAGAGAAACGGAGGCGTTGCAGTGAGAAAGAGTGGCTTATAGTAATAAATCGATAGTCGTGTCTGCGAACGGTCTGGTAGCGAAGAGTCTCGACCAACACCTTAAAAAACTCTCGCTCAATGGTTGGATCAAGGGTCAGATACAGAAGGCGGTACTCTTGGACACGGCGCGGATAGTCCGAAGGTTCCTGTCTCTGCAGCCCTAACCACCGGCAGCTTGAGCCCTGCCCCGTTGCTGGCGGCACCCTAGGCTGGGTTTTTTATAAACTCATATAATAAAGAAAGGTCACAAATGTGTAAATCGTAAAATCGAATAATTAGATTTTCCTACCAACGTATTAAGGTCCAAATTGCTATTTCAGGTGACGCAGTAACTGCAATGTGTACCGAGGAGGATGATGACGTGTTTGAATGCGAGGAGCCCGGCGCCGGGGGGACTGATGATACGAGTAAAAGGCGATCGCACAGTCTGTCTTCATTGAACTCGCCTGCTTCTACTACGGAAAAGGTTTTTTTTTGTCATTTTATTTTCTTCTCTGCCTTCGTGCCTCTTCAAAATTGAAGTTTGATCGTTAGCATCTTGATTTCCTCTTTGCTCAAGTCCAGACAAAACACTTAATATACACGAAGAATTTATAAAAATAAGGATAGGAATTGTTTATTAGGTACTGTCTATAGCATGGATGCACAGACTTATTAAGACTAGGGGCCACTCGGGCAAATTATGAACTGATGGTGGGCCACCAGAAGTATAGGTAATTAAAGACAATGAAAAATTGATAATAATGTATTCAAATTGAAAAAGAATTTATTAATTTGAAGCGTGGCACTGCATAGTGCTTACAATCTTTTTTATATTTGGCTCAAATTTACTTGTACTTACACGTAAAACTGCTTCCAAACTTTCATTTGCAAGGCGGTTTCGATTTTTTGTTTTATTATTATTTAGGATTGAAAAGGTTTGTTCACATATATAGGTAGAACCAAATAAGCTTGCACATTTCAGAGCGTTTATGCGCAACTCTTTGTACGTATTTTTATCAATGCAGCGGTAAAAGTTCAGCAAGTCTCCTTCGTTGAATTTGTTGCGTAAATCTTGGTCGTTCTGAATGTCGATAATTTCTAACTGCATTAACTCTGGCGCATTTTCAACTGAAATCGTGAAAGGATTGCTAAATATGTCCAACAGAGGTTTCACTGTTTTAAACTCCGAAAATCTGTCTTGAAAAGATTGAATCAAAATATCTAGCTTTTTTACATAACTGAAATTAATAGCAGTTTTTTTGAATTTTTCAGCCATTTTCTTATAATTCGGAAAATGATTGTAATTTCCAGAATTCAATTGCGATCTGAAAAGTGTCAGCTTGCATTGAAAGGATGATACATGTGCGTAGAGCTGGGATATCAGTTGATTTTTGCCTTGAAGCCGTGTGTTCAAGACATTCAAATGATTTGTAATGTCAACTAAAAAAGCCAAATCACACAACCAATCAGGACTTTTAAGTTCCGGGACGTCCCTTTGCTTTTCCGCCAGAAAAATATCAATTTCTTCTATTAAATTTAAAAATCGTTCCAGTGTCAATCCACGACTTAGCCACCTTACTTCTGTATAATACAGTAAATCTCCATGTTCGCATTCAATGTCATCAAGGAATTGTTTGAATTGCCTGTGATTGAGTCCTCGTGATTTTATGAAATTCACAGTCGAAACTACCACTTTCATGACATTTTCAAATTCAATTTTTTTAGAACAGAGGGCTTCTTGGTGTATAATGCAGTGAAACTGCATGAGATCTTCAGCGTTTAAGTTTTTTTCTTGCAAATGCTTTTTCAACAAAGTAACTAGCCCAGAATTGACACCAATCATCGAAGGAGCACCGTCAGTCGAAACTCCCGATAATTTCGATAAGTCCAAATCAGTTTTTGAACACTCGTCCAAAAGTACATTGAGTATATCAACTCCTCTGGTTTGACCTTTCAATGAACACATTCCTAATAACTCTTCGAAGACTTCAAAATCTTGAGTAACACCTCGTATGAATATAAGAAGTTGAGCTGTGGAACTAATATCAGTGGATTCGTCGAGTGCTAATGAAAAAAAATCAATTATCTTAGTTTTTTCATTTAATTGTTCCGCAATATTATCTGACAAAGACATAATTCGTCTTTGGATGGTCATACGATTCAGTTGAATTTTCTCAAACTTTTTTGCTGCTTCTGGACACATTTTCTTAGCGGCAATTTCTATGCATTCTTTTACAAAATCCCCATCATTGAAGGGGCGACTCCGCTTTGCTATCATTCGAGAAATTTCATAACTAACTTCTGTAGCTGTTTCTGTATCTTGAATGGGTTTTGTAAACATAGCTTGTTGACCAATAAGCTCCCGTTTTAAAGACAAAACTTTTTGCTTTCTTAATTCGCCTGTAAACTTCGTAAAAGTAGGATGCTGCGTTTCATAGTGCCTTTTTACATTATATTCCTTTGCAATCGCAACAGAATTCTTGCAAATTAAACAAACGACTTTGTTATGCGACCATACAAAAAAGTATTTCTCAGTCCAAATTTCTTGAAACTGCCGATTTTCATCTTTAACCTTACGTTTTTTACTAGTTCCTGGCATGTCCATGTTGCGTTTTAATGCTGACTAGGATTACCACAGCACCTAAAACCAATTACAGTTCCTAATTAATTACCAAAAATAATTGATAAAATATGTAGATAAAATTAATAACAGTTTTACTTACGATTTCACAACACAATTATACACGGCACTTGACGGGAAATCTACGTTGAATGTGGATCAAAATATATTATAATTATGACACCGGCTAGTCGAGTTAAAATCTACACTAGAACTAACGACACTTTACTCAAATTAAAACCGAACTGTCGGTCGCTGCGGTTAGCGTGGCTTTTATACCACGCGCATAGAGTCGAAAACTGTCTGGAGAAATCTCGAAACCGACTCTGGAAGCTTCGTGTATCTACCTACGCGAGCTATCGGGAATTTGGGACTATTGCTATCTCGCTCGCTCGAACAGTATAATAATAACGCGGCGCGCTTCCTCAAGAAAACGAATTTAACCGAGATCAGCACGAACATTACCGACCGCTGTTACCGACGCATGCACGGCGCACCGATAAGATTGATAGAGCGCGCGCGCGAGATTCAAATTACTTTTCGAACATTTGTTATTGGTTTTATTCTGGAATAGAACTCAATATTTTCGAATGTACGAGAGTATTATTTTTGCTGTCGGCGGGCCACCAGTATTCGACCGGCGGGCCGCATGCGGCCCGCGGGCCGTAGTCTGTGCATCACTGGTCTATAGCAATAGTAAATGATCATAACCAGAATCGTATTCAGCAAACTTTGCGATGCTGACAAATAGTGATGAGGTATGATCGAAAAGTTTGTGAATCTACACTGGTATATAGGTTTTTTATTGTATTAAAAGGAGGCCTTTGTCTTTTTGGGAAAGGGTGGTTTTACCAGTGGGACACAATTTAGGCTAAGGTAAAAAAAAATATTAATAATTATACTCTTATTTTGATTACCGACTTTTGCTGTTGACTATACAATACAAATACCACTATGCTTTCGGTTTTTCAGTCTTAGACTTAAATAAAATGTTAAGGTCCTGTTCCATCATTCAATGATAAAACAAATAATTTATTAGGGTGTAAGTAAACTTATATAGGTATCAATGGCATACCCTAATTATACCCGACGTTTCGACCGAGTTCACCGGTCTGGGTCACTAACATTCTCTAACATGCTTGGAAATGAGGTCATTGTAATAGAAAAGAATCATTACCATATTGGTGCGTGCAAAATGTTCTTCTACTCCATCGACAAGGGTAATTGATAGAATATTAGATAATTACTACTGAATTCTTCGTTTCAACCCGTTCTTCCTACGCATTTATAGGGAAGGTTTGTGCCACAGCAGTGAGGATATAAAATGAGCTGGTGACGTGACTTCTGAATTGAAATGTCCGCGCATTATTTTGAGAAACATACCCAAGGCTTGGCCGCAACTACTTAATGTCTGATTCATCAATACTTGTTATGCCGGTCGTTGCAGTAGCAATCTATGTATTTTTTACTTTTACAAAATCTTACAGCTCTCTCCAACTCTTCCACAGAAGGAGCGTCGTATCAGGCGTCCAATGAACGCGTTCATGATATTCTCGAAGCGGCACCGTCAGATAGTTCACCAACTGCACCCGAACCAAGACAACCGCACCGTCAGCAAGATCCTGGGGGAGTGGTGGTATTCACTTAAGCCGGAGGAGAAGCAGAAGTACAACGAGCTGGCTAGCGAGGTGAGAGAGTCCATTCTTTTTTTTTTCTTTTTCTTGATGGCTTCGTGCGGTTCGCACATCAGTGTCAAAGTAATTTTTCTTACAAGTATATAAATAAACAATATTTCCTTTGTTAATATTATGATGAATGATAATAATAATGAGTAGTAGTACATTATACCCCCCCCCCCCCCCACCCCTTGAATATCTCAGTAAAGATGTGGGGTTTTTTGACACCTCACGCGGACTTCTTAAAAGAATTTTATAAGTGACGTTGCACTGTTTGGTTTTATCTGCCAATACTCATGCTCGTTCACGAACACTTCATGAACACTCAAAGCTTAGCAATTTTCCATTATTTCACATTAATATTCATCAAAAGAAATGTTTGACGTTGATGCGGTTAACTTATCACGAGTACCCTGTGTCTGTATAAATGACGATATTTCTTATTCTTATTGAATTACAGGTGAAAGAGGCTCATTTCAAAGCCCACCCTGAATGGAAGTGGTGCAATAAAGATCGAAGGAAGTCTTCGAGTGGTCGCGACCCCACAGGTTCTATGCCACAGGTAAATAATTATGTAACCCTAAGTGCCTTACAAAGAATATGGTCCGAAAAGTTATTCCGTGTTTTGTCTCTTTCACTCTAATTTGAAATGACGTTTACATAATAGGAACAAAACACGGAATAACTATTCGGACCTTATTCTTTGTTTATTTGTAAGGCACTTAATGTTTGTTTTGTGAGTTTAATCAGACATTCTAATTATCTTTTTATATCGATCTACGGTAAGTGGCTATAACAGTTTTACACATGTATGAGATAGTTGCATGACGAAGGTTCAATCCCCACAAAAGTAAACAGATGTATATTAGACACTAGAATAGTAATTTTAACGAGTATTAGTTCGCAAGCATAGGTTAAGGCGGTGGCATCCTAGAAACAAATGATGACGCTTTACAATTATTATTACATAAATAAAATATTGTTTAATATAAAATAAAATTTAATTTAATTAATCAATTAGTGATAAAAAACAATAAAAAATAAAAATTCATAAATTGAATTACGAATTCATAAATTAAAAAACTTCAACTAACTCGTCTGTCCGAGGCAAGGTGCCCAAAATACTGGCGGCATTGCCCCTTTGAATGGCCAAGCTAATGCGCTGTGCGAAAAAATTACCTGATCTCTGGAACACTGTTTAAGAATACTGTTGAATAATGGTATGATGAGTAGTCTTAGAGGCACTTTATAAATCTCCACATCGTCATCACCAGTTCATTTTATATACTAGGGTCACGAGCATTTTTCACAGGCGTTTATGAGTTTTTACAAGGTATTTATTGAAGCACTAGTGAACCCGGCGGACTTCGTACCGCTTTGACAGTTACCATCAAGTGATTAAATTCTCTTTGGTTTCCGTGACAACAAAACAAACAAATATTTTTGTATTGGAAAATTAAATTGTCGTTTTTAGTATTTTCCGTTACTTATTATTTATATTTCTCACCGCTTAAACCTTCCCTGAACTTCCACTAATATTTTAAAATCAAAATTAGCCAAATCGGTCCAGCCATTCTCGAGTTTTAGCGCGACAAACGAACAGCAATAGATTTTTATATATAGATTATATTAAATCAAATCAAATCTCTCTCCAACTCCCCCAAAGAAGGATCGTCGCATCAGGTGATTGTACCATTATATAGTTTGACTTTCGACCAAAACGTTCAATTATTCGATAGTTCGATTGTTATCTTGATAATTTCGAATCCTGGATTCAACGTTCGTATTCTCCGCAGAGTCCCCGCACGCCGTCAGAGGCGGCCGGCGTGACGGCCGGCTCCGACGTGCCAGTACCAGTGGCTGCGTACGCGCACGTCGGATCTCCGCAGCTCAGCGACGACGAGCCTATGGTAATTATATGATACTACTTTACAACAACATCAGTTTATGACGAGAATATGGAACCATATTTCACAAAAAAAAATGTTAGTTTCATTCGTTGAAGTTTTTACTAAGGTTATAAAGTGTGCATGATGTGTTTGTCTACGAGTATAATACATTGTACAATTAGATCATAATTTATGTAAGAAAGTAAGAATTAATTGTTACAATTGTTGACATACCATTAAAAGAAAAAAAATTATGTAGTAATTTTATAATACAACTTCGCACCAACATCAGTTTATAACTACAACTTTGCAGACACGCTAGTGTATAAACGCTCTAAAACTGGGTACGGGAGTTGTTAATATGTATTGAAATCAAGTCTTTCCTACAATAAATGGGTATTGGTTGATCACAACTTTTGCAAAATGCGGGCGTGTGTTCACAATTCCAGGTTATGCATAGAAAAATCCAGGGTTTGAAACAGCCGAAAAAACGAACGCGAGTAGATAGATACGCATTAAGTGTTTCATTTCAATCAATAAACCATACACATGTTTTTTTATTTATCTTTGTAAACTAATTACACATATGTAAATAGATAACCCAATCCATTTGCTCGGAGCCCGTCCCCCAGAGCATCGAGATCGACCTGAAGTGTGGCGAGAAGGTAGCCGATTCAGACTCGGAGGGCGTGGACACGCGCGACTACCTGCCTCACCATGATCACGCGAGACGACCCAAGCCCATCAAGGCGAGGTGGGATATTAGCTTTAATTACAATAACAATAAGGTCGACAGTTGTATGTCATTTTTATATTACATACAACTTTCGACCTTATCTAACTGCTTATGCACTTAGACGCTTCGATCAACCTGAAATGCGGCGTGGCCACATTGCGCGCGCGGGAGAGTGAATACGAGCATTAGGCGACCACTAGCATTATAATAAGGTGACGAGAACTGTGTGTGTTGCGATTAATAACATAAGCTGGGACTGGTAGAGTTATAGAAAAAGTTATTTGTTAATGTGTTAATGTTTTTGCAATTCTGTCCCTAGAGTTATCTATATTTAAGTTATGTAAAGTTCTCTGTTGTTATTTTCTTCGCTACAGTTCAAATGCACCTTTAAAATAAAGAGACGAGCCTTAGGTCTTGTTTTTTTATTCAATTTATCAAGGGCTTTTTCTAACTCTACTACCATATGCTGTTTTATCAATTTTTATGTACCTAATACATGTTAAACATAATTTTGTTTGCAAACTGCGCTGTCCCATAGTCGCCTGTAACGACACTCGAGATTTATTCTCAAGAGCTTTAACATTATAAGACTTTTTACTTTTTTTTATTTTTTAGTTTCAAGTGCTAATTGCTGCACTGAAGCTAAATTAAATATTTATAAAATTTATAAAATACACTGGCTGGGTCGGGTAGGCGTTTAATTTTTTCACTGTATTTTATAAATTTAATAAATATTTACGACTTCTTTATAAACATATTTAATTTGAGTACTTGTTTGTATCCAGGGCGGGTTCTTCGGACAACCTGCTGGGCGGAATAACAGCTTCGAGCCCGGGCGGTTCCAAAGTATTTCAGCCCACTGGGGGCGCCTTCAAATCCACGCACGCTGATACCGGTTAGTATTTATTTTATTTTTCTTTTCTTTATGTGCAGTATGAATAATGTCCAGTAAAAATAAAAAAAGTTAGAAATGTCTAAAATATATTCAATCAAAAGTCGTCATTTCTTAATTAGAGTCGTAACAAATGTAGTGTAAGCTTAAATATATTGTAATTTAAATTGATTTCCACGATTCGAACAGCGCTTTTTAATATGAAAGCTTTTATATTTACATCACACGATGTAACAAAACAATGTTTTTCCAGGTGAAAACCACCGGCAATGGTTCACACACCTCAAGACGAGTATGCCCAACCAAGTGCCTATATCGCCGCATCCTTCCCAATCAATGTCTTCCAGCACTCAAAGCCTAACCAACAGCGTCCAAGGCATATCTCTAAGCACACCGAACTTATCCACTCAAGCGGCATTGGACAACGCTATAGCGTCTATAATGAACTCGCCGACCTCTAGTGGTGTCCAAGTGATATCGACTGGGATGTCGATACCGCACTCGATGCCGCAATCGATGCCGCAGTCGATGCCGCAGTCGATGCAATCGATGTCGATGGCACAGTCGATGGCGCCTTCGCAGACATCGACGGCTTTCAGCAATGCTTTGGTGAAGAGTGTGACGCTGGTGAAGAGGAATATAGGCGATAATACTACAGGTATATTTTTATTAAATTAGTTAATAGGGCTTACAAATCGGAATGAAACGGTTGTTAAAATGGGATATATAATAAATAAATAAATCACAAACTCTCAAAGGTAGGAAAAATTCATACACTGACTTCAAACACTTGTCATGCTATAGACAACAAGGTTACCAATAGGAATTTTGAAAACATATTGAAAACGACAACATAAAATCAAAAGTTCCAAATCATTAAAAGTACGAATGACAAATACGCAACAGTTCTTCAATAAAATTCATTAACCATTTTATGTAGGATTGTACAAAAAAGTTCTTGCAATTGTTTTATAGGATACGAGTGTAATAAACATAGAGCAACACTAGCCTCCGGCGGACCGGAGGGGAGTAGCCATACGCAAGCGTTCCCCTCTGTCAAAGTACAAGTCCACGCGGACCTATGCGTACAATAAAACTAGTTGCAGCCCGCACTGCTCACTAGACTGAATCTAGTTGCGCGGGTAAAACGACGTCCTAGAAAAATGCCGAATTGTTCAGTTTTTTGCTGCAAAAAGAGATCTGCCACGTCAAATTTACAAAAAGATGGCGTTACCTTTCATATGTAATTAATTTAGATCACATTATTACTATGTATTTCTCTTTATTCAAAAAAATACAATAATAAGCGGCCGTGTTGTTTTGGATTTGTTTACCAACTGAGGCCGCTTGCCCTCGTACAATATGTGGATCGGTCAAACGACTGATCCGAGTCTGTATCCAAGTTTACGCTGTCACTGAGCGATAGTGTTGTTATCATTTTCATCGATAAAAATGACAAAGGTAAAGTCTAGACAGCCACGTCTCTCGTGCATTTAATCATTTTTAGATTAGGTAATGTTTTCTAATTTAGTGAAATGTATTTTAATATAGTATATATATATAATATATCTGTTAAAATTGATTCAAGTTAAATATAAAACTAATTAAATATTTTTTTCTAAAGTTTTTGCGAACACTACACGTTGAAATGAAACAACTTTTACGGATTTACTCGCGTTTATTTTACACGTTTTTTTTCGCGTTTTTTGTTTTGTGGAATGACATTTACTACCTGCAAGTAGAGGGTGTTGCCATGGGTTCCCCTGTTTCACCCGTCGTCGCGGATATCTTTATGGAAGACTTCCAGGAGAGTGCCCTGAGCACAGCACCGGTAACCCCTAGGTTCTACAAGCGGTACGTAGATGACACTCACTATTCTACCAACTGGTAAAGTATCTGCTTTTCTAGATCATCTTAACTCTATACATCCAAAAATACAATTCACAATGGAGTTAGAGGCAGATAGTAAGTTAGCTTTCTTGGATATTTTAATCATCAGGAATCTGGACCATAGTTTGAGTCACACTGTGCACTGTAAAGTAACCCATACAGATAGGTACCTCAATGGTGATTCTCACCACCATCCTAGACAGTTAGGCAGGCACGCGGCATCTGTGACAACTAAAAGTACCACGGCTTTGTCACAGAAAACGCAATAAACCAACCACAGTCGAGCGCCAACCTGCTGTACTTCCATATATGAAAGGTGTCACTGACAAGATTGGACATATCTTAAAGCGAGCTTCAATCAACACTTACTTCAAGCCGCCGAAGAAGATCAACCATTTTTTACGACCTGTCGAGTACAACATACCCCTTCAAAATGCAGGCGTGTACAAACTGGACTGCGACTGTGGGCTTTCTTATATCGGGCATAGGCGCGAAAATAAGTCTGACGTATGCGAACACTCCCTAGAAGGGCCCAACCGTTACATCAGATTTGATAAACCACAAATACTCGTTAGAGAACAACGATTCATCCCTAGGATGATGCGCAAGGCTATTGAAATTAAAAAACATCCTAATTTTAATAGAGAAGATGGTTGGAATCTGCCACCAGCCTGGGATCCCAACATACAAAATATTAAATCCAAGCCCCAACACCATACTGCCAGACCAAAAGATACTGTAAGCTCTTTCTGCGTAAAACGCAACGCACCTGATGAAATTTAAATGAGGGTATACAAGCTACCAACTAATTATGAGATGACCAACACCTCAGTCTCCCTGTGACCACGGACCCTGCAAAGGGTCCGAAACGTCAGGATAAACATTAAATAAGTAATGTGTAAAATAAACGCGAGTAGATCCGTAAAAGTTGTTTCTAATTAAATATATTACTAAATGACAACCTCCGTGGCCCAGTGGTGTACGTAGTGGACTACTGACCTCGGGGTTGTGTGTTCGATTCTCACAGAAGACAAACATTTATTTGATGAACTTACCTGAGTTGAACGAATGTAGAATGTAGTGTCTAAAGATTTTATTATATAAATAGTTTTTGTTATTATTGTTTTAATACATTATAACATTATTTCATTATATTATAAAAAGTCAGTTTACATGAGAAATTCAGCAGAAATGAAAATCAATTAATTTGTGCATAGTTTTGTTTTATTAAAAACGGATTCTAGGTAAAACATCAACATTCGATAATCCTTTCATATTTCTTTATTTAATAACTTTTGTAACTTACCCATGTAAACTGACTTTTTGAAAAGATTCTGAATGATATCGTAATAAATAAATCCTTTTTATAACATCTCACCTGTGTCCCACTTTTAAACCATTATCCTAACCGAGTTCTCGAACTTATCGATACATGCATATCGACAATGTCGCAGCCACGGCAGTCGCAACTTGTCAATGTAGCTGCCTCACCCCCCGCAAAAAATGACAGACAAATCTGTATCGGGAATAAACGCTATGGCTACTCCCCTCCGGTCCGCCGGAGGCCCGTGTTGCTCTATGGTAATGAATTACCTCATTTACGTTGAAGTAGTTGACGGACAAACTTTTTAACACCTATCAAAACGATATTTTTATTATAAGAATTATATGGGAATAACAATCATTTAAGTCCCATGAATTTAGTGTTTATTTGCCACTTTCACTTGGATAATTTTTTTTTGTGTTTGTTATTATTGCTTCATTATCACGTCATCATTGGGGAAACCGTTTGTATTTAATTCTTCTAAACTCCAGGTCCGTTGACGCTTTCCGTGGATGCGTCAGGCAACCTCCTAATCAAAGCGAGTCAAGCCAGCGAGCATCCCGCCAGCGCGGAGCCCCATCTGCAGTATGTGCAGCTTCAGCGTCTCTACGTGCCGTTCAGCAGTGGTGAGATATTATTTTTTTTAGCTAGCATATTTAGCTAGTTTCAAAGTTATTTTTCTTACAAGTTATATGTATAAATAAACAATATACTCTAATATATTATGATAATAGAATTTAGTGAATGGTAGTGATAAATAATTGTCCCCCCAACCCTTTGAGTAATTTAAAGTATCAGTAAAGATGTAGGGCTTTACTGAGATCTCACGCGGATTTTCTTGAGAGAATCTATCTAGTGACGTTGCCCTGTTTTGTTTTTTTATTTGCTAACACTCATCCACGTTCACGGTTAATAATCCACCATTATTTATTCGACATAACACAAATGTTAGAAGAAAAAAATGCCACATATATGACTCTTCACTTTCCCGCCAAGAAGTCTGATATCAACCTTAACGCCTTTGGAATGCGGAATAATAAGTACGGTGTGACTTATCATGGAGCTGTAAATACCACTGAAATTGTTACTGGTATTTTGAGTACCGGTAATTTTTTAGTGATTTCATCGTCCTTGAGATTGTCGAATTGAAATATCAAATCGTAGAATTATATTGATTCGAATTTTTGGGATATACTTGTTTTAATGTTGGTGTTGTGTCCCATCGCGTTGTTTAGGTACATATGGTATGATTTGATTTTTTAATAGAGTTGTCGTTGTTGTTTACAATATTTTATTTCTTATGTCGATAATTTGATGTTTTCTCTTACAGAAATGGATGTCAATAAGAACCACAATCAAACTGTGCAAACTGGCCAATCCGTGATAGTATCGCAAAGCAATAACCAGACAGTGCCTAAGCCCACAAATGTGTAAGTATCTTCGTTCCTTTTGATTTTTTCGTTTCTTTTATTTTGTTTTACATTTTACACCTTTTTGTTGTATTTCTCATGCATCTTCCAATCTTCATCTTCATATTTATAACATGAAAACTGTCTGAATTGACAATAACATTTTAACCAACTTAATAACCTTAACCACTAGTCCCAAACCCAACGGTCTAAAGGTTAATAAAATGTTCCATTTTAAAAATCCACATATTATATTTAAATTCAAATAATTAATTTCACAAATATGATATAAAAGTTATTACAATTTTTGTTCCAGTACCCTTCATGAACACTGATATTATCTAGTTTTGATTCGTCATAGGGCTCGTTCTAGTCCACCTGGTTATCTACTACCATCATATCCAAGTCTGTCGCGATAGCAACAATGTTGTTTGAATAAAAAAAAAGGAAAGAAATGAAATTTAATTGGGACAGAACAGTTCAAACATACAGATAAAAATGGAGAAAAGCATAGGAGTGTCCCAAAACGGTTCCGACTCAGCAAAATGCTAGCCTTAGGTTAGCGCTGATCTTCCGTCGGAACCGGTTTAGGTGATGCTGCGATGGCAACACAAAAGTAACATACAAAAATAAAATAAAAGTATAAAAACAAAAATAGCAGCCTTATCAAAAATGGAATAGATTGATAAAAAAAAAAATATATAGGCTGGTTATAGGTTTGTTTCGACAGTTAGAGATTAGATAGCCAGTTCTTCATTGGTTGTTGGTTGAGAATTCCATATGAATTGCGGTTCCGTCTTCGGCCTTATCGTCACTTATTTGATTTTGATTTTTATAAAGTATTTTTCTTATGAAAATCCAAATGACAATGACATTGTCAATACACTATCATTATAATTTACAAAGGCCAGCAGTAGGTAGCACATAAGGGTGCACTTAATTCACCTGGGTGAAATAAGTATACTATTTGGTAGACTTAATGCACCCAGGTGATATCAGCCAGGTGAATTAAGTCTACTAAACCTGAGGTTTCTCGTTATGTCGCACTTATTATAATACTTGGTACGTGTTTGTTGTTAGCCAATGGGAGAGCCCCGTAGAAGAAGCCCGTCCATTCCCACTGGCGCCAACGCCCGCGCAACTCGGTCGCGCGCCGCTCCAAAAACGGCTCAGTCGAGGTAACTATTACAGTTTACTAATAAAACCTACAACATAGTACAACATAGTACATACAACATAGTATAAAATCAAGTCGCTCCAGCTGACCGTACGCTTAAATGAATTACGCAACGGATTTTTAAAGCTTTGAATATATATTCCGTGTTTTGTTATCTACCATATAAACTTAATTTCAAATTAAAGAAGATATTAACGGAATATCTATTCAAAGCCTACAAATAAACAAAGATTACGCTTCGAATAACTATTCCGCGTTTTGTTTCCTACATGTACACGTCATTTCAATTTAAAGTAGAAGAGATTATACATCAAATATCAAATATCTATTCAAAGCTTATAATCTGTTTACTAAGTATGAGGGAAAATGTTTAATATTTTTGCAGGCACATCGACCGGCTCTAACGGCAGTGTGGAACAAACAACGCCCCGCTCGGAAAGCGGCCCACCCACTCCTCACGAGATCATCGAATCGTTGCCTTCGCCTAAACACGCGGACTTACCCAGCCCTATGGTCAAAAAGAGCCTCTTCAAGAAGGGCAACGAGGATGGGCGAGACAGGTGAGGATATAAATGACACTTAATGAATGGTGAAGTTCCAATACCTTCTAACTACCAAAGACAAAACTTTACACACAGTAAATAAAACGTGTTTCTTGAAAACTAAAATGAATAAATCCATTTACTTATATGGAGAAAATACAAATAGGGAAAGCTAAAGTTTGAATTAAAAAATTATGCGTTAAAAATAGTTTTGTAGTCAATGATATAAGAAAGTCAATTTCTCGAAAAAAAAATAGAAAATATTGGCACTTCACTGTCGATATGTACACACGGCGGCAGATCAACCTACCCAAACCTGTCAAATTTCTCCAATGAATATTGATCCTTATAACCAAATCTTAAAGTTCAAAATTGATTGTAGAAATTTGACAGTTTTGGGTAGGTTGATCTGCCGCCGTGTGTACAGTCACGAGCACTAACATGTAAACAATGAACTTAATACAATGGAATAAGAGTCAAAACTACTTAAAAGCGCATAATTGTTTTAAAAGAGGTTACTATGATATTTTTTTCTCTGTTATAACTTTTAAGTTAACAAATCTTGTTTCTGCAACTAGCAAAATGAAGTCAATTAAATGAAAAATCATGTCATCAAATATCACTTTCATATGTTTTGTAATTGTTGGGAAAAATCAAGATCCCCGCCACGTTTTCCAATGCGTCGCCTTAATTTGAAGTGATGGAGTTGTGCGAAAAAGTGCCCGTAAATGGGGCCATATAACTACGTGAATTGCGTGGCATCGCTCCGAGCATTAGATTTCCAAACATTCCAAAATCCATCTCTAATTTGGAGTGATGGGGTGATGCGAATGGAGTGCCCGTAAATGGAGGGGGGGGGGGGCTTTAGAGCCTTAGAAGCTCGAGATGCCAATACAATACACGTTATGTAGTCTAGCGTTAGGTCCAAGACATCGTATTCATTTCCGAAGAGCTTTACCAGGTATTTCAAGGGATGCATGATCAATAAATGGTTAAAAATATATTTACATTCAATTTAAATAAGGTTTAAAGCGTAAGTTTAAGTAAACTATAGTTTGAAAGAGAAATGTTGACAGTTTTAGTCAAAATCATACTGTAACCTGTACAGTAAGGATTTCTTTATACTGGCACCCATAAACAACCGTTAGTTTCTATGACAAAGCGCCAGACTTCACTGCGCAAGTAAAACTTGCACAGAGGACCATCTACATTACATAATGCCAGATTAGAACCCGTCGAAGCGCGTTCTTCATCCAGTACTCATAATACTATTGTCTCAAGAGAGTCGCCTCAAGGACACGTATAGCCCACTCTATTTTTACGAGTTATCCAGACTTGTAAAGCGCGCTAACTTGATGTATGAAGAGCACAACTAACAGTTTCCACCAGAGCCGTGAAATCTATATATTATTACGTAAAGCAAAACGTTGAACCCCTTTTTTACGAAAATTGCGCGGACGGAGGAATGAAATTTCGCACACTTAATAGATATATAGAGATGGTTATCCGAATGTTAATATTTAAAAAAAATTATGCATAAAAATACATTAAATCAATAAAACAAACATTACACACTCTACTGTATTTGACACACACGCATATGTATTTGACACACGCGCATATTAAACTTTTCAAAAATTTCAAAAAAGCAAGAAGAGCGGCCGAAATCTGTCAATGCTAATCCAAACTCACATTCTATCTTTTTTAATTTTTCATTGCTTAGGATACAATCCGTGCAGCCTTAACAAAATTACTGTCGAATTTCGACCACTCTGGGCGACTAGTATAAGCATAAGCTAAGTATAAGATAATTACTACATAGTTTGTAGCCTGAAATAAAGCGATTGTAATAATTTGTAGCCTAATTGGGTAGTTGACTGGTTAGTCAATAGAAAAACTATTTAACAATGTCAAAACGTTTTTTTTTTCAATAGAAATTGTATGGGAATTGAAACTATGACGTCATTTTTTTGTTCCGTCAATTGAGGGGGTTTTTTAATAACTTTTTAGGTTAGATTGGAAATTCATGCATAGGTCAAATAAAAAAATTGTTTAATGTTTTTGACGGCCTCCATAGTCGAGTGGCTCGCACGCCGGCTTCTGGTGTTGCGATCTCCAAGGTCCCGGGTTTGATTCCCGGTCAGGTCAATGTAGATTGGAACTGGGTGGTTGTGGTACCATCGTTGTTTCTGATTTCAACACAAGTGCTTAAGCTACTGTCTTTGGAGTCAGAGCAATGTATGTGGTGTTGTCTAATATTTACTTATTACTATTTATTTTAATGAAAAGTTACGTGAATTCATTTATACGTTGAATGTTCTGGAATTAATTATTGTAGTTGTAAACGTCCCTATTATAAAGATATAGGGCAGCGAGTATTCCCTGACAGTGCGCTCCTCCGCAGGGTCTTGGAGACGGTGAACTTCGAGCAGAAGTTCAGCATCCTGCCGCAGTTCAAGCCGGAGGCCTGCAGCCCCGGCGCCATGGTGGTGCCTTGCAGCCCCCAGCTGTACCTCAGGAAGAAACACACCAAGATGGGTACGTTACGCGTATTTACGAGCGTATTATATTAATTCAATCTCTTGTTTGACGTCCTGAATGGGTAGTAGTTAAAAAAATGTTTGGATGAAACAAAAGCACTTTTCTAAAGTATATTTGAATAAAAAATATTTGACTTTGACGGCTCGCTATGATTTTGCCAGTGATCTATTGTAGATGTGAGTCGAAGGCGAAAATTCTTTACTCAAACAAACATGGCGTAATGGCCTTGTGGGCGGGCAGGGTGAGGATGACTATGCTGTTTTTTTCAGTTGTCTTTATGTGTAGACTTCATTTCCACTTCACTCAAGGGGAGTGGAGTCATTACCGTGCTACCTATAAAAAAGACGTTTTTAGTAAGCAATTTTAAATCATCATTTAATTAATCAGGACTCACAGAACAGACTAATTTAAGACGTCTAGCATAGGCTAGTAACGACAGCAGACGTCCGTGACTTTGTCAGCGCGAAGCCGAGGAATTAAAATAAATCTTATAAAATCGGATGCCTATACCTTGTGAAGAACCCTTAAAACCCTTATTCAGTTTACAAGTAGCTCTTGTGAAAGTCGCTATGCCATCGGTTCTGAAAAGAACCGGCAAGAAACTCAGCAAGCGTCCAGCTCTTTTCTCCCGTCTGCGTCAAAAAAATTGGAAAATGCCCTATCATAGCAGGACACTTTCTATTACAAATAAACACAAAAAATATAGAAGACAACCACAACATGTAAAAAACAAAATAAAAAATTCTAAGTTATTTTACACCAGGCAAAAGTTTCAATTTCCACAATGTCATACAGTACCACTACAGTACTCTAATAAAAGTCAAAAATTGTTTAAGGAAAACAAAGTCAAACTATAGTAATTAATACTAACAATAAGATAAGTATGCAAGAGCAGACCAGCCTCCACAGTCGGCACCCGTTCACGAGTATGACATATGAATCAGCCATCGCTTCGCTCAACCATATTTTAGGGAACAAACTCAGAACAATAACTAAAGATATTCTGAGGAGGAACTCAATATCCCAGTTCGTTAGCATTATAGATTTGTTTATCTTATGCTAGCGTTTAGTCTATTATTCTATATTACTACTTACCTTTTTCAGTCCCACTTGAGGACTTAATAGTTTTCTATCGAGTGCAATTTTCAGTTCAAATCTAGTATTGAGACACTACGGCTAGTCACTTTTGTTAATTCTTTTGTCAATGCGACTGTGTATTTATTGCGTGGATTGTGTGGAACATTCCATTCATTAGTGTAGATGTATCGTCCACAGAGGAGGAACCAACCGTGGTGACCCCACAGCTGGAGGCGGAAGTGATGAACGGCGTTAGCATGCCCACGCCGCACTCGTACGGAACGCCGCACACCACCACTAAGCTGGTGGGGAACACCTTCTTCGGGCCCGACTTCAACCTGGACTCTTACCGGGGTGAGTTGATATGAAAGTATGGACTCTTACAGGAGTGCGCCGTAGATTATAGGGGTTACATTGAACAGAAGAAAGTAGTATTAAGAAGCTCTTGGGCTTGTTTCACACGTACTACAACCACAACACGTAAGGGGGCGCTAATTTGTATGAAAATTAATAGTTTAAGTTGGCCCGTGTGCCACATTTTGCCGTCATTATTGACTGCGTGTTTGATACCGACTACATCGCAGCCACAACGCAACCACCAGCGACATCGCGAACTAGCCGGAGTCGAACTGTCTTTTTGTACGCAACCACAAGAAACCGCAGCGACACTATTCACACGTAACCACAGCTTTACCACCTTTTGTTGCGACGGTGCGGTGTGGTTGTGGTACGCCTGAAACAAGCCTTACTCTTCTCCGAGACGCAAATGGTTGGACGACATCCATCAGTGGACTGGACTTCGCTTTCGTTGGTTAAAATATGCTACATACTCGTAGAAGCTGAAAGTTTTGTGTACTGATCTCCGCACTTCAAAATAAAGATGGCACTTAATGGTGATGATGACGACTCTAACAGCAGTGCGTAGCAGTAGCCTAAAGTATACTCTGACAAGGTGAGTCGCTATATACTAATATGGCCTACGGCTCGAAATATTCTAGAATAGACTACACAGGGGTAAGTCACAATATGAACAGAACAGAACCCACGCTGGTGACGCCACAGCTAGAGGCAGAGGTTATGAGCGGCGTTAGCATGCCGACGCCGCACACCACCACCAAGCTGGTAAAGAACACCTTCTTCGGACCTGACTTCAACCTGGACTCGACAGGGGCGAGTTGATATGACAGTACTCTTACAGGAGTGCGTCGCAGTAGGCTTAGTGTATACTACAAGAAGAGTATTCTTACAAGGGGAATATTTCCTAATATGGTCTAGAGGTGAGTCGCAATATATATATATTTGTTGATGTTACTTGTATGTTACACATAAATCCTTATATCGATGATTTTATGTGTGATCACTTTCGCAATCATTTTTTTATGGATGTCCTTACAACTTCAATCAATCATTGATTATTGGTCAAAGCATAAAACAGTTTTTAAAATGTGAAGCTTTATTGTATGTAACATAAGACAAAAAGTAAAAATATCTATTTTTTTTCATTTTCCCCCCAACACTTCCGTGACCGAGTGGCAAGGGCCTTATGTTGGGAACCCTTCACTTGATTATTCAAATTACTCACGTTGTTCTCACGTAGAGCCGTTAAAATCCTCATTTTCTCAACAATCTTCTACTGTTACAGCGTCTGAGAGCGTGGACGAGATGTCTCCGCGCACTCCCTGCTCAGGCAGTGCCGCAAACGCGGGAGCTCGCGGCGAGGCCGGCCACCGCCGCGTGCTAGAACAACGGCGGACGCTCGTACTCAAGCTGTTCAAGGAGCACGGCATGTTCCCCAGCTCACAGGCCACCACCAACTTCCAGGTGAGTTGTGATACCATGACTCATCCCTCACTGTAGCGAGGCTGGCCACCGCCGCGTGCTAGAACAACGGCGGACGCTCGTACTCAAGCTGTTTAAGGAGCACGGCATGTTCCCCAGCTCACAGGCCACCACCAACTTCCAGGTAGGTTGTGACACCATGACTCATCCCTCACTGTAGCGAAGCCGGCCACCGCCGCGTGCTAGAACAACGGCGGACGCTCGTACTCAAGCTGTTCAAGGAGCACGGCATGTTCCCCAGCTCACAGGCCACCACCAACTTCCAGGTGAGTTGTGACACCATGACTCATCCCTCACTGTAGCGAAGCCGGCCACCGCCGCGTGCTAGAACAACGGCGGACGCTCGTATTCAAGCTGTTCAAGGAGCACGGCATGTTCCCCAGCTCACAGGCCACCACCAACTTCCAGGTGAGTTGTGACACCATGACTCATCCCTCACTGTAGCGAGGCCGGCCACCGCCGCGTGCTAGAACAACGGCGGACGCTCGCACTCAAGCTGTTTAAGGAGCACGGCATGTTCCCCAGCTCACAGGCCACCACCAACTTCCAGGTGAGTTGTGACACCATGACTCATCCCTCACTATAGCGAGGCCGGCCACCGCCGCGTGCTAGAACAACGGCGGACGCTCGTACTCAAGCTGTTTAAAGAGCACGGCATGTTCCCCAGCTCACACGCCACCACCAACTTCCAGGTGAGTTGTGGCAATAACCTGTCATGTAACGCGTCGCTACGAGCAAAGCTGGACAAAAAATCAACTTACAGATCTTTACAATAAAGATTGTGCTTCGGAAAACATCGGAAACAATCGTATTGGAGATTAATTACAGAAATGGTTGACATAAATAATTTAGTCCTGCATAAAATAAACGCAATTGAGTTAGCTGATCCTACTATACTCGTACTATTATAAACGCGAAAGTTTGTAAGTATGGATGTTTGTTACTCTTTCACGTAAAAACTACTGAATGGATTTGGATGAAATTCGGCATACAGATAGTTTATAACCGGGAATAACACAGGATACTTTTTATCCAGATATTCCCACGGGAACGGGAACCACGCGGGTGAAACCGCGAGCGGCCACTAGTACAGAATATTTATTCTGTGATGTACTGTTTCTGAATGCTACTAAACTAGTAACTAGTTACTAAGGTACTGTTAAACAGTATGAAGGAATTTGCTGTCGGTTTTATTTTAGACAGCAAAATTATGAAGACGCTCGAAATACTTATAATTGGTCTACCATCCTAAAAGCAGCTATTGTGAAAGTTGTTTAGCTTATCCAATCGTGCTACTCGGTTCACCACCGAACTCCTCAATCAAACTACTAAAGATGTTTACTTATGTTATATTTGCCCATTCCCCAGGCCACTCACATGGACATCTTCCCCACGAAGATGTCGCTGCAGCTGAAGATCCGCGAGGTGCGCCAGAAGCTGATGGCGCAGTCCAACCTCACGCCGCACTCGGAAGTCAACACGCCTACCAGTTAGTACACACCCATTTCTAACTTCACTACACAGCTGTTTCAACTTCAACACGCATGTGTTTAGAACTTCAATACCAGTCAGTACATAATGTTTTAATTTGATTGGTTTTGGTCGGTGTTTAAATTTCAATACACATGAGTTTTAGCCAATTATTAGCAGTTTATACTGTTGAAATGCGTCTAATATGTGTTCGTACTGTGAAAACTTGCAACTATTAGACAATATAACCCAGAAAAAAAATTGCTGCAATTTCATCATTAACATTTCTTACTTTACAATGGCCTAATTTTATTTTGCTAATAAGCAGCTTGCTTGCTTGCTTGCTTGCTAATAAGCAGTCAAGTTCAGACATTATTCATTTTATACCTAGCTCGTTTCGTGTTGTTGCAGACGTGAACTCCCCGATCGTGTCTGCGGCGTTGCAGCCGACCTCGACGGCCAGTTAGCGATGTGGGTACACCATCTCCATTGTTGTGCAGGAGTAGGCATTAAACATCCGCTGGTAGATTTAGGTATAATAAACTTTGCCCTTTAACCGTTTTGAAGGCAATGGCAGCTGTATTGCCACACACTATTGAACTTTATGCGTTTGGAATAAGATTGAAATTACAGCGATATAGCCCTTTGTGGCCGGAAGACTTAATGTTGAGCTAGACAAAACTGCGTTGTCATAATCGTAGCCTCAGCTAATTTGTATCCAGCCAGTAAGCCTACTATTATAAGCCTATTGGTTGTTGTGCGAGTGGCTGGGGGAAAACAAAATAGATCTACAACAATATTGTTCAGTTTGTTGTATCGTGCAGTGTGAGGTAATGGTATGCTCCTTGGTAATGCTGCCATTAAATACTGAACCTTGTTCAAAAATAAAATGAAAAATTACAACAAGTTATGCTTGATAATTGCAATGCAGATGTCAACTAAAATCGAACCATATGTAATTTTGATATGGTTGTAACGAAAAATATATTATGCAGTACGAGTTAGGGTTAAAGGGTTAAGGTAGGTAATACCTTGTACATTCACGGTGTAGACAAAATGTGTGCACTCAAGGCACTTGTGACCCTTATTGCCAAGTATATAAAGTTTATATTGTGTTAAAATTGTTTTAGTGTTGGTTACACATCACGTCATAATTTGTGTTTTTTAAAGATACCATTCCCGTTGCATAACAGTATATCGCTACAAACTGTTCTCGTATCAATATCTATCAAATACGATCAAATATGTATACAATTTTAACAAACACGAAACTTTATTCCATTAGCAATAAGATTCACTATACTGTAAAAAGTTATACACATTTCAACATTCGAATGTACAGTCGAGTTCAATAATATGTATACACTTTTGACAGTTAGTAACCTTTATTTACCTTGTAATAAGAATCAACACCTGTCAAAAGTGTATACATATTATTGAATCTACCAGCTGAGGTGTTTTTAAAACGAATGTCTACGAACTATACACAATACACACAATAAACAAATATTTACAATTTCATATCGATTGACATTTATGTTTAAAACAAGTACGGTATTAAACATGATTATTGTCAATTTAAATGAAAATTGATGATATTTATTGTCGTGTGTAATCGTAATATTTGCCATACAATGGAGTAAGAGTGTTTCCTGTAAAATGATTACTTTAAATCTATGCCTGAGTGCATTTAAATGATGATGAATAATTATGTTTTCACATCGTAGAATTAATCTGCCTCTAATCCCAAATTTTTGGATATAACAAAGAAAATACAAAAAAGCTATTTGTTACTATTATACTTGTAGTATATTGAAATGAAAGGTTGTATTGTCTATGTTGGCTAAATACCTGTTTATATAAAGATCTTCCAAATTAAAACACTATTTATGTTATTGTGCGAATCGGATGCTGTTTGTGTTGCTCGCTATAAAGAAAGGCAAAGCTGGGGTTTTGTTTCATTGTTCAATAAGTAACTTATTTAGAGAGCTCTTTCAATATTTAGAGAAAAATATGACTGTTATCGTATTATATTATACAGCAGTTTTCATAAAGGTATTGGCATTTTCTGTCTTCTCTTGTTGATACAACATATCTAAGACCAAAGCATATTGTTATTATCAAGATATATTTAATTAAATCATCACATAAGAGCATACAAGGAGCACAACGTTACCTACCTACGTTTTAACTTAAAACGTAGATGCGTTGTGCTCATGCTCATATAAGATAGAAACTGCTTAAAACTGGAATACAAGCTATAGGATACAAGAAAAGACAGGAAATTACAACACAATTTTAAAATGGCTTTATAATGTAATAATACTTTGTCCGATGAATTAGTGTAATTAAAAATCAGCCCTGTGTTTTTAGTAACTGTGTGAAGCTAGCGTCAGTTCTTCAATAGGTTTAGTAAAATGCTTTTCTTAAAAAGATACATTTCTTATTAAAAAAAAGCTAACTTCTTAGATGCAGAGAAAAGCAAACACGATTCCAGCTTTGGCTACAAGAGTTGTACTGTTCAGCTCATATGTATAAGTTGTGTCTATTGTAGTTAAAAATCGTATAATAAAAGCTAGCGATAATTTATGAATGTGGAGGTAATGCTAATAAAAGCAAAATGGTTGTTGGGAGAGTATTTTTAAAGTCATCTCAACATCTGGATGAGCATTTCATCAACCTCATCGTCCAGACACAATAGAAAAACACAAAAAAATGTATCAAACCATAACTTATCGCGTTAAGTGTATCTTATGTATTTCGTTTCCATGCCTGTAGGGTTTTAGTGCGATATTATAAGTTGCAATTGCGTATTTTATATTGCATCATTATGTATTTATTTGTTTAAAGGTAGCACATTACTCACTATAGGCACGATCTCAATATATTTGTATAAATATGTAAGTCCTTATAGTTGGTTTGTGTGTCAGGTTGTGCATTTGTTGCGGTGTGTTTTGTATACGTTACGTTGTATTCTAGTGGCGGTAGCCAAAGTAACATTAAGAAAACGATAGCGAAGTTCGAAAAGAATATAATGTATGGGATTGACATAAGATTGACCACGTGATTTAGCGCGGCTTATGTCAATCCCATACATTTTATTCTTTTCGAACTTCGTTATCGTTTTTTAAATGTTACTTTGGCTAAGCGTGCTGTTGCTTCATTTATCTACATTGATAGATCGATCTTTATTTCGGGGAACTACCCGCTCAATTTAATTACGTTAATTCAATTCTATCCTCACTAGTAATTCGTTCATAAAAATATATGTATAATATGAGAAGATTTCGACTTAAATTCATACGCGTGCGATTATAATAGTGTTGTATCTATGTTAATTTTCGATAGCACGATATAAAACAGCACGTCCTGTGTGTTTTATAAAACGAGAAGCCCGACGTTTGACACGAATTGCTCGAAGCCTAATCTATTATAACTCCGTTTAGCTATTAAGTACAGTAAATATATTGTTATATATCGTTGTTCAGGGGCAAATCGCATCTAGATACTGTCATTGAGAGGGCGTTTTGGAGAGTATGGATATTAGTGATTTCATATTGAAGTTGAAAATGTATCTGCTCTTGTTCAAATGGACAATTCGATCATACTTCAATCTTATCAAATCCGCTTTCTTTAGTACTTTTTTCTTCTTTAGATTTTACATTTTTTCAGTTATACTGATACACACTACTTGATTGGTATACTGATTTTTATACATCTGACTCCATAAAAATATGGTTTGATGATTCCTTAATTCAATGCTGCATTTATATATCGATTTCAGAATAAATCCCTCATATATTATTATATGCTTTGCTAATTCTCGAGACGAAAACACAAAAAAAAAAACTCATATTATGTCGGTCTGTCAATTCTTAATATCATTAACACAACAAATTTATGGCCGAATGTGTTGTGATGGAAATTAAACATTTTGAACTTTGGTGCGTATTCTATATTTTAAGTCTAATTATTTTATATTGTTTCTATTTATGTTGTGATGTTGGTCTTCCACGTGTTTGAGAATATTTCGTTTATTAGATTAATATCTACTTATTATTTCTATGTACAGTGACTTATGTTAAGTGTTCATTTTTCGATGTCGTGTTTAAATAAGAAGTAGGTGCAAACATTAACAAAATAATAGATGAATACTAGTAGTTTCATAAAAGTCAAAATGTCTTTTCTATCAATAACGAAGCAAGGTGAACATGTAAAATCATATGAAAACCATTATCAGCAGTGGTTTACAAGCTCAAATCATTATTGACACTAGGTAAATCAATATTTATAAATATAATAATCTCATTGTAAATATTAGATTTATTTTAATCTAGTGTAAGAGTTCCCGGCTCTCAAAGTAATTAAGTTTTTATTTAGATATTGCTAATAATATAGATAAAAGATGAGAAATATATATAATTTATAATTGAAATTTCGGCCAATACCAGATGTTATGTATATCAAAATTGTATTTTTAAATGATCTCTTCGGCGTAAATAGTATTTAGATAATTGCTTTAGGAGTCCGGACGTAAAATGAATTTATTAAAAATATAAATGTAAGAGATATTTTCGCACTGTTAAAATATAATCTTAATAAACAAGTCTGGGTAGTACCGAGTCTAGAAGCTACGACGGTTTGTCTATATCATATCATAAACAAGAATGGAGATGTATCTTTTAAACATAACATATATGTTAACATGGAAGTATTAAGTACATACTAAGAATATCTTGAAGGTACTTTTTGCTACTATTACGTTAAATTACTTGTAGCTTTGAGACTGGGTATGGCAACCGGTGTAGTCAATTGGTAATGTCATATACACTTTTCAATCATAGCTTACATACAACTGTTGTTACCAATTAGTCATATATAATACAATCACACATTTTATATTGTTATGTACACTAGTCTGAATTACTGGGTATGAAATGCAACCCCGCTCTAGTACTTAAAAATGTAACTTTGTTTGTTTAGACTGGAGTTGTAATGCTTGCCTGTTAGTTCAGAACAGTAACAAGTCGGTTTTGTGGTCGTATATTTTTTATTGTCGAAAGACTTGAGATGAACGGAATAACAACTTCAGACCACATTAAACACATATAGTACATATAAAAGGATAGATATTTGTTGCCGTATTAAGTTTCAAGATTGTATGTCCACAAATATCAATCTGCAATATTTTTCCAATTTTATCACCTCAATGTGTGGATATGTCTATTTGTAACGGACATTTTATAGAAATAAAGTACTATAATTATTACACTAATTTTTAATATTAAACCAAGATTTGTAAAATCCATAGAAGTATCACTATTAATTACCATAGAGTTTGTTGATTTCATGATTGAGCAGTTAAGTTATTTAATATTTTAATCTATATATGTCGTGTTTGTATGTATCACCGCAAGTTTTTATTCTTTTTCCAATATATTCACATACATTTTATTTTATTACAGTTACATTTTGTTGCAATATCTTATAACATAGCCTAATGTTTTAACAATTTTTATTTCACGGTTTATGATTGCAGTGGTTTGTACTGAATGTTTCAATTTGTTTTAATACTGTCCATTATATTAAGTTTGATTGAGATTAGGACTATGGAATAAGGTTTGAAATAAGTATGTTGAGTTTTAGAGTGAATGTTCATGTGCGTAAATGTGTAATAACAAATATGAAAAAAACCTTAATCACAGTAACAAGCTGCGTATATAGTGCCTTATTGACTTTCAAAACTTAGCATGTATGAAACCACTTGGTTTGGAATTTCAACAAAATTATAATTTTATTAATTGTATTCCTAGGATTTGTCAGTCAATAAACAATGTATAATAGGCAGTTTCTTTTTATTAGACTGAATTTTACTATGTTGGGTATAACAATTTATAGTGTTATATATTAAGAAATAATAGCAATTATTTGAAAGGGACATTTTAAATAAAGCATTTCATATTCGTTATTTATTTCTTCTACATAAGGCATTAGTCTAATTGTTTAGTCAAAATGTCGTAATTGTAAATATCTTGTTTAGAAGTTTTATTTAGATTTAAGTGTTCAATTTAATGTGTTAGATTGAATTAGAAAAAAATCGTCACAGAAAATATCTGAAACAGTTAAAATGCATACAACTAAAGGACCAATAAATGGCACATATACTTAGACAATGTAATCAAAAAGAAATAGGTAGTATGAAAATTCAATGTGTGCAATTTATAGTCGAGCAGTAATTAAGTGGACAGTCTGTTCAAGCATATTGGATCATTGTACGAACTTGTGTTAAAACATAAAAGCCTCAAAAACAATTTGTTTTTTATTTCATATTATAAACCTATAATCACTTTTATTAAAATTTTCTATAACTTACTTTTACAAATATATTACTTTTCAGTTACTATATCTTTAGCCGGTATGGCATTAATCATTAGTTTAGGATTTTCTTCTTCCAACATGGACAGTGCAGCTTGTAGTGTTACATCATCACCGGGATCCGTAACAATTAAAATTTTTAGGGATTTCATTCTAGCCAAAGCAATAATACATCCTACACAAAGCTGACACCCACCAATATCCAAATATTCTAAAGTATTCCCGCAATAACCTGCAACTCTGTCAAGACACCATACATCAACATGTTTGTTATTTTTCAATGATAACCACTTTAGGAAATTTAGGTTGCGAAGATTCTCTAGGCCTCCATATCGAATACCATTGTGATGGAAGTTGGAGCAATCAATGGCTTCTACAAAATAGCCATCTACAAAGTGTTCTGGTAGTTTGAGTGTTGTTATGTCACCTCTTATCCAATCATTTGAATCTTTCAACCTGAAAAATATATAAAACACTTGTTTTTGTTAATCTTCAAATACCTAGGCAGAACTAGATTTTGGATACTCTTAATAAAGGACAACAAGGATACAGGCAAATTAGGCTATGAAAAAAATAGGTAAAACAAATATATTACTCAGAAGAATTTATAATTCTGCTTTAAGAATGAAATATATAAATGAGCTTAGAATAAACAAATAAATTACCTTACAAGACATCTCCGATATGAGAAGAAATGGACGGCAGCTAGGTTTGCGCCAAGGGCTGCAACACGATCAGGTACGTATTTCTGATTTTCTTTCTCTTGAAGCTCCTTCATCTCAACCCACCAATCTTTTATTTTCTGTATAGATAAGTCTGGTATCTTTGATAACAAATACATAATGTCTGGATTCGGATTTTTTTCAACGAAAACCGACAATTTACTAGACCATTCGCCATCCCTTTTAATCCAAGGTTTGCGCCATTCTGGGTACGGCTGCCCATGAACCATACGAGCCTTTTCGCCTTCTTCATGTTTTTGGTAAATTGATTTTTCACAGTAACATCTGGAGGTTATGAAAAGTGGTCTGAAAAATCTACTTATTTTTAAATTTAAGGCCATTTTTATATTGACTATACTTAAATCATTACCGAATACTACAATGATTTACAGGTACATACACAAACTTTATGTAGTCTTTTAAATAAAATTATTTTTGAGTAAATTATTTCAATTTGTCAATGTGACAATGTCACTGTCAGTGTCACCCACAGTGTTGCCAACAAGCCTAGTGTAAAATATGCTAGACCATAGTCGAAATTTTGCCAAAATTATGCTAATTGCAATGTATTTATGCCAAAAATTATGCTAATATTTCAGTGTCAAATAAAAAATAGTTTAATTTTAATTCTTTAATGATCGTCCAAATTATATATACCTTAATTAATCGTTCATATTTTACAATAAAATGTAAATTAAAATTTGTGTATAAGAAAGTAAACGAATATAAAAAATCCATTTCAAATTATTTATTAAAGAAAAATAAGTTTAGGCTTAGATGAATGATTGATCTCGCTGCGCTCGAGTGCAGCGAGACCAATCATTCATCTTTATTCAGCCTTAGCCTTAGCCTTTTCCTTCCTGTATGATGATGATGAATGATAAATGATAATAGAAATGGGAAGTGAGAAATGATATACCCCCCAACCCCTCGAGTATTTCGGTAAAGATTTGGGGCTTTGCTAAGTCCTCACGCGACAACTTGAGAGAATTTGAAAAGTGCCGTTGCACTGTTTTGTTTTATTTACCAACACTCATGCACACTCACGAACACTTAACGGTTAATAACCCACCATTATTTCACATTAATATTCGACTTACCACAAATTTTAGAAAATAAAACAAAACCGCAGACATTCCTCTTCACTTTCCCGCCAAGAAGTCATTAATTTAAAAAAAAAAATTGTTCATGATCATGGATACTAGTCCTTCAGTCGAAAACTTAATTTATACGTTTAAAGTCTATATAGGATGATGATAAATGATAATAGAAATAAGAAGTGAGTTATGATATAGATACCCTCCAACCCCTCGAGTATCTCAGTAAAGATGTGAGGCTTTACTAAGTCCTCACGCGACTTCTTGAGAGAATTTGAAAAGTGCCGTTGCACTGTTTTGTTTCATTTGCCAACACTCATGCACACTCACGAACACTTAACGGTTAATAATCCACCATTATTTCACATTAATATTCGACATAACACAAATTTAACGAACGAAAATAAAACAAAACCGCAGACATCCCTCTTCACTTTCCCGCCAAGAAGTTTACGGTGAATCGACTTTATCAAAAACACGTGCTTATGAGTGGTACAAAGCGTTCAAAAGCGGTCGAGATGTGATGAACGATTTGCCTCGCTCTGGTAGGCCATCAACGTCTGCAACTGAAGTTAACATTGCAAAAGTGAAGGAAATAGTGACTGAAAATCCTCATTCAACTTTGAGAGAGATAGCCGCCGAACTTTCTGTGTCTCACGAGTCGATCCGTACCATTTTAAATAATCACTTGGGTATGAAACATGTTTCAAAAAACAAAAGACCTGAATTTTCTCCAAAAACTCAATCGCATGAGAGTCGCTGATTACATGCTAAAACGAGTTAATTCCGACCCAACATTCATGAAACGCATTGTTACTGGTGACGAGACGTGGGTTTACGAGTTTGACATGCAAACTAGACAACAAGTTTCGGAGTGGCGCCTTCCAACTGAACCGAAACCGAAAAAACCGCGCCAAAGTCTATCAAAAGACAAAGTAATGTTGACTGTTTTCTTTGTCTATCGCGGTGTTGTGCACTCGAAATTCTTGCCGGAAGGTCAAACGGTAAATAAAGAATATTATTTAAGCGTTATGCGGCGTTTAAGAGAGCAAATTCGACGAAAAAGGCTAGATTTGTGGAAAGAAAATTCTTGGATTTTGCACCACGATAATGCGCCTTCGCACAAGGCCATCATTGTGAACGAATTTTTGTCCAAACACTCAACAAATACCATCGAGCAACCACCATATTCACCAGATATGGCTCCAGCCGACTTCTTTCTTTTTCCTAAACTCAAATTACCACTTCGTGGCACCCGCTTTCAATCGGTAGAAGACATACCTAAAGGAGAATTCGCGGCGAGAACTGAACTCAATTCCGGAAACAGCGTTTAAAAAATGTTTTGATGATTGGATTATTCGTTGGCGTTAGTCTATCGTTTCTAAAGGAGCATACTTTGAAGGTGATAAAATAAATTTGGATGAATAACAAACATTTTGTGTATATATTTATTGATCTTTTCCCGGTACTTTCTTGACAGAGTAGTATTATAGATTACATACAGTTCACGGAACAGGGTAATGTTATGAAAATACGTTTTAAAAATTTAAAAAGTTTTTTAAATTTCCGTTTAATGTTATATTAGTTTTATTAGTTCAAATTGCGCGTGCGATCTTATTTTAGTTTACCTAATAGTGGTAATTTTATTTTAGTTTACCCATAATAGCGGCAGATTTGATTTATTGACTATGAATACCTACCCACCAAACAAGTGATGACAAGGCTGCTTCAACTAACGCCCGTTCCTAATAACCTATCTATCTGTTGTTTTGCCTACTATAGATACAAATTTGACATAAGCTCCATATAAATTATGTCAAATTTCTATCTCCAGTAAGCAAAACAACAGACATATAGAATATAGGGAACGGGCGTAACAGGCCTCTCCAGTTATATCTACAGCTTCATGACACTCACGAACAATTGACGGTTGATAATCCACCATTATTTCACATTAATATTCGACATAACACAAATTTTAGAAATCAAAACCAGAGTGAACGAGAGTGCGGCAACTTTATACAAGAGCTCTGAAACGCACGCACACAAGCTCGTAGTTCACCTACAAAGCACGGGAAAGGAGTACGCGATGACGCAGGCTGTCCCCGCAATCGCGGATCGGGCAGCGTATGTTGCTGTAGTAACGGAGAATAACAAGTATGTCACTGAGCGCTGCCGATCAGTACCCAAAAGGGTACCTGTTGTGTATAAGGATGTCTCAACACACACAACCATAATCTCAGTTTGTCCTTTTTTACTTTGGCGACAGATATAACAAGGTAAGTTTACAATATAAAAGACATATTGTTTTCTAAAGTTTACGCGAACACTACACATTTAAATTAAACAACTTTTACGGATCTACTCGCGTTTATTTTACACATTACTTATTTAATGTTTATCCTGACGTTTCGGACCCTTTGCAGGGTCCGTGGTCACAGTGAGACTGAGTCAGTCTGAGTCATGACTGAGACTATGTGTGACTAAACCCTAGCCGGTAGGTACAGCTCGGTACGTCGTCGATTCAAGGTTTCACTCAAGGTTTCAAGATTCACTCTCGCTCACTCTGCTTACAGTCTATGGAAATGAAATACAGACGCCTGCACATCAACCTATCCAAAACTGTCAAACTTCTTCAATTAATGTTCAACCCTCAGAATAATAACTAAAGCTATTATAGCTATTATTGTGCATGGCTGGAATAAGCATGTTAAGGAAGCACATAAACAGGCTAGAGCTGATTTTCAACTTTATGTTCATTATGGAAAGCCCAACAGTGGCCCTATCTTTGAAAAAATGTGTGAGAGTAGGAAAGTATTTAAATCTCACTTAAAATATTGTATAAATAATCAGGAGCAAATTAAAATGGACATTCTTGCCTCGCAACACTCAGCCAAAAAGTTTAGTAAGTTTTGGAAGGGAACTAAAAAGTTGAATAGTAAAATGAGACTCCCTGTTAGTGTTGATGGGGTTAGCGATCAGAGGAAAATAGCCAATATTTTTAAGGACAACTTTATAGTGCAACCCGGTCTGCTGTCGGTGCGAGATGCTGAGTATGGTCATGGTCAGCAGCCTATTAGATTCTCTGCCAAGGATGTATTAGAAATTTTAAAGAATATGAAACGAGGGAAGTCACCTGGCCATGACGGACTCAGTGTCGAGCACTTGCAGCATGCTGGACCTCATCTCTGTAGAGTATTGGGTATGCTGTTTACTCTGTGCTTGAGACATTCTTATTTACCTAAGGACCTTATGAAGGCGATTGTGATACCAATTGTTAAGAATCCTACTGGAGACACATCAGATAAATTAAATTATAGACCAATCTCTTTAGCCACAATCGTAGCAAAGGTTTTGGATGGATTACTGGATAAGCAGCTTGACAGAGTAATGTCATCGTTGCAGGACACGCAATTCGGTTTTCGGGCAGGGCTCTCTACAGAGAGTGCCATATTAGCTTTGAAGCATACAGTCAACTATTATGTTAAAAGGAAAACTCCTGTTTATGCGTGTTTCCTGGATTTGTCCAGGGCCTTTGATATGGTTTCTTATAACAGACTGTGGACAAAGTTAGAAAATGCTGGTGTGTCTCCTGATGTCATTGGTATATTTTCCTATTGGTACAGAAATCAGATAAATGTTGTGAGGTGGGGAAATTCATACTCTGATGAGTATTATATGAAATGTGGGGTGAGACAAGGAGGTTTGACATCCCCTCGTCTTTTTAACATTTATGTCAATGATCTCATTATGGAGCTTAGTAACACACATGTCGGATGCTTTGTAGATGATGTGTGTGTAAATAATCTTAGTTATGCAGATGACATGGTGTTGCTGAGTCCTTCAATCGGGGGGCTTAGAACGCTGTTGAAGGCCTGTGAGTGTTATGCTGTGTCGCACGGTTTGAAGTACAACGCGAAAAAAAGTGAGTTCATGTTATTTAAATCTAACAATAAAGGGCCGTCCACAATACCACCGCTCACACTGAACGCAGTGACTTTGAACCGTGTCATACAGTTTAAGTATTTAGGTCATTCTGTGGTCACTGAAAATATGTGTGATGATTTGGATATTGAGAGGGAGCGTAGGGCATTGTCGGTACGTGGTAACATGGTGGCGCATAGGTTTGCTCGATGTACAGCAGAGGTCAAAATTACGATCTTTAAAGCCTATTGTCAAACATTTTAAACGAGTAGCCTGTGGGCCAACTTTACTCAGAAATCCTACAATGCCCTACGCATTCAATACAATAACATCTTCAGGGCTCTGTTCCGGCTCCCACGCTACTGTAGTGCGTCGGGTATGTTTGCCGATGCCAGTGTGGATGACTTTTACGCGTTAATGCGTAAAAAGGTTGCTTCGCTGGTGAACAGGGTGCGGCGGAGCTCGAACGGAGTCATGAGGATGGTGGGGGAACGACTGGATTCAGTCTTGGTTGGCAGGTTTACCGAGCTACATGTGGCAAGGGTTCGATGAGCCTACCAATTGGGGCGTCAACTACTTTTAATTAATTAATTACTTTTAATCATTTTGTGTATACTAACATATACTAACATAGTCTTTAAGTTATACTGTTACTAATAGACTAATAATCTATGGATCACAATGGTCTGAAAATAAAAGATTTTTATTTATTTTATTTTTATTTATTATTGTTCTGAGGTTCAACCATAAGCCATTACCATAAAGTTTAAAGTCTATTGAAGAATGTTTTTGTTTTGTTTATATAATTTTTAACGCAAATTTTGTTGCGAACAAATTACAAAAACACAAATGTTGAAAAATTTTTCACGAGCAGGATTTGAACTTGCACCCTTCGGTTCTAATGACGGTAGTTGTTGAAATTGATAGTGTGGAATAATTTCGGCGGGCTGCTGGTTAGAACCACGATAGCTCAATTGGGAGAGCACCTGACCCGGTATGTCAGAAGGGTGCAGGTTTAAATCCTGCTCGTGGAAATTTTTTCAACATTTGTGTGTAATCTATTGAAGAAATTTTACAGTTTATGGTATCTGATGTGCTAGTGTGTACCTATTCCAAGAAATCTAGAGCTTTCTATTTGACTTATCTTTTTACATTTTAATGTCTGCCGTGTCTGCCATGCTTTGTGACTATGTAGATAGCCGAATATTCCCACTCAGTAAATATGATTTTCACACCACCTGCTCGACAATGCCTCATTATATATCATGCAAACCTTACTCAAAGTAAATCATTATAGCCCTTGTCTTTTGCCGGGGTGTAATGTTGTACTGAATTTCATTATAACCCGCCGGGCAGTAATGTGATTCTCACTTCTCTTAGTTCTTATTGTTATGCATTTAAAGTCTAATTTCGTCAAAATCGCGGCTGCTGCAGCTGCTGGTGGCCGACGGCGAGGAGGTGGACGGCGGCGCGCGCCGCGCCTCATTTATTTGAAAATCGAACTTATTCGAAAATCGAGCTGGCCACGCCACGGCAAGCCGAACGAAAAAAAATCAATACTTAAAACAAAAGTCGCGAGTATTTCAATACGGTGCAATCAGTATCAGACAAAACTGCAAAAGAAGATAGAATAAAACATTAAGAAAATGTCGAGTGACGAAAGTGATTTAACTCCGGAGTCCATTAAATTAGACGCCTTAGGTATTGTTAATAACTTACTACCAGAGAAGTCGAAGGAAAAATACTTGAAAGCTTACGACGATTTCCACAAATGGAAAACTGCAAAAGGCGCAAAGTCTGTGTCGGAGTCAGTGCTTCTTGTTTATTTCGAGTATTTATCGTGTACAAAGAAGTCCAGCAGCCTGTGGTGTATCTATTCGATGCTCAGGTTAACAATAAGCATCAAACACGACATTAAGATAAATACATATAGCAAGTTATTGGCATTTTTAAAGAGGAAATCAGATGGTCATCGAGCAAAGAAGTCAAAAGTATTGACAGCGCAAGATGTGGAAACTTTTCTGAATGAGGCTCCTGATCACAGCTTTCTGGCCATGAAAGTAAGTATGAGTACTGCCTACTTTTTAGTTACGTTTCTAGTACCTACCTATAATAGCTCTATAAAATAGTTAATGAATAAAAGGGTATTTAAATGGCACACATTTAAAAAATACACATTCTAAGGTTTTGTCGCAAGCTTTTTTTATAATATAAAGGTCAAAAAATGTAGTAGTGTATCTATCTATTTACTCACAATCCTATTTTTTGTTACAGGTAGCCTTGATTTTTGGAGTGAATGGCGCATGTCGTGGAAATGAACTCGTAAACATAAAAGTCAATGATATCAAAAAACATGCAGATTTATTGCTGATTAACTTACCAGATACCAAAACAAATAGAGAACGTTCGTTCATAGTTCGTGAAGATTATGCAAGAATTGTTGAAAAGTACCAAGCTCTGCGCCCCTCTAATATAAACACCAACAGATTTTTTATCGGTTACAGTAATGGCAAATGCACCAGGCAAGTCATTGGCAAGAATAAAATCAGCGCCATGCCAAAAGAAATTGCAAAATACCTCAAATTGCAAAATCCCGAGCTCTATACGGGTCATTGTTTGAGGAGAACATCGGCAAGTCTGTTGGCAGATTCAGGAGCAGATATGGCCCAGATAAAACGTCATGGTGGCTGGAAATCCGATGCAGTAGCGGAGGGCTACATAGAGAATTCCATACAAAACAAAAACAAGATAAGCTGTCGTATTGGTGACAACATTCATCTGAAAACTACGTCCATTATTGATGATCCTTGGAAACCTTTGCCACCACAGCCATCTAGCTCAAAATATATCCCGTCAAGCCCACTGCCTCAAGCACCACCTTCCCCAACCTTTACTGTGCCAAACGACCCTCACACTCAAGGTTCTGATGTATTGGGTGCTGCTACTCAAATAAATTCCACCTCAACTAACATAAGCGTACCAAAAAATATAACCATATCTTTACATAACTGGACTAATGTATCAAACATCAATTTTAATTTTTAATTTACTTTTTATTGTTATTTACTGTGCCAATTATATATAATTAGTAATGAAAATAGTATTTTAATAAATAAAATACTTTTTCTAGTAGCCTTGGTTTTTATTGTCTCGCAAAAGGTGAGAAAAGTAGAGTATACTCCTCAGGGATAAAACTGATTTTGCCTTGGGCGCGCTTAAATCCTTCACTGCTCTCAGGACTCCATTTTAATTCCCTCGCTTCGCTCGGGAATCAACTCAAAACCCCCTCGCTACGCTCGGGAGTTAAATCTGGAGTCCTTCGTTACGCTCAGGATTCAAATATCGCGCCCGTGACATAATACAGTGCTTTATCCCCTTGGTGTACAATCTACTATTAGATGGTATAATACAATTTGGGTCCTACGCGCGGGTGACGTAAGTAGGTACAAAAGCATTAAAGATTTTCAGCGCGGATCTGTCTCTTCCATTTGATTATCTCTTGGTTATTTAAAACGTATTTTGATAGAGATAAAAAAATAGGATTCAGATTCAGGATATGTTGTAAGATTCTTATACTTTAAGTAACAAGGCACTTTGATCCGTTGGTTTTTATTTTTTATTACCGTTTATCATTGTAGCAACTTTGTAATAATTGTTTTGTAATTTATTTTGTCAAAACTATGTGGCCTCGCTGGCCGAGTGGCAAATCGCTAGGGCCGATATAAGAGGTCCTATGTTAAATTCCCAGATCATGCAAAATGTGTTAAGGATTTTTCGATGCATAACCCAAGTTTGTGATCACCAAGAGCGTGGTGGTTGATCCTTTACACATCAAATGTAGCGATACTTGGCAGTGGGACAGTAGTTCCGATCAAAACCATTCGAAGAATCTAGTAGGGCACGGGGACACGCACTTTTAAGTGTGTGATGCCGTTCCCTCTACAAAACCTCCGAAGGTGATTCGTTTCACACGGCTTGAGGTACCCTTTAAGTACGTCGCCGCCCCCAAAAAAGCCCGGTGAAGCTGAAAATGCCGTTTTTAAGGCAATCAGCAATCTCTCCCCAAAAAAAAGGGACAGTAATAAGACTCACTTCATTGAGATCTAAAGAGAAAATCAATTAGAATTTTATAAGTATTTCCACGAAAGAGTAATTTTTCATTAAAAAAGACAATATGTTCTATAACATGATGAGAGCGAGTCATCCCCAATACGATTATTACATTACTTATTGGGGTGTCTCAATACTATGTAAAATGTAATTGAGAAATAAAGCCATTTTTATTTTATTTTATTATTTTTATTTTTATGACGCATTTTTAACGAAGACAGAAAAATATTGCAGCGTTTTTTGCAGGCTTCCCAGAACAAAGTCTCTTCGGTCGCCTTCGATTGGCTCACAAACTGTAAAATATCCTTAACAACAGATACTTTAATATATTTAACGTACGAGTACGCAGAAAATAATAAGGTTTGTAAGAACTTGACGAGCAGAAAGTAAAAATAAGAGTCCAAACTCTTATTGCCAACAACGCTTGACCAATATACAGTTTTGACTAGTACGCAGAAATAAGAACATGACGAGTAGACAGTAAAAATAAGAGATAAGATAAGATAAGATAAGATAAATTTATTGCTGTATAAAAACTTAGCCTAGATACAAAAGACTTATGTAAAGTAATTGGGGTTAGTGTATATAATATTATGTATTACGTAATACCTATGCTAAGCAATCAATATTGCCTGTGTATTAGGTATCTATCTAGAACAGAACGTTAGTGCTTATTCTACAATAAAACATTTACACAATAATAATGACTAACTATTTGAAATGCGGAACTGGAAAGTACTTGAATAATATTATTAATTGCTCTACTTAATTAGAATTTTCTAGATGGTCTTAAAAATTATGTAATTACTAATAATAATTTCTCTGTGTCATCATATGTTTTCCCCTTTAGCCAATCTTGTACGGTTTTTTTACATTGTGCTTTGTTCACGGGGTAAATACATAAAGAAAAATTTAATCTGTTGTACAGAAAACTACTCAGATGACAAAAGAATCTGTGCGTGTTTGATCTTCTGAATCGCTCAGTAGAACAGACAATATCTGCACGTCTTCGGCTGGTTTCGAGCGCAGGGTTAAAGGGCATTAATGAGTGTTTTTTAGTGATTGTTAGTAATATGAAAAGCTGGCGTACGGATAGGACATCGCATTTGGTAAGGAGCTCTGCCGTCGGGAAGCGTATTGGTCGGAATGTGCTGACTTTTAGAACTGCTCTCTGCGCTATTTCTAAGTTTATCATAATAGTTTTGTGTGCACCGCCCCATGATGTTATATATACAAATAATGACTGACAAAGTGTCAGATATATTGATTTTAGTAGACTACCGCATGCAACGTGCCGAAGATTTTTAAAGACGTAAATTAACTTTCTAACTCTAGATGTAAGGGCTTCAATATGTGGTTTAAATTTCAAATACTTATCAATTATTACCCCTAGGTATTTAATATTGTCAGTGCAGCTGAGCTTAGGGCAGGAGCAAGTGTCAGGCGAATCATTGCACAGATGGGCTGTTATTGAATGTGAGTTTGGGATAGGCTGGGATAGCGAATTATAAGAAAAAGTCATATATTTTGTTTTATCTATGTTAAGTGTCAGTAAGTTATTTCTAAGCCACTGGGTGACTGTATTAAATCCAGATTGAGCTAGTTTGTAAGCCTCGTTCCAAGTGTCCGCGCTGAAGAGCAGAGCTGTGTCATCGGCATATGATATTATTTTTCCGCTTTTGGAAAGAGGAAGGAGGCATAAGTCGTTAATGTAGGTAAGAAATAGCAAGGGTCCTATAATGCTCCCTTGAGGAACACCATATTCAACGGCCAGTTCATCACTCATAGTGTCATCTATCATAACACGTTGTGTCCGATTAGAAAGATAATCTTTGATGAGGTTATGTGGAACACCCCTTATACCAAGTTCATATAACTTCTCGAGAAGTATAGATACCGAAATCGTGTCAAATGCTTTTGCGAGATCAAGGAATATGACTAAGCACTTTTTTTGTGAGTCCAGTCGCCTTACAATATAGTCAGTGAGCTGATGTACTGCATCGTCAGTCGATCTGTCTGCTCTAAAACCGTATTGAGTAGCTGCTAATAGTTTGTTATTTTCTAAGTATTTTACAAGTCTTTTATAAATGAGTCTTTCTAGGATCTTGGATATTGATGGCAGTATGGCTATGGGACGGTAGTTATTCAAACAACTATTATCTCCATTTTTATAAATAGGGTGAATAAGAGCCTTCTTCAATACATTAGGGAAGATTCCTTTCGCGAAGCATAAATTAAAAAGATATGTAAGCGGGGGAGTAAGTTTATCTTTAATTTTTTTTATGAAAGCACAGGATATTTTATCAATTCCAGTGGCACAGTCATTTCTTAAAGTCATAATAATTTGTTCAATTTCGGTTTCGTCAGTGTCGAATAAGGCAAACGAGTTTAAAACTGGTAATTTGGAAGGGGGTGCGATACAGGAAAATGGCTGCATGTTACTGACTTTCGCTTTTGCAGCTAGGTTTTCCCGATGTTGACAAAGAAATTGTTTACTCTGTTCAGGGAATGTGCAGGCGTAGCAGAATTTGCAATGAGTTTATGGGCAGGCGGTTTGGTTTTAGTTGTGTAAGTAATGTTTTTAATGACTTTCCATAATTTCTTCTTGTCGTGACCCGCATTATGAATTTGACTCCTTTCATACTGTCGCTTTAGTTTCTTTAACAAATTATTACAAAAATTCCGATATCTGTAATAAGTAATTTTATTTATTTCACTGTCTGGGTTTTTATTAAGTGTTCTGTGAAGTTTATCACGATGCTTAATGCAGCGTAATAGTCCAGGAGTTATCCAAGGTTTCATGATTTTATAACGGCGGGATAACAAAACAGTGCGTGTATTAGACTCAATTATTTTAGTTAAAGATGATAAAAGGTATTCGGTTGACTTATTAACGTCATCCGAGTTGTAAATAGTAGACAAGTCTAAGTTGTCTAGGTCATGTGCCACTGACTCATATTGCAGCGTCGTATGTTTTACTTTTGCGTAAGACTTATCGTAGCGCTGTTGCAAACACAACAATAAGGAATTATGATCTGTCAAAGTAGATGTTAGTATAAAAGTTTTTAAAGGGATGTTTGTCTTGGCTAAAATATGATCTAAACAGTTTCTTTCTCTAGTAGGATGCAAATGAGTGGGTAGGTAACCTAAACAGGCTGTCTGAGTTAAATATTCTGATGAATTACGATCTATATTTCCGGGTTTTATATCGATGTTTAAATCGCCCATGACAAATACATTCCTAAATGATGATAATTGTTCTAAAAGTACACTCAAAGACTGTAAAAAGTTGGAAATATTATGATAAGAGGGAGAACGATATATAGCTACAATAGCGGTGTCATTGTTTATTTTTGCAATAAGACAGTTTGCATCTACTAGGTCAGGTTCATCTATAATTACCTTGCTCAAATTACTTTTAATGTACAATGTTACACCATCATTTTTTAAAATATTAGTTTTGTTAGTAGTGTATGAGACATAACCGGGTAATTGAGGAATACAAGAAGCTGTGGACAACCAGCACTCAGTCAGTACCATTATGTCAATTTCTACATTGATTTGACTAAGCAACGCTAACATACCATCAAAGTTACAATTAATGCTACGTATATTTTGTATAAAAATATTATGACTATGCTTAATATTACTGATAAACGACGAACATGTATGTGGCTCACAGACCAATGAGTCATATTCATATGAAGAGTCTAGTTCTTTAATAATGTCATGAGTTACATTACCCATCCTTGTGCTGCGTTAAACTATATGTGCGGCGCTCTAGGCGCCCTCATAGTCAATTGAACTCATGTATCGTGACTCGACCATTTTTCTTGCTGGACACTGTTCATCCCCGGTTTTGTGGTGGCTGGGCTTGTTAAAGCGCTGGCACGTAGCACAGTTTGCGGGTTCTTGCTGTTTTGAGCATTCTTTTATTGAGTGACCGACGCGGCCGCAGTGCCCACACGTACTTTCGGTCTCACGGCAATATTTCGCCGAATGCCCATATTGTTGGCACTTGTAACATCTAGTCACAAATGTGTAATCTCTTACTGGGCAGGAAGTCCAATTGATAAAGACTCTTTCCTGATCAATGATAATTTTGCGAAGGTCAGAAGTTAGCTCCAGTACAAAGTTACAATGGGCCGCGTCTTTTTTACCTGATTTGTGGCTCAGTTTTATCGAGCTAAGGAATTTTTCGCGACCCAGGTGTTGATGCTTGTCCGAGATGTTTTGTTCATATAAGCATTCAAATAGGTCCTTCTCAGAAGTGGTGGCGGGTACTCCTAGCAATATAATTTTAGGCCTACGTTTTGTAGTCTCTTCCACTTGCAAACCTGAGCTTTTAAGCTTTTCGGAACGCTTTAACTTCTCGAGGTCGTCTTTTCCTTCTGTGCTGATTAATACACCTCCACCTTTGATCTTCCTCATCCCTCGGACATGTAATTTAAGTTCTTCCGGTTTGATAATGGTCTGAATGAGCTTCTTAGTCTCTTCGCTCGACTTATCTTTGCTCGCTGGATAAATAGCAATGGTACTGGTGCTGGGGGGTCGGATTACAGAACTATTTCTAGTTCTTACCACATCTGCGAAAGATATGCTGGGTGTCTGGGCCTTTGGAGCAGAGCGAATGCATTCTTTGATCACTTCGAGCTGATCGTCAAGTTGGGTAGAAGTCTCTTTTTGATCGGTCAAGGTCTTGATTGTTATTTGTGCTGTAATATATTTTTATTTCAGCGATTGATACTGAACGGCCAGTTGAGATACACCTCCCATCACATTTCTGCTGACGGTGCTTATTTTCAGCTTTTGCTCTGTATTCAGTTTACTCTCGCCTGAAATTGTGCATATTTCGTTCAAGCACTGTTCAATGGAAGAGAGCCATTGCTGAATTTCGTGGGTCGATACACCTTCGATCTTTGTTGGTCCTTCAGCTCCTTCAGTTGGTCTTTTCTGCGGTAATGGTGGTGGGCTCCTGCTAGTCCTCGTACTCCGGTTGAAGGGACTATCCATTATTGAATTAATATTCAATAAAACAATAGAACAACACTATTCTCAATATCTGCATGACTAACATGCGCTGGCCTAGTTTTACGCGGACGTTACTTGACACAGATTTTAATTAATAGAAATTAATGTGTAAATAAAATTTAATTAGCAGATGGCACGTCCATCTGCAAGCGATGATGCTGATTCCATGTCCAAGAGATAGGCATCGCTTGACCAATATCATAAAGTTATTATATAATAACTTTATGACAATATGCAGTATTGACGAGTGTGTCGTACATCCGTTTCAATCGGTTCTACACATAAATTGACACATTATTTTTTTGGCCTAAACACGTTAAACAGGTTTGGATTTGGCTATCGTCAGTTAAAATATGCTATATACGAAGGAAGTTTTGTCTACTGATCTCCAAACTTCAGTATGAAGATGGCACTAAATAATGATGATGGCATGTAACACTTTTCATAATGAACTATAAACCGTACAAATTCAGTTTAATTTTTTATGTTGGTTTTGATTGCTCAAAAAATTGTGTTGCTCAAAAACAGAAACTAAGATCGTCTTTGTAGTAGTTTAGTAGTACTTTTGAATTTGTAATAAGAATATTGTCGTGTTGCTCAATATTAGGACCTTAGAACTTTGTTGTGTAATTTGAGTTTAAAAATATCGACCCAAGACTTATGATGTGTCGTTCATAAACCGGATCTGAGCGTTATTGTATCTTTCGAATTTCGAAAACAGACATTTCAACTGCATCTGTGGTCTAGTGGCTAAGAAGTGGTTTAGACCTAGAGGTCCCGGGTTCGATTCCCAGCATACACATGGGTACGTGTTTGTGTACTCGGTTTGGTTGGTGGTAGGGCTTGTTAGTCCGCCTGGCTAGCTACCACCATCGTATCTAAATATTTCGCCATAACATCAATGTTTGTAGCGTTGTTGTGTTCCGGCAGCTAGCTATAAGCTATAAGATATAAGATAGCCAGTGCTTCAATAGTTGAGGTTCCCGGGTGAAGTACGCTTCCATCATTGGCCTTATCATCACTTTACATCAGGTGAGATCAAGGCACTGTGCTTACCCATAAAATAGAAAAAAAAATAATACAGGATATCGTCCCAAGAAATCTGTGTTGCTGAAAAATATAGTACCGTAAATTCGGCGAACGCCCAGCGAAACTTACTCTCCCGCGAATGGGCGATACATTATAAGCTGCGTTTGATTTACAACCGCTATAAATATCGCTCTCCCCGACTATTCCCTACAAGATTCAAATAATTCATAATAACAAAGACATTGGCATTGGGTGCCGTAATGCCTATGACTTCCTTCCCCGGTGTCATGGCACAATATTCGCGAATGTGCTCTACGTGCTGTTATTGTTATTGCCGATAGGAATAACTCTAGGCTGATAATAGAAAATTGTGTGATCGCAAAACAGAATGTTTATAGTTTTATTTATCATTCGATCGCGTTAACGAAAACGAGAATATGTGTGCAAGCAGTGCCTCCTGGCGATAAACGAGAAGAATTAAAATTTTGTCACACAAATTTTTGTTTTCGAAAACGTCTCAGAACAATAACTAATGAGGTAAACGTAATCGAATGAATACGGATAGGTAAACAAAAGTCACACAGACACTATGGTCACATGGTGTGCCGAGCTGTGGAGCTTCGAGGGTGACCGGTTTTTCTCGAGAATTGCAATGTCACATATATTTTTTTTTTCTTTTAGTTGATGGCTTCGTGCGATTAGCACATTTAGCCAGTGTCAAAGTAATTTTTCGTACAAGTTATACATAAATAAACTATATTTTCTTAAATGATGATGAGTGATATTAGAAATGGGAGAAGTGAGAAATGATATACCCCTCAACCCCTCGAGTGTCTCAGTAAAGATGTGGGGCTTTACTAAGTCCTCACGCGAGCTTCTTGAGAGAATTTGAAAAGTGACGTTGCACTGTTTTGTTTCATTTGCCAACACTTATGCACACTCACGAACACTTAACGGTTAATAATCCACCATTATTTCACATTAATATTCGACATAACACAAATTTTGGAAAATAAGACAAAACCGCAGACATGACGCTTCACTTTCCCGCCAAGAAGAGCCACATAATCTACTCATGTGCTATGGTTAGGGCTGCCAACTATTTTTCAGGAAATTAAAGTAAATCTATCACTAACTAGTATAAAAAAAAAGAATTTAAAGAAAATATAAAGTATTTTCCAAATTTATTTATTTAAATGTTTAAAAACATATTTCTTTGTACTCTTGGCACTATCTAATACTTTTTTATTGTTTTATAGCGCGTTCAGAAATTAGCGATGCGTTTCGTTTCACTTCACCTGAGTCTGAGTATCATTCAGGGTGCCAAGTGCGAGTTTCATACGCACTTCGATCACGTTAACGAAAACGAGAATTTGTATGGCAAAATGTTAACTCTTCTCGTATGCCGCCAGGAGGCGCTGCTTCAATGCCATACTAATTTTCGTTTTCGTAAACGTTATCGAATGAATACGGATAGTAAACAAAACTCACACTAGGCACTCTGTAGTTTAGAAATGAAGTAAACAGAAATATTCCGTTCAAACGCACGCATTAGTCGGAAATAAAGTATTTTCCATACTTTATTTTTATTAAAAATAATAAAGTATGGGGAGGGAAAATAACGTAGCATACGTTATTTTAAAGTATGGTTGGCAACCTTAGCTATGGTGCCAAACGAGAAGAATTAAAAATTGCCATACGAAATGGCAAATGAAACACGGACTATGCATCCTGTAGTCGCGTTTCAATATCAACCGTGTTTCTCACTGTGCAAGTAAAAACTCAACAATGAGTTTCACTCAAAAGGAATGTCGGTAACAAAATGAATTTAAGTGTTCAATCTAACTATTACAACCTAAATTCCATATCGAATTCGGTATTATCCAAAACTATTATCCGTACTATGTATTGTTAGTGGGTGACTACCGATAAATCCCTTATTATTCCCTTCGGTATGATAGATAACTGTTTTTTAAGCCTGCCCTTCCCTTGCTGGGGAGAACTGGTAAGTGGGTAAATCTTTTGGTGTTTGCGTATTTTGTCGGATGTTTTCACGGTTGTGACGTCACGTCTTGCCCGCTCGTTTGCTAGTTTCGTGTTTTTTTTTGTTGAGGAACACGTTTACTCTTTTCAGTGTGTGTTGCTCGTTTTATTGGAGTTTCGTTATCATGATAATTTAGTTAGCGCTTTGGTACGATTATATGTGGTGATCCTGAGTTTGATTTCTATATACTACTCGAGTAGGTAGTTCTTTTTCTTATCGTTAACGTTAAACAACATTTATAGTAACGTAACGTAGATATGTAATGTAACGTAGATATGTAACGTAAGGCAAAGGCAATAAGGCTTAATAAAAAAGAAAATAAAACTAAAGTTTTCATGAACACTGCACATTAAAATGAAACTTTTTTTTACGAAAGAATCGAAATGATGATAAGTAAAAATATAGGTACGTAGAAAGTGTTTTCCATTTCAAAGAAAAAGTTATAACAATAATATGCTCTTTATTTTGCACACAGTTTGACAGATACAAATAAAAACACAAATGTTGAAAAAATTTCCACGAGCAGGGTTTGAACCTGCACCCTTCTGACATACCGGGTCAGGTGCTCTTCCAATTGAGCTATCGTGGTTCTAACCAGCCCGCCGAAATTATTCAACACTATTTACTCTTTACTTTGAAAGCCAAAGGCGCCCATTCAATGTTAGCAACTACCGTCATTAACATCCGATCATAATATTTTTACAAATACTAAAGATCAGTTAAGAAGTAGGCAAGCTACTTATAAATGTTTATATAATTTTTAACGCAAATTTTGTTGCGAACAAATTACAAAAACACAAATGTTGAAAAAATTTCCACGAGCAGGGTTTGAACCTGCACCCTTCTGACATACCGGGTCAGGTGCTCTTCCAATTGAGCTATCGTGGTTCTAACCAGCCCGCCGAAATTATTCAACACTATTTACTCTTTACTTTGAAAGCCAAAGGCGCCCATTCAATGTTAACAACTACCGTCATTAACATCCGATCATAATATTTTTACAAATACTAAAGATCAGTTAAGAAGTAGGCAAGCTATTTATAAATGTTTATATAATTTTTAACGCAAATTTTGTTGCGAACAAATTACAAAAACACAAATGTTGAAAAAATTTCCACGAGCAGGGTTTGAACCTGCACCCTTCTGACATACCGGGTCAGGTGCTCTTCCAATTGAGCTATCGTGGTTCTAACCAGCCCGCCGAAATTATTCAACACTATTTACTCTTTACTTTGAAAGCCAAAGGCGCCCATTCAATGTTAACAACTACCGTCATTAACATCCGATCATAATATTTTTACAAATACTAAAGATCAGTTAAGAAGTAGGCAAGCTATTTATAAATGTTTATATAATTGTTAACGCAAATTTTGTTGCGAACAAATTACAAAAACACAAATGTTGAAAAAATTTCCACGAGCAGGGTTTGAACCTGCACCCTTCTGACATACCGGGTCAGGTGCTCTTCCAATTGAGCTATCGTGGTTCTAACCAGCCCGCCGAAATTATTCAACACTATTTACTCTTTACTTTGAAAGCCAAAGGCGCCCATTCAATGTTAACAACTACCGTCATTAACATCCGATCATAATATTTTTACAAATACTAAAGATCAGTTAAGAAGTAGGCAAGCTATTTATAAATGTTTATATAATTTTTAACGTAAATTTTGTTGCGAACAAATTACAAAAACACAAATATTGAAAAAATTTCCACGAGCAGGGTTTGAACCTGCACCATTCTGACATACCGGGTCAGGTGCTCTTCCAATTGAGCTATCGTGGTTCTAACCAGCCCGCCGAAATTATTCAACACTATTTACTCTTTACTTTGAAAGCCAAAGGCGCCCATTCAATGTTAACAACTACCGTCATTAACATCTGATCATAATATTTTTACAAATACTAAAGATCAGTTAAGAAGTAGGCAAGCTATTTATAAAATGTTTATATAATTTTATAAAGTTTTGTGATAATTTTAACGTTTGAAAATAGTAATTTTTTTCCTCTACTTTGTTATGTGGAGGTTATGATACAATAAAATTGTAAGTTTAACATTTCATATTTTACGGCAAAATAAGTGCTATAAGATATCTAAAGAAGAAAGGAAGCTTTCATATCTCACTTATATTTAAGCCTACTATTTTGCCTACTTCTTAACTGATCTTTAGTATTTGTAAAAATATTATGATCGGATGTTAATGACGGTAGTTGTTAACATTGAATGGGCGCCTTTTGGCTTTCAAAGTAAAGAGTAAATAGTGTTGAATAATTTCGGCGGGCTGGTTAGAACCACGATAGCTCAATTGGAAGAGCACCTGACCCGGTATGTCAGAAGGGTGCAGGTTCAAACCCTGCTCGTGGAAATTTTTTCAACATTTGTGTTTTTGTAATTTGTTCGCAACAAAATTTGCGTTAAAAATTATATAAACATTTATAGATACAAATAAGTAGACACAGTGACATAGTACAAAATAGGCGGTCTTATTGTAAGCAAGCAATCTCTTCCAGGCAGCCTTGGGGTACATCTATTTACTGTTAGTGTTAGCACTTTGTCCATAAATTACCCGTAATGACACTTAGAAATTTCAAAAGTCACTTTTAAGAGTACAGTGACGACCTTCAACACGTATACAGTTTTGAGTAGTTTTAACTATTATTCCATTGTATTAAAAGTTACATTGTTTACTTGTTAATGTTTGTTAAGGCGACACTTTGAAAAAATACTTACGTCAACTTTCATCGAAGGTTGTAGGAGTATGACAAGACCAACGAATCTGAATTTTTGATATAGATAACTTCATGCCTTTGTCTTTAAAACCCTTGCTCAAAAACACGATTGTGCAATTTTGACTCGATCGTAATTCTTTACGAAAACACCTCTAAAAATCATTATAATGTTAAAATTACAATGAAATTACTATGTTTTGAAATCACTCAAATATATTGGTAACACCGATATTCGTAATTTAGTTGCTGCATATTTTGATAACTAAAACCAGTAATTTAATTTTTTTTTTTTAAATCTGCTTAATTTGCGGTCCCAATTGTCGCAGGCGCTACGTATAACAGAATCTAAAAAAATAGTTTTATAAAGTTACTGGTTTTAGATATCAAAATATGCAGGAACTAAATTACGAATATTTATGTTATTTATATGTTTTAGTGATTTCAAAACATACAGATTAAGTAATTTCATTGTAATTTTAACATAAATGATTTTTTAGAGGTGTTTTCGTAAAGAATTACGATCGAGTCAAAATTGCACAATCGTGTTTTTAAGCAAGGGTTTTAAAGACAAAGGCATGAAGTTATCTATATCAACATTTCAGATTCGTTGGTGTTGTCATACTCCTACGACTATCGATGAAAGTTGATGTATTTTTTCCACGTGTCGCCTTAATGCCCGTGACTGTATATAAGACATGGTTTCATGCGCGCGTAACCTTTTAAAGATTTATCGAAGAGCACCGAGTAACTTGCAAAAGGAAGAGAGGCGATGCCTGCTTTGACAGTTATGTAAATCGGTCATTACGGACGCTTGTAAAAGGGAGCCCATCGGAAATTCTTTTTTAAGCTCGCCTGGTGCTGATCGCTTTTATTTCCCTTTATTTGCTGTTCGTTACCTATATTTGCATATCCATGGGGAACTATAGGAATGCGAATTTTGTGTGAAGGTTAATAATTCACCTTATAGGATAGGTATAGGTAGCTATACAACATGTAAAAATAATAAACGCACTTAGTGAAAGTTCGTTATGATTGAATTGGCTACATACATACTGGCCGGCCCACCGCCTACCTACAACTATACAAAGCACAGGTCAGGCCGCATATGGAATACTGCTCCCATCTTTGGGCTGGAGCACCGCAGTACCAACTCCTTGGCATGGCTTGACATGGTTATTTCAGGTCGGCTCGATCCACTGGCTCTTCGGAAAGACGTTGCGTCTCTCTGTATATTGTACCGCATATATCATGGGGAGTGTTCTGAGGAATTGGTCGGTTTGATCCCTGCCGCTGATTTCCATCACTACACTACACGCAATCGACTTTTCGATCGAATCGAAATTTCTTGCCTTGAATTAAAGTGTTGTGGAACCAGCTCTCGGCGGCGGTATTTCCGGACCGTTACGACCTTGGAATCTTCAAGAAACGAGCCTATTCCTTCCTTAGAGGCCGGCAACGCGTCTGCGATTCCTCTGGTTTTGCGGGTGTCCATGGGGCGGCGGTGATTACCCTCCATCAGGTGACCCGCCTGCACGTTTACCTCCTTTTTTTATAAAATAATAATAATAATAATAACGGTTTCGGTTAACGTATCTAGGATTTTTTCCTAATTAAACAAAAATTAAGTAATTAAGAATGTCTGTAATTTTTTATATTTTATTTTATTAGGAAAACAAAGTCCTAGGTTTTCTTACAAATCCTCTTCCAATTCCTGCAAATTATATGCTAAATATGTAAAACTAACCTCCTATTGTTTCTTATATTTTTTTTTTAATCTTACGCGTAAGCACTTGGCTTTTATCTCACCTGATGTTAGGTGATGATAAGGCCGAAGGTGGAAGCGCACTTCACCCGGGATCTGAATCCGGGAATGAGGCACTGGCTATCTTATCTCCAGCTGCCGGAACACAACAATGCTTCAAATATTGATGTTATAGATAAGATGGTGGTAGCTTGCCAGACGAGCAAACAAGCCCTACTACCAACCAAACCGAGTACACAAACATGTACCCCCCGCTGGGAATCGAATCCGGGACCTCTGGGTCTAAACCGGTGGTCTTAACCACTAGACCACGGTGGCGATTATCCTTTTTACAATTTTAGCAAAATATTATATTATTTATTTTAGGCCTTTGTTCAGCAATGGACGTCTTTTGGCTGAGATGTTGATGATGATGATGGCAAAACAGAGATTTCTAGCGTAGTGTCGGAGATATGGGCACGTTTTTAAAATCAAATTCTTCATTTTTGACTCCTTAAAATGCGCATTAAAAAATCCTTTATCCTACCCTCCTCCTATCCTATCTGTAATTAATACGTGAAGCAAAAACTTTGTATCCCTTTTTTACGAAAATTGCGCGAACGGAGGAGTATGAAATTTCGCACACTTAAAGTTTTTAAAGAGAAGGTTATCCGAATGTTAATATTTTATTTAAATTATGCATAAAAATACAATAAATCAATAAAACAAACATTGCACACACTACCATGTATTTGACACACACGCATATGTATTTGACACACACGCTTAATAATAATATATTTACTCTTTTCAAAAATTTCAAAAATGGAAGAGGAGCGGCCGAAATCTGTCAATGCCAATCCAAACTCACATTCTATCTTTTTTAATGTTTCATTGCTTAGGAGAGAATCCGTGCAGCCTTAATAAAATTACGGTCGAATTTCGACCACTGGGCGACTACTAGTAATATTAAAAAGAATACAGCCTCCAAATGTCACTGCGTCCAGTGGTTTGGGTTGCATTTATGTCAGTCATTAAGTCAGTTCAGTCAATCGGAGCAAAGCCTTAAATAAGTAATATAGAAATAGTTAACGACGCAGTAACAAAACAAGCATGTTTTGTTAACTGACGAAGCCATTCGTAAAGGCACATATTATATTATTTACCAACAACATATATCTATACCTAAAAAGATGACAGACAGTCATATGTCAGCCATGTTTGTAGTAAAAAGGGCTACAACTCGTATGACGTCAATCCCTTCGTACAAATTCGTTGCTATTTTTTAACGGATTCGTTTAATCGAGACATTTTGTCACGTTACATTGGACAGTCAGTGTGTTTGGTTATAATCTATCATAGAAAGGCAAATCTTTGTTTTTTTTATTTTAGACAAGACTTTTTTTACAAACATACGGTTCTATGTGTGTTACCACCGACGTCGATGGAAGGTCTTGGGTTTGAATCAACGGGGCGCATGTTATATTTGTGGTAAGTAGGCCTTGTTGTGACCGGATTGGCTATAGTTGCTGCTGCTTGCTGCCTCTATCAAACTGCATTAACTAAAATTCTTAATTTATTAATGTAATTAATAGACACTGACGTATTTTTTTTATATTGTGCTCAGTTGCTCAATTGCAGGTTGCTCAAATTCAGTAAAATGTGTGAAGATATCTGCCTAAGATCTTTTGTACCACACTTTAAAGAGAAGAAAGAGAGAAATGGTAGTAATGCCAATATGAATAATAATGAAACATGATACCCATTTTGAGTTATTACATACATGCTACTGAGAATATATGCGAAACGATTATATTATATCGTTTTCCCGTATTCTACAGCTCTCATTACTGTTTTCCAAAACATATTGAACTGTTTATTCAATTCAATTTTTTCGTTTCTCAAAAACTTCATTTTTTTAATTATTTTCAGTCGACAATTAATTTAATTCCCATATAAAAATAATCTAACAAAAGGTTTTTCTTTGAACTAAGAATTGAGCACAGGGCCGCTGGATTTCGATTCCAGCACTTTGAGCGTTCTACCACTAGGCAGGCAAACATAATAAATACAAGTATCAAAATCAACGATCCTTCACCAAAACGCCTCGCTAGTGCTAACTGGCCACTAACAATTAACTAGTACGAACTATTTAGTGGTGCAAGCTAATGTACGAGTGCAGTTCAACTATTAACATTAAGGCGCTGTCACACTGCGACGCACGCTGTGCACGTGCATGCGGCGCATTTTAGCTGTGTGGCTCCGTTTGTTAGACAGCGTGTATCAACGTTTCCACTGCAACACAATCAATGTTTGTGTACTCGGTTTGGTTGGTGGTAGGGCTTGTTTGCTCGCCTGACTAGCTACCACCATCTTATCTAAATATGTCGCCATAACATCAATGTTTGTAGCATTGTGTGTTAATCTATATACGAATATTGACCCACGGCTATGTACAACTGTAGCGCAGCACGGTTCGAATTCATACTACAAACGCTTCGTGTGCCGCGTGCATAGCGTGTACAGCGTTAAGCTGCGTGAATGACATATCCGACCGGCCACAATGACGTCACCAACCGGTGACGTTATTACTACACACGTAGCGGGCTTTAACTGGTTACGTATTCGTGCGTAGCGTGTTTGTGGGTTGCAGTGGACGCCGCTCGGCCACGAGTCGAGCGACAGGGGCGTGGCGGCGCGGCGTGACATGCGAATTCCTAATAGATGACGTGTGAAGCTAATTAAAGTGAGCGTTCCGACCGCGCAATGTAGAGAAAATTCACAAGTAGCGTTGCCGGTCGCCCCGACTCGTGGCCGAGCGGCAAGTCAGGGGGCGTAGCGTGTCTGTGCGCTTCAGTGGGACAGCGCCTTTAGTGCAGGGGAGCAGTCCGACTGCGCTCGCAACTCCCGATCTCACCTTCTGCAACAATTACTGTTACTCACACTTTATAGTTTGCGGAGTGGTTGGGCCGCGCGGGATACAGAATATACAGTTTATGCTCAAACTTAGACAATGGTGAAATACCACTTTCATAGTACCTAAATCGACTAATTAAATCTTTTGATCGCCTCTGTAGTAAATAAATAAAATAAGTAAATACTTTCCCACACTCATATCAATTATCTAGTCCAAGAGAAGCTTCGTTATGAAACTCGTTAAATGGTTACTAGACAACGGATAAACATACTTAAACAAAATACTTTAATACATAGGTACTTATTATACATAGAAAACACCCAGACCCGAGACAATTTAGAAAAACAATAATTTCTAAATTGACCCGATCGGGGATCGAACCCGGGACCTCAGAGATGGCGACACTATGAAAACCAGGTCGTCAACGTAGTGGGTAAGCCATCGATTTCAGTCTCGGTAGAAGAACATTATGACGACGAACGCTAGGGTATTGACTAGAAGGAACAGAGTGGCAATCGGATACTCGTATTGGTCGATGGAAGGGCCTTTTCAAAGTCCGCCTGGATAGCTAATTTCATATAAGCTGGTCGGCATAACAACAATGTAATTAACAAGCGCAAAAAATGAAAAATAATGTCTACGACGCATGAGTTGCAACTTGCAAGCGATTTAAGCTGCGGCGACCGCTAAGTTAGTTTGTGCGGAAAACAACAATAGAAAAATATCGCACAAAGCAACGGCAGCTCTAAAGCAGATTAAACGTCTCAAAAGATTTCTTTCACAACAATGTTAACTCCTTCCATATTTAACCGGTCCAGGTTCGCATTACTTCCCTTGAAACGGACTTTTAATAAGTTTTCAAGTAGGTACAACAATTATTCATCGCTTCTCGACCGATGAGTGGCACTCGCCGAGTTTGTAAGTGATTGCTTGCCGCTGCTACGTGCAACCTGCGGGGAGACGTCACACGCTAATCGTCCATTAGCGCGATCATACCGCTCCGGTATGCACAAACACACAGCACTAGCCGCCGCGAAGTGTGATATGATGGTGCGTTCACATCGGGAGAGTGTATTGGAAACGGAATTCAAATAAGTTTTCAAGTACAACATTTATTCATCGTTTCTCGACCGATCGCCAAGTTGACAATTGATGCTGCCGTTTCTACATGATATCTGCAATACAAAAAAACCCGACTGCTAAAACAACTGCGACAAATATCAATATTCAATTCAAAATTCAAAATTCAAAATCATTTATTCAGTTTAGGCTACAAATAGCTCTTATGAACGTCATTTTGTGCCATCGGTTCGTAAGTCTATCTACTCTGGGCGGGAGATCTTGTATGTACTTATAAATACTTATTTATTATAGATTTTATTATTTAAGTTTAGGTAGAAGGAAATATTTCACGTTGCATTCAAACATTGCTCAAATAGAATTCTGGGATAGTAGAACTTGTTTTTTTTTCATTTCAGTTTTCTCTTTGCAGTTATTTTTTATGTTAGTCCGATTGTTAATTGTATATAATTGTTTTTTATATAGTTGTTTTAGCAGTCGGGTTTTTTGTTTTATTTTAATAATTTGGTTTATTTTAAACTTTTTACTTTTTTTTAAATTAAGTTTATTCTGGATTTTTTTATTGCCTATGTCACTCCCACAGTCAAAACAAACCTAATAAAACCTCATATGTTCATGCCATGCCGTTTGGGCTGTAGAGCGTGCTAAAGAAATAGACATACCTACATACATACATATACTCGAAAAACATAACCCTCCTGACGCAGTCGGGTAATAAGGAGACTGCAGAAGGTAAGCTTTATAAAAACGTGCTTGATCAATCAACGGCGCAAGCGCCGAACAGCTCTTAAATCAGTCTGAGCGCAGCTGTTGCGAGATGCCGTTTTTTTGAGCGAGTTTGCTGATTGCTCTGGGCGTTTTCATTCATCGTGATTTTTTTGGGGGCGGCGAGAAACTTAAAGGGTTCCAGCCGTGTGAAACGAAGCAACGTCAGAGGTTTTCTAGAGGGAACGGCATCACGCACTAGTGCGTGTCCCCGTGCCCTACTAGATTCTCCAAGGGGTTCGGATCGGATCAGATCGAGATTTCGTGTCCTTGAGAGGTTGTATATGCTGCTACTGGGAGACGTCACAAACTAATCGTCCATTAGTGGGATCATACCGCTCCGGTATGTACACACAGCACTAGCCGCCGAGAAGTGTGCTGATATGATGGTGCGTTCACATCGGGAGAGTGCAGTCGAACGTAAAACAAAAGTTGTAAAGTTATAAGGTCGATATACACTAATGTGGCGATGGGTGGAGGAGAAATGTGTCATAAACAATCAAAAACATTCGTTATTCTCTTCTGAACTCTTGTGAATGTAATTTAGAATCAAGGAATAAAATGTTGTAAAGTTTCATAATTAAGGATATATGGGTAGCCACCAAAAGAAAGGTGCAGAGAGGAGACGATGTCGTAGACAAACATTAAAACTCAATAATTGAGCTCATAAGAATGTTAATACACCCGTCGTCGGTATATAAATCTACAGGGCAGGAAAGATTTTACTAAGAAGAACTGTCCAGAAACTCGGCAGAGCATTTCCTTTCTTCTATTTATTATATTGTCAAATTTTGGGAAATGATACAAACAATAAAAAATATGTAAATAATTGGTATGATACTGGATGTTAGTAACCGTTCGTAATTCTCCATTTTATTAGATTTTTTTTTGAAAAATGTAGGGTAGATAAAAAAGACTTAAGCGGATCGCATATCAATTCCAACCGCTTTTTTTATTGTGTATCGTTGCCCTGCAAAAAATATGTACAATATCGTTCGTCAATTACGATTAAACGTGCGTCGTTTCGCGATCATTTCTCGTCTTCGATTTAGATATCATAACTATTAATTTGAGCTTGTATTATCAATCTATTGCGACTATTTAGCGACATAACAGTCGCAACTATTGATTTGTTTTTGTGTTTATCAGTCAATTGGGACTACTTTCGTATTCAAACTAACTGTGGAGCTCCACTTTCGTGTGGTATTGACTCGACTGCGCATCACCATCATCAGTTGGAGAACGTCGCAGACACAACAGAACGTTGATCCGTGTGGTGACGAAGAAATAATACTATTCACCCGCCCCTCTCCTCCGGTGGGTGTCGTAAGAAGGCGACAAACGGATTTTCGAGCTTCCATATGCTCCACTGCGTGGCAGGGCTTGGCCCGTCTAGTTAGTGACCACCGCACGCATGGTGTAAAACCCGTCAAGAGACCGCTTGTCGGTCGCGTTTCGGGATCAGCGTATAACCAGAGCTCGAGTGGATGTTGCTGCGATGCATCTGGTCTGTGGATGCTTCCGCCAAACCAGTGCCAGGAGGACTTCGTTAACCCGCCGACCAGGGAGACCCTGCTACACACAACTTTAAAGTTTATACTGACACCCCCCACCAACCTTACGGTTATAAAGTTAGGTGTCAGACATCCTTGCGCAAGCACAAGGGACCATCTGCGTCAGGTCATAACGCCAGATCAGGACGCGCCAAAACGCATTATTCATCCGGTATTTTTAAGACTAGTGTCTCGAGCTAGTTGCCCCGTGAACACGTATAGTCCACTTCCTAATATCCATAGGTTACCGGAGCTGTAAGCTCGCTCACTTCTTGTAGCACTAAGAGTACAACTCGCAGATTCCACTGCTCGGGTCGTCAAATCTAAAGTCGACTATCAAATGTCCTCTTTGGTGGCGGAGTTATAAGCCAGTACCCATCCAGGCACCTCATCAGTTCCAAAATCCTACGCGGCTGATTCAACCGGAGACATTGCATCTAGCGGGCGCCTCTACTAGTTCTCCAGACTTGTGCTGGAGATATAGGAAGCCTACTCAATGAAAACCACCGAGCAGAACAACCAACTATGGACAACTCACGTGCCCCGCAGATCCTTTCGCTTCGGGCCCCCTCAGGACCGCTACTCGGATCCGCTCGCTGTGCACGAAATGGAAGCCTCTGTCTGGCCAAGACCTCAACCAGACATACGAACATTCCCACTTCTACAGCTAACCACATAGCCACCACGAGTCCAACCTATGTCCAGGACCTGCCGGAGACGCCCGCGAAGGCATAACCGGCAGGGGGCCTAGGATACGGAACTCCCGTGGTACCCTTGGAAAGACGTTGCTACGGTCCATAGACCTAATATCGTTGTTATTTTGAGTTCACAAGGCAGTAATGTCACCCTTTTGTATTTTCGGAAAAAAACACTTTTTTCTGTGATCACATGATGAGAGGAGCTCGATGGCGCAGTGGTTAACGCGCCCGGTGTGCGAGTGCTGTGGTTAGGCAACTTTCGCAAAGACCGGTCATCGGATGGGTGACCAAAAATGTATCATCTCGAGCTCCTCCGTGCTTCGGAAGGCACGTAAAGTCGTTGGTCCCGGCTGCATTAGCATTCGTTAACAACCACCAACCAGCACTGGGCCCGCGTGTTGGTTTATAACCCATTCTCCCTGTCCAAAGAGAAGGCTCGTGCCCCAGCAGTAGGGACATAAAAATGAGCTGATGATGATGACATGATGAAAACGCGTTTACATCAAGCTAATCGTGCTAATTCAATTCAAGCAATGCTCTGAGAAGTGTTCTCCGAGTTTATAATTCAAGTAGGTCATTTGTGCTATCATATCGATCTTGTAATTAACAAAGGCGACACTAGTCGTTGATGTCAAGTTTATAAGGCGCGTTCGAACGGTAGGGTTGACTGGCTCGTAAACTTTCCTCGTCGTTAGTAAGATTTTGACTTCGATGCTACATCAGTATGCACTTTAAATAATATTAGTCCAACATAATTTTTAAATAATTTTTCATTAAAATTTTTGTTTTTTAAATAGAAACTTTCATTTCATATCAGTCTTTAGTGAATAAAATTAATTAATTTTCTAATTATTTTTCTGTTTTTATTTTATGTTAAGTTATGTAATGTTTCTTTTTGTTGTGTATTTAAATACTTCATTTCATTTTATTTTGGTTTTTGGGCGTTATAGTGTATGTAGTATTCCGCACTCATGCTCATATTTTTGTGCAGCTTCTGGTGATGAATCTAAATTTGAGGTTGTCACCACAGGTACACCTTACATACATACATACGTACATTTACACAATACCTAAAGAAAAACCTTGAGTTCGGACTTTTGATGACTTCAAATCCCGTTTACGTTAACGTGCTCGAGATGCAAATAAAAGTCGCGCTGGACACCCTAAGGCCTGAACGCAGCACGGCGCTGGTTTGATACATGAAACTGTAAGAGCACTTATCGTATTTCCCCAGGCGCACTGTCAACGGCCTGATTGACGCGCGCACACTACCGTCGCCGCATTTCTGTGCTCGCTTTCAAAAAATCAAATAGGTAAATAATAGATTGATGCTCGATTCTGCCCGGTCCATAAGTCAATAAGGGTGCATACTCCGTTCGATCATGTAAACGAAATAGTTTTTTTTAAAATTTGTCTTCTAACGTTTGGATGTACAATGTGTTATAAACAAAAACAATTTCAAAAATACCATCTTAGAGTAATAAACTTTATGAAGTACCTAATTACCGCTTACACAAATTGAGAATAAAGGCTTTTGTGCCTATGTAGGTAATAGATATGTCTATGGCACAAAAATTGTAAATAACTCCCGAAAAGTTAACCAGTTTTCATTCCTTTTTTTTAAACTTCCTTTTGTGTTACCACGAGTCACATCTTTATGATATCACCAGCAAGGGTTTGAAAAGAAATAAAAATTATCTAGATTGCCTTTGGAATTAACAGCTGCTGAGGCTTTAGAATTTTCTAGGAATCAATTAATTTTTTTTGTTTGCTGGCTTGGCATGTCTAGTTTTTAGGTTGTTTTAGTTATTACTCTTCCTTCAATTCGCATGCTCACAAGATGGCGTTCCCTACTTTCGCGCCAAAAAGCACCCTTGTGTTAACAAGGACGCTTTTCTGTTTATTTGTTTGAAATTAAAAGATGAAAGAACCATAATCTTTTAAGCCACTAGAAACTGAAAAAATAAATGTTTAAGCACAGTGTCCATTACATAGTTTGTCAATAGTGAATAATAGGGAAGCCAGTTTGAAACGTGCCCCGAGATTTGCGTGGCCAGACAAACTTTCCCGCCTTATTATTCCGGCAAGTTCGCCTGTTATTTTGGCGGAGAAATATTTCGACGCAAACTAATGAACTTTTAAATTAATATTATTAACTGTTACCGGAGTTGGGCTTAGCACGAAGCCCTAGGATTTAGTAGCAAAGTAACAGTACAGTTGTTGTTCAAGACTTTTTTGAGATGTCTAGACTGTCACCAGTGTCAGACCTAGAGGTCCCGGATTCGATTCCCAGAGGCTGAAGAGAGGGAGTGGTCACATATGATTAAACTCGGATTAGTGCAAAGTGCTAACACACTTTGCTATGCTAGCACAACAATGGACGTAATGAAACAACTTTTACAGATCTACTAGCGTTTATTTTACACATTACTTATTTAATGTTTATCCTGACGTTTCGAACCCTTTGCAGGGTCCGTGGTCACAGGGAGACTGAGGTGTTGGTCGTCTCATAATTAGCTGGTTGCTAGTATACCGTCATTAAAATTTAATCAGGTGCGTTCCGTTTTACGCAGCTTACAGTAAGTATCTTTTGGTCTGGCAGTATGGTGTGTTAACAATGGTTGTGTTCGATAGTTAGAGATACGATAGGCAGTTACTCGAGTGCTTGTGTGACTTTTGCATACTATCCGTAGGTATTCATTCGATTACGTTTACGAGAACGAAAATAAGTATGGCATTGAAGCACCGCCTACTGGCGGCATACGAGAGGAGTTAAAATTTTGCTATACAAATACTCGTTTTTTTTAACGTGATCGAATAGCGAATAAAACTCGCACTAGGCATCCAGTTGTTGAGAATTCCGGGTGAAATAAGGTCCAACCAACCTAATAGCTCATTATTTACTTAGAACACTTGATATGTTCCTATTTAGAACTCTTGTTCGAATGTAAATTTTTATACATATGAATTTAATGAATATTATGTACCTAGGTACTAATTCTGATAAGTGATGCTTAATCACTTCAATAAAAAAAAACAAAATCTTAATCTAGATTTAGCGCTAAACTTACATAGGACGTCAATTATTAGGTAATATGTAAGTGGCATAAGCATAAAATAACATGATTTATTATTATATTATTTCACGAGATGACAGCAAAGAAGCAGATGGTCTGTTTATCATCATCATCATCAGCTCATTTAATGTCCCCACTGGGGCACGAGCCTTTCCTATGGATGGATATGGAGAACGTGCCATCATAAACCATCATCATCATAAACAGTCTTTAACGCTATCTTTTGTCATTTGTATAATAATAATTAATTAAGTAGTAACTATAAGTTAAGATTCTTTTTTTTTCTTTTATATATATGCTGTTGTCAAAAATTGCATGCCGTGGCAGCTTATAATTGAGACAGCACTCAGCTTTAGAGGTTAATGTATGATTAATTTACTCATTTCCTTTTCAAAATAAATAAATAAATCAAGCGGGCCCAGTGCATATGGTGATTGTAACGACTGCTAATGCAGCCGGGACCAACGGCTTTACGTTCTTCCGAAGCACAGAGGAGCTCGAGACGATACATTGTAGGTTGTGGATTATGTGTTTATTTGTTATAAAGTAAAATTGTAAAGTACCCTAGGTCTAGCTGATACCTATAATTATTGGCACTACAAACGATAGGGCGGCACGTGTAAACAAGATTAGGGCTTCATTCTTTGAACAAAAATAAAGAAAAAAAACTAGTTTTTGTATGGACAAGTAAATACATAAAATATTATCAAATCATCAACCTTTTCACGCGACGAGAATGAGTAACTGCATGAAATTAATGATGAATAAAGCTATACTAGCTAGCTAGCTAGAACTGTGCTAATAACTAATCCACAAATCGGATTGTTTCATATGCCTTGCTACGTTCAGGCGGCGTAAAATTATGTAACCCAATTGGTGGATTTGCTCTTCGCACACCGCTTAGCTGCTTCGCGCAGCTCTGATGAAAACGCAGTCTAAAATAGTCTAAATCCATCGTAGCAAATAAGGGTCGCCATCGCAATATGCAAACAGACGCAAATGTAAATCTATTCTGTTTGGAACGTTGTGCATTTGAATGGCAATAATTTATGCTTTTGAAACATACGGTGCATTGAAAGCTATTATCTGTGTATAGTGTGTATTTTTTATACATAGCTCGGCAAATGACTCCACTCCACCTGATGTTAAGTGGAAATGGAGTCCAGACGTAAGGACAACTGGTGCAGCGAGAAAACAACGCAGCATCAGTCACCCTCACCCTGCCGGCCCACAAGGTGCCTCTTCACGCCTCGTTTGAAGGACCCCATGTCATAGGATCTTTGCTTGCATTTAATATTGTCTATCTGACTATTAATAAAAATTTAACGTTTGTGATAATGTTTGTTTGTTTGTTGTTTGTATCTCGCGGGAACTACTGGTCCAATACCAAACATTATTTCACTGATATAATGCTACGTATATACCTTGCGAGTTACATAGGCTATGTTTTATTTTGATATAGATTAGTCTTCGACTCGAAATCTCTAAATTTGTAAATCAAGTCGAATAAAAATACACTGCTTAGCTGCTTCATCGGCATACGCTGACTAAACGTGGTATACATGAAAATAATGTTCTACTAAAATGTTATTCATTAGTTGATGAAAAAAGTCAGCGACACAGTATACCCTGCTTTTATAGTACAGCCACATTAACGTTATTTATCTACAATAATGTTATGGATAGGTAAAGTTTGGAAATTTGGATTTAGGAGGTAATCTCCAAATCTACTCGAAATTTCAGAGTGGACATCGGCTATAATTTATGTTAATAACAATAGCTTACACTTCCAAGGTTTAAATTTTTTAATTAAAGTCGGAAAAAAGGAGCGCAACTTGGCTGCTTTATCGTCGTGCGCTGACTAAACGGTTGACATGATAATAATATACTAAAAACATATTTTTCATCAAAAGATCTAAAAAAAAGTAAGCGACACGATATTATCTAGCTTTTATATTTAAGCCATTATTTTTCAAGGTAATTTTTAAGTGTAGGTGTTTATTAGGCACAATATACTAATCTTTACTAAATTAAATAGTTTCATCACCCGAGTAATTTCATTATAATAAAATTTGCTCTTCACAGCATCTAATTTGGTCGCTTAGTTCTGAAAATATTGCGAAATCACAAATAAGTCACAGAGAAATACGTGTAAACTTTATTCCCTCTTTGTCAATCTACTTAAAAATAAGATAAGGTTTTTTATGCCATTACATTGATGCTTTGAACACATATTTGGATAAGATGGCTGTAGCTAGCCTCACAGTATAGTATCGATTTTATTCGTAAAAATACGAAATCTATACTTACGTGGACGCAGTGGCGGGCAAAGTACTAGTTTATTTATATTTTGTTCTATCGATAAAAGTTTATCTTTACCAGTTTCAAATGATTTTGCTAGCATGTTTCAGATTCATGTAAAAGTTATTGGTTGTTAAAACTATTAAACTATCATGGTCACTTGCAATAGAGTAATTATTAACGGGATTCTTATCATGTTTATTATTTGTGAGTATCCGATATTTCGGCACAGTTGCATGCGCCATGATCACGGAATTACTGAAGTTAATGCGGGTAAGTTTTTTATGAGCAGACAAAACGATCTACCCTCTTCCTTAGTCGTTTTTTTGCGTTCGATGCCCGTATCACCGGTTTCTAAGTCACTATTGACTCTAAATTTTTAACTTTTTAGTCAGTAAAATCAGTTAATTTTCACAAATACTTGCAGTATACATTCATTCGTACCTTGGAATAAGGACTATAATAATACTGTAAAATACAAACTGACCATTGTCTTTTGACATACAAATTCAGTATAAAATTCGGACTCTACTCAAAATATCCGCACTTCATTTATCGCAGCCTTAAATGTAGATAGATACATTCGATGGTTGTCAATTCCCTCCCATATTCTGTGGTCAACGAGCACTCGGAATATTTTTTTCTATATTTGCTAGTTGCCGGTACACTACCTTTCATTGTCTCATAATCTGTCCTATGCCACAAAGGTTGTCTGGAAGAGATCGCTTTAAGCGATAACACCGCCTTTGCCTGCTTATATTTTAAAATTTCCTGTTATTTGTTTTGTGTATAATTGTGTAAGCACCTTACGTGTGTAAGCCACTTAGTAGCTGTTTTATATTATTTTTATTTGTTAGTTTAATTACATTTATTTATTTTTCTCGTTGGCGTTTCTTGAATTATCTCTACGCACCATACCTGCACTATGCAGGCTTTTGTCTTTCAATATTTTTTACTTACAACTATAAGATTTTAGTACCAGGCAGTTTGTTATTATTAGTACAATTTTAAACGCGAGACACGTTGCGCGTTTTCTCCACGGGTTTCGGCAGAATATCAGTGTTGTGACCTTGGTTGCAACAAAAAATACTGAGTTCCTATGGTTGACTCGACACGTACATGTTACCCTAAGGTTGTATTTTTAGTTGCAAAAATTCAAAAAATTCAAAATTCAAAATCATTTATTCAGTTTAGGCTACAAGTAGCTCTTGTGAATGTCATTATGCCATCGGTTCGTAAATCTACTCTGGGCGGGAGATCTTGTACTGAGAAGAACCGGCAAGAAACTCAGCAAGTGTCCAGCTCTTTTCTCCCTTACAGCGTCAAAAATATTGGAAAATGCCCTATCATAGCAGAACACTTTCCATTACAAATAAACACAAAAAATATATATAAGACAATTACAACATGTAAAAAAACAAAATAAAAAATGTAAGTTAACAAATTTACATCAGATAATTATGTAAAGGTTTCAATTTCCACAATGTCATACAGCACCACTACAGTACTCAGGTAAAAGTCAAAAATTGTTTAGGTAAAACAAAGTCAAACTATAATTAATAATACTAAAAATAAGATAAGTATGCAAGAGCAGACCAGCCTTCACAGGCGGCACCCGTTCACGAGCATGACATATGAATCAGCCATCGCTTCGCTCAACCATATTTTAGGGAACGTAACGACCCGACGCACATGCCACCACCGCAGAGACAGTAAAGAGAGCATGACACACTCAAGATACTCTAAATAAAAACTTAATGATGTATTTAACGCAACGCTGTTTGTTATCTGTAGGACAATGCTGTTAAAATAAAAAATGTAAGTTAACAAATTTACATCAGATAATTATGTAAAGGTTTCAATTTCCACAATGTCATACAGCACCACTACAGTACTCTAGTAAAAGTCAAAAATGCTGTTTTTGTTCCTGTTTTTTTTAATGTGACTTTGTGTATGTGTCGTGTAGGCTTATTCCATTAAAACCCAAAAATCGTTCCACTTCAACCCCAAGACGTTTTTAGCAAGGATTATATATAAATCATAATATTTATTTCCACTTAGACCCCAAGAGTGAGAAGTATAGTCAACACAAAATTTAAAGCGATAAAAGAATTATTAAAAAACAATGCACCCGCCCGCGATGCAATGACACCGCGAGCACGGCCAACTGTCTACCTGTCCTTTCTCCTTTATTAGACAACGGAAAACAAAATTAAAAAAAAGAAACTCTTTCTGTTGTCTAATAAAAAAAAAACCTCGAAATTCAAGACAATTCTTAAATTCTTAAATTTCTAACCTATCACGTGACCTACAGGAGTAGGGCAGCTAGTATCCTCAGCAGTACCTATTCATAAACCGTAGGCGAGTCATCCATTAGGTTAATCAACCTCTCATGTATTTTATTTATTTATCTTGCAATGTTGCTGTTGACTCTACCAAAATTGTTTTGGGGTTTAAGTGGAATTGAAGTATGGAAATATTTGCTAATGTCATTTTGGTACCTATAACCACTTTGGGGTTATAGTGGAATGAATGTCATCATCATCATCATCATCATCTCAGCCAAAAGACGTCCACTGCTGGACAAAGGCCTCCCCCAAATAATCATGGGGGGTATTTGCCTTAATCGCCACGCTTGGCAGGCGGGTTGGCGATCGCAGTAGGTTGAGGTAACCTCAGAGAGATGCTGCTGCCCATCCTCTGGAATAGTCCCTTAGTCGGCTTTTACGACACCCACGGGAAGAGATGGGGTGGTGCAATTCTTTATCCCCGGCACCACACAGGGAATGAATGTATGGACTGTAAAATTTCGAGAACAATGGGCTTTGGGGTTTAGTGGAATAAGCCGTCGTGTATTACCCATAAATGTTATTCATTCATTTATCATTCATAAAGTGTTTATCTATCTATCTATCTAAATTAATGGTGTGGTGTAGCGCAATTGAAATTTCAAATTGATTACGCTTACCATGATAAAGAGAAGCGCCGTTCAAATAAACAGTTTGATCAGTGCAATGGCGTAAGGTAACGGCACCTGAGTGCCTAGCGTGCATTTTGTTTACTACCCGTATTCATTCGATTACGTTTACGAAAACGAAAATTAGTATGGCATTGAAGCAGCGCCTCCTGGCGGCAAACGAGAAGAGTTAAAATGTTGCCATACAAATTCTCGTTTTCGTTAACTTTTTTTTTAATATTGGCACGATTTCATACTTTTCTGCTTGCTTTCAAACTGCTTGCTTAAAATGAAAATTGCATCCGTTAATTTTCACCGATTCATAAGTTAACATTAAATAAAGCTGCGAGTAAAAGGGCGACCAAGAAATGTTTCTATTTCGGGAAAAAACTACGCGAAAATAAAGCGATTGCGGAACAATGAGACACTGAATAAAACTACGAGTAAAAAAACGAAAAAAGAAAAATGACCGATCGCGGAAAAAAGCGACACGGGAAAACGCTGCATTGAAAAAATGCGTTCGCGGAATCCATCTAACAAATCGTCATAGTGACTACATCCTTCCTGATGGTAAGCAGCCGTTGCAGTCCAAAATAATGAGAGCGCTCGCCACCGTGGAACAAGCACGGTAACATACGCACCCATTCATGACGGCCTCACGGTTTCACGCCCCGCTTAAAAGACCCGGGACTATAGGAACTGGGAAACACATGCGCCAGCAAAGAATTCCAAAGCCGAATAGTCTTACAGAGGAACGACTTGCCAAATTTTTTGGTACGAGTACTGATTGTCTGTACAGTATGATGGTGGTTCCTAAGACCAGCACGTGTAGTTCAGGAGAGGAAAGGAGAGGCCGGGATTAGATCAAAAAGCTCTTCAGAACACTCTCCGTAGTGATTCCGGTAGAAGACACTGAGAGAAGCAATGTCTCTACGCAGCTGGAGGTCCTCAAGAGAGGCTGTAACCTCAGCATCTCCAATAATGCGTACCGTTCGCCTTTGCAGTAATCGTGATCGAATGTCAAAATAACTAACATTGGGCCCTCTGTGTGCGTCACGAGTTTCGTCGCCAAAAAATAACATAGAATTTCTTTGATATTTTCTTGGATGACAGTTAGGGGCTTGTTGTATACTCACCACACTTGAAAATTCACCATAGATTTTAACTCTATACATTTAGTGAAAACTTACTACACACCAGAAAAAATCTGTGTAAATTCATCACAGCTACCCAAAGCTTGCTCTGTTTGTAAAGATAGCAGAAAAATGAAATAGAGGATTACGATATAAATAAAACATTATAAAAGTTTAAGGTCACGTCATATCTAATTTTAAAAATCAAAGCAGTACTTATCTATCTCTGTGAATTATAAAAATAATTCACAGCCATGTTACAATCGAAATTTGGTTCAAATATAAATCACAGACTTTTAGTTGTACTATTCAATTTACAACTACCTAATCATGTACTTTCAATTATAGATTAAAATTTTGCTTAAGTATATAGCTATATGCTATAAGCAGGTTTGTTTTCAAGTGTTGCTTCAAAAGAAAATTAGTTGCTGTACTCTAAAAATTACCTACGAGTACTTGGCCTTCAAATTACCTGATGTTAAGCGACGGTAAGGCCGTATGAAAGCCCACTTCACCCGGAACCCTCAACTACTGAGGCACAGGCTATCTTATCTCTAGCTGCTGTAGCTGCTGCTGTGACATATTTATATGTCGCAGTCGTTAACAACCAATCCGCACTGGGCCCGCGTGTTGGTTTATGGTCCGTTCTTCCTACCCATCCATAGGGAAGGCTCGTGTCCCAGCAGTGGGGACATATAATGAGCTGGTGATGATGATGATGATGATGAAATATGAATTATTAATCAAAGGAGAAAGTGACGATCATTGGTTCCTGTAGTACACTGGTGCTCTACCCTACGTTCATTTGAATAATTGTTCGTTGCTCCATGCTCATTTATTTCTGTTTAAACGAATTAAATGTTGAATTACATGTCCGTTTACAGGAACGCATCGATTGGTCGAGAAATAGATGGGTAATTAAAAAACAATATTGATTAGCCATTTGTTTGTTAATGAGCTGATGTAAATGAAGTATAAATAATTATGTAAAACTCATTAATATGTTAACCACCAATTGCACTGGGCCCGCGTGGGGTTTATGGCCCGTTCTGTCTGACCCAGCAGTGGGGACATAAAATTAGCTGGACTGAACATCCTACTAATATTATAAACGCGAAAGTTTGTAAGTATGGATGGATGTTTGTTACTCTTTCACGTAAAAACTACTGAATGGATTTAGATGAAATTCGGCATACAGATAGTTTAATAACCTGGATTAACACATAGGATAGTTTTTATCCCGATATTCCCACGGGAACGGAAACCACGCGGGTGAAACCGCGAGCGGCCGCTAGTTAACATATATATGAACGCCTTGGTGGCCGAGTGGCAAAAAACTCGGCCCGATTTCGTTAAATTCTAGGTTCAATTCCCATGTTGGGCAAAGTGCCCGATTTCGTTAAATTCTAGGTTCAATTCCCATGTTGGGCAAAGTGGGTTTCGCAATGTCGCCGTCGCGTCGATGCTTAAACCAATATCAACCTACCAACCTACCTCTATCGTTCACTAGGACACAGTGTATTGTCTCTATAAAAGTGTTGTTTAATAATCCAACAAGTTTTAGAACTTCTGTGTGAGACATTATTATGCAACGTGTAACAGAAACGTGTGGTCAAAATTAAAAGAGCCAGAGTGTATCCGATCTAGATCTTATATGCAGAGTTACTAAGACAAAATTATTAACTTTAATTTGTTATGCAATTTTTTATTAAATATTTCTATTATGGTACGTTACATTAAAATAAACAAGTATCAGCTCTAAAGGTTTAGTAATCTCTGTATACTTACATTATTGATCACTGCTGCTTGCTTATGCGCGCCTGACGCGCATGACTTCACTAATATAAATACTTAATTTACAATTGCATGAAAAATAAAAGTTGATAATCATGTTTTAGTAACTTTGTATACAAGTTGTATATCATCTCATCTCAGTCAAAAAACGTCCACTGCTGGACAAAGGCCTCCCCCAAACCATCATGGGGGGTATTTGCCGTAATCGCCACGCTTGGCAGGCGGGTTGGCGATCGCAGTAGGTTGAGGGTCACCTCAGATAGATGCTGCTGCCCATCCTCTGGATTGGTCACTTAGTCGGCTTTTACGACACCCACGGGAAGAGATGGGGTGGTGCAATTCTTTATCCCCGGAACCACACAGGGAACGTTGGGGACGTTGTATATAGTAAGAGTAGATAGGGTAGTCTACCAGTGATTGACCCTTTTTCCTTTAATCATTAGATATAGGAGTCAGCTGTGGGGGTCAGCAATGGATTTTTGACTTTAGCAGCAATTGAATACAGACTTCTTCCAAGCTTCTTAACTCATCATCATCATCATCATCTTAGCCAAAAGATGTCCACTGCTGGACAAAGGCCTCCCCCAAGGATCTCCACAACGACCGGTTTTGTGCTGCTCGCATCCAGCGGCTTCGTCGGCCCACCTCGTTGGATGCCTGCCCACACTGCGCTTTCAATACGCAGTCGCCACACAAGGACTGTTCCGCCCCAGCGGCCATCAGTCCTGCGAGCGATGTGCCCTGCCCACTGCCATCGGATCTCCTTATTTCTGATCGATCACGCAGAGAAACCCCGAGCATGGCCCTCTCCATTGCTCTTTGCTTCCTAGCTAGGGTTGCCAACAATTTTTCAGGAAATTAAAGTAAATCAATCACTAACTAGTATAAAAAAAAGGATTTGAAGAAAAAATAAAGTATTTTCCAGTTTAGATTATTTAAATGTTTAAAAACATATTTCTTTGTACTCTTGGCACTACTTATCTAATTTTTTATTGTTTTATAGCGCGTTCAGAAAATAGCGTTGCGTTTCGTTTCACTTCACCTGAGTCTGAGTAAAAAGTAGAAATTAAGTCAACAGGAATGTTCCGTTCGCACGCATTAGTCGGAAATAAAGTATTTTCCATGCTTTATTTTTATTAAAAAGAATAAAGTATGGGGATGGAAAATAACGTAGGATACGTTATTTTAAAGTATGGTTGGCAACCCTATTCCTAGCTGTCATCCAGTAAATGTCAAAATAAAATTCTTTATTATTCTTGGCGACGAAAACGTCTGACGAACACTGGGTTTAATGTGTCAATAATTGGGTGCCGCTACGATAGTGTTGATAAATTTGCAAGAGTCGTTCAGAGTTACGATGGCATAATAGGAAGTGCACCGGACTAACCGGGTAATAGCCCGTTCGTGGAAAACAAATAGTTTTTTCATCACCTTTCCATATTCTGACGCCCACTTGAGTAAAGGATTCGCGTCAACTAATGCACAATCAATGGAGAATTGCGACGCAACCCTCCGATGCGCTGCTGGTCGCACTTCGTCGAACTCATACGGAAGTTTGGGAAATGCAGGTACAAAACGGTGCGCGCATGAATAAATACAACCGATTCTCAAACTTTGCAGTTATGGCGAATTACTAGTATAACATGTAAATTGCACATTCTTCAAGGACGTTTGTTAAGAATTGCTACTGAATCTTATGTCAGCCATTTTGTCATTTACAAGTCAAAGTTCAATAAAAAGACTGACGTTTTAATTTTGTTTGTTTCGACTGTTCAGCACATCTTATTATTTACAGATACTACTTATAATAGCACCCGGCACCCCGTGTGGTGCCGGGGATAAAGAATTGCACCACCCCATCTCTTCCCGTGGGTGTCGTAAAAGCCGACTAAGGGACCATTCCAGAGGATGGGCAGCAGCATCTCTCTGAGGTAACCCTCAACCTACTGCGATCGCCAACCCGCCTGCCAAGCGTGGCGATTACGGCAAATACCCCCCATATCCTTGGGGGAGGCCTTTGTCCAGCAGTGGACGTCTTTTGGCTGAGATGATGATGATGATGATGACTTATAATAGCAGTCCTGTTAGTCTACCCAGAAATGCTAAAGTCGCTTGTGATAGGCATTGGTTCACGTTCCATGGGTGCGTGCGAAGTTTATGAAAGTTAGTGAAATGAGGGATGTCTATTGCATCCTCGGTACGTGTTAGTGAACTCTGTTTGGTTGGTGGTAGTTCTCGTTTTGTCCGCCTACCACCATATTATCTTAATATGTCGCCATAACATCAATGTTGGCCCGATCCGATCCGAACCTATTTTTTTTATTGATTTATTTATTTATTGATTTATTGATTTATTGCTTAAGTAGCTACAACACTAGACTTAGGGCTAAAATCTTAGTAATAGGTACATGGACCCTGTTTATAGGGTGTTGCAAATCTGGTCGTTTACATAGGTGGGTTATTTTTTAAATAAAAAATTATATTACATTCAGTCATGATAATTCGAGCAAGTTTAGCGCACATTGCATTATTAAATAAAATAAATTAAAATAAAATTGCATTCAATAAGTTAATTAAATAAATAGTGCATACCTACCTTTACTTTACTTTATTTTTTTATACCTAGCACGGCAAATGACTCCATACCACCTGATGTTAAGTGGGAATGGAGTCCAGACGCGAAGACAGCTGCTGCAGCGTGAAAACAACGCAGCAGCATCAGTCAACCTCACTCTGCCGGCCCGCAAGGATCCCATATCATAGGAAGGAGGGAAAACGTGTGCTGGTAGACTATTCTATCTTTTGGAGGTGCGACAAGGAAACCCTTCGGCGAATCTAGTAGGGCACGGGGACACGCACTAGTGCCGTGAAGCCGTTCCCTCTAGAAAACCTCCGTAGGTGCTTCGTTTCATACGGCTTGAGGAACTCTTTAATTTTCTCGCTGCCACCAAAAAAGCCCGGTGAAGCTGAAAATAGCGTCTGAGGCAATCAGTAAACTCTCTCAAAAAAAAAAACAATGTTGGTAGCGTTCTTGTGTTCTGGCCAGAGATAAGATAACCTCAGTAGTTGAGGAATCCGTGTGAAGTGCGCTTACACCTTAGACCTTATCATCACATAACGTCAGGTGAGACTACGGCCAAGGCCACTTGGTTACCCGTAAGTAGTCATTTATAGAAACCTATAGATTTCGGAAACTAAGAATGCTTATTGAAATAAATTGTGTTTAATAGACAATTAAATACTCCTTATATGAAAGTAATAAAACTTCTTAGTTATTGCAAAGTCATAAAAAAATCAAATTTGAAAAAGGGAGACTTTTGAAGATGGAACTACGAAATTACTGCATCTGTTTTTGCTTTTGTTTCTAATCTGTCATTTAAATGGGTACATAAACCATGTTGATAGCTAAAGCTTTAAGCTGTAATCATGTCGCTTCCACCTGAAGAATCCATCCATAGGGAAGGGTCGTGCCCCAGCAGTAGGGACATAAAATGAGCTGATGATGAAATGATGATGATGAATAAACAAGCAATTCGCTTGCCACGACGCAAAACGGTCGTGCCCATGGCCGCGGCCTTAGATAATAGGGGGATTTTCTTTAAAATACCTTTCCTTTTGTCTAAAAATAGAAGTGACAGGGATTATAGAAGTTTTAATTAGCGGCGGCTCCACGATCGCGGGCCGCCGATGTGGCCGGGACGTTTAATTGGACTTCTGATATCTGCTCATTTCTCTTCATAAGTTTTGACACCGCCTAGTTACTTATACTATAAGAATAAAATTCAATCGAAATGGACTTTTTTGTGGTGATTTTTCTGTGTAAGTTAGAAAGAAGAAAGGAGACGAAAGTAAGCTGATAAGAGGCCTCCAGCATTGAAATCAAGTCATCGCTTTAATTGATGGATTCTCATATCTTCTTTTGTCTTTAGTTTAGTTTAGTTTTAACACCGAAGTACCTATTTACATAAAGTAAGTAATTAGCTTATATCTGTCACACTGTTGGGCAAAAGCCTCCATAATTGAAATTAAGGCATCACTACAATTGATGGGTAAACACCTAATTACAACGCTTGCTAAATGCGGGTTGGTGATCACTAACCCGGGCAATGCATCAAAAAATCCAACACACTTTGACCGACCTGGATATTGAACCCGGTACCTCCACCGAGGCTTTTACTTATAAGAATTAATATATATATAAACCTATTACTAATCGTTTATTGTATATTTTACAAATAACTTGATAAGAAACTTAAGTAACTAAAACTATTACTAATCTAAAATATGGCGTCAAAAAATTCGTCCGCGTCGCTGTCGACTGGTAATGTACCCAAGAGACTGGCGGCAATGCCTCGTTGTACGGCAATGCTAAGCCTCTGGCCAAGGTAAAAGCCAGCCTTTGGGTCATGGGAAGAGTCAACCAGCCGTTTGGAAATGTCATTAAACAAAACATGAGCACTCGGACCCCACGGCCCGAGGGTTTCAACCCCAAACGGCTCGAATGAATAAGAATGTAATCAAATCAAACATGGTCGCTTTTCCATTTGGTGTTTTTTCTGTGTAAGTAAGTAAGCTTATATACTGCCCCACTGCTGGAGAAAGGCCTCTATCATTGTAATCAAGTCACCGCTAAGTAGAAAGTACCTAAGTACAGGTAGAAATATAGATATTTTATATACCTAAAATACACAGTGCTCACACGAACGCCTTACAAACGGCAAGATACAGCGCGAAATGTTTTTATAATGGACGAAGTCATCTGCCTTCCCTCCCTCCCTCCCTTTTCCAGGACAAACACTTCTGCAAATATTTGCGGTGTGTACTGTGTGCGACAAGATTTAATTGCTCAATACATTTGTTAAAACCCGCTGTGAGAGTTTTTCATGCCGCCTGTTCAGAGCCTCAATTTTATTATTTAGGTACCCTTGCACAGTCAGAGGAATGTACATATATATGTACCCATCAATTTGAACTTTATGTGATTAAGATAAGATTGTCAACCAAACATGTTGTCTGTTAAAGGGTTAAAATGTCCTCAAGTGTATCTCAATGATAATTGGACTATGGGAATAATTTCAGATTCAGGTTACCGTGATTTAGCAGAATTAACTGCAATGATATTATAAGAGACGGTATTACCGGTGTAACGTCTCGGTGGGAGTGCGAGACCGCTTAGGAGCAGTTTGTACAAACCGCGTACCTATCTGCTTTTACAGGAGGAGGACGAAAAAAGTGAAAAACCTGGCCATTTAAATACATTTTTCCTACTGATCTAGTTGGCCTCAAAGTGGGTACAAAACCAGTTCAGTTCAAAAATAAACACATATTTGAATGGCTAAGATATTCACTATTTTTGTCTTCCTGTAAAGTTGTGGAAAAGCAGATGTAGACGCGGTTTTTAGAAACTGCTCTTACGCGGTCTCGCTTGCCCACCGACGATAACGCGGCTTCGGCTTCGAGAAAGCATTCGAGAATAAAGTATTTGGTCACTTATGCATGCATCTGTTACTTACATGATTTCAATGTGTAGTATAGGATTAATATAAGTTAATTAATATTATGAGACTAGGTGGAGCGATAATCTTTGCAAGGTGACTGCCAAAAACTGGATGAGAGCAGCCGTAGGCGTGCACTTGGAGAAGCCTATGTCTAACTTTGGATTAGTATTAGGCTGATGATGATGATGATGATGATGATGATGATGATGATGATGATGATGAATATTATGAGAAATAAATCAAACAGCACGTATACTCGTACTATTCACAGATATGTACCTACGAGATGTATTTACTTTTTTGCTTTCGGAGACAATAACTAAGAGTCAAACCCAAATATATCCCACAATAGCAGCCAGCCGATATAATTGCTTACACACTCGGAATGCCACTGTTTGTCGTTGGGCGTCGCGAAGTGGACATGAAATTGCAAACACTCAGGATAAAAATTGTTTTATTTTTCGTTAAACGAAACACATATTGATAATTAATTATGACAATATCTTACGGGTCCTTGTAAAGGGTTCGAACATTGTTTTTTACCCGACTGCGTATGTATGTATGTATATATGTATGTATGTACCTATGTATATTATGTCTATTTCTTTGGCACGCCCTACAGCCCAAACAGCATGGTGGATTTTAACATATGAGGTGTCGTTAGATTTGTTTTGACTGTGGGAGTGACATAGGCTATAAAAAAGCCCGGAATATACCTACCTACTTTAATAAAAAAAAGTAAAAAGTTTGAAATAAACCAAATTACTAAAATAAAACAAAAACCCGACTGCTAAAACAACTATATAAAAAACAATGATATACTCGTAAAAACCGGACTAACATAAAAAATAACTGCAAAGAAAAAAAACCGAAAAGAAAAAAAACAAGCTCTTGATAGTTGTCGCAGACGGGGAACAATCATCAACCAACCAAAGAGAGTGCTGATTTAATTGAGCTAGCCACGCCACGGCGGCTGCTTAAATTATGCAAATAAATATTATGATTAAGATTACATATGATTATGATTTTATTTATTTGTATTATGTAATCAACATATCACTTCATTTTTCGAAATCTTGGAAGAAGTCTGAACTTACACTAAGGTCCCATTGTCTTTAATAAAACTCAAGTTTTTCGGGATAAATATAATCCTTTCATTCATAATCACTCAGCACTTTACATTGAAGACATAGGTGTATAGGGTGTGTAGGTGTAGGGCTAGATGACTCTGCCTTTCCTATATCGAAACAGAAGAAAGATGTAAAAAAATAAATAAAAAAGAGGATGCCAAAAATTACAGTTACTCTACACAGGATAGTAAGTGTTGTACGACAGCTCTGCGGTTCGCCGCTCGTGCGTTTTGCACCGATGAAATATTCACACAACCGTCACACGTTCGATTACAGACTGGGGGCTAAGCCGTTTGTGATGTGGGCGTTCTTTTGCTCAGCTCACAAAGAGATACGTGAAAAATCCGGATTAGTGCGAGGTGGGAGGGATTCGCGCAGTGAAGGGTTTTCAAGTAACAGCTTATTAAAGGTAGGATAATATAGGAAAGGATAATATACTAATTATGTTAGGAAACTCGAGTTGAAGGAGATAATAATATTATTAAGGATTGTCGCATATCACTACATAGTATAAAACAAAGTCGCTTCCCGCTGACCCTATGTATGTATGTATGTATGCTTAGATCTTTAAAACTACGCAACGGATTATGATGCGGTTTTTTTAATAGATAAAGTGATTCAAGAGGAAGGTTTATATGTATAAATACATGCATAATATAGTAGAGAAACACTGATAATTTTAGAATTTTCACATTTTTTGCGCTTACATTGCAAACGCTGGCTGAAACCTACGAGATAGATCAAAATAATGTACTACAGTATTGCACACCTTAAAAAGGTCTACAAAAAATTCCGTGATGATATATGTCTATCTCTTAGGGATAACCCACAATAATAATTTTTTATCCTTTACTTTTTATGAGAAATAATGGCTTATTTACGAAGCGATTTTAAGCAATACAGCATTAATCTTTATTCAATTAAGTACCTTAAATACATTGTGTATTTAATATAGCCCTTTACAGCATGTAATTTAAATGAATTTTTTTGAAGATATTACAGATTTAAAATTCAGGGACATAGCGATTGTGTGTACATTATGACCTTTTTTAAGAACCAATTTGACCTTTCGTCACTAATACTGAACTCGAAAATAGGCTAACATTCAATCAATTCTCCTTGATAATAGAGCCGAGACAAAGACGAAAGTTTACCAAAGATTTGTTGGTTCAAAACATTAAGGGCAATTGCGTGGGCCAACAGACAACACAAACACACAATCAGAGTTGTTGTGTTTCTTGTTGCCAAGATGGCTGACTGACCACCCTCTGGCAAACGTTCTCTACCTACGTTTATCTAGTGGGAAAGTTTAGTTAATTTTGTGGTAGCGTGAAACAGGGTCTATTTTTTCCAATGGGAATGTTTATCATCTTTAGATGTCTCACTATAGCTGATCTTAGGCCTTTCCATGAGAACATCAACGGTAAATTCAAATCACTTATTCAATGTAAGTCCACACGTGCGCTTCATTTATTGACGACTTTTACTTTAACTATAAAAAATTCCAAATAAGATTTAGCAAACGTTTTGTCAAAATTAAACTACTGAATCTACTACCAGTTGGTATTTTGGGAAAGCCTTCCAACGTTCTCGTTGGAAGGCTTTCCCAAAATAATAATTTCCCAAGAGCTGGTAAGAAAATCAGTAAGCATTTTTATTTTGCGTAGCTGTTTATGATTGTCGAGTCTTATAAAGAAATAAACAAAAGAAAACATAAGAAGTAAGTAAACAAAACAGTTATTACATATAGTACTCGTAGTACTTACAATGTAATGCAAAATTTAAATAATAAAAATAAAATAATTAGCTTGTGATAGAGATGAATGGAGTAGGCTACACCGACGAGAGCGTTGCTCTTAAGTTAAAGAAAATAATCTCTTTTTCTTTATATTTTATTTATTTATATTAAGGTGCTGACAACCATACACAGCGCTCTCTGACTACTGTATACAAGCAAAAGTGATGCAAATAGTGCGTAATCCACTGGATTCACGTCAACTCACAAAACGAAAAGCGCTATTTATATCAAATCTAGATGTTGTGTTGTTGTTGTGTTTTTTAAACAAGTATTACGTATAAGTGTACCTAATTTCATCAATGTACTTTAGTAAATGAAAATATAATCATGTAAATACCTAGTCCAGCCATAAGTTCTGTTACAAATGAAAATGCAATTTTTTTTATGAAGTAATGTATTACTAAAACTTATATGGTACATATTTATTAAAGTCTCAGCAAAAAATAAAAACAATATTCTATTCAAAATGCCCACCTTTGGCTTTTATACAGGCCTTTAATCTGTCTGGCCACGAATCTATGGATTTACGCACTGTTTCCATGGGAAATTTCGCCACTGCTTGCTCCAGAGATTTTTAAGAGACTCAATGTCGCCGTGTCGTTTAGAGCAAGCCATGTCCTCTAAAACTGACTATAATTTGTAGTCTAAAGGGTTAAGGTTTGGACTAGATGAGAGCCAGTCTTCAGCTCTTATAAAGTCCGGAACGTTGGTTTCAAGCCAGGCTTGCGTAGTTCGTGCCTTGTGACCAGGTGCAGAGTCCTGCTGGAAAGTCCACGGTACATTTTTAAAGTGTATTGCTGAGAGGTTTCACAACACGATCCAAGACTGTCCCTTGATACACTTTGGCTGAAGTTTTCACTCCTTTTTCACAAAAATGTAGCTTTGTGACGCCTTGATAAGACGCCTCACCAAACCATCACTGACGCAGGATGATGACCACGATGATGATGATGCACCTTTCCGACCACTTGAGCAGCTTCTTTAGAATTGTGAGCGTACACTTTATCATTTTGCTTATTGTAGTGCTCTTCAATCGTGAAAATTTTTTCATCAGTAAAGATGATATTTCTGTGCCCTTCACCTGCGTATCGCGACCGAAGGCGTTTTGATCGATTCACTCTCTTTAATTGTAACGATTGATTTAGGGCATTTCCTGTATATCGACGATAAGCACCGAGCTTCAGGTCTTGTTTTATAATACGCGACAGAGTCCTAACGGGAATCTTCATTTCTTGCGATAAGATTTTTTGCTTCCTAATGGGATTTCGACGAATTGGGCTATGTACAGGGAAGGCTTGTGCCCCAGCGGTGGGGACATAAAAATGAGCTGATGATGATGATGATGATGATGAAATATAGTCTTTAATAACATACATTTTCCTTGGCATTGTATGTACTTTTTATAGAAAACGTGCATAAAGAAGCGCATTTCAGAGTGTTCAGCGCCTTAAACAGCCGTGAGCCGAACATAAATCTACTGCTGAGTGAGGAATAAGCATAATTCGCCACACTTTAGCCTGTAATACACAGCCACGAAGTGCTGCTCAGATACTTAAATGGTCATTCAATCGTAGAGCGAGCGATTTGCATCAATCACCCGATCCGAGCCGTTCGCCGCCGGACGAACGGGACAATTCGACCGGATGCGCCGCATCTGCCACTGTTCCGGTGATCTACCCACAGTGTCGGCATAGACAACAATCTCTACGTACAGTCGGCGGCAGATCGACCTACCCAAATCTCTCAAATTTCTCCAATGAATATTGATCCTTATATCCAAACAATAAAGTTCAAAATTGATTGTAGAAATTTATCAGTTTTGGGTAGGTTGATCTGCCGCCGTGTGTACATTCAAAGTTACTTGCAAACTTAGTGTAGTAAGGGTCGTGAGAACATTTTATATAATCGTATATTTGGAGTTAATTGGAATTATGATAAATATATAATTTGAACGCAGTAAATGTCGTAGTAGATAGTGTTGATAATTTTTCACGGGTTGGACAGAGCCATTATAGCATAATCGGAAGTGCTTGTCCCGATACCTATGTCAGAGAGTGCGGGTTCAAATAGGTACCATTTTTTTTCAAAACTTTTCCATTCTATGGGGAACATAATGAGGCAAGTAAGACACAATTGTAGATGTTTTGAAATAGCGGAATCAGTGCTCTGGTGCTACACAGCGTTTTTTATGTGATATTATCACGTCAAAAAATAACTATATTATTTTCTTATCAAATAGTTACATAATTATGGTTTGAATTGATGACAAAACTATGTAATATTTAACAAAACTTCTTGTTAATGTTAAAATCCCACTCTGGTTTTTTTTCTGTATTGTTAAATACGTAATAGTGTACCTACACATAATTCTGTTCTCAGCATTAGGTTTATTTGTTATATGCATACAAAGACAGTTAAATAGTCATTAAAGCGATGGCCGAAGTGATTTGCATCAATCATCGACAAGCCCGCCGGATTGACCGGACCGGACGGCCGGACGGCTGCTACGCACCTGATATAGGGTTGACGCTGTTTTGAAACTTTGGTTTATGATGATGATATGATGTTTTGGGTGGCTGAGTGGCAGAACGCTCGAAAACGTAGTTGTTAACATCGAGTAAACCTCCTGTGGCTGCTCGATCCGATCCGAACCCCTCGGAGAATCTAGTAGGGCACGGGGACACGCACTAGTGCGTGATGCCGTTCATTCTAGAAAACCTCCGAAGGTGATTCGGCTTGATGAACCCTTTAAGTTTCTCGTCGCCCCCAAAAAAACCCGGTGAAGCTGAAAATGCCGTTTGAGGCAATCAGTAAACTCTCTCAAAAAAGAAATTCTGTGATTTACAAAGTCAAACTAGATAGTGTTTGAAAAACTTTAACAGTCACGTCACAATACTCGATCGAAGTATTATAGGTAATATAGAAAGTGCCTCGGTGGCAGAGTGAAGGCCCGGGGTTCAATTCCGAGGTCAGGCGAAGTGTGTTTCGGATTTTTCAACGCATAGCCCGGGATTGTGATCACCAACCCGCATTTGGCAACCGTGGTGATTAATCCGATATCCATCAATTGTAGCGACGACTTGATTATAATCATGGAGACCTTTGCATGCCTTTGCCCAGCAGTTACCATACTACAGCAAATACTACATACTACAGCAAAAAGAAAGTTTTTATGAATGGTTGCTGGTGACAGCCCTACGGCCTCCAATCGTGTTTCAAATTGAAACGTACCGTTGCAATGTCGGACACAGGCCGGCACATGGTCCCGCGCTTTCCGTCGCCAGCCGCAGGCTCGAATACGACTCTTCGCCATACCACAAAATAATGGCCCCCGTTCACGGGCACTCCACTCCATCACTCCAAATTAAATCATCTTGGCCCATATTCAAGGGCATTGCACTTTGGGGGTTAAAGTTACTCGCGTCCGTAGGTTTACCCTTGAGACCCTACACGTGACCCCTGGGTGGTGCTAAATGAGTGACACTGTCTGAGTAGTAGAGCCACGCAGCGTTGCAGCACGAAATCTCACAGAATATCGGCGTGAAACGATGGTACTCGTTGCTGTTGTGTTTCGTCCGGTGAGTGAAAGTACCGGAGGCCCATCTCTCACCCCTCCCCCCTCCCAATTCCTACTCCCGCCTCAAGATCAAACTCCTTCCTCAAGGCTGGCAACGCATCTGCGATTACTTTGGTTTTGCGGGGTGGGCGGCGGTGATTACTTTCCATCAGGTGACCCGCTTGCTCGTTTTCCGCCTTTTAACATTAAAAAAATAAAACTTCATCGCTTCACTCCACCACTCCAAATTTATAACTACTTGGATTGCGTGGCATCGCTCCGAACGTTGGATTTTGATCATAATCATCATTGCGGCCCATCATTTGTCCAGATTTGGACGTACACCTCCTCACCTCCTCTCCACTTCCGGCGGTCCTGCACCCTCTCCATCCAATCACGGCCTCCATATGTTTGGATATCATCAACCCATCTTTTGGGAGGTCTTCCTCTTCCTCGGGTATTTGCTCTGGGACTCCGTGGGTTAGATTTCCAAACATTTCATATCTAATTTGGAGTGATGGAGTGGCGCGAATGTAGTGCTCGTGAATGAGGGCCCAAAAGGTAAGCTAATACGTACCACGCTTGGACATAGACCCTCTCACAGACACGGATCTTGGAACAGATCGGATCAGAGCGCATCTGTTGCGAGATTCCGTGCCTTTAGAGTTAGTGTAGTAGTAGAGTTAGTTGAGGAGCTTGATGGCGCAGTGGTTAACGCGCCCGGTCTGCGAGTGCTGAGGTTAAGCAACTTTCGCAAAGGCCGGTCATCGGATGGGTGACAAAAAATTTATCATCTCGAGCTTCTTCGTGCTTCGGAAGGCACGTTAAGTCGTTGGTCCCGTGTGTGTTGGTCCGATAGCAGTCGTTAACAACCACCAATCCGCACTGGGCCCGCGTGGTAGTTTATAGCCCGTTCTTCCTACCTATCCATAGGGAAGGCTCGTGCCCTAGCAGTGGGGACATAAAATGAGCTGATGATGATGATGAGAGTTAGTCTGTGTGCGTAGCTCAGCACAGCACAGCACACTCAGTTTGTGTGAAGCTTACCTTAGGCATTGTCCTTATTTTGTAGTCTGCGCTTTCAACCGCCCGCCCCAGGGTTGAATACGACTCATCGCCCGTATATGTGCCCGTATGTGGAATGCGCTTCCCGCACACGTGTTTCCCTCCTCTATCTCTCCCGGGTTATTTAAGCGGGGCGTGAAAAAGCATTTATGCAGGCCGCCATAGTGTGAGCGTTCGGCATAGCGTGGTAGCGCTGTGATGAACGCTTTCACTTCTTGGGCTTCACTGGCTGCTTTTCATCAGGCAGGGTGAGGCCATTTTGGCGTGCCTCAATAAAAAATAAATAAATCGCCGTACTAAGCTGAAATATAGCAAGAGGATGCACCGGAGTCTTTATTTTTATATTAGTTTAATTGGTTTTTGACTTTAGCAAAAAATGAATATAGTCTAGCTACTGTCTTGATGTCATCCAATAAAACTTCAATGACAACTTAGTTAGTAAGTAAGTAAGTTGTATCTTAGATCTGCAAAAGGAATTTCATTAAAATGTGTAGTTCGCGTAAACTTAAGAAAGCAATATTAGTTGAAATGAAACATCTTTTGCGGATCTACGCGCGTTTATTTTACACAATACTGTAACGTAAGCTGAAGATATTCCGCATGGATATTTAAGAGCAGACAAAACGATCTATCGGTTAATAACGATTAGTTTCTTTAATATTAGGTTATTTTATATTTGTGTTTCGCAATTTTCGATGTATAACCCGAGTTTGTGATCATCAACCTATACTTGGCAAGCGTGGTGATTAAGCTATTACCCATCAATTGTAGCATTGACTTGATTTCAATGATGGATACTTTTGCCTAGCGGTGGAACCGTCATAGGATATTTACTTTCAATATTCATCATCATCATCATCATCAGCTCATTCACTCACGAGCCTTCCCTAGAAAGCCCGGTGACACTGAAAATGCGAAGTGAAAATGCTCTCAAAAAGACCAAAAAAACGAGCCTTCCTGATGGATGGATAGGGAGAACGGGCTTTTAAACCACCACGCGGGCCGAGTGCGGATTGTTGGTGGTAATGCAACCGGGACCAGCGGCTTTACGTGCCTTCCGAAGCACGGAGGAGCTCGAGATGATACACTTTTGGTCCCGCATCCGATGGCCGGCCTTTGCGAAAGTTGCTTAACCTCAGCACTCGCAGACCGGGCGCGTTAACCACTGCGCCACCGAGCTCCTATCAACTTTCAATATTAGTGGATCAAAATAGTTTATAACGTTATATCTCGCTTGATTTGTAGAATAAGTAGGTAAGTTGCGGCAGAAATGTAGGAATGACTCGTCAACGTTCTTGCGAGGCGTCGATCTGATTTCCCCAGAGCGCGCGCGGCTTATCTTTAATATTCTCATAACTATACAAAATCTGTGTTACGATTTTAATAACTAAGCTATACTCATCTAAGGACGGTGTCCTAGTTATTGATTCATATAGGTATTTGTAGTCCCAAGCTGGTTTGGGACGTGAAAAGCTGCTTAATTAATCGACCATGTCATAAAGAGACAAGACTAACGAGAGTGCGGCAACTTCATACAAGAGCTCCGAAACGCACGCACACAAGCTCGTAGTTCACCTACTTTAGCACACAGAAAAAATCACGGGAAGGGAGTATGCGATGACGCGGGCTGTCCCCGCAAACGCGGATCGGGCAGCGTATGTTGCTGTAGTAACGGATAATAACAAGTATGTCACTGAGCGCTGCCGATCAGTATACACGTATTTTACTTGGTTTGGGTGTCGCGATTGCGAGTTTTGTTGAATACTGATAGGTGCCTATTGAAAATGTCTGGAAAAAAAAACCTGTTGTCTATGAGGATGTCTCAACACACACAACCATAATCCCAGTTTGTCCTTTTTTACTTTGCCGACAGATATAACAAGACGTCCAAATTCATACAATAATAAATTAACTATTTGTGACTCAACCCTAGCCGGTAGGTACAGCTCTCGGTACGTCGATTCAAGGTCACGGCACTGTTGCCGCACTCTCGTTCACTCTACAAAAGTTAAAGATGCTTGCACATCAGTCAATAAGCTAGCAACCTGTCACTGATGTTATGTATTCCACCTAGGAACCCTACTATGTATATGCTAAATGTGGCGTCGGGTGGCAACTATATATATATACTCAAAATTGTTGATTTTGATGCTCTGTTTACCTCATTTTGGGAGAAGGCCGTCAGAGAATGTTTGTATGTATGTATGCATTTATTTGCAACTGGGTATCTTTCCAACGTTGTTAAATATTGGAAAGGTTATGCGTCTAAAAAAATCACGAAATGAAATCTAGAAAAACTAGAATCTGCCAAGAATCAAAATGCAAACAACAAAACAAAAGAAAATACCTTTAATGTCAATTAAGTATTAAATCCATATTTAAATAAAATAAAGAAATCAACCAAATTTTCTGAGATTTTTTTCTATATAGTTTATTTATTAATTTATAAAAAAGCGCCCGTTGTCATAGAGTGGCTTCCGATATCCGATTTACGTTAACGATTTTTTTATAACTATAAAACGTAAAACGTAAAGCAGTTCGATGTAACCGTCTATGATTGTTGTAGCGATATTTCATTGAGTCAGAAATAAGTCATGATTCAATGCAATGTTATAGCCGTAGCATCGTAGCGTCGTCGTAGTGTGTCGTAGCGTCGCGTCGTAGCGTCGTAGCGAAAGTTGTAGCTACGGTTGTTAGTTGTATCCCTGTTCTTTCCTTTGTACGAATATACACAGTACAGGGTGGCGTTTCGGTACTACTTGAGGAGCTAAATCTGTGATATACTAACCAAAACATAAATAATTTTTGGCCATTGTAAAATAAATATAAAATAATTAAAAAATATAAAATCCAATCTGAGCAATGAGTCCATCGATTAGACAAATGAGTCTATAGATTTGTTTTTACTAAATTTTACAAAAGTATAACCAGTCAGTTAGTTGATACGCATCGTACGAGTATGTACGAATTGATAAGTGTAACGACAGTAAATTCAGTTAAAGTCGACAGTGCTTATTTTTTAGGTTTATTCGAATGAACATTTATTTAATTTTATTTCCAACATACCATCACATATACACATAAAAAAATGCAACAAACATCACAGAACAATACACATTCCGTAGGAAGCGCGGCGCACAAAGTTGACGTTCAGTATAGCAGGAAGCGAGGTGCTCAGTTCCTTCCGAGCGCGGCCCTTCTGCGCTCACAGGCTATACAAGCATTTTGTAATTCAAAAAAGCTATAGCCGTCCTTTATAGTTGCAACACATTTATCACAATTATAGTCTATAATTATACTTAAAGGAACTTGATGGAATGAACCGCCTTTGTGGCCTAGTGGTTAAGACCACCGGTTTAGACCTAGTGATAAACAAACCTCGAGGCGTCGAGTTCTATTTTTGAAGCTTCGAGGTAGATTGGCAGGGCTCAGTGAGCTCGGTAGGCTCGTAAACCCGAAGACGAGCCGAGGTAGGCGAGCCTAGCCGAGACGCGAGCTCTCTAAGCCACGCCTCGAGGCTTCAAAAGAGTTCGAGCTTTCAAAAGAACTCGAGTCTTAAAATGAACGCGAGCCTTCAATAAAAGCTCAACTTTATGTTTATCTCTTTAATATCTCTGTAAGTTATAATATAGTTTGTGGTGTACAAGACTCGAGTGCTTCGAGTCCTGAAGAGCCTCGATCGAGCTCTTAAAAAGGCTCGATCACTCAAAAAGGCTCGAGCTCTGAAAAAGACTCCAGAGTCGTCGAGCTTCATACAAACGAGGCGAGCCTTGTAAACGACAACGAGCTCTAGACAAAAGGACTCGGAGGCCTCGAGCCTTGTACATCACTATTTAGACCCAGAGGTCTCGGGTTCGATTCCCAGCGGGGGTATATGTTTGTGTACTCGGTTTGGTTGGTGGTAGGGCTTGTTTGTCCGCCTGGCTAGCCACCACCATCTTATCTAAAAATGTCGCTATAAAATCAATGTTTGTAGCATTGTTGTGTTCCGGCAGCTAGAGATAAGATAGCCAGTGCCTCACTAGTTATCATCTCGAGCTCTTCTGAGCTTCGGAAGGCACGTAAAGCCGTTAACAACCACCAATCATCCGCTCTGGGCCCGCGTGCCGTTTTCCCTATCCATCCTTAGAAAGGGCTCGTGCCCCAGCAGTAGAGACATAAAAATGAGCTACTGACCTTCCCCCCTCTATTAGTGGTTGGGACCGCTCGTGGCTTGGCGTGAACTTTAAAAGGCACCAAAAATGGAGTGTTGTCCCAGCACGCGTACTTCCTTCTTCTTACAATGTAAGGTCCTGTAAACGAAGCACCGACGGAACACCTCGGTGGCCGAGTGGCAGATTGTCGGCCCGATACCCGAAGTCCCGGGTTCAATTCCCAGGTCGGGCAAAATGTATTTCGGAATTTTCGATGCATAACCCGGGTTTGTGATCACCAACCCGCATTTGGCAAGCGTGGTGATAAAGTCATTGTTGCGGTCACTTGATTTCAATGATGGAGGCCTTTGCCCAGCAGTGGGACAGTATAACTGTTTACTAAATGCGGTATAAAGAAGTAACTTGTGCTTTGCCGCGCGGCCATAGAGGCGTTGTTTGAACTATAAACTTGTCTGGCCTAAAACTATTAAACCAAAACAGTCGTAATTTATCGTGCGACACATAAATAGTACACATACCTACAAAGTATTTTTCATTTCATTTCAATTTATTCTAATCCGAAAACAGTTTCAACATTGTAATCCACGTCAACAATGCCAAACGAAAGCGGGAGACGAAAACATGGTACTTCAGGTCGTAATGTCGGTGGTGGGGTCAACCGGCCACTGCCGCGGGAACCGAATTTACAACGTTTTGCAACGCGCAAATCCGAAATCGAATCAAACTTGTGCAAAATCCATCAGGTAGGGTTGTCATCTTAAAGTTTTAATGGAAAAAAAATAAAAAAGTCTAACGTAAAGAAAGTTAGCCAAATATACGATATTAAACGACACAAGATCTGGGACCTGTGCCTATAAACAAGTCCTTTAGGACACGTCAAGAAAAAGGAAAGTCCTATACGGCAAATCTCCCTCCTTAAATGTACTTCAATCCAAATTATGCAAGCATGTGACGACCTCCTTGGTCGAGTGGTTTGTACACTGGTTTTTATGGTGTCGCCATCTCTGAGGTCCCGGGTTTGATCCCCGGTCGGGTCAATTTAGAAATTATTGTTTTTCTAAATTGTCTCGGGTCTGGTTGTTTTCTATGTATAATAAGTATGTATTTAAGTATTTTAAGTATGTTTATCCGTTGTCTATTAACCATATAACGAGTTTCATCAACCATCCATCAACGAAACTTCTCTTGGGCTAGATAATTGATGTGAGTGTAGGATTTTTTTTTTCATTTATGTCACTGTCCCCCTACCAGATTCTCCGAGGCGTTCGGATCGGGGTGCCTAGTGCAAGTTTCATTCGCCATTCGATCGCGTTAACGAAAACGAAAATTTTTATGCCATCGAAGCTGCACCTCTTACTAAAAAACTGAGGCACCCGGAACGACGTTTCGACGTGCGACAACCCTATGCTCACCGACTGTTTGCTAGATTCGGCTGCACGTCCACAGAACATGTTTACTATTTTTACGGCAGACCCCCTTTAAAGTTGACTGTTGACTGCGCAACTTCAAAATATTGAATTCGCAAAGTTGGAAAACTTCACTCCACTCATGAGATTGCTTCTCAAAGAAACGGAATGCGGCTCTTATATAATATATAATATATAATTTGCGCGGGTCTCTAGTTACGTAAACATTGTCGAGCAAATAACTTTGAGTTTCAACGTTTAATGCTATTCCGAACTAAGTAATGGCGGAGCTATTAAAAGCGGCACTGCCTCACACAAGACGTTTGCGCGCGAAAGCAATTTCGATGCAAGAACAGCGTGTACAAACCGCTACAAACACACTTTGACATTTTCTTTTTTAATTTTAATGTTAGTTAGAGCATAGTTACTATGGGACCAACACTGAAATCGAAAAAATAAAATCAGCTGATCCATACATTATGTAATACCTAGGTCGATCAAAATGTATGAAACAATCACGATTTACGAGTTGGTCTAATAGTAAAAGTTTTGCAAAAAGATGGACAGATACTACACTCAACATTTTTCTGGTAGATAATACGCTCAACTCAAAATTAGTTTGTAAGAATCGATTATTTCATCAATTTCAGTAACTACTCGTATTTGAGTATTTTGTTCCTACTAAAACTAAATAATTGAATGTCATGCCAAATTTTTATGCCATTACTAATATATAGTTTTTGATTAATAACAATGTTAATTATGAGGAGCTCGATAGCGCAATGGTTAAGTAACTTTCGCAAAGGCCGGTCACCGGATGGGTGAACAAAAATTTATCATTTTGAACTCCTCCGTGCTTCGGATAGCTCGTGAAGCCGTTGGTCCCGACTGCATTAGCAATCGTTAACAACCACTTATCCGCACTGGGCCCGCGTGGTGGTTCGTGCCCCAGCAGTGGGGACATAAAATGAGCGGATAATGATGAATGTTAATTATTATTATTTGCAAAAAGCAAACGGAGCGAAGAAAGCGTACGAAACCTCACTCATGAATATTCTAATTACAAAGATGTAAGCAAGCAGCCATTTTTATACGGAGCACCGTCGGATGCGCTGAAACAATGGCATTTGCATCACAATCCGCCCTAATGAATGGTAATTGTTTAAATACACGGCGATACGGAACCACTTGCAAACGGTTAATTACTGGAAACATACATTGGATGAGAAACTTGCTTTTATAGGTACTGAAAATAGACGTCGTGTTTGGTTTTTAAATACAGAATGTTTGGTAATATCTGTAGAACCCTGGAAAGTTATGAATATGCCTGAAAAGCGCTATGGACGAGATATTTAGGTTCTGTAAAATTAAAATTAAAAAAATGAAAAAGTGTCAACAAAAATTATCACGGCGGTGCTCTATTTCTTGGTTGCATGGCTGTTTCAGGATTTGACCTATTACCAGACATATTGTATTGTACTGTAATACAGTGTTTCTTTGGTTTCTGGATAAAGCGATGTTGATCTTTTACCACTTATCATAAGTACGTCATCGTCATTACCTCATTTGGTTGTATACTGTATAGTTCGCGCAGCTCATAATGCATTCATGGACACCGTCCAAAACCTGAGGCCTTACCATGAGTTGCAGTTGTGTAAACGAGACGCGTATAGGTACGCGTTTAGGTAAGACGCCCAAGCCGTGTCTCAGGGGTGGTGGAACTCCAATAACTCATCAAGGTGTAGAGCCCCCCTCCCTCCTCGGCATCAGGGGGGACTAGCGCCTTATAGAGTAATGTGTCCGTGTTTGGCTCACGAAGAGCAAGTGAAAACGTGTTGTGGTTTACGGTGTGCGGTGGCGCACAAATATCAGATCGGCTTTAGCGTTCTGGGGACGTCTTCAGGTCTTGCGTGCCGATTGGAGGCACCGATCACCTTCCGGGCGCTGGTTGCCACGGATTAACATTAGACGGACTAACCCTTCTCTTTCCCTGGCCTTCCTTGCCATCACCCCTTTTTTCCCTTTAGCCAGATTCGCACGGAGGTGTACGACGGCGGCGAGGGTGAGTGAACATATTCATATATTCATTTCTCTTAATAACAAGCTGTCCTTTTAGCCACTCGGGGAAGTGGCCAGCTAAGGAACCGGCTAGTCGGAAAGGTCTATCTCGGTGTATCGCCTGAATAGTTTGCACTTATGGGCCCCGCAAACCCAATAGCCATGCTGGTGGTCTACTTTAACAGCATACTATGTAGCATGATTTAGGACGATAAGTGTCAATAAAACAACCATAAGCTTCTAGTTTTGTAACATGTTATATAATTTATGTAAGTTATAACATATAACATGTTACTTAATGTGAACTCACCTTAATGGCCTGCGCAGACGAGGGATTTTTGTCCACGGACTTTTTTATCCGCTAAAATAGATCGCTTACAACTGTATCGAGTAACGCAAACGAGGGATTAGAAGTACCGCGTACTAAAAGTCCCCCGAATAACCGCGGACATGCAGAGAGCGGACCGGACAAAAGTACGCGGGAGTCCCCGAAAAAAATAGAACTCGTATGACTAGGCGAAGCAACGCACACTGCGGACTTTAGTCCGCGTTGTGCGCTCGAGAGTGACGTACGTATGCACGACGATAAACGATGACGCAGGAAATCAATTCTAAGATTTTAATAAAAGAAGTCGATAAAATAACTTCTTTATATGATACGTCAAAAAATGAGTATCACGACCGAAATTTTAAGAAAAAGTTATGGAACGCGGTATGTCAAGAGGCTTATTCCTCTTCTGTTTGCGACTTATTATCGAACGAAAAAAAAACTAAATATAGTAAGTATTGTTATTTATTATTGTATAGCAATTTACAACAACAATTATATATTAATTTAATAATCCACTTCGTGAAGTCATAGTAAAATAAAAATAAAGCGATAATTTATTGTTAATCGATCCGATGTAAGGGGATGGACCTTACATCGGATCTATATTTTCTTTTAAAATGTCTTCTCTTTTTCTTAAACTTCATGTAAATTGCAACACAACGTAACCTCTGAATATTTGCTTCCATAGCGTGCACTTCTCTACATTTCCGGGCAACAAATGATCGCACAACGTGTGCGTTGAGTTCGCGGTAAATCCGCGGCGGACTTTTTATTAGCGGAGCGTACTTTTTTCTCCGCCGCGGAGAAAAGTCCGTCGTCTACGCAGGCCTTAAGAAATCTGCATTTTCAGCAATATACGAGTGCTTTAAGGGTTGATTATGAACACTGCTATATTTATTTATTTATTTTAAACTTTTGCAACAAAATATTACATGGCGGACTTAATGCCTAAGGCATTCTCTACCAGTCAACCATAGGGTGGTGCAGAAATGACATGGGGGGTGCAAATTTTGAGAGACAACAAAAGTAGAAAACAGTGTTACAAAAAGATTCAATGCTATAGGATAGGAGCTCATAGTAAGGCCACAGTACAGCCGGCCGGAGCGTGCAATTGTGACTAGGCGGGATTAGCCGCTATTACACGTTAATTTAACATCACAGGCGAGCCGCGGCGTGCGCGAAACCGGAGCGTAATCAAGCTGACAAATTGTAATCAAACCGACCTGTGGCTATCTAGAGATATACGCCGAGATTCAGCTTAAGACGACGCATTGGTAATTTACGTGGCGGGGATCTTGATTTTTCTCAACAATTACAAAACATATGAAAGTGATATTTGATGCCATGATTTTTCATTTAAGGGACAAATGCAAAAAAATTGTACATTTCTGAATGCGTGAACGTCCTATTAGAATAAACGTTTAATACATAACTTCTTTTCATACATTTTTTTAAATACGTTTACAAAATTACATTTTAACAAAAACTAAAATAAATAATAATATTTTTCCGATAAATCAATTAAATAAAAATCAAATCATCAGGATACGTTTAGTTTTCTTCATACAAGTACGCGTGTCCTTCTCGTCCGTGTTCAGCTTTGTGTATGGGGAAAAAATACAGTTGAGTGATTTTCTACTGTTAAATATTTTTAGTTATTTATAGAATACTACATACATTTTAATACTTTAAACAATAAATCAGGCTTCTCTATTAAAAACTGTTTTAAATATCATTTTTAAAGCCGTCCGTAATTTCTTTCATATTTGTTATTCAGCTTTGTTTATTGTTATTTAGTAGAAAAATAAGTTTTTACCTGGCAACACTAAAATCATAAATAACGTCTGTAGGTGGCGCTAGTTCTGCACGACGGCCATTATGCTGGAGTTCTGGTTAGACGGTCTACAAAAATTTTACTAAATTGTGCGGGAAAAATACACAAATTAGTTTCATCTTGATAACCATTCCATTAAACTAATTGGTTAGTGTATGTTTAGCTTTCTATATAGTTTATTTCAAGGATACTTCATGATATATTTAGAAACAAATAAACAGTTTGATTCAAAGACATCTCTTAGTATTTTTCACACATTTTAGGTTGTACACACGAGTGTTTTGTTCCTTTCTGTTACGAATTTGTTACATTTCTTTGTGACGTAACAAATATGAAATAACAAATATGAAGTAAAGTCGCACTCACATTGTAATAGTTGACTTGGATTACTAAAGTTGAAATATTATGATCACAGTTAATTTTAAGGTTGATTTGCAAAAAAAGATGTTAAGTAAGTCGAAAGTAATACAAACTAGACTTGCTGCCATTCTTTATTAAAATAATCAATCAAGATACTGCTTTTTACTCATTAACAAATTTACCTTTCAAATAGAATGCACAACATGAACTAGTCCTTATAGTTCATCTTTGTTATTTTTTTGTAACATCAAGTTATTTTCATCTTTGTTTCCTATTTGTTATATGTACAATTTTTTTGCATTTGTCCCTTAATTGACTTCATTTTGTTAGTTGCAGAAACACGATTTTTCAACTTTTATAACAGAGAAAAAAATATCAAAGTAACCTCTTTTAAAACATAGATTCACATTTTACAGGCTAACCAGGCTGATTTAAGCATCAAAATTTTCTTAATAGATTAGTCTTAACACACACTTCAAAATTGTAGTTCATTTTTTTTAAATAATTTGTAGTTTTAATTTGAAGGAAAAAAAACCAGTATTTCTTATGGTTCGGGGCGCAAACGCTCGTATCAAAACGTATGAGATTTATTGTTTAGCGATGCGTCGCTTTAACAGGAAATACTAAGGTCGACTGAATTGAAAAATATGTATGAAAAGTAGACAAAATCAACATTTCGTATTCATCCTGATTTCTCCTCCAAAAACTGGACCGATTTAAATACTTTTTTCATTAAAAATTAAAAAAAGGCTTTGGCTGTTGTCCTGTCTTAGTTTTTTTAATATAATCTCGTTAGATTTGGGAAACACAGAGGAAAATCTGGCCAATTTTTAAAGTTTTTAAAGTTTCATATCTTTTTTAATAATTAATTTATGAAAAAAGGAAAACAAAGGGACACAGCCAAAGCCTTTGTTTAATTTCTAATGAAAAAAGTAATTAAATCGGACCAGTTTTGGAGGAGGAATAAGGGGACTATAACGTTGATTTTGTCTACTTTCATACATATTTTTCAATTCAGTCGACCTTAGTTTCCTCTTAATACATAGCATTAGGTTTACCTTAATATTGCTTATTAAAAACACAGGAGCATCACCGACCCGATCCGATTCGAACCCCTCGGAGAATCTAGTAGGACACGGGGACACGCACTAGGGCGTGATGCCGTTCCCTCTAGAAAACCTCTGACAGTGTTTCGTTTCACACGGCTTGAGAAGCCCTTTAAGTTTCTCGCCGCCCCCAAAAAAGCCCGGTGAAGCTGAAAACGCCGTGTGAAGCAACCAGCATTCCAAAAAAAAACACAACAAACACAAACAGGAACATCATTTTATGCATGTACCAAATTGGTTTCTGCTCAGAATTATGTTCTGTGGTGTTTACTGCGACGTTGGTTTTTCGCGGCTGCCATATTTAAATTAAAAATAATAATAAAAAAAAGACAAGACAATAATTATACTACTTAAAATTAAACTTACAAAAAACTATAAACTATAACTACTACTAACTATAAATAAATAAATAGCACCAAATCATCCCCATCAGAAAAAAATAACATTTTATTTTTTTTTTATTTTTTTTAATTTATTTGGTACACAAACAGAATACAACATAGCGTGTTAAAAATGTTACAAGATAAGTATTAAGGACAGGTTGTAGTTCCTATGACGTGTTGTGTGTTATGGCGCTACACGACATGACATTTAGTTTACATTTAATAAATACAGGTTTCACACATCCATTTGATTTGGACTAGTGATCTGACCACTGGTCTCGAACCCAGTCGTCCCGGGTTCAATTCCCTGTACTACCTACTCGGTCTTGTTGGTGGTAATACATTTTCGTTAACCAAAAACAGAATGAAGAAAACTTGTTTATCCTATCGCAAAACATTAGCACGGCATCAACTCGGCGAACTTAATACAAAACTATTACAAATTCCACTCGCTTGGTCCGCGAATTAAAACTTCTTAACTAGAGTCGCGATGAGTTAGCACTGCACGTATGGGCTGCGGCTGTTACGGCAGCGTTGAACGAGAAACGCTCGCTTACGTTACATGCACATACTGAACTTTTAAAAGCAGTTGTTTCTTGGTGAGAGTTTGATTATTGCCTCGGTGGCGGCATTTTCAGCGTCACCGGACTTTTTTGGGGCGGTGAGAAACTTAAAGGGCTCCTCAAGCCTTGTTATCGAAACACCAGCTAGATTCTCCGAGGGGTTTGGACCAGATCGGGAGCGGAACAACCCGAAGTGGCCTCTAAAATACCGGAGATCCATCTCTCACCCCTACTCCCTCCTACTCCCTCCTCAAGATCCAACTCCTTCCTCCGTCCGGCAACGCATCTGCGATTACTTTGGTTTTGCGGGTGTCCATGGGCGGCGGTGATTAGTTTCCATCAGGTGATTCGCCTGCTCGATTGCCTCCTTTTAACATTAAAAAAAAAGCTAGGCCTCGGCTCGGTTAAATCGGTTCGTGGGGGGTGGTGAGAAGCGCCCGGGTACATGTCTGTATCTGGTATAGAGCGCGTGTGAACCAGATCGTCGTACCCTTGTTCTACGAGTACGGTGTCTTGGCCCTAAGCGAGTGTGCAAGTTTAGTGTATCATGTGCATGTGTAGTGGCATTTAGAGGAGCGGGCGCAGCGCTGTGTCTTATGTGCTTTGAAAGGCACGTAGTATTAAATGCTCCAATGTCACCATAAGCTATTGTTCGTAAATTTTACTTTTTATTGAAGTGAAAACTTCTTTAGCGGCGTTGTACACTTTTTTTGTAATGGGTAAAAAATGTTAAATTCGCGTCAGGACACGTGACCGTCAGGACACGTGGCCTGATCGAAATTTCGTAAGACGGATGACAGCCGGCGCGGCGTAGGAGAGGAAGTATCCCCCTCTCTTTCTACGGCGCGGCGAAAATGTATGCCTGCTGTTTCGTTTACGCGGCGGAGGGCGCTTGCGCGAATGTTCGAGTGCTTTTTAATGTAATATAAATTGTCATGTTTGTGTACGATAGCGCAATAAATAAATATTGTATTCTACCACATAAATGATAGACTTTTATACTGATAATTGAAGCAATTCGTGCAAAATTATTCCCTAACCATTCCAAAATATCAAAAATGCACAACGTTAATATTCAAGTTTTCACTTCTGCCGGCACTCCTGGAGTGCCACCCGTCGTTTTTTTTTAAGTGCTAATTGCTGCACTGATGCTAAATTAAATATTTATAAAATTTATAAAATACAGTGAAAAATTTAAACGCCTACCCGACCCAGCCAGGAATCGAACCTGGGTCTTCCGCAATCCGAGCGGCTGCACTGACCGCTATGCTACCGGGAAGGCTGACGTAAGCGCTGAATTTTGTCACTGCTTTTTAATTTTTTTTTGGCTAATAGAATAGAATAGAATAGAATAGAATCATTTAATTCAGGCAACAAATTATGTACAGATGGTAAATTACATAGAGGCCCATATTATAAATACCTTACAGACTAACATACATACAATTTATATATAAAACTAAAACTATGCTTATACGTAAGGACACACACACACACAGCGGCACAGTGTGCCATCTATCCAATGGTTATTGCAATCGCTGGCTATGCAGATTTATCTTTACAGATGAAATACCACAAATTTGATAACACAACGCTATAGTAAATTTTACTTCTTATTTTTAAGTGCTAATTGCTGCACTGATGCTAAATTAAATATTTATAAAATTTATATATTATCTATTATTCGTTTTTTTATGTAGGAGGGTTCAGAGCCCAGGAGTGGGAGCGCTTGGTCTTGTGTCCATTAGGTATTGATGGTACACCGCTGTACGACTCGTAGTCCGGCAGATCTAAGGGTGGGACTCTATTGAGGTGGAGCGGAGATGTGTGGAAATCAACCAATAGAGATCATTAGCGCAAACGAGACGTTAAAATAAAGGAACTCTATGGATCATTTACATCCTTTTTTATATATTATTTTTAAATATACAGCCATTGGAGTCTCACCTTTATTAATAACTAGGTGTCCCGGCAGACCTTGTTTTGCCCTATTTTTCTAAAACAAAGTTACATTGATTTTTTATGTTAATAGTTGCCCCGACAGATTTCGTTCTGTCAAAAGTTCTTGGCCTGTCGAAGTCTAATAGAAATAAAATAACATTGAAAGATTTTAGTAATATCTAATGTGATGATATTTTTATTGTAATGCCCTATGGTACACGATATTTTTTGTTTAGTTACTTGGCGCGTAAATAAATAAACTAACAAACTTAAAGGCATACCTACCAAAGATAAATCATAACGCGCCTTTGTTTTGTTTTGATTGACGTCAAATGTTTGACAGCTGGGAACAGAGTGGTTTGTATTTTTAGTATTTTCCTCGTATTTTTTACGTTTTTTCTCTCCATAAGAACCTTCCTCAGACTTCATCAAACACAACAAAAAAGAAATCAGCCAAATCGGCTCAGCCGTTCTCAAGCTTTGCGATTTGCGACACATTTAGCGATTCATTTTTACTTATATAGATAGATAATATATTAATAAACAATTCATTTATTTCAGGCAAAAAACAATATACGGGTGGTACTTAAATATTAGTAGGCTTTGCTGGCGATATATCTCTGTGACAGTACTGTATAAAAAAATAAATATAGCGAAACCTGAGTTGTAACGCTATCTTTAAGGCACAAGACCAGCGGACTTACGAGTATAAAAACACGCCGCATCTTTAGAGCTTGTTCCACATAATGCCCTATAAAAAAGTTAAACTTCAAGAATACTGCACAAAAAATCCCACTTGTACCTATATATACACACAACTTGCGCATTATATTTCGTACAAACAACAACACAATATAACAAGTGACATTTAGATCTGATAGCATGAAACAAGACAATAATTCTAATGTTCATTAATTCTAATGAATTTACACTGTGGAAATTATCGAATCGCATAAATTCAAATATAAACTTTTTTTAAAGTTATACTCTAACTATTTATTTATGATGCGATCAGCTAATACAAGTAGTAAATGGCGTAACATGAAGAAGGGCTATGCCCAGCAGTGGGTCGATACGGCCTAAAAATGATTATGATATACTGTCCCACTGCTGGGCAAAAGCCCCCATCATTGAAATCAAGTCATCACTACAATTGGCTTAATCACCACGCTTGCCAAATGCGGGTTGGTGATCACAAACCCGGGATATGCATCAAAAAATCCAAAACGCACTATGCCCGACCTGGGAATTGAACCTTCGGGTTCGGGCCGAACGCTCTGCCACTCTGCCACCGAGGCGTTTATATATTTAGAAATTTATCCCCGTATTTTCGTACTTCGAATACGATCGATACTTTTAAACGTTCAAACTACCAATTTCACAAGCTACACCCTTCAAAGCTGCAGCACAATCCAATAAAGCTCTTAATTAAACTATACATACAGTCGATAATTTATTAGACGTTTCATTTAAATTTAGTGCGGCGTGGGAATAGCGCATAAATCATCTAAATTATTCGCTTGTTGTAAACACGACTCAACTATTATTCACCGTGGATTAGTAATTAACAATAACAAATGATACTGTCCTTGATGTCGGTGTGTCTTGATTTGGGATCGGGGGACGGCTAAGCATTGATTATTTGAACAACGTTAGGGTTAAACTAACTATTACTTAAACTATGGTTAAACAAGCACGCTGATTTGTTATTAAGGCCCTACGTCAAGAATAAGGAAAAGACAGTGATAGCTTATGTTACTACAAGCGGCAAGCACCTAGATCTACCATTTTTTGGCACTTGGCCTCTATCAAGTGACAATAAGATCGAAGATGGAAGCGCGTTACAGCCGGTCCTCAACTAGGCATTGACTGTCTTATCTTTAGCTGCCGAAACACAACAATGTAACTAAAATTGATGTTATTTGGGCGATATATTTAGATAATCACGCCAACTAACCAGCCCTACCACCAACCAAACCGAGTACACAACGCTGAGAATCGAACCAGGGAATTCAGGGTCTGAGATTTAACAACAAGAACATAGCAGTAAAATATTTATATCAGCAGCAATATAAACCCGATTAAATTTTATCATAAATTGTTTTTTATCGTTTTAATTTTAGCAAAACAAATGTTATGTTATGTACCTTCTTAACACGCTGCACTAGTTTATGAGAATTCATTTTTCGGGCATAATAAACCGCGGAATAAATACAAGCTAGTGCCACAACATATGGAGGCTACAGAAGGTAAGCTAGTTACCATTCGAAAGTTCGACAGTTCGAATGGTAAGGGCTCTTTCAATTTAGACGTTTCGTGTCGCACCGCTGCCGCTGCCGTGCTGTTTCATATTAAACGCCAGCCGCACGACAGCCGCACGACTATTTTTAAGGGTGAATCTACAAATATTTTGCTATTTTGTTTCCGAATCGTCATTACCCTTATCACCGACTGTCGTTAAAATAGTTTGCATTTACAAGCTTGAAATTGTTATGTGAAATAATGAAGTAGGTATAGTCAAGTGTTTCTCATATTCGATTACATACATACGTATGGCTGCTAATGATGAAATTCAGTGTAGTGTCAATTTTTGTAGATTCACCGAGCTGTTGCGAGACTCCGCGTCCAGGACAGGTGGTCTAATGTGTGCGTCGCTCGAGCGCGTTTGGTTAAGGCTTACTTGGTCCTATAATGAACGCTTCGCTTCCATTTGCGATCAGGCGTGCAAAACCCATTCACACATTTAAAGAGCTTGTGAAAAAATTCTACTTTTCCGATTAACCCTTGTAAATACAAGTAAATACTTAGTAAATAAAATAAGTAAATACTTATTTTGGCAGTTTCAAATTTTCAATGACAAACAAACGAGTGACACAACGCATTGATTTTGACGGTTATTCTATCAATCGCTTTGTGTCGCTCGACTGCAACGAGTGGGTAAGAGCACTCGTTGCGGTCGAGCGATTCAAAAATATGGAAAGTCTAATGTCGAACGAAAATCAGTAGAAACCAAGCGCTCGACTCGAGGCGAAGGAATCAAAAATAGAGCCCCTGTTCCGTGTCCGTGTCCCTGCTAGGGGTCTATGTGTGCGTTGCCCGAGCGCGTTCACATGAAGTTTACTTTCCCTAGTAGTCCCTTTATTTCGTGCTAGTGCCTGCCGCTTCGTTGGTAGATTTAATTCCTTCGTCTAAACACAACACGACCCTTTCAGATGATGATAATGTTCTGTTGCAAAATGGCAATTTATTAAACAATTACTTTACGAGATGTAGGTAAGGTTTGTGAAACAATTTTATATGAAGTGTAGATTTGTGAAATGAGCTTTGCGTTTTGTTGCTTATTATCTGAAGATTTTAGAGGTAACCTAGTTAGGGCTCTTTCGATTTACACGTTTATTGTTGTACGACTACCGCACGTTTGCACTGCCTGCGTTCCATATTTAAACAGGCGTGCGGCTGTCGTGCGGCTGGCGTTTAATATGAAACGTGCGGTTTCATTTGCGGCAGCGGCAGCGGTGCGACTCAAAAATAGAGGAATCAAAAATAGAGCCCCTGTTCCGTGTCCGTGTCCCTGCAAGGGGTCTATGTGTGCGTTGCCCGAGCGCGTTCACATGAAGTTTACCTTCTGTAGTCCCTTTATTTCGTGCTAGTGCCTGCCGCTTCGTTGGTAGATTTAATTCCTTCGTCTAAACACAACATGACTGTTTCAGATTGCGCCCCACTTTATGGTTTAATATGAGCATTTCATACGGTTTATGGTGACTTGTTGATGTCGATGAACCGGGAACGTGGTTCGGAAGCTTTTGAATCAGTTTTCAGTTGGAGGTTGGGCGGTCTTTTGAAAGCTTTTGAGTCAAATTCCGAATTTGAGAGCTCGAATATGTATGTAGTAGTGCGGTATACCATCCAACCTCCTTTCTGCAAATGGCTGCAGAAAAGAGGTTGGGTGGTACCTATATCGCACTGTCAATGTCCGGGATGCGAGTATATTTGTACCTAGATCATTTGACCGTCTTACTAAAGAAATAAAGAATTAAAAAAAAAATATGTCAAAAATTTGAGAGTTTGCAAATACTCGTACAGGGACTTGACGCGAACTTCTCGAAAGAATTTAAACTTCAAATTTTTGTTTTTTTTTGTTGGCATTCCCAAAATTGATCGGAATGTGATTCACTACAGTAATCGGTTGCACCGATTTATAACCGAATGAAATCGGTATTTAACCGAAACGTGCCAAAACAATTTTGCTATATAAGTATTTTTTCTTATTTTGCTTTATTTATGCAACTTATTCAATAAAATCTGTAAAACCGTTATCTACGTTCTGTCATCGCATAGATCGGATTAGGTAGAGTTTTTTAACATACCTTTGCAATGTTAGCATATCATGGATAATCTTAAGCAAACTTAGTTTTTTCCAAAATTTGGATAAAACAAAGTATAAGATTTTTGAAAATAATCTCCAGTAACGATCATCTAAATCACACCTTGATAGTCTGACGTGCAAAGAGTTAAAAGTGTATTTTCTCTTATTATTTTATCGGGTTATCCATACTATTGATAACGTTATGACGCAATTCACAGAAAAAACTCTACATATTCCGATCTATGATCATCAGACTATAAACGTCCCACTGCTGGACTTATGCCTACACATAATAGCACATAAGAAGATCGGGCCTTAAACAACCACGCGGGCCTATATCGGGGTGATGGAATTTTACGATCGCTTATGAATAACCGGTACCACCGGCTCAACGTGCCTTCCGATACATGGAGGATTCGCCATGCGGTGACCTGGCGTGACAAAAGTGGCTTAACTTGGAAGTTCGTAACCGGAAGGGAGAAAGATCCTATTGATCTCTCTTTTCTTGAAATAAAATGCTTAAAGTTAATACAGTGCACCATTGCGTTATTATAAAACCGTTATTTTAAAATAACTAGAGTTAAAAAGCGCTAAACGTGCTACGGCGTGCTACGGCTGCGTGAGCGGCGAACTTTTTTTTTAATTGAACAATAAAATACTTTATAGCCTTTTTCATTCGCCATTCAATTACTGCGAGGCAAAGGTGGAAAGTTATGCAGCCAGATATATTTTATGGCAACTGTTAGCATTGGAACGGCGACCAATTTATACCATGATTGAGTACAGCATAGATAAACCGGATTTTATGCGCGTCTCGTAAAATGGAACGTTTTATTAGACGATACATTGCATTTGTACGAGACCCCCTAATGGCTGGTACGTGCAATTAATTTTTAGTTCTCTTTAAGACAAAGACGGGCTCATTATGTGTACAGTCGACGTCGGAACACTTATGTAAAAGGCTTTCTTTGCAAAGACTAGCAGGGCGATTGTGTAACTTACTCCGGCATTTAAATCGGCCGTTTGACAGAAGCATTTAAAAAAAATCTTCATGGTATTCTTTTGTTTTCATGTTCTAGTCTTTGTGCCTTACAAATAAACAGAGAATAAGCTTCGAATAGTTATTCCGTATTTTGTTCCTGTTATGTAAACGTCATCAAATTAGAGTAAAAGAGACAAAACACGGAATAACTATTTTATTTGTAAGACGCTATTATATTTAAAAAGTACTCAACTAGAGAAGTACTTCACCGCGGCTGTGGTCTATTGGTTAAGACTACCGGCCTCAGGCTCAGAACCCGGGTTGGATTCTCAGCGGGGGGTACATGTTTGAGCACTCGGTTTCGTTGGCGGTAGGCCTTCGTCTTCGTAGTCCGCCTGGCTAGCTAGTGTTCCGGCAGTTAGTTATAAGATAGCCAGTTCCTCAAGTGGATAGTGCGATAGGCCTCCATAACCCAGGGTCGTACCTGGTCCTGGTGCCTTAGTAAGACAGCATAGCATTTCGTATAGTTAAAAAACGGTTCGCTGCATGCCGTAGATAAGGCATAAGACGAAATTTTCCGGAGTTTCCTTGGGAACACGGGATATGAATGTTACTTTAGGTATTCTGTGTGCCTAACTAATCTCGAACAACTAGGTTTTTTAACTAAAATGAATAGATTTTTTTAACACAATAATGTTTGTATCATTTTATTGGTGACTGTACGAGGTAGAAAAGGGAAGAAAAGCTCGATAGCGCAGCGGCTTGCACATTCGGGTCGCGATCTTGCATGCTAAACGACGTTCGCGAAGCTGGGTCACCGGATAGGCGAATAAATTAAAGAGTCCAGTGTTTAACAGTGAAATTCTATGTAATTTTTTGGTGACGAACACAAGGTTACTGTGTCGAACACTAGTGCTTACATAACATGCTTTAAGAGCTTACGTTAAGGCCCCAGGTCGTCCCTCCCAAAACTAATGCAGAATCAAACTAAAACTCTTATTGAAGAGGGATTTCGCACATCACAGAGCGTTCTTCGGAAGTCAATTTGCCTGTAACCTGAGTCCTGAGAAGCAGCCAGCCCCAGGGAAATCTCAGGCAAATTGTTTTGAAATGAGTCGCTTTAAACTTAGCTCGACGCGAGACAAGGTTACAACTTTCGTGCTATGCCTTTGAATCATTATGGACGAAATGGAGGTAGTTTTCGGATGCCATAGAACCCACTATTATATAACGTGTAACAGAAAGGTGTAGTATAAAAGAAATGGTCCAACGTGTATCCGATCTTGATCTTGTATGCTGAGTTACTAAGACATAATTACTAACTCTAATTTCCTATGCATTTTTTTTTAATAACAATAGGAGGCAAACGAGCAGGGCCCTGTTTAATAAAGCCGACAATTCGACATATATGTCAAAAAACGACAAAATTGTAGAATTGTCGCACTTAGGCTGTTTAATAAAAGTTACAAATTTGTCAAAAATCGACAGGTGAAATCTTGACATATTTGTCATTGAAAAAGCGTTTAATAAACCTTGACATATGTCAAAAAACCACAGTCAAATTATTTCTGACAATTGTCGGTGACAATTGTCGGGTTGTCGTGACAATTATGTCGACTTTTAACATATTTGCAAATTATTTTGTTTTATGAAGCTAAATGATGGTAAAATAGAAAAAATATAAATCAATCACTGGTGCATGCATGTGAATTTCCCACCATGACAATTATGTCACCTGTCAGTTTTATTAAACAGAAAAATTGTCAAATTGTCACTTTTTGACATATGTCGACTTGTCGGATTGTAAGCTTTACTAAACAGGGCCCAGGCGGGTCACCTGATGGAAAGTAATCACCGCCGCCCATGGACACCCGCAAAACCAAAGTAATCGCAGATGCGTTGCCGGCCTTGAGGAAGGAGTTGGATCATGAGGAGGGAGTAGGAATTGGGAGGGGGAAGTTGTAAGATATGGGCCTTTGGTACATACTTTCACTCACCGGACGAAACACAACAGCAACGAGTGCCATTGTTTCACGCCGATATTCTGTGAGAGGGTTTTATTACACCGGGCGAGCCGGCCCATTTCGTGCTGCAACGCAGCGTGGCTCTACCACTCAGACAGTGTCACTCATTTAGCACCACACCCAGGGGTCACGTGTAGGGTCTCAAGGGTAAACCTACGGACGCGAGTAACTTTAACCCCCAAAGCATTTTTTTATTAAATATTTATTTTGTGACGTCACATCAAAATAAACAAATCACAGCCCTAGTGGTTTAGTAACCTCTGTGTACTTACATTTATGATCACTGCTGCTTGCTTATGCGCCCTGACGCGCATGACTTCACTTCATCATCATCATCATCATCATCATCAGCCTATACTAGTCCACTGCTGGACATAGGCCTCTCCAAGGGCACGCCACCGAGCACGATCCGCGGCTACTCTCATCCAGCTCTTATAAATATTTAATTTACTATTGCATGACATATTAAAATTAATAATTATGTCTTAGTAACAACACATATAAGATCTAGATCGGATTAAAATACATCTTTAGCAGCCGAGCCGAACCCTCTTTTTGTAAAGACCTTAGAACCAAAAATTTAAAGCTCGCTACCCAGTATTATTAACTATTAATTTTCCATAAAATAGTAGCTTCTAATGTTTTTCTTCATCTATAAAGGTTTGGTCTTCGAATCGTTACGATTGTTTATAATTATAAAATTAAAGTTTTGGCTACAAATGTGTATTTAGGCATTTTTCTTCTGAATGTCCCATTACTATGTTATTGGAATAAGAAAATAATTATTTGTCGCTTAGCGAAACATACTTTTAGGTTAATTTGTAAGGTGCCTCCTTTTGGAATGATTATTTCATAATATTTTTTTTTAAGCTTCTTCTAAGTACTTTGTATTTTTTGTTTTTAATAAAATAAATCCAATTTACTCAAAAATATGTCGCCATCAACTAGTTGTGATGTTTGCCTATCGGTATTTTAACTACTAATTCTTATCATCATCATCGGCCTATATTAGTCCACTGCTGGACATAGGCCTCCCCTAATGAGCGCCATAGCGCCCTGATTCTTTTAGTTTACCTATAGTTTCATTTCCATTGAGATCATCAAGAGCGGGACAGTATTGGTGTTAACAATTTTTCAATTACATTTTCAATAAACACTAGAAACAAATATGGTCATATAAAGTGACTATCTAAATCTAGAAGCACATATCAAAACGTTGATACTGCAAAGCCATTGCCGTAAACGTATACACAAGTTCAATACATAACACACGCAAGTTTATCATCATCATCATCTCAGCCAAAAGGCGTCCACTGCTGGAAAAAGGCCAAGGATTTACACAACGATCGGTTTTGTGCTGCTCGCATCCAGCAATGTAAAGACGCCTGCTCGTCAACCTATTCGAAACTGTTGAACTCAATAAATTCGAAACTCAAAAATTCAAAACTCAAAATCATTTATTCTGTTTAGGCTACAAATAGCTCTATCAGCTGGCTCTATTGAATGTCACTATGCCATCGGTTCGTTTACTCTGGGCTGGGAGACCTTGTACTGAGAAGAACCGGTAAGAATCAAGCAATGGCATTTCTTTTCTCCTTTACAGCGCCAAAGTAAAAAAAAAGTAAAGTAAACAGCCTATAACTGTTCCACTGCTGGCAAAGGCCCCCATCATTGAAATCAAGTCATCGCTACAATTGATGGGTAATGGCTTAATCACCACGCTTGCCAAATGCGGGTTGGTGATCACAAACCCGGGCTATGCATCAAAAAAATCCGAAACGCATATTGCCCGACCTGGGAATTGAACCCGGGACCTTCGGGTATCGGGCCGAGCGCTTTTCCACTCGGCCACCGAGACGTTACAGCGCCAACATATTGGAAAATGCCCTATCATAAAAAGACATTTTCCATCACAAATAAACACACAAAAAAAGACACACACAACATGTAAAAAAAAAACCACTTAATAAAAAAAACAGTGAATATCTAAGTTTACAAAAATGACATCGGGTATCAATTTCAATTTTCACAATGTCATACATCCTATTAATATTATAAACGCGAAAGTTTGTAAGTATGGATGTTTGTTACTCTTTCACGTAAAAACTACTGAATGGATTTGGATGGAATTCGGCATACAGATAGTTTATAACCGGAAACAACACATAGGATACTTTTTATCCTGATATTCCCACGGGAACGGGAACCACGCGGGTGAAACCGCGAGCGGCAACTAGTTACTAATATAATAACTCAAAAAATGTTTAAGAAAAACAAGGTTAAAGTATAATTATAATAAAAACAAGATAATTAAGAGAAGACCATCAGCCTCCACAGGCGGCACCCGTTCACGAGTATGACATATGAATCAGCCATCGCTTCACTCAACCACATCTTATAGAATGTAATGTTCAACCGTGGCCATATCCATAAAGTTCAAAGGCCATTGAGGAAATTTGACAGTTAGTGTACATAAATACCCCAAAAAGATATTCGACCAAAACAATATTCGGTCCCATAACATTAGTCATGGGACATAATAGTCCCCCAATAATAACATAGTATTGCTAAATCGTGGTGATTAATGCGGAAGCGGTCCAATTCATCGGGATCATTGAATTATGATTAATAGATCAGAAGAAACTGCGGGATACGTCACGGGGCCGGGCTGGCAAAGCGCCAGATGACTCAGGTGGCCAACTCGCTGAAAACCACAGGACAGCCCGAATCAAAAACATATCGTATCTAGATACAGTGTGTTTGACAAGAACGTGACCGGCATATTTTTAAATTTTGGAATGCAATTTATAAAAATAAATATTAGGCTGAATAGAACAATCCTTTGCTTAAAATGCATTGTAAAAAACATAAGTTTTCCCTCCAGTTTTTCTTGTTAAAAATATATTTTTTTACAATGAGTGCTGCGAACGCTTCCCGCTTTGAAGCTGTGTTTTTCTGTACTCATTCGAAAGGACCCAAAATGTCCTGCGACCAGGCCAGGTGAAGAGATATTCACAAACAAAAACCGTCGATGACTTACCAGATCGTGGCAAATCGAAAAAGACGTCTGTCGCAGAGGATAAACGGATTGTGCAGCTGTTTGCTAAGAATCCTTTATTATCACTTCGCTCTGGGCAAGAAAAGTTGAAGAAAAAGGGTTTAATTATATCACTTGACACCAACAAAAGGCGTTCAGTTGTAAATGGCGTGAAATATCGAAGCACTGTGAAGAAACCTCTCCTTTCTGAAACGAATATTGAAAAAAGGCTACATTGGGCACGCGAAAACAAAGACCGTGATTGGGACAAGATCATTATTTCTGATGATTTTTTTTCTTTTTTCATCCAATTGAAAATGTTAGGGCGTGGATGAAGCGTAAACTAAGGGCAAAAAATGTAGTGACCGTCGCTGACCTTACTCGTGAACTAAAGTCCGCGTGGAGGTCTCGCAGCTATGCTGAAAAATTGGCGGAAAGTATGCCGCAAAGATGCCACGCGATCATGGACAATAGATAAATGGAGATTGTACGCCGTATTAATATAAAGCATCAAACAGCAATAAAAGACTTAATTGATTACAATTTATCGTTTGATATTTCTAAGGTTTTCATTAAATTTTGCTGGTCACGCTCTTTTCGTACATAGTGTAACTAATGGCATCGCGCTAAGTACTTCGCGGAAATCCATGGCATTCGAAAATGCAATTAAAATAGTGTTATTTCTGTTATTTACTTATTTGTTTATCAAGCTTGAATATGCGCCTTCATGCCCGCAAATGTTCTCTCCATATTGATGGATAGGGAGAGAACCATGCGGCTATACGTGCCTTCCACGGAGAAGCATGAGATCATAAATTTTTGGTCACCCATCCAATGACTGGCCTTTGCTAGAGTTGTTTAACCTTTGCAATCGTATACCGGGCGCATTAACCACTGCGCCATCAAGCTGCACATTCATATACTCCTCATACATATTAAAAGGTGTCGCCATGACCTAAGCCGGCTAAAGAGAACATATCAACTTTAACAGGTTGACCGCCGATAGGCCCAGACACAATAGAAATTCAATTGTTTGTCGGACATAGGGCGTTTAAGGTGTTAAAAAAAAATGTCCTGATTGTTACAAAAGGCTGGCCACCCTAACCGGGAATAATGCTGGCCCCGCTAAAATATGCTCACGAGGCACAATAACGCTGCCTTAATCATGTCCTGCGACCGTGGCCTAACGGGCCGGAAATGCGAGAATTCTGTATGCCAGCGCGCTATGCAAAAATCCGGCGCTTCACGGTGAGCCGTGTCCGGACTGTCCGGACCGTCCGGCTCGGACGCATCGCGGACATCGCATTAATTAGTCATATTTTTATATTACGAAGAAATTAGGTGGATATTTTACGTTGTCGCTTTACCAAAAGGTGAAATGATCTCGCATCACGCGTTTCCCTACTTTCGAACAACATGGATTCCTTTGAATAAGGTGTGATGAAGAAACTTGCGGGTCGGCATGGTAAGGACGGGTATTGAGGCACAATGATACTCCACTATAGCAAGACCGCGTAACTGAGTCCTCGCCTGCGGTAGGTACGCGGGGCGGGAAGTACGTAGGGCCTCTGCCACGAACACGAGCGACTTGCAACGCGACGAACGGATTTCTAGTTCATTGCGCGCTATACAACGGCAGTCATGGTCAACGGTTATAGAAATAACGCAATGAACTAGAAATCCATTCGCTGCGTCGCAAAACGTTCGTACTCGTGGCAGAGGCCCTACGTACCTCCCGCCCCGCGTACCTACCGCAGGCGAGAACTCAGTTACGCGGTCTAGCTATAGCTGTCTTCGCATCTGAACCGCCTCTGTGGTCTAGTGGTTAAGACCACCGGTTTAGACCCAGAGGTCTCGGGTTCGATTCCCAGCGAGAGTACATGTCTGTGTACTCGTTTTGGTTGGTGGTAGCGCTTATTTGTCCGCCTGGCTAGCTACCACCATCTTATCTAAATATGTCGCCATAACAATTTTAGGACCTCTTTTACTTCTCATTTAAGTAAATGATCTACCTTACACACCGAAGATCTTTGTGAGATAGTATTATTTGCTGATGACACCTCATTGATTTTTAAAGTTGATAGACATAGAGCAATATATGACGACGTAAGTAATACTCTCTCTCAAATATTACATTGGTTTACCACTGATAACCTGCTGCTTAATGCAAAAAAAACTAAATGTATGAAATTCACGATGCCCAATGTGAAGCAGGTTAATACCAGCATCACTATGAATGATGAAATAGTTGAAATAGTGAACTTGACAGTTTGGATCACAAATTACAATGGGGTTCTCATATTGCTGCCTTGGCAGGAAGACTTAACTCAGCTGCCTTTGCGGTTAGTAAAACAAGGTTACTTACTGATGTAGAATAGACAAGATTGGTTTACTTTAGTTACTTTCACAGCGTCATGCCATATGGTATTTTATTGTGGGGCTCAGCGGCTGACATTGAAACCATTTTTGTATCAGAGAAAAGAGCCATTCGAGCTGTTTATAAGCTTAGACCCCGTGATACGCTGAGAGAGTTATTTAAGCAGATTAATATTTTTACTGTAGCTTCACAGTATATTTATGAGAATATCGTTTGTGTTTATAAAAACTTAGATAAATTCGTAATAAAAGTAATACCCATAATTTTAACACAAGAAATAAAAACAAACTTGCTGTTCCAAAACTTAGACTCAATAAGGTCGGTAATTCATTTGTTCGGAAATGTATAAAAATATATATTAAAGTGCCTTTCACTCTAACGGAATTGCCACTACACAAGTTTAAGACAGAAATAAAACAAGGTCTAATGAAAAAAGGTTACTATAAAATTGATGATTATCTTAATGATAAGAATGTGTGGTCATCTTAGTCTGGTCGCCTGCGCATGTTATTTCACATTGTGAGTAGTAACACTTTTGAATACAACTCTTAGTTTAAAAGAGTAGCTGCTAAGTTTCTTGCTGGAGTCTTCTTAGCAGAATCAACCCTCTGAACCAGCAGTAGAATCGCATTACATAAATTAAATAATTAATTCTTAATTAATTTGTATTGTTTATTAAATTATATATTTTAAGTATTATTGTGTGTACTTATACTTGTATTATTTTTTAATATACTTTTGTTTTTTTTTATGTAACTACCATCATCATCATCATCTCAGCCAAAGAGGTCCACTGCTGGACAAAGGCCTCCCCCAAGGATATGAGGGGTATTTGCTGTAATCGCCACGCTTGGCAGGCGGGTTGGCGATCGCAGTAGGTTGAGGGTAACCTCAGAGAGATGCTGCTGCCCATCCTCTGGAATGGTCCCTTAGTCGGCTTTTACGACACCCACAGGAAGAGATAGGGTGGTGCAATTCTTTATCCCCGGCACCACACAGGGAATTACCACTAACTACCATGCATCGACCAATTTAATCGATAGTGTCAAGCACTATCGACGTTTATATAAAGTTGACGTCAGACTCGTGCACGGACAGGCTATCCCTGTGTGTGAATATATTAGTGTGCATCTAGCTTATGCTAGTGTTTAAAAATTTGTAGTTTGCGTGCGTAGCGACGTCATTAAAAAATGCATCACTGTGAACTGTATTTGTGTGCGTTTACCTCGTCCCCCGCAGAAAATGACAGACTTTTTTATAGAAATTAGTGCGCATGGCCTCTCCGGTTGGTTTAATGCTCTAAAACACTTATCTACAATTTATTCATTAGGGTTATGCATAAATTGATGCTATAATTGTGTTATGCGTTAGCCAAGAAAAAATAAGATAATTCAGGATTACATACTGAAATGAACTAATTAGACAGAGAAGGGTGCACCAAGCCCTTCATTCGGCAGACATTTGCTTTTAAAACTGTGCCTTCGTGGTCAAATGAGCCCACAAACCATTTAGGTTAGGCAGGTTCAGTTGCCCACTTTGTTTTTTATCGTATTGACTCAACCCATACACTAATCTACACTTTGGATCTTTTCATTTTGGCCACACCTTTCTGTTACACGTTGCACAACCCGATCCGATCCGAACCCTTTGGAGAATCTAGTATAGTAGCGCACGGGGACACGCACTAGTGCGCGATGCCGTTCCCTCTCCTCCGAAGGTGATTCGTTTCACACGGCTTGAGGAACTCTTTAAGTTTCTCACCACCCCTATAAAAGCCAGGTGAAGCTGAAAATACCGTCTGAGAAAATAAGCAAACTCAAAAAAAAAAGAAGTGTTGTATAATTTTTTACATATAATTAATTTTACGCAAATATTGTTGCGAACAAATTACAATTTGAAAAAATGACGATACATAGTTAGCATAGCACAATAGCATAGTAGGTAGTGCACCTGACCCGGCATGACATGGGGTGCGGGTTCGAATCCCGATCGTGGTATTTTTTCCACATCTTTTTTTTTTAAAGCTTTGTGTAAGTCAACAAAAGTGTATAAAAATATTCTCCATTGAACTGTGCGTAAGTAAATTACTATCGAATCGTCATGTACCAATCAAATGGAATGTTTGTTGTCGGTTCCGGGCACGTGGATTGACTGCTGATGGGGCCAATTGCTCTGCGAAACGAACTCTCAATTTGCGTAAAGTTAAAAATTACATTATTCCCATACGAATGTTAGCTACCCACCAACGACAAAAATAAAAGCACAAAAGTGAACGTTATTATCGTAATGGCTCCAGTGTTCGACACAGTAACCCAGTTTTCGTCGACAAAAATAATAAATATAGAATTTACTTTTACTTACGACGATTTCCACAAATGGAAAACTGCAAAAGGCGCAAAGTCTGTGTCGGAGTCAGTGCTTCTTGTTTATTTCGAGTATTGATCGTGTACAAAGAAGTCCAGCAGCCTGTGGTGTATCTATTCGATGCTCAGGTTAACAATAAGCATCAAACACAACATTAAGATAAATACATATAGCAAGTTATTGGCATTTTTAAAGAGGAAATCAGATGGTCATCGAGCAAAGAAGTCAAAAGTATTGACAGCGCAAGATGTGGAAACTTTTCTGAATGAGGCTCCTGATCACAGCTTTCTGGCCATGAAAGTAAGTATGAGTACTGCCTACTTTTTAGTTACGTTTCTAGTACCTACCTATAATAGCTCTATAAAATAGTTAATGAATAAAAGGGTATTTAAATGGCACACATTTAAAAAATACTCATTCTAAGGTTTTGTCGCAAGCTTTTTTTATAATATAAAGGTCAAAAAATGTAGTAGTGTATCTATCTATTTACTCACAATCCTATTTTTTGTTACAGGTAGCCTTGATTTTTGGAGTGAATGGCGCATGTCGTGGAAATGAACTCGTAAACATAAAAGTCAATGATATCAAAAAACATGCAGATTTATTGCTGATTAACTTACCAGATACCAAAACAAATAGAGAACGTTCGTTCATAGTTCGTGAAGATTATGCAAGAATTGTTGAAAAGTACCAAGCTCTGCGCCCCTCTAATATAAACACCAACAGATTTTTTATCGGTTACAGTAATGGCAAATGCACCAGGCAAGTCATTGGCAAGAATAAAATCAGCGCCATGCCAAAAGAAATTGCAAAATACCTCAAATTGCAAAATCCCGAGCTCTATACGGGTCATTGTTTGAGGAGAACATCGGCAAGTCTGTTGGCAGATTCAGGAGCAGATATGGCCCAGATAAAACGTCATGGTGGCTGGAAATCCGATGCAGTAGCGGAGGGCTACATAGAGAATTCCATACAAAACAAAAACAAGATAAGCTGTCGTATTGGTGACAACATTCATCTGAAAACTACGTCCATTATTGATGATCCTTGGAAACCTTTGCCACCACAGCCATCTAGCTCAAAATATATCCCGTCAAGCCCACTGCCTCAAGCACCACCTTCCCCAACCTTTACTGTGCCAAACGACCCTCACACGCAAGGTTCTGATGTATTGGGTGCTGCTACTCAAATAAATTCCACCTCAACTAACATAAGCGTACCAAAAAATATAACCATATCTTTACATAACTGGACTAATGTATCAAACATCAATTTTAATTTTTAATTTACTTTTTATTGTTATTTACTGTGCCAATTATATATAATTAGTAATGAAAATAGTATTTTAATAAATAAAATACTTTTTCTAGTAGCCTTGGTTTTTATTGTCTCGCAAAAGGTGAGAAAAGTAGAGTATACTCCTTAGTTAATTCCCTCGCTTTGCTCGGGAATCAACTCAAAACCCCCTCGCTACGCTCGGGAGTTAAATCTGGAGTCCTTCGTTACGCTCAGGATTCAAATATCGCGCCCGTGACATAATACAGTGCTTTATCCCCTTGGTGTACAATCTACTATTATTAGAGAGAAAATGTGTGTATGCATTTATGTGTGTGTGTATGTGTGTGTGTGTGTGTGTGTGTGTGTGTGTGTGTGTGTGTGTGTGTGTGTGTGTGTGTGTGTGTGAGAGTGTGTGTATGTATATGTGAGTGCGTGTGCGTGTATGTATGTGTATGTGCCTATTGATTAACATTGTGCCTGAGTCTATTTAATAAGTAACTATTAAGTTCTATTTATTCTTACTAAAATGTTTTCCACGTCGTCATAATTAAGAGCAGACAGCCACTTGAACAGAGTTTTCTTACACTCATAAATTTGCAAGGGGTAAATATTAAGTGAGCGGTTAATTTTGTTGTAGGCGTGTGGGGCTTGAGCTTTGTATTGTCGAGTGGCAAAGACTGTTCGAGTACGGTATGTAGGAGCAACGATATCGCACCTTCTTCTTCTAAGTTTGTTTTGGTCAAATGGTAACATTTTGTGGTATCGTAGTGTCATGTGCAGAACATAAAGTCTTCTAACGGAGAGCAATCCGGATATTTGGTATAGGGTTTCGGTGGGAAACTGAAAGGGCTTGCGGTATATCACCTTAATTAGAGATCTTTGAGCCCGTTCTAGATCTATGAAGTGTGATTTGGCTGCTCCCCCCCATACTGTGATGCAGTAGGTTAGTACGGATTGGGCTAGAGCGATATATATTCTGTTCTGTAGTTCCATACTCATGACATATCGCAGTGATTTAAAAACCCACATAAGCTTCCTAACTCTACCTATCACAAGTTCTAGGTGTGGATACCAACTCAACCTCTGGTCCACAATGATACCGAGGTATTTGACGCTACTTACTTTCTGAATAATAGGGCATGAACAAGTGCCAGAGATGGGGATGCCACAGTTGTGAATTTTTATTTCAAAATTTGGTGAGGGCTGTGAATTTATGTATGGAGCAAAGCATACATAATTTGTTTTTAGGGTGTTTAGAGTAAGGAGGTTTTCATTGAGCCAGTGACAGACTCTACCCAATCCCCTCTCAGCTACCAACTTTACTTTATCCCAGGTCTTAGCAGTAAAAATAATAGCGGTGTCATCGGCGTAGGACAATATCCTCCCCCCAACGCCACCAAGGTTGCAGAGATTGTTAATGTAAATCAAAAAGAGCGTCGGGCCGAGAACACTGCCCTGCGGGACTCCAAACGTAACATTCTCTTCCTCGCTTATAATATTATCGATTTTTACTGCTTGTTTTCTGTTCTGAAGATAACTGCTGAGAAGGGAGAGAGCAAGACCCCGAATCCCGATCCTTTCCAGCCTACGTGTAATATTATTGTATAATATATGCTAACGCGTTTACATTTTTAATTTATTTGATAAACGCGGTTAGGTAGATAGTAGATAAAAAGATAGGTAGGTACATTGATGGTGTGTAACCAGGTAGTAAGGTTCGTAGTCACATTAAAATGAGGCTGAGGTGTTACGCATCACAAACTTTCGAATTTCCAAATGTTCACAAGTTTCGAGTATGAAGTATTAAATTCAAGTAGCATTGTTTTATCATAGAGACAGTCTAATACTACTTACCCAAGTTTATAATTCTGCTACGCCCGAGTACTTCAAAAGATTGTTTTTTAATCAAATCTGGAGACATCGAGCCGGGCCCGTATTATTCTAGCCGGGACTCTCCGTAGATGGGAGTAGACGTTTTCTCGTTAATCTTGTGGCGATGCGACGCGGATGATCAGCGTTTTAGACACAGATTGGCCAGGAGTGTGTGCATTAATCGGATTCCATGTTCGGTAATGAGACAAGGAACTGCTCCGCGGAGTAATAACGTAAGGAGTTCTAATGGCCCCCAATGCAATTCCGCAACTGAAGTTTGTCGCTCTACTCATTTAGAAGGCGGGACTGGAATTGGAAACATTCACCGATGTTAATCTGGGAACGGTTTAAGTTCGTTATCCTTAACAAAATTAATTAATTTGCCGTAGGTAGGATTAATAACACTGTGGTTGGCCCAGTGGTGAGTCAGTAGGTATATACAGGGTGTCCCAAAAATGGCACGCCAGGCTGACACTGGAGATAGCTTAGCTATAAACCTATCAGATAAAAAAAAAAAGATAATCAAAAAAAAATAAAAATAAAAAAACTAACTAAAAGTGGAGTTTTTAGAAAAGAAAAAAGTGGCATTTTCTCAGTTCTTTGGCAAAACTAAAAGTGGAGTTTTTAGAACATAAAAAAGTGTAATTTTCTCCAAAACTATGAGACTTTTACTAGAGTCATGTTATTTTTATCTGATAGGTTTATAGCTAAGCTATCTCCAGTATCAGCCTGGCGTGCCATTTTTGGGACACCCTGTATAAAAAAAACAGTTCGATATTTCAGTTGAAGGAATTGTACAGTACAATCACGATTAATATGTACACACATTTGACTAGTTTTGACTTTTATTCAATTGTATTAAGAATTACAAAATTAATGTTTACATGTTTAATGCTCGTGACTGTACGCATGATATTTAAAAAAAAAACAAAAGTTGCCAGATTTAAATCATCCTCATTTTGTATTAAAATAAATTTTATTTTTCGCTACTCCTTTTCCATAAACAAGTATAGACGTTTACTACTACAGCTGCGGAGTCGATTCACCACTCGAAATGCGCCACTCGGTCTTCATTGGTAGATGAACCCAGGTGAAGTGCGCTTCCATCTACCACCTGGGTAAGGCCAGGTCTGATGAAAGCACTTAATTACCCATTGTAAAAACAAATGTGCTAATGTATAAACAAACGCTGCTAGCGGTGCCGCGCGGCCGCACTAACTTGCTAAACGAGACACCGCTGACGCGCGCGCTCCGCACTCTCAACCTAATAGCTAAGAAGGTTGATCTATTCTGCAGTGCTATTCTCTAAGCAAAACAGCGTCGACCTCGACATTGAACTCGCTCATAACTTGCAAACGAATGTAGACTTTATTACTATTTAAAAGTAGGTTGAAATTAGTTTGCAATTTATGAGCGAGTTCAACGTCGAGTTCGATGCTGCTTTGCTTAGAGAATAGCGCTGCTGCTGTGCTCTGAGCGAATTCAAAAGAATTGCTTTGTTTACTTTGTCGTATGAAGTGTAAAGTACATTGTTTTGTATTTAAGTCATATTATAGGTAGCTGTACTATATTGTATTGGGTAAAAAAAAGAAATCTGTAAAGATAGCTGTAAGTAATTATAAAATAAATAAAAATAAATAAAATAAAATGTCTGTCTAAACTCATTAAACGTTTACAGCCCCCCCCCCCCAACCCTCGCTAATATATATATATTTTTTTTATATTAGAAGGAGGCAAACGAGCAGGCGGGTACCTGATGGAAAGCAATAAAATTGAACAAAATTACATTACAACAGGTTAGGTTTAGAAATGGCTAATACAAATCCTAGATGGTTTCCACACTGCTACCTTTCCAACATGTAACGGAAATCTAACTAGCAACCCTCGCGCCGGATTAAGCATGCTAAACACACCGTTACAGACACATAAACAATCTGTTCGAATCCGAGCGAAAACATATATCACAGAAAACTCAAATGAAACTTAACACACATAATAAAACAACGGTCCCACCGTGTTCATTCGTGCGTTATTCTAATTCCAATATTTCAAGAATGCAACCCACTGTATGTTAATTAAGAAACAGTGTCCGCAGCTCCGCATATCTACTACTGCGGACAACTTGCAATCCTTCAGTTGAAAATAATGTGGGAACATAAAAGCTTTATGCTCTACTCGGTCTCAGATAATTAAATTTACCCTCAACGGCTGTACAGGCCAAATAAAAAAGTTGTGCCCAGATGAAACGTATAAAAGGAACTATTCGCTGGACCTGCTTATATTGTTTTAATGAAGAACGCTGCTACCTATTGTTCCTTGCTTTTAATTGTTTTGTCAGGTAGCCGATACGTGAGAAGGGTCGCGTTTGAGTACGTCGCTGTTTGTCTATTTCATCATCAGTTCATTTTATGTCCCCACTGCTGGGGCACGAGCCTTCTCTATGGATGGATAGGGAGAACGGGCCACAAACCATTACGCGGGCCCAGTGTGGATTGGTGGTTGTTAACGACTGCTTATGCAGCCGGGACAAACAGCTTAACGTGCCTTCCGAAGCACGGGAGCTCGAGATGATAAATTTTTGGTCACCCATCCGATGACCGGCCTTTGCGAAAGTTGCATAACTTCAGCAATCGCAAACCGAGCTCGTTAACCACTGCGCCATCGAGCTCCTCAGCTTTGTCTATTAAAACAATCTTTATATATACAAATCTTCTGTGCGTGTGTATGAAATTGAATTCCTTCTAAACGGCTGGACCGATTTGGATGAAATTTTTTGTGTGTGTTCAAGTGAATTCGAGAATAGTTTAGATTTACAATTGGATACGGTAGGTGGCGCTTTAGGGGTCTATCATGGGATACGGGTGTTCTTAAGCGGACGAATGATTTGTTTGTTTTGTTGTCATGGAAACTGTCAAAGCGGTACGAAGTCCGCCGGTCAAACTAGTTTTTAAATAATATTTGTTATTTGAAAGTAAATTAAATTCATTGAGTCTTTATTCATATCCAATCAATCAATGTTCAAATTACTTAAAACTCAATTCAAATCAATTAAATTCAATTTCAATTAAAGTAAATTTTATAAAAACTTTACTCTTCTTTGTTTCTTAATATCGTAATGGCACAAAATGTTTTTGTTTTGTTTATATAATTTTTAACGCAGATTTTGTTGCGAACAAATGTTGAAAAAAAATCCACGAGCAGGATTTGAACCTGCACCCTTCTGACATACCGGGTCGGGTGCTCTCCCAATTGAGCTAACTATTTATACTCTTTACTTTGAAAGCCAAAGGCGCCCATTCAATGTCAACAACTACCGTCATTAACATCCGATCATAATATTTTTACAAATACTAAAGATCAGTTAAGAAGTAGGCAAGCTATTTATAAATGTTTATATAATTTTTAACGCAAATTTTGTTATATTTTGTTAGATAGCTCAGTTGGGAGTGCATCTGACCCGGTATGTCAGAAGGGTGCAGTTTCAAATCCTGCTCGAGGAATTTTTTTCAACATTTGTGTTTTTGTAATGGCACAAGTTTACAAGACTGTTTTCGTCGCCAAAAATAACATAGATTGTCACGGAAATTCTACGTAATGACATGACAGCTAGAAAATAGGTGGTCCGTATATATTCAATTGTTGTTGAAGACTAAAATCGGCACCTTTTTTTTATATCTCACAGGTGACCCGGTAACCCACCTGGATATTAGGTAGTGGACTATACGTGTCCACGGAGCAACTCGCTCAAGACACTAGTCTTAAAAGTACCGGATGAAGAATGCGCTTCGGCGCGTCCTTATCTGGCGTTATGTCCTGACGCAGATGGTTCCTTGTGCTTGCGCAAGGATGTCTGACACCTAACTTTATAACCGTAAGGTTGGTGGGGGTGTCACTATAAACTTTAAAGTCGTGTGTAGCGGGGTGTCGTAAAGTGATGATAAAGGCCAATGGTTGAAGCGCACTTCACCCGGCATCCTCAACTACTGAGGCACTGGCTATCTTATCTCTAGCTGCCGGAACACAACAATGCTACAAACACTGATGTTATGGCGACATATTTAGATAAGATGGTGGTAGCTAGCCAGGCGGACAAACAAGATCTACCACCAACCAAACCGAGAACTCAAACATGTACTCTCCGCTGGGAATCGATCTCGGGATCATGGCTCTAAACCGGTAGTCTTAACCACTATACCACAGAGTTAAAATCTGATACCTATTTTGAATTATTTAATAAAAAAGTCGATCATTGGTTCTTGTCGATTACTAGTGCCAATACCCTACCTACTTACACTTTTTAACCGAGCATTTTCTGTTTAAAAACGGGAACTAATTTTTTGAGCTTTTATTTAAATATTCGAGATGTTATTATGATCAGTTGAAAAACATATTGAGCAGTTATTTAATTTAATGGCGGTTGATTAATTATTGCGACAGTAAAACATGGACAGTAATAAAAAATCAATTAGTCGGTTATTTTATCATACAGTGTCAATTCTAAAAATAATTGAGCAGTCCAATAAATGAATGAGCGGTAAAAATGATGGAATGAGCGGTTCGATAAATAGTTCGGCAGATCATAGCGAGCGGTAATACCCGAACGCCCGTGACGCCACGAAAAAAGGCTTACGTGTTGATTAGGTTAGGTTAGGTTAGGTTAGTATGGGGTGCGAGTCAGGTGACCTCCACGTTGGTGCACCCTGGGCAACGAGTGGTCCCAACATTCTCCGTTCGGAGAAGGTTGGGTCCAATCGGCTAACATCTGGCAAGGCGGGTGCCCCTTCTGGGCCCTGCAACTCCTGTGCGTGCCTACTTTGGGCCGCACTACTCGCCGCTCCTTCTGAGCGGCTTTGAGGGGAGATTGGACGGCGTCCCTTCTGGGCGTCGTCAGGGGAGGGGGGGGAAGAGGAGCTGGCGGCCCCTTAATAGCCGCCAACAAAAAATTTGATGTCCGACAAAGAGGTGTTTTTGTCATACGATCCGGCTGACGCCCGGCGCATGGTCCGTATCCAGGGGCCATGTGTGAAATTTGTCATGGAGAACCGCTCGCGATATTACGCTGCTCGCGCCAGCCGCTCACCGATTACCGGGTCGGAGGCGAGAGAGGAGGAGGCAGGGGGAGTCCTGCGTTTGCGAGGAGGGGGCGGCGACACCCGGAAGAGGTCGCGGAGTGCGGGCGACTCGTCGGATGGGTCCGAGGAGTCGTCCAGGTCCAGCCCAAAGATTGGTACGGGGCGGAGAGGACGTGGCAGGTCTGGGCGTGACACCTTGCCCAGACCGGCGTGGGAGGAGCTTGGCAGCGAGCTGGACGCGGACCTCTCGGAGGAGCTCTCCACTTATGGGGAGCTCCTTCGCGACGTTCAGGCGTCGTTGGAAAAGGCCCTGGCGCACGGCGGTTCGGCGGCGGTCATAGAAGCCATCCGGAGCAAGAGGAAGGAGCTCCGGGAGAGGATGCGGGGGGTCCGCGAGGCGCAGCGTGTGCCGCCGCGGACTTCTCTTTGACCCAACTCGAGGCTGAGGTCCGCGCCGCCGAAACGGCTAAAGGGAGGGAGGCCCCAACGGCGCCGGTACCGCAGAGGGAGGCGGCGCCGTGCGCGTGCGGCAAGTCCGAGGAGGTCGCGCAGCTGGCCCTTGCCAATGAGAGGCTGCAGGGCGAGGTAGGAGAGCTGCGGGCGGAGCTAGCGGCCCTTAAGCAGGGCCTCAGCGGGAGGCCGCCCCCGCGTGCGGAGGCCGCACCTGTCCCCCCACCTCGGGCCCAGTCCGAGGCGGGGGAGTTCGCGGAGCTGAGAGCTTTGCTCCTCAGCTCCCTCGGTGCCATTGGCGCGCGCCTAGACGGGCTAGAGGCGAGGGGTTCCGCCGTGCCCGAGAGGACGCGTCTTGGGAGGGAATTCCCGCCCCTTCCCACGCCGAGTACGAGACGGGCACCGCCGCTTGTGCCCCCACCCCAAGGGCCCGTGAGCCGGGCCCCGGCGCCTGCGGGCGAGGAGCCGTGGTCGGTAGTGACCCGCCGTCGGCGGAGGAGAGCGGGAGCGGCCCCGGTCACTAGCTCTGATGGCGCACCACCTGCCACCGGAGGAGCGCCCCTGCCCCGGAGGGCCCCGGCGGCCCCGGCGGGCCCCGGCGGCCCCAGCGGCTTGGAGGGAGCCCACGAGGAGGCGTTTGAAGCCCCCCCGCTCGACGGCAGTCTCCGTGAAGTTGACGGCGGAGGCGGTGGAGAGCGGCGTCACGTACGCCGCCGTGATACAGCGGGCGAAGGCGGCCATAAATTTGGCCGACGTTGGCATCACGACCGGGCTAACGACCCGGATCTCCATGTCGGGCGCCCGGTTGCTGCAAATTGCGGGCGCAGACAGCGGGGACGTCGCCGACCGCCTGGCCGCTCGGCTGCGAGAGGTGGTGGCCGATGTGGCGACGATCGCCAGGCCGGAGAGATGCGCGGACGTGCGCATATCTGGCCTTGACGATACCGTCACCGCCGAGGACATGGCGCAGTCGGTGGCCGCGAAGGGGGGATGCCCGCCGGATAGGGTCAGGGTGGGAGCGCTGCGACCCGGCCCTGGCGGCCGGCCCGGCTTAAAATCGGTGCTGGTGCGCTGCCCGGTCAAGGCGGCCCAGGTTGTTGTGGCGGCGGGGAGAGGAGCTGGACGAGAGGCTGACCGCAGATCGCCAAAGCAGAGGCGTAGTCATTCCCGAGGGTATCGGGTGAGCGGGGCCGTCCAAAGGACGCCGGCACCTCGCCAGTACCCCTCGAGAGCTGACGTGGCCGTTGCTAGAAGGGAAGCGGAGGAGGCATGTCGCATCGAGGTGCCGCCCGTTGCCGGTCCGGAGGACCCAATGACGGCTGAAGAGGTGCAGGAGATTGGCCTCAAGTGTGCTTTTGCGGTGCAGGAGGTGTCCCGGACGTCCGGGAACCTCAAGGGCACCTACCAGAGCACCTTGAACCACGCCTCGGAGACGTTCCGGAGGTGCTTGGCCAACCTTACGTCGCGGTCCACAACGAACGAGTAGCGACGTATTGAGGAGGCAAACTGCCGACTAAGAGAGGAGGTGTACGCCCTGCGAAGGGAAGTCACAGCCCTAAGGAGTATGGTCAACCAGGTTGGGTTGGAGTTGGGGTCTCCCCGTCAGGAGCAGCCCCATCGTCCTGCCACCAGGTCCCAAGACCAGGCCGTTCTGACGGCAATTGCGGAGCTGCGGCGCAAAATGGAGGCGAGTAACGCCACCGTTAGCGCTCGTCTTGACGGACTCGAGACGAGTCGAGATGCGCCTGTGCGTGCCCGTCCACCCCGTGCGGATGACCGCGGACACCGGGGAGGTGACTTCCCGGTGCTTCCCGCGCCCGATAGAGTTGTTGGACGGAGGCTGGCCACGCCCTCTCGATCCTCGTCCGTCATGCCCGAAGTGTGCTTCCCCACTCCTCGAGGGATTGCAGCCCCGATTCCATCGGATCCGCCCCAGCCCGGATGGGAGACGGTGGTCCGAGGAAGAAGGAAAAAGAGGGCGAGAGGCGATCCCTTCACTCGGGCGACAACACGCCCACCGACTGCTCCTGCCCCGGCATTTGCATCAATTCGCATAGCTGTGCCGTCTCGCTCAGCGCCACAAGCGGCAACTGGTGCAGCCCCGGGGAAGAGGAGACCGCGAAGGCGGAAGCGAGTGAGGCTTAGGCAGCCCACCTCATCGGCGGTGGTTATAAAGCTGCGCCCGGAGGCCTTGGCGAAGGGCGTCACATATGCTGACGCCATGGCCCAGCAGGCCATCTCCCTGGGTATCGAGGCGATCAGGTCGAGGACGGCCGCAACCGGAGCGCGGCTATTTGAGGTCCCCGGATCTGAGAGCGGCGCGAAGGCCGATCTGCTCGCCCGTAGGCTGGAGCAGGTGTTGTCCGAGGTGGCCACGGTCGCCCGGCCTGAAAAGCACGCGGAAATCCGCGTGTCAGGGCTGGGCACGTCTTCAACCACCGAAGACGTCGCCGCAGGACTTGCGGCGAGAGCTGGTTGCCCAATCGAGGCGTTGAGGGTGGGACGCATAAGGATGGGTCCCAATTTCGCCGGGAGCACTATCGTGCGCTGCCCCCTTCGAGCGGCAAGAGCGCTCGTTAGTCAGGGCCAATTTCTCCTCGGGTGGAGCATGGCCTTGGCGGTCGCCCTTGAGCCCCGCCCAATGCGGTGTTATCGCTGCATGGGCGTGGGCCATACGCGGCAGAGGTGCCCCAGCGCGGTCGATCGCTCCGGACTTTGCTTCCGGTGCGGACTGCCTGGGCACCAAATGAGGGAGTGCTCTCGTGAGCCCAAGTTTGCGGTGTGCCTCGCGGCACAAAAACCGCACCATCACCTGATGGGAGGTAGGGGTTGCAGTCCCCCTACCGTCAGGGGCTGCCCTGATCCCCCCGCAACGGGGGCGAAGACTGCCACGAGGGAGCCCGCTCCAACGGAGCTTATGGTGGAGCCCCATTCGCCAGCGATGTCGGACATGGAGGCGACGGAGGAGCCACTGTCGCCCCAGGTAGTTGACCCTACAGCCGACCACCCATGTACCTCTCTCTTGAGAGGAGCTGGGTTGGGGAGCGCTAGGGAGGTAGAGGATGAGGTGCGGGACGCAAGTCCGAGGTCCACCTCTCCTTCTCGGCCTAAGCCGCTGAGAGCGCCGGACGGGCGGTTTATGAAAAAACCCCCTACCACTAGACCATGATCGGAAAATCCTGCAAGGGTGTATGCGGCCTACTAGCAGGCCGCACAGAGGAAGGGCACCAACGTGCTGCTGGTGGGAGGCGCGGCTCACTATCTATGACAGATTCCGCGCCAACCACATATCAGGCTGATTGCAGGTCCCGGGGGTTTTAGTGGGTCGGGCAGACCATCGCCCAACCCCACATACCCCGAAAACGGGTTAAGCACATTGCTCCCCGTGGGATGACTTGGTCGCAAGTTTCCCCCGGGTTAAAAAAATAAAATAAAAAAAAAAAAAAAAGTATGGTGACCAAAAACGCGCGAGCCGAGCGAGCGGAGCGAGCGTGCCGCGGCAGCGGCCGGCGAAGCGCCAGAAACGACGTTTTTGACCGACAAATTCCGATTTATTACTGCCCACACGTAACCGCTCGTTCAATAATTTTTACCGCCCATTTAATTATTTTCCTGTTCAATTATATTCACTGATCCATTTCATTATTTTTTATTACTCATTTTTGTTTACTTTACTGCTTAGTTTTAATTGCTGAACTAGTTATTAAACGTGCCATTTATAATTTTTAACTTACCAAAACCGCTATTTACAACTGCCTCTTTAAATCAGTGCCTTTAAAAACTACATTATCTTCGTTTTAAGTAAGTACATCTTTTTTTATTATATTTTAGCGTAAATAAGTATAAAACATGTAACTTCTTTATTAAGTAGACAATTGGAAATTTTATGCCTAATAAAATAAATGCTGAAGTGAGTCGTTCTTCTAAGTAATTCTAATGATGTCAACACTTAGTGGGAGGGCTTATCTAAAATGTTTTTGCTTGTTCTGTTACGAATAATATTTTGAAACCGGTGGGTTCCCCTGACGATAGTTAAAAATAGAGTAATTGAACAAGCGATATTTTAAAATGTTTTCTACTAATAAATAACAAATTGTTTCAATACAATTTACTAATTGGTTGGAAAAAATTGGAACTTTGAAAGTTTGTATGATAAAACTGTTTGACGAGCACGAATACATTTCATTAACCAAGGAAATGTATTCGTGCTCGTCAAACAGTTTCAAAAAACTGAAATTAAAATGATTGATTAATAAATTGTCTACTTTATTTTAGCCTATTAACGTCGTCATAGAGACATTAGCTTCATGCTGTTAATTGAATAATGTTATAATTATACACTTATTACCGGAAGGCACGCGTAGGGTTGCCACAAGTGACGGGATCAATAATCTGATTTAAAAAAAATGATTTTTGTAAGTAGTTGAACACAGCGCTTACAGTCGCTTGAAATTTATAACAACCAAAACCAAAAACAAGGTTTACCCTGTTGTTTGTGCCAAATAAAGAAAGGTCTAACAAAACAAAAATATCTTACATTATCACATGCCAATCTACAATTCTTTCCTAGGTAGCTAACTAAATTACAAAACAATATTCATTATGATATTTTTATACGAGTAGGTTTTTTATTACTTATATAGAAGATTTTAGATTTCCTCAGGAATTGTTTTTTACCTAAATGTTTTGTAGACAAACAAATACACAGTGTTGGCAAATGACAGCCCTGCCTGCGCTTAGATTCATAACACGCAACTAACCCGGCTTTTGTGCGCTAATAGCGGTAAGCGGCAAGGCGAACAAAGCTTTGAATTGCGGGCGAGTGCGGCCCGTATGCCTCCAATGTATCTTTGTTTATGTTTATATAATTTTTAACGCTTATAAACATTTATAAATAGATTGCCTACTTCTTAACTGATCTTTAGTATTTGTAAAAATATTATGATCGGATGTTAATGACGGTAGTTGTTAACATTGAATGGGCGCCTTTGGCTTTCAAAGTAAAAAGTAAATAGTGTTGAATAATTTCGGCGGGCTGGTTAGAACCACGATAGCTCAATTGGAAGAGCACCTGACCCGGTATGTCAGAAGGGTGCAAGTTCAAACCCTGCTCGTGGAAATTTTTTCAACATTTGTGTTTTTGTATCTTTGTTTGTTTATTTTGCGGTGGTCGTGCGAGATATGATTTCAATATTATGTTTATTCAGCGGTGTTGTTTTGGTATGGAATGGTATGAATATTTTGTTTAGAAGGTTTTTCCGTTAGTGAACTTATTAGACAGTTATCTTACATATTGTTATATCCTAAAGTTTCACAAGGAGATTTGTATAAATAAAACACTTTTTAATTTTACGGTCTCGCGTCACCATCTCCTAATCTTTAATTCACGATGACGCTCACACTGCGAACGGTTCGCCAAGCCAGGCTCAAGTGACTATACGACTCCCGCCATCATGCACCCGGCTGGATATTGCTTCCAGTTGTTCCTTGACAGGAAGTGTCGTAATCAGACACTTACCTCACTATCAGGGGCCCGACCGCCTAACCGATCGCTTTGACTTCGTGTGTGTTTATGACGTCATCTTGTCGTTTCGTGCCGCCTATGAAAGCAATATCGAAAGCTATAGTCTTATGCTTTTGATATTGCTTTCATCTAGGCGGTGCGAGGTGGCAAGATGACGTCATTAACTATACGCGTAGTCAAAGCGATCGGTTAGGCGGTCGGGTGGCAGGCCAAAAAAATAGCACACGCAGGATACCTTTCCAATTCGCAAAGCGTGCTGTGTGCACCCTACCAATCACCTCTATCTTGACCCAGAGGACTTCTCTGTAGCTTCAGAACAAAAGGCCCTTCAGAAAGTAGGCCTCAGCTACTCCCCGTGCTCCGCCGAAGGGTAAGCTACTTCCCACAGCAGCAGCTTAGGAATAATCATTCCAGAAATGAGAGCATTAGCTTCAGAAGGGAAACCGCCCACCACAGTTCTAAGAACTCTCTTTTACCTGAGTCGTCTCCTTGCATTGCATAGTAAATGTTATGTACTTGAAGTATCCAGAATAAGCCTACTTAACCTTGCTACTGTTTTACATAAACATTAACATAGTAGTAAGCCGATTGGTCGCATTGAGCGAAGGGAGCGCCGCGCCAGCCGGCCGCCATGACAAATACTTACAGACACACTGGTTTAGTTTTGTTTTTGAAACGAAATTCCCGTTGGTCGTCTATGACCTTCAAAGCGTTTCTGGGTGTATGAGTGATGTGGCACTTGGTGGCTCTTTAAAATGAAGTTATTACATGGTGGTTGTTGGTTTACAGTCGACTAAACTCCGAAGGTTTTCTAAATCCTTCTTGAAATTTTTGGCTTTTGCGCAATGTGCCGTTATTACTTCGTGCTTTAGAAGGCATGTTGATTCGTTGGTCCCGGTAGTCTTCGTAACGTCGGTCGTAAGACGTAAGATAGACATCAGTCGGTAAAGCCTGCATTAAGCCACCGTGGTGTATTATGACCTGATCTCCCTATGTGTGAAGGCTTGGCATTAGCTGTGGGACGTTTATAGCCTGATAATGATGATGTTGATGATAAAAGAGTGACGGATTTTGAGCAGCACGATTCTATTAGATGTATGTTTATGATTAAAAACAGTCATCATCTGTCAAACTGATCTCAATCCTTTTTGGTGTATACGTAACATGGTTTTCTTTTCTATTTTCCTCGATCAGTCGTTATCTCCACATTTATTTCTTTTTTGGCATATCATCTTTCACACAGTCTTGTCTTCGTTCTTCCTTTGCCCACATCCCTAATAAAGCATGTTAATCTTCCTCAAAATACGACAAACGATAGTCTAGTATAATGTTCTTAGATAATCATCAACTTAGGACACCCTATTCGCATGCTTGAACCGCAAAAGTTGAGCACAGTAATGAATAAGCAAGCGGTGCAACATTGTATTTTTGCAAGACATTTCCTTAGCGTCACTGTGTAGTCGACGCAAATCCTGAATGCACGGCTTAGGGTTCTTGCAAACGTTTGTCTGCTGCGACAGAGACGGCCAGTTGTGTTGGCTTAGCCTGTATGCG